>CM051242.1:145482735-146180235 GCA_027917425.1 Gastrophryne carolinensis
GTATTATTTTGAGCTGGTGCATGAACCACGGGATCCCTGTGCTGTATGGAATTGATTTTGTATGCATTTTTGACACTTTTATGTCCTGTGTCATGCCTTTCACGTGTACCAATGCGATTCCCGGTGTTTTTTTCGCCTCCCACCCCCCAAAAATAGTAAACGAAGATTGAAACAGGCGTTGTGTGCCTGGAATCCCCATTATAGCTCCCGTATGGGCTCTGTGTTTTTTAAAATTTAATTCTGAACTCTAACAGCAATCCCAACCAGCACTAAGGATTGCTAGCACATTGTCTTTGATAATCCCTGCACTGCGCCAAGCGGTCGCTTGGGAGGAAGCTAAGGCAGAGCGCTCCCTGTCCCCAGGTGATTCTGCAGAGTGGTCGCAGAGAGCATCTCGAAAGAGATGCTCATCTAGCACCCACAGTTCAAAAAAATAAATAAGGCTGTTATCCTCAAGGGAATATTTGGACCCCCCACATATCCAGAGCATGTCCTAACTTCAGAATCATTTTTAATTTGCCAAGTATATATATAACATCAACATGTCAACCTTGGGGATCAGTTAACGCGACAATGGGTGTGGCAGAGGTGTGGTTGAGGGGGCATGGCTTATCACAAGCTTTTGAAAAACAAATATTTTCATTAACCACCATTAGCCATGAATAAGTTATACATGGTGCATGGGGGATAGAGAAGAGAAGAGAAAGTGTGAAAAAGAGGAAGACTGTGGTTAGAAGCAGAAAACAATACCGAAGGGAAACTAGAAAACACAAAACGGCAAATATAGGAGGAAAAACAGAAGCGAGGGAGAGAGTGAATAAGGTTAATAATGTTTGAATGGTATGTAATCAGTAAAAGGCATAATTCTGCCAGGAAGTGAATTCAGACTTCTGCTGCTGCACCCTGTTGGCTGTGTTGAGTAACAACAACTCATTACTATTAGCATGTTCACCCCATTATCATGACAAAATCAGAAACTCCATTCAAACTATTCAAAAAAAGAAACACGAGAGGAATATTTTCAAGTTTATAGCCTCTGGAAAGGATCATATACCCAGAATGGAGAACTGGCTGTGTTCTGCTCCAGCTTTTGCCAAGGAGGTGATTTAGCCCTCTGATGTGGTGACGAAGTGAGGAGGCTAAAAAGCAAGGTCACTCCCAGTAAAACCAGGTGAGTTGACATGCACACATACTTGGAAATTGTTTTGGTAGGGTGACTAGTCAACTGACAACAGGTGGGGGACAATTCAATGTAACCATTCCAGTATTAGTATAAAAAGGATTACTTGAGTGTAGCAACAAGAATAAGAATCAGAGAAAGAATTCCTTTATTGGGCTCAGCCATGAAGGGGAGGCTCAACATTCAGCTCTGATAACAGCCCTGCAACAACTTCTGCCTGACCTGTTCCAGGTTCTCTCAGCTCATCAGAAACCTGGTGCGGGCTGCAGTCCCCTCCCGACACTCACCCACCCCTCTCCAAGCTCTAGACATCTGTCAGGCTGTTTTACTAATGACCAAAACATACCCAAATACCAAATGTTTTATATGACAACTAATATATATACAGGTGTGTTATATTATTTTAAAGAGATCAGAGCATAACAATAAAGAATGTGCCTTATTATAAAACAGATATAACAAAAATAATTGATATACAGTTAGGTCATAAATATTTGGACACTTTTTTTTTTGCTTTTTTTACCAGTTTACTGAAACATATTTAAGTTTTAGTTATATAATGACATGGACATAAAGTCCAGACTTTAATGTTTTATTTGAGTGTATTCACATTAAAGGAGCACTATCGCGAAATTGAGTAATGTTAAAAATCCATATAAACACCTCTGCTATTGAGAAGAAAGGTCAGTTATAAACCCGAACTGAATAAAACTCCCGCCAAGCTTGTGGTTTATTCTCTCATGGTAGGAACAATATCCGGGGGTTACAGGTTTAGTCTATGAGGGATGACAGAGCCTGTCACCCCGGATGCCCTTTTCCATCTATTAAAAGAAAAGAAACATGCCTGGCTGGATATTTCTTGATGTTGAGAGTATAAGTGACCTCGCCTCCTGCCATCCAGCATGTTTATATGGATTTATATCGTTGGGCCATTTTTTCGCCATAGTGCTCCTTTAATATTGGTTTAAGGAGTTTCAGCCATCCTATTTTTAAAGGAACCAAAAGTAATTGGACAATTGACTCAAAGGCTGTTTCATGGGCAGATATGAGCTATTCCTATGTTATATCATTCTCAATTAAGCAGATAAAAGGCCCGGAGTTGATTTTGTGGCGTGGTGCTTCCATTTGGAAGAATTTGCTGTGAAGAAAACATGAGGTCAATGGAGCTCTCTGTGCAGGTGAAACAAGCCACCCTTAAGCAGCGAAAGCAAAAAAAACTCAATCCGAGAAAGTGCTACAATATTAGGAGTGGCAAAATCTAAAGATTGGTACAATCCTGAGATAGATAGATACTCTGGTGAATTCATCAATGCAAAAAGACCTGAGCACCCGCAGACAACAGTGGTGGATGATCACAGAATAAGAAGAGAAACCTCTTTACAACAGCCAACCAAGTGACCAACACTCTCCAGGATGTAGGCGTATCAATATCCAAATCCAAATCCGAAGAGAAGACTAGTAAATAATAAAATAAAATAAAAAAGAATACAAGTAAATACAGAGGGGACAGTACACAGTGCAAACCACTCATAAGCCTCAATAATAAAAAGGCTAGATTGGACTTTGCTAAAAAAAAAACATCTAAAGAAGCCAGAACATTTCTGGAAGAACATTCTTTGGACCTCTACCAGAATGATGGAAAGAAAAAGGCATAGCAAAGGCGTGGTCCAGCTCAGGATCCAAAGCATAGCACATCATCTGTAAAACATGGCGGAGGCAGTGTGATGGCTTGGGCATGCATGGCTACCAGTGACACTGGGTCACTAGTGTTTATTGCTGATGTGACACAGGACAGAAGCAGCCGGATGAATTCTAAGGTATTCAGAGACTTACTTCAAGCTCAAATGATTGGTCGGCGTTTCATAATACAGATGGACAATGACCCAAAACATAAAGCCAAAGCTACCCAGGAGTTTGTTAAAGCAAAGAAGTGGAAAATTCTTGAATGGCCAAGTCAGTGACCTGATATAAACCCAGTTAAGCCGCATTTCACTTGTTAAAGTCTTTAGATAGAAAGTCCCACAAACAAACAGCAACTGAAAACCGCTGCAGTAAAGGCCTGGAAGAGCATTAAAAGGACGAGATACAGCAATGTCTGAAGATTTCCATGAGTTCAAGACTTCAGGCAGTCATTGCCAACAAAGGGTTTCCAACCAAGTATTAGAAATTGGCATTTTAATTACAGTTATTTAATTTGTCCAATTGCTTTTGAATCCCTGAATTAGTTTCTCAAATATTATGCAATCATTTTGTTCAACCCACTGAATTAAAGCTGAAATTCTTAACTTCAACTGCATCTGAATTGTTTTGTACAGAACCAAAATGAGAAAAATGTCTCAGTCTAAATATTTATGGACCTTACTGTACTTAACAATAAGCAGTAAGCTTAGTAAAGGTAAAATTACATAAGAATACCAGAAAACATCACCACACATAATAGATAGCTTAAAACTCAGTGGCACACATAAGGCAGATCCTTTGCACACACACTATACCAAGACTATTCTTTTTAAAGAGGCAGGACAGCCGCTTTTCAAAGAAGGGGGCGCGTCCCCTTCCCAGGTGTCGCAAGATTTCTTAAAGAGAGCACTCTCCATTGCATCAGAGATTTTAGGAACTGATTATAGTCAGCACTTTAAACCTTAATTAAATATACTGACAAATATACTGATTGACCTCCAGTGTCGAGGTTAACACAAGACACAGGCAGCAAAGATAGGCCTAATTTAACATGGTGTTATAATAGGTAGCAAACAGAGCACACATGATTTAAGCAAACACATCTCTTGAGAGATAGTTAGAGGCAATGACAGGTCTCTGTTTCAAGTCAGCAAATTAAAGCTTTTAAGATGTCATAAACATTTATAGCTCAAAATTCCGTTGGATAACATTCCACCCTTATAATTTATTGAAAACAAACATGGTACCTGAAAAAAATACGCTCAGATGAGACACCCTAAAACTAAAGGAACCAGTCCCACCAACCTGGGTTATCTCTATCTATCTATCTAGCTATCTAGCTATCTATCTCATTTTTGGAAGTGAGAGATGGAAAAAAACTTCTATATGGCCTATTTACCTACTTTATCAACTATCTATTTTAGCCCACAGAAAGTCTCTAATGTAAGGGCTGTAAAAACAAAAACATTTATGTTGCAAAATAATTTATGTTGGGCTCGGCAAAATTTAGGTTTAAAACTGTAACAATTCTCCATAGGCGACAGTTGTAGCAATGAAATCTCTTTATCTTCAGGACCTGTGCAGATCACAAAGTCATATATGTGTGATTATTTCAACACACAACACATGAAGCTTTACCCCAAACAGATGAGCTGCACATGACTGCCCCCCAAATCACATGGCTTATGGTTGACTTTCAAGTTAAAGTAGAACTCCATCTTGCTGAGGACACACCCTTAGTGAGGATACACTGTTGGCGAGGGAACGTTCACTGACACACAAAGTCCTGGGGTCTGCAGATAGGCCTGGTTAGTGCATTCCAAATGTCTGTAGGCTTCTGGTAGACAACCATTGAGAGCACCAAGGACATCTGGGTGTCAGGAATCCTTGATTCACAGACTCCATGTACATGCGCAAGTAGGAACGCTTGCCGCCGTGATGTATGCAGGTGCGTACTATTGCACTGACCAGGACCTTCACTTGCTTCCTGTATAAGATGGCTGCCAGGGCACTTCCTGTTTTATCAGCTGACCGGGGCACTTCCTGTGTTATCAGCTTACCAGGACCTTGACCTGCTTCCTGTATAAAATGGTCACTGAGACACATTCTCTTTGCTGTGTTATCAGCTTCCTGGTTCCTGTGTTTCCAGTGCTTCCTTGTGATCTGCTTACCTGTTTTGACCCGGCTTGAACTCCCGGTTTCCTGTCCCTGTGAGAAGGTTGTCTAACTACCTCACACCTGGAGCTCCACCTGCAAGGCTGCACCCCGCTGCTTGCTAGAGATTTTTCCTAGCAGCCCTGACACTAGGGTGCTAGACCAATAGAAAGCCAGCATTGGGTGCTAGGCCAATACAAAACCAGAATTGGAAGTAGAGGGGTTATGCAGCTGTAGATGATAGCAGTTTAACAATGATAGGGACAAGCAGAGTCACAGCCGCAATTGCAAAGACAGTCGCAATTGCAAAGATGTAGCATGGGGTCACAAGATGTCAGCGGAAACACTGTTAGAGACAGTTCAACATCCAGACAGTTCATGACTTATTGTCAGTCCAACAACTCAAAAATATGGCCCATACATGGCCAAAAAATTAAAAAAAACTATTTTGTTTGCTTTACCTAGCTACCCACTTCTTTGCATTCTATATTTTAGGCTATGGGACACCTAACGTTTACTTTTAAACTACCCCTACATTTAACTACCCCGTGGAGTCTATTCTATTTTAAAACTAGGGGCCACGTTAACTAAAGAATGGGACACTTTTTACCCAATAGTCCTTCACCAATGCAGTAACCATATGACCCAAAACAACCCAAGAAAATTAAACCATGTTATATCACAAACAATAATCATAATTACACATACAGTAAAACTAGTACTTTGTAAATCATTGTAAATATGTCACTCTCCGCCTCTTGATTTAAAAATTACTTTGTTTATTTCGAAGTAAAAACTGAAGCTCTATTTGCTTAAATTATTTTTCAAACAATTTACTTTTTAGCTAATACAGTTTCTTTGTACTAACACTTCTTCACCTTTTGTTTAATAGGGGGGGGGTGCCATCCTTTGTGTTCCTCAAAAATTCACACTGACACACTCATGTGAGTATTAAAAGTATTAGTTCCATCTTGTGCAAGTACCCTTACTTGCTCAGTACATTTCACAAAAAAGAGAAACAAAACAATAGTTTCAAGTTGTGTGCTTGTAGACAAAAAAGAAAAACACAAACATTTATTAAAACATAAAAAGCGATCAAAAATCTTTCCAAGCACACAAAAAGAAAATTGGTCTAAATGGCCTTCCATTGAGGAAGGGTTTGGGGTTAAGGGTTTGGGCTTTACATTATGATGCTGAAGGTCCAGTTTAACATTTGAGCAAGAATAAAGCCAGGAGATCTAATGCTGAGTTGGTTTTCATGCCAGGTCTTGGTTTCTTTCTTCCTAGAAAGCATTACCAACTTCTGACTGGGGTCCTAGAGACCCTTTGGACAGTACCTGATCCATCTGTTATTCTTCCTCTCACCAACATACTCACCTCAATTCTGATTTCTTTAAATTTAAACATTCATTTAGATTTTTATAGACAATTTCCCACCAAAAACAAAATGCTATGCTCACCCTAAGTCCCACGTAGCCAAAAGCTGCTAGTCCGAGACTGCAGGGCTTTGTTAGATCCACACCCAGCGCCATCCAGCCGGTCACCTCGCTCCTTTCACTATTCGTGCCACAAGCCTTGCATTACCCAACCTTTAATTTTGCTCTTAGAAATGTTAACATAAAAATATCTATGACTGTTTAAATTCATCAGGGAGTTTAAAATGGACCTTCATAACCCCTAATGCGTTTCAAAATCCATTTGTCAACAAAATCAACATTGGCACCAACATCAAAACTATTCATCATGGTGTCTAAGTAACTAATCAACTGTTTATACAACAAAAACAAATTCTCAACTTTGCAACACTTTGCAGCTTATATAGACACAATAAGTATATTCTTTATGTGCCAATCTCTACAATATCCTGCGGACTATGCCAAAGGTTTTGCTAATGGCCACAACATACCCAAATACCAAATGTTTTACTAATAAATGTCCAAGACAGGGCCACTAATATGAATGCAGGGTGATAGCATAAAGCTTTCAGTTGCAATACTTCAGTTGACCCTGTTCGTGTCCCCCTCTCTGCTTGTCAGACACTTACATTTAGAATTGTACAAAAGAAGAATAATGTTGATGTTGGCAAACTCTTTGCCTTGTCTTTTCATTATATTTTGAATATCTTGGTTTGGGCAGCGAAGGTGCGCAGAGAATCTCTTCATAAGCTCCATGTGATGCTGTTGAATCAATATCATGGCTGCTCATACTGTAGTGTGATGTGACAGCTGCCTCTGCTGTTAGATGTGATGACAGCTTTATGCTATCACACTGCGGTGGGGCTCCGCCAGCCACCAACGAAACACAAAGTAAGCACGGCTAAATGGCGCTAAACATAACACACTGATTGCTGCCACTGATATTGTTCATTCTAAGTATCCTGCTAATAGAAAACTCTGGCTGCCAAATTTCCCATCTTGCCTCATAATACTAAGCTCTATTTTCTAGTAGGGACACTGTATGAATTAAAGGGACAGTCCAGGCCAAATGAGGAAGTGCTAACTTGAATATAGCATCCATTTAATAGCTGAACCACAGGAAGATGCTGCAAGGGATAAAAGGTGATTATACGGTTTTTGGAGCCAGACAGGGACTTCAGAGAGTTAATCCTAGCTCGATATAAAAAGAGAACACCCAGCCCTTCCCCTCAGTGTGAAGCCTGATTTGGGTATTTAAGTAAAAAAAAAGATTTACTTGCCCAACACTAAGCGCTGGATCCCCAACGGCTAGGGGTTAGCAAGAAGGGGGTGGGTGGGATATTTTTAAATAATGCCTGGACAGCCGTATTGAAGATAGTAACTCATCCTAAATCCTCAGTGGCATATGCTGTTTGAGGGGGCTTAACCCCATGCAGATGTTGTGGAATAGCTGCACTCCTAGATTGGCATGGGAGCGGCCATCTTGGATTTCGCCTGAGAGCCCTGCATACACAGGAGCATGAGTGGAGTAAGGGGTGGGGGCTTTGCCAGCACACTGACACATTTCTGTTGAGCTGGGAGCTTTCTTATGATCAGCCCAACCAGCCTGAGAGAGGTTGTATCTGTTTCCACATGCACAGAATGTTAAAAGAAGATAAAATCATTCTCTAGCTGGCTGCGTTGATGTAAAGATCAGCATGGCTGCAGTGTGTGTGTGTGTGTCATTGTTTCTCCACACAGAGCAGGCTGTCAGCAGCTTGTGATGTTGCTATAAGCAGCCCACAGCAAACTGAGACAGAGATTTCCCTTCAAAAATAGATTAGTGTGTCTGTCATGTAAAAAACACTGAAACAATGAATCACCAGCTGCTGGAGAGAATGGATGTAACTATGTATCAATGTAAGTCAATGGCCTCAGCTGCCACAGAGCATTGCAACAGTTGTTCACAATGTTACTTTTGGCTAGAAATAAAGCATTATTAAACAAGATTTAGGTTACTTTTGAATGTGGGACTGATTTTTTTAAAAGCAGGGCTGTCAAAATTGTTACAAGATGGCTGCTCCCATGCAGTTCATTAACATAGAATCTGCCTGCTATCCCACAACATCTTCATGGAGTTAAGTTCTCTCAGATAGCTTACATCACTGATTGTAGGGGGGGGGGGGGGGGTTGGATGAGCGATGTATTAAAAGTTGATTTTCTGGACTGGAGGTCCACTTTAAGTGTTTTGCCCACATAGGGTGCTTTATATGTATCTTCTAATGCAATCCTTCTCTTTTAAGCCAAGAACCCCTAGAAACAAGAAGCTCCAGCAAGTATCCTCAAGGAGAGGATCAATTATAAATTTTACCAAAATCATTAGGCCACAGGCCTCATTGCACTTTTAAAGCAAAAATGAATAATGTTTTTGATTTAAATAATATACCAGACCCATATAACTCCTCCTGGTGCACCCCAAAACATCCCCACAGGTTGGGAAACAGTGTTGTAGTGAATTGGCATCAAAAATAAGGATACCAGGGCGTGGTGGCATTTTCTGCCCTCATCCCTATGCAGTCACCCTTTAACTAAATGACCACCACTCTAGAGACTCCTCTGCATCTATATATAGGACGTCAGAAAATACTGTATATAGAATTGGGCCTCTGTGACTCTGAGCCATTATCCAGCGCTAAATTATAACTGTTGTAATGGAAAAAGGGGGGCAGGGAGGAGAAGGGGGAGGAAGAAAGGGGGAAAATAAAACCCCCACAAACCTTGGCAAACAACTCCAAGATGAAGGGTAAGGGAGTTCACTAACCTGGTAGAAGGAATCGATAATACACTGGACATCTTCTTGATGTTTAAAGAAGACTACCAGACATGGATAAGAAGGCAATATAGAGTACCTGAGATTAAGTGGACTCCCCAAATTGCAAATTGTTGCAATGGAGTACTCACCTTTAAAACGGGTATTATGAGTGTGCCATACACTCCACTTCCTTCTTCATGACATCTGGGTAATCTCCAGTAGAGGGCGAACTTCTGCAGAGATGAATATGCAAAAAAGAAAGCCCCTCCCGGTCCATATATACCTGGGACCTCCCACCAATTCCCCAGTGTATAAAAGCAGTAAAGGGACCAGGAAGAACCAAATATAACCGTAATCAAAACCAATGGTTCACCATATAAAAGCCCCAGAATACCTGAAAAAAACAAGGGTGGGGCGAAGTGGAGTGTATGGCACACTCATAATACCCTTTTAAAGGTGAGTACTCACAAAACGGTATTATTCTAAGTGTGCCATACACTCCACTTCCTTTTTCATGACATCTGGGACATCCAACAGCAGTGTCCGTCATGGGTGGGAACCAGAAACAGTAAAGAATGTACCAACTCAAACCACTGCAGCTTGCAGAACTTTGCGGCCAAAAACAGCATCCGCTGAAGCCCGCACATCAACCTTGTAAAACTTGGAAAAGGTATGAACGGAAGACCAAGTAGCAGCCTTACAAACTTGTTCAACAGAAGCCTGGTGCTGAAAAGCCCAGGATGCACCAACAGCACGAGTAGAGTGCGCAGTGACCCTAAAAGGGGGAGTCCTCCCCTTAGCAGAATAGGCCCCAACAATGACCAGACTAATCCATTTGCATATTCATCTCTGCAGAAGTTCGCCCTCTACTGGAGATTACCCAGATGTCATGAAGAAGGAAGTGGAGTGTATGGCACACCTAGAATATATCTGAATTCTAAATACCCCACATTTTACCATGCTAAGGTACAACTAAGCAGAGAGGATTTCCGACAGCTTTTCTCATAGAGACCTCTTTTGGATGCTCTAAACAAATTGCCAACCCTTACAGCAGATTCTTTCTTCTCCAAGGATCCCTCTAGGACTAGGAATAATAGTTTTGAATTTTGAATTATCACGCTCCCAACACAAACTTCCCTTCCTACAGCATCTCCGCGAGTTGGTCAGCACACACAGTAATGTGGGGACCCAAACATGACACTGAACACCAGAGTTGATAGCTCTCTTCCTCCCTTTAGTCATAACGTTAGGGATTCAAATATAGCAGGATGTATGGAGAGAGTTACACCACTTTTAGAAAGATTTTATGCACTATTCTGAGCCGCACACCATCTCTTCAGGAAAAGATCACATATTTGTCCCTAGAACATTCCTTACCCAAGTCTCTGAGGCCCGTATCATTACTATACCTTGATCAGATCATGACATTAATGTAATCACCTGTAGATCGCTCATTATAAAATCGGGCCTCCCTTATATCTACTAAAGATTATCTAGAAGAAGCTATGAAGGAAGCCAAAAACTACTTCGAACTTAATCAGAACCCTGATACCTCTCCGTTGATCTTATGGGGAGTGTTTAAGTCTGTGATGTGGGGCTATATTCTATCCAAAGCCAGCAGGTTAAAATAGGCACGTTTAGCTCTTTTGTAGACCCTGGAAGCTGAGTATGTCTCAGCCTCCCAGGCTTTCAAAATCTCCCCTGCATCTCGCCATAAAAAATGGGTGGAGAAGGCTAGGGTGGAACATAATACAGCACAAATTAGAGAGACCGATTAAAAGTACAATTGGTCCAAACAAAGATATTATACATTAGCCAACAAGCCTAACTGCTTAATGGCTTTGCATTTAAAATTTCAGAACCGCTATACTCCCCCAATTAAACTTAAAATGCAGCAAGAACAACTTACTAGCAACCCTTGCAAGATGCTCGAAGAATTTAGGATTGGCCTCTCTAAGTTGTATGACGCTCCCCATCCTATCAATTCCCACAGAGCTGAGATGTTTTTTAAAGGTTTAACTCTCCCCTCTCTGGCAGCAGCGTATTTTGAAGCAGCATAGAGATACAGAAAGTCAATAAGTGCCCTGGACCAGATGGCTTTACCTCATTATTTTATTAAAAAAATCTAATCTATAATTGCCTCTCACCTTGCCTCTATGTTTAACTATATAAAGTTGAATAACCCTTTTGACCAAGAACTCCTTCAATCTAGTATTGTAATGATTCTCAAACTAGACAAAGACCTGCAATTATGGAATAGTCAATTTCCCTTTTAAATATCAACTTGAAATTGCTAGCAAAAGTCCTCATCTCGCAAATGTTTTTCTTCCCAAACTGGTCAACCGAGAGTAGTTGGGCTTGGTACCAGGGAGGCGTAAGGCAAATTGATCAATTGATTGAGCTGTCCGCTAGAAAGATTTCTGAGAATATGCTTCTTTCCTTAGATATGGAAAAGGTATTTGACTGCCTCTCTTGGGAATTCCTGAGCCTGGTACTGGACAAGGGGTCTTTGCACAGGGTATTAGGACATGGACACTATAGAACACTATATAGACAGTCACTGGCCTCTGTCAAGTACTCTGGTTTTGGTAGTACTCTGGTAGTATAAGATCCAACCCCTCTATCAAGTGCCTGAAGCAGGGTGGAGTTGCACATAAATTAGCCATGTTCACTGATGTTATGCTTTTGACGCTACCCCCCCCCCCCTCACATTCCAGTCCCCAACCTATAGGCGGGGACCCATCAACACCTTATCCGGGAACTGGATCAATAGCTCTAAATCTTTGGCTTTAGACAATTCTCTCACCCCACTAATGAGCCAAACGTTAAAGGGAAATTATTCTTGGTCCTGGGTCAAAAAAGTACCACATTTGGGAATTAAGCCCACAGCTGATTACACAACTAACTACCTGGTCTTTTCCTGCAATTATCCTCTTTTCTCGACTCATGGCAATCCCTAAAAATGTCATGACTAGCCGAGATATCTGGGGTAAAGATACCAATTTTGCCGAAAATGTTGTATCTGTTCAGAGTTCCCTATTAAGGTCACACAGGCTTTACTGAAACCATTGCAGGCCAAAATCCTATGATTTATTTGGGGATCAATCAGGACCAGGGTGAGTAGGAGAGTCTTGTTTTGTGGCAGGGAGAGGGGAGGTCTTGGTCGCCATATTTGTATTGGTACTACTTGGCTGCTCAGTTGGCTCCCCTGGTCCTGTTGCACTCAACTCCTGACATCCCAGCCTAGGTCTTGATTGATAAAATTATATTCACCCCAATTTGTACCTCCTCTAGTTTGTGGCTGCAAAAGTTGCTTAGACCCCCTCAGTTGTCCTCAATATTAGCTCCAGCTTATTTCTTTCCATAAGCTGGCTACTCCCCTGTCTGGCAATCCAACATTCTTTCCAGGCTTTGGAACGATCTATGGCTTTAGACAGCTTTAGACTGCACTGAGCAAGGGTTCACTACGGTTGACTTGCTGCTCACCCCTGGGGCTACCCTAGTGACATCACACAAAATCCCTGTTACTGAGCATTATTGGTACCTGCAATTGAGACATTTTATCTTCCCTTTTCTTGAAGGGGTCCCTATGCCATACCGATGCACAGACAGAGAAATGGTACCTAAAAGAACCCAGGGCCAAAAGCATCATCTCCCATCTATATGCTTCATTGGCATGCCATGATCTCCCTTACCGCTTTGGCAATCCAGTAAGTAAACCTCATGCAATACATTTAGCACTGAAAACTACTAATCAGGTGGTATCTTGCTCCAGTTAAATTAGTGAAAATTTACCCCACCCACCAAATCTTTGTTTCAGAGGCTGCCCGGATGTGGGAACATATTTTCACTTCTGGTAGGACTACCCAGTAGTCCAGGCAATTTGATGCAAGGTCAGCCAACTCTTCTCAATCTTTTTGAATACTAAAATAGTCCTCCAACCCAGGGAAGCATTATTGTCATGCAAAGCTAAACCCCTCTACCCTAATCAGTGGAAATTAGCTGTTAACTGAGTAAACAAAACTTTCAGCAGCGAACACCAGTGAACACAGACTTTTGCAATGCAATTTGCTGTGTTTGAGCCTCAATTAGCTGACAAAAGTATTTGCATTGAAAAGTGTTTTGGGGAATGCCGGCAATATGCCAGCGAACTGCTGTGGCAGGATTCTTTAGCAAATAACATGAAATCCTGAAGAAAACACACTTTTATAGCATATGTCGCCACTGGAGGGGTCTCAGAATATATGTGGGGTATTTTGGGGGTGTCTGGGTTGTTTGAAAAGCCTAAGAATAAAAGTTTGTTTGCAAATATAAAAGTCATGTAAAAACATTATTATTAGTTGTTTTTCACATACTGGGTAATTTTTTAATGTTCACAATCGAAAAATAAGTTAAAGATGCTAAAAAAACCTAAAGTGCTAGTCTCCCTAAATAACATTGATTCCTGTGGGAAATACAAAAGCGTTGGGCAGCATTTGCCAAGCAAAAATGAAGTAGAAATAAATCCAAAAAACATGGACATCGCCGGAGAATTGTTTTGTAAATTACCCCCTACGTTTTATCTTCTGTATTGACACGCTGTAAAACACATACACTGAATGCTTATGAAGAGAAATTTGGTGGCTCAGCTGCAGCCTCCACCCTCCATGCGCTGCCTGCAGTACTGTGGCTGAATTTATTAGTGGCCCTGGCGCCACCCACTGCATCAATGAGGAGCACTAAGGCACGCCTCTGTTAAATAGGAGCACTAAGGCAGCTAAGAGAGAATGATATCACTTCCAGCAGTGCTCCTCATAGAACCAGTAGGATGGAGCTTCAATGAGGTATTCTAGTGATGTCATTCACCCCCACTAAACATTACATGGCTCCAGCTTGGGGAGGAATGGGGCAAAATTGCCCAGCTATGGAGTCATATCTACCAATAGCGGGACCAGGGAGCAGGAGGAGCAGGAACATACATAAAAGTCGCCTGCCTCCGGTGCTGCCCAACTCGGAAGAGTTGGGAAATGAGGTGTGTATGCAGGGACTGATAGGGAGTGTGGTGTGTATACAGTGGCTGGCAGAGGTGTAATGGTGCGACTGCTACCAGGCCCGAAGGGATTGGGGGCCTAGCAGTGTCAGACTGGACCAAATTGGGTGGTGGAGAATGTAATGCTGGTGGGCACATAAAAAAACTACTCCCTACCAGGCACCCTTAACTTAGCCCTGCCATGATCTGGTAGGCATACACAGAGATCTGTCTCTGTAATAAAGAAGATTTCACATGCCGTCTGGGCAATGCAGTTATTTAGAAGTCAGTGCAATATATAAAGTAAACAATACATTGGTAAATAAGTAAATGTGTTCATAAATTCATTAATGAAAGAACAGTTCAGCAAGGATTTAATTTTAAAAATGGGACAATTGCCAGCTTTGACCCTCTATGTCTCGCTCAATAACATAACTCTTTTTTCTGATACAATCCTAGAACTAGTGCAGAAGCCGAGCTGCATTTGGAATCTAGAGCAGGGAGTAATTAACCCTTCTTGATCTCCATAGACAGATTGTCTGGAGGTGACGATATTTCACTCCCCAGAGGGGAGCAGTGCCATTTAAAGGGGACAGCTCTTGAACATGGGACATAATATTACCCCTGGCTGCTATTCTGCTATTGTACATGTCTTGCAGATGCGTATAGTTCTCTGTGGCAGAAATAAATCACAGTTACTGGTCGCATTTCATGAGGTTAGGTTAGTCTAGTAAACTGCTCCAGCGGTTGGCTATGTGGAAGACACAGAGGGACATTTTTCCCATGTAAAGTGAAATTTTCAGGAAAGCAAATGAAAGATAGCTCAAGAATAAATCATTCTCTTGGAGCGAGGACAGCGCCTCGAGCTGCAATATAACTTCAATCGTGGAAAAGAAACAGACAGATCAACTAGCTCGGTTAGTTTAGAATAATGGACTCAGAATTTTAATAGTCCTGTTTGGAGCCATTTTACAGTGTGGTGTGCCTGGCTCTTTTTTGCTGTGCCAAGAAAAGATTTTACAGCGTGCAAAATAAATTGTAGCAATGAAAAGCACAATGATGTGAGAAGTTCACACATTAGTGTTGATTTCTTTATCCTACAAGCCATCACAAGAGTCAAGTCAGTCTCACCAAATCTTTCATCAAATGTTTGTTGGCCCCAAACAGCCCAACAGAGATCCAGGGACACCGTACTCCTACCGTACTTCTACACTTCATATGCAATGTAAATTTTTTAAAATGCACATTTATCTATCCTGTGCCTCAATCACTTAGTCCTTCATGATTTCATTTAATCTTCCCTTTATTTATCTAGCATGCTTCATGGGTTGAACCTGGTTGGAGGAGTAGAGAGGCCTACTGTCATTGATTCACTAGATCACTGTCTCTCACTCTCATCTACTGGGTACATACCACAGGTTAAAGGGGTATGCAGCAATGTTCAGGGGTGTACAAACAGGAGGGGAGTTCCAGTATAATACATATATAATATAATTTAACAGTCAAAAATCATTCCCCTTTTTTTATAAAAGTGCTACAGGGCCCATGACTAATCCTTATAATTGACACTCAGAGTACTTAGAGTAAGAAGGTTGAGAACCACTGCACCAGGTGAACCAATTTAGTTCTTACAACAAGTTGACATAGGAAGAGTATGGGCCCTATACAGCCTAACCATCAGGGATATAGAGGTTCCCCTTCAGCACTGCCTATCCAGTGCCAAACCTTCAGCATCTTCATCCAGTGTGGTTATATTGCACCTCACCCATCACTCACACCTACCCATAGCCTAGATGCTACAAAAAAGATAAGCCATTATGCAAATAAAGTCCACCAGAGCTGCCAAGATGGGCCAACTTTGGACATCTCCTCCTCTCTTCAGCCCTTCCTTATACAGCATAAAATCATTATTCAGTGTAGCAATTCTAAACTTTTATATCCATTAACTTCTCGGCAACCCTTTATTCCAATAAGGTTCACCATTCTTACAGCATTTCATCGTGATTTTACCAGAATGAATGAAAGAAGCAACCAAGAGGCCAATAACTTTGAAGAAGCTGGAGTAATCATTGAATGAAATGAGAGAACTTGCCATTCCATAAAATTGGGTTCCATGGATAAAACATGAAAGGAAAGTCGTCACTAAGAAGACACGTTATGTTCTATGTTTGTCAAAATGCATTTGGAAGATACAAAAAAATATAGTGTATTCTGGGGTGAAAAGATTGGAAACACATTTCTGGCTTTAGCACAAAATGTGTGTGATGTCACTCTTGATGTGAATATCACATGGGAAAGCATAACAGTGGTAGAATTCGTTTTTAGTAGTGGTTTTCATTAGATATGAAAAATGAAATGGTCAGGCAAAACAGGACTTGCTGTTTTATTCTCTTGAATCATTTTACTAGTCATCTGAGCATCTTTGAGGGAATAAAAGTCTAGTTGCCTTGGTTTATTTTTATATACCATGACCTCTGTAAGTCCCAGCTGAAGTCAACCGTGATGAAACTCGTTGGGCGGAGCCTTTGGACGTGTGACAATTCTTGGTGGCAGGAGCCTCACGTAACCGGCCAGTGTGTGCATTAGCTTCACCCAGCTGTAGGAGCACGAGGAAACAGATCCCTAGTTCCAAATAAGGATTACGTCACAGCGTGGTAACTATAGCAAAAGTACGTGGTCCATGTGAAACAGACATTTTTGCCTGTTAACAAGATGGAGTTTCATTTGAGTGCAAAATTGAAATAAATAGGTTTTTCTTTATTGTAAACAGTATTGCACTATGGTCTATTGTTTGATATTTTTTATGTGGTGGATTGAAAAGTAACACAACGGAAGAAAATTAAAAGCAAGAGGTACGCAGCTAACAACCAAGCTGCATATTATTGTTTCCACGTGGTGAATAATAACATAAGAGGAAATTGGAAACACCTAACTGCCTTGGCTGTCTAATAAGCCTTTAGCAGTGAAGGCGACACATTTGTTTTTTGGACCCCATAGTCACATGGCGGAAAGATCTTCGAGAGTTTGTAGCAAAACTGTAAATTTTTAGACAGGTGCCTTAACTTTAACACAATACCACAACTAAACTGGACTGGTCAACATCAACAATTTGTCTTGTCTTGGCAGATTTATCCCTCTTACTGAGCTGTATGTGCCTAGTGGGAGAGACTGCCTGGGAGGTTTGTTGGCTCAGGATACAGCAAACTCTTCACTTGCATGGAACCCTTATGCAGCATGATGCTACAGTGTCCCCCCTGTAGGTTGGGCGCGGCGTTCCCCAGAGGCCAGAGAGCGTGGCAAGCCACCCTGCCTGCCTCCCTCACTCCCCTGCAGTTGTACGGGTGCATCCCTGTGCCCTGCTCCCTGACAGAGCAGCTCACAGTAGATCCTGCTCTGTCTAATCACAGTTTAACACTCACACACACCTGGGTGTCTCAGGGGCTGGACAGCCTTACTGGTCAGGGCAGTCCAGTTCTTGGGATTAGTTCCAATCACGTCCTGGTTTGTAATTGCAACAATCATACACTCCATTTCCCCTGTACTCCTATTGGCCAGCCATCCTTTAAATAAAGTCCAGCTCTGACTGTTTTGCCCGTTATACCCAGTATTGCTCAGGGTGTGACTATGTTTGTGCTATTTGTGATTGACCCGGCTTTGTCTGACCATCCCAGCTTGCTGCCTGAACCGACCTTTTGCCTGCCCTACCTTGAACTCCATCTGACTTTTGGATACCACGTACCTCTGACCACCCGGTTTGACCTTCAACTAGCGTTTGACCATTCTTCTGCCTCATCCCCTTATGTAGATGCACCTTCTAACTGATCACCCGTGCACGACTTTGGCCATAGTTACCCTTGTGTTCCTTCTATCTTCACTGTGAGCTGGCATCCTTTACACCATTTAAGACCTGGGGGCAACGGTGTCTGGCGAGGCAAATTGCCTGTTCTGACAAACGTGTACTTGACTAAAGGCGGAAGCGGCGGTGGAAATAGGGGGTTGCCAGCTCACAGAAGGTGGGAGACTCACAGGGCATTTTATAGGTCATCCTACCTAGGATATATAAAGCATTTAAAAATGGACTAGCTCATGGAATTTTTCAAGACTTCAAGAAGCAAGCTGGTTGGAAATGTCAGGAGACCACTCTTACCAGACCAGCACTATCATGCTGCTTCCTGGTGGGTGTTATGGTGGGCAGCTCTGTTGCCTAGTTACAGGGGTTGGCACAAATCACATGAGATAGTTGTTGCTTCGACCATCAGTCCCAGTGCTGCAGTCTTCTCCACATTCCTGTTTGCCCCTTTAGTTGATCAGAGGCAGCAAGTTTAAAACAACAATGATAAATGGTCCGCACTCCTAAAAAGTAACTTTTAATGCCGTCCTCATAAAATAGTACAAAAAACGGTGAAGAGCCATGAAATCAAAGTGCAATATCAGCAGCCCTCTAACGCGTTTCGGGCGCTAACCCGCCCTTAATCATCAGCAAGTTTAAAAGCAGGCTCCTTTTCTTTTGAATTCCAGATTGTCTTCTGCTATGAAATCTGACCATGTATTTGCTTGCTGCCTGCCCAGTACCTATTGAGATGATTATTGACCACATTCTAGTTGTCACGGTGCACTTACCTTCAGCCCAGTCCTGCTGCATCCTTGGGCAGCGTGCGCTCGGGCAGTCAAGGTTTGACCCTTGGCATGACCTATTAATCTAATGTATAATGCCCAGTCTTACCTTCGGTCCATCCATCTTCACCCCTGTGAGTTTACAACCTTTGAGCTATCAAGTCCTGGGGATAACCGTGTCCGGTGAGGCCTTTAAAGTGTCCTGGGAAACAGAGGTTTGGCTATAGGTGAAGCTAGCTGCGTAGATTGTGAACACCAAGAAGATGGGTGTCCCCAGGGTTTGACATTATCACAGGCCAGACACCATATGATGGAAGAACTTGTGCAGCAAGTTCAGGCCATGGCCACCGCCATTAACCAGCTGGCTCAAAGTGTGGCCATGGCGGAAAACTGTCAACTGTCTGCACCACAAGTGTCATCACCTCTTGTCGAGCCGAAGGTTCCTCTTCCGGAGAAGTTTTTTGGGGATCGTATGAAATTCTCTAACTTCAGGAATTCCTGTGAACTATACTTCCGGATATGGCCCAACTCTTCTGGCACAGAGATACAGAGAGTGGGCCTGGTCATTTCTTTGTTACAAGGAGATCCACAGTCTTGGGCATTTGGACTAGCTCCCACCGATGATGCCTTACAAACTGTCTTTGCCTTCTTCTCTGCCTTGGAGATCCTGTATGTGGACCCTGACAGGGCTTCGCTAAGCTGCAAAGCCTCAAACAAGGGAAACGGTCACTGAGGAATACAGTGCCGAATTCTGTCGGTGGGCGATTAACTCACGATCATGACTCACAATCCTGCTCTCTGCAGTTAATGGGCTTTTAGAAAGCATAAAGGATGCTTTGGTAAACTTCCTTCTGCCCAAGAACCTGGATGAGTATATTCAAGTAGCCATTAAAGTGGATAGACTTCTCCGGGAACGACGAGTAACATCATCTCCTATGGGTTCCGTCTCCTCGTCCTCATCAGTCACTGAGGAGCCCATACAACTGGGGTTTGACTTACCTCTCTCAGGCTGAAAAAATGAGATGTCGGACAGTGGGCCTGTTCATCTTGCTATGACCTGTCCCAATAAAAAGCCGTCAGTGGGAAACTTCAGCGCCTAAACATGGTAGAGGTAAATGATAGTGGGACGGCTGGCAACTTTTTGGATAAGTCCTTAGTCTCCACCCTAGGTATTCCCTTGATCTCTTAAGGTAGTCCCCTTCAGGTTTTGGCGGTTAATAATGAACCTATTCCGGGGGTGTACATTTAATGTCATGATATTACAATACGCTCCAGACTGTATGAAAGGGGATATAAAATGTCCATCCTGAAAGCAGCCTATAAAAAAGCCAGAAACCTTAACAGACAGGAACTTTTATACAGACCCCAAATCAACAAAGAACAACCGGGACTAGACTTTTAATGCATACCAAGGCTCACAAACATATAGGCGAAATTTTAAAAACTCATTGCCCAATCCTTCTAAATGATCAATATTTGCAGATGTTTCTTCTGAAAGAACCAAAAATCATTTTTAGAAGACCCAGAAATTTAAGAGACAGGTTAGTACATACTCACTATAGTGAGCACAAGAAGGAAGAATGTTGCAAGCCCAAGGGAACTTTTGATGCAGTGGGTACAACATGTGCAAATATATCAAAGTTGGCCCTACTGTGTCAGTAGAAAATAAAGGTGTCTTTATGGCACAACATTACATAAACTACACAACAAAGAATGTAATATATGTCCTCACAGGCCCATGTGGGAGGTATTACGTAGAGAAGACTAACCGCTCATTGAAAAAATGTATATACAGGCACCAGTACAGCATAAAGACTGGAAACATCAAGACTAGGGATGAGCGAATCGATCCGGACGAACCCGGATTCGATCCGAATTTCAGGAAAAATTCGATTCGGATCGAATCCGAATTTCCCCGCGATTCGATCGCTCGAAGTTTTCCTTTAACATCCATTCATTTACATTACAGGCATTCTAAGATGGCGGACGGGACATGTCCAGACATCAACCCCGCGCCAGTGCAAGCTGGGACAGTCACATGCAGCCTATCAGCAGCCAGCAAGCCCGGTGACGTCACAGCGGTATTTAAGGCCGGCCATCTTGCTTTCCTGCCTCATTTCTCTATTGCATTCGTGAGAGACAGAACGCTGTGTAGCTGAGGGAGAGACAGTTAGACAGACAGGCAGGGACAGACAGGGACAGGCTGGAGACAGGCAGGAGACAGACAGGAGACAGACAGAAAGTCAGCGAAAAACAGGGAAAGGAAGGGAAAATCGGAGGCTGTCAGTTTTTTTTTTTTTTTTCATCCAGCCTGACAGGCTTTGTTAGCGTTTTCAGGCTGCTTATACTAACTAACTGTGCATATATACTGAACTGATCTTAAGTCTGCTGTGAGGCATCCCATTCTGTGACTACAGCAGCCTCTGTTTAAGACCATATAACCATTTGCTCTTATTATATTTGAAATTAGCCTGATAAAGACACTTTTGCTGGGCATAGTACTTCTGGACCCTGCCAGGGCATCCCATTCTGTGACTAAAGCAGCCTCTGTTTAAGACCATATAACCATTTGCTCTTATTATATTTGAAATTAGGCCTGATAAAGACACTTTTGCTGGGCATAGTACTTCTGGACCCTGCCAGGGCATCCCATTCTGTGACTAAAGCAGCCTCTGTTTAAGACCATATAACCATTTGCTCTTATTATATTTGAAATTAGGCCTGATAAAGACACTTTTGCTGGGCATAGTACTTCTGGACCCTGCCAGGGCATCCCATTCTGTGACTAAAGCAGCCTCTGTTTAAGACCATATAACCATTTGCTCTTATTATATTTGAAATTAGGCCTGATAAAGACACTTTTGCTGGGCATAGTACTTCTGGACCCTGCCAGGGCATCCCATTCTGTGACTAAAGCAGCCTCTGTTTAAGACCATATAACCATTTGCTCTTATTATATTTGAAATTAGCTTGATAAAGACACTTTTGCTGGGCATAGTACTTCTGGACCCTGCCAGGGCATCCCATTCTGTGACTAAAGCAGCCTCTGTTTAAGACCATATAACCATTTGCTCTTATTATATTTGAAATTAGGCCTGATAAAGACACTTTTGCTGGGCATAGTACTTCTGGACCCTGCCAGGGCATCCCATTCTGTGACTAAAGCAGCCTCTGTTTAAGACCATATAACCATTTGCTCTTATTATATTTGAAATTAGCCTGATAAAGACACTTTTGCTGGGCATAGTACTTCTGGACCCTGCCAGGGCATCCCATTCTGTGACTAAAGCAGCCTCTGTTTAAGACCATATAACCATTTGCTCTTATTATATTTGAAATTAGGCCTGATAAAGACACTTTTGCTGGGCATAGTACTTCTGGACCCTGCCAGGGCATCCCATTCTGTGACTAAAGCAGCCTCTGTTTAAGACCATATAACCATTTGCTCTTATTATATTTGAAATTAGCCTGATAAAGACACTTTTGCTGGGCATAGTACTTCTGGACCCTGCCAGGGCATCCCATTCTGTGACTAAAGCAGCCTCTGTTTAAGACCATATAACCATTTGCTCTTATTATATTTGAAATTAGGCCTGATAAAGACACTTTTGCTGGGCATAGTACTTCTGGACCCTGCCAGGGCATCCCATTCTGTGACTAAAGCAGCCTCTGTTTAAGACCATATAACCATTTGCTCTTATTATATTTGAAATTAGCCTGATAAAGACACTTTTGCTGGGCATAGTACTTCTGGACCCTGCCAGGGCATCCCATTCTGTGACTAAAGCAGCCTCTGTTTAAGACCATATAACCATTTGCTCTTATTATATTTGAAATTAGGCCTGATAAAGACACTTTTGCTGGGCATAGTACTTCTGGACCCTGCCAGGGCATCCCATTCTGTGACTAAAGCAGCCTCTGTTTAAGACCATATAACCATTTGCTCTTATTATATTTGAAATTAGCCTGATAAAGACACTTTTGCTGGGCATAGTACTTCTGGACCCTGCCAGGGCATCCCATTCTGTGACTAAAGCAGCCTCTGTTTAAGACCATATAACCATTTGCTCTTATTATATTTGAAATTAGGCCTGATAAAGACACTTTTGCTGGGCATAGTACTTCTGGACCCTGCCAGGGCATCCCATTCTGTGACTAAAGCAGCCTCTGTTTAAGACCATATAACCATTTGCTCTTATTATATTTGAAATTAGCCTGATAAAGACACTTTTGCTGGGCATAGTACTTCTGGACCCTGCCAGGGCATCCCATTCTGTGACTAAAGCAGCCTCTGTTTAAGACCATATAACCATTTGCTCTTATTATATTTGAAATTAGGCCTGATAAAGACACTTTTGCTGGGCATAGTACTTCTGGACCCTGCCAGGGCATCCCATTCTGTGACTAAAGCAGCCTCTGTTTAAGACCATATAACCATTTGCTCTTATTATATTTGAAATTAGCCTGATAAAGACACTTTTGCTGGGCATAGTACTTCTGGACCCTGCCAGGGCATCCCATTCTGTGACTAAAGCAGCCTCTGTTTAAGACCATATAACCATTTGCTCTTATTATATTTGAAATTAGCCTGATAAAGACACTTTTGCTGGGCATAGTACTTCTGGACCCTGCCAGGGCATCCCATTCTGTGACTAAAGCAGCCTCTGTTTAAGACCATATAACCATTTGCTCTTATTATATTTGAAATTAGGCCTGATAAAGACACTTTTGCTGGGCATAGTACTTCTGGACCCTGCCAGGGCATCCCATTCTGTGACTAAAGCAGCCTCTGTTTAAGACCATATAACCATTTGCTCTTATTATATTTGAAATTAGCCTGATAAAGACACTTTTGCTGGGCATAGTACTTCTGGACCCTGCCAGGGCATCCCATTCTGTGACTAAAGCAGCCTCTGTTTAAGACCATATAACCATTTGCTCTTAATATATTTGAAATTAGGCCTGATAAAGACACTTTTGCTGGGCATAGTACTTCTGGACCCTGCCAGGGCATCCCATTCTGTGACTAAAGCAGCCTCTGTTTAAGACCATATAACCACTTGCTCTTATTATATTTGAAATTAGCCTGATAAAGACACTTTTGCTGGGCATAGTACTTCTGGACCCTGCCAGGGCATCCCATTCTGTGACTAAAGCAGCCTCTGTTTAAGACCATATAACCATTTGCTCTTATTATATTTGAAATTAGGCCTGATAAAGACACTTTTGCTGGGCATAGTACTTCTGGACCCTGCCAGGGCATCCCATTCTGTGACTAAAGCAGCCTCTGTTTAAGACCATATAACCATTTGCTCTTATTATATTTGAAATTAGGCCTGATAAAGACACTTTTGCTGGGCATAGTACTTCTGGACCCTGCCAGGGCATCCCATTCTGTGACTAAAGCAGCCTCTGTTTAAGACCATATAACCATTTGCTCTTATTATATTTGAAATTAGCCTGATAAAGACACTTTTGCTGGGCATAGTACTTCTGGACCCTGCCAGGGCATCCCATTCTGTGACTAAAGCAGCCTCTGTTTAAGACCATATAACCATTTGCTCTTATTATATTTGAAATTAGGCCTGATAAAAACACTTTTGCTGGGCATAGTACTTCTGGACCCTGCCAGGGCATCCCATTCTGTGACTAAAGCAGCCTCTGTTTAAGACCATATAACCATTTGCTCTTATTATATTTGAAATTAGCCTGATAAAGACACTTTTGCTGGGCATAGTACTTCTGGACCCTGCCAGGGCATCCCATTCTGTGACTAAAGCAGCCTCTGTTTAAGACCATATAACCATTTGCTCTTATTATATTTGAAATTAGGCCTGATAAAGACACTTTTGCTGGGCATAGTACTTCTGGACCCTGCCAGGGCATCCCATTCTGTGACTAAAGCAGCCTCTGTTTAAGACCATATAACCATTTGCTCTTATTATATTTGAAATTAGCCTGATAAAGACACTTTTGCTGGGCATAGTACTTCTGGACCCTGCCAGGGCATCCCATTCTGTGACTAAAGCAGCCTCTGTTTAAGACCATATAACCATTTGCTCTTATTATATTTGAAATTAGGCCTGATAAAGACACTTTTGCTGGGCATAGTACTTCTGGACCCTGCCAGGGCATCCCATTCTGTGACTAAAGCAGCCTCTGTTTAAGACCATATAACCATTTGCTCTTATTATATTTGAAATTAGGCCTGATAAAGACACTTTTGCTGGGCATAGTACTTCTGGACCCTGCCAGGGCATCCCATTCTGTGACTAAAGCAGCCTCTGTTTAAGACCATATAACCATTTGCTCTTATTATATTTGAAATAGCCTGATAAAGACACTTTTGCTGGGCATAGTACTTCTGGACCCTGCCAGGGCATCCCATTCTGTGACTAAAGCAGCCTCTGTTTAAGACCATATAACCATTTGCTCTTATTATATTTGAAATTAGCCTGATAAAGACACTTTTGCTGGGCATAGTACTTCTGGACCCTGCCAGGGCATCCCATTCTGTGACTAAAGCAGCCTCTGTTTAAGACCATATAACCATTTGCTCTTATTATATTTGAAATTAGGCCTGATAAAGACACTTTTGCTGGGCATAGTACTTCTGGACCCTGCCAGGGCATCCCATTCTGTGACTAAAGCAGCCTCTGTTTAAGACCATATAACCATTTGCTCTTATTATATTTGAAATTAGGCCTGATAAAGACACTTTTGCTGGGCATAGTACTTCTGGACCCTGCCAGGGCATCCCATTCTGTGACTAAAGCAGCCTCTGTTTAAGACCATATAACCATTTGCTCTTATTATATTTGAAATTAGGCCTGATAAAGACACTTTTGCTGGGCATAGTACTTCTGGACCCTGCCAGGGCATCCCATTCTGTGACTAAAGCAGCCTCTGTTTAAGACCATATAACCATTTGCTCTTATTATATTTGAAATTAGGCCTGATAAAGACACTTTTGCTGGGCATAGTACTTCTGGACCCTGCCAGGGCATCCCATTCTGTGACTAAAGCAGCCTCTGTTTAAGACCATATAACCATTTGCTCTTATTATATTTGAAATTAGCTTGATAAAGACACTTTTGCTGGGCATAGTACTTCTGGACCCTGCCAGGGCATCCCATTCTGTGACTAAAGCAGCCTCTGTTTAAGACCATATAACCATTTGCTCTTATTATATTTGAAATTAGCCTGATAAAGACACTTTTGCTGGGCATAGTACTTCTGGACCCTGCCAGGGCATCCCATTCTGTGACTAAAGCAGCCTCTGTTTAAGACCATATAACCATTTGCTCTTATTATATTTGAAATTAGGCCTGATAAAGACACTTTTGCTGGGCATAGTACTTCTGGACCCTGCCAGGGCATCCCATTCTGTGACTAAAGCAGCCTCTGTTTAAGACCATATAACCATTTGCTCTTATTATATTTGAAATTAGCCTGATAAAGACACTTTTGCTGGGCATAGTACTTCTGGACCCTGCCAGGGCATCCCATTCTGTGACTAAAGCAGCCTCTGTTTAAGACCATATAACCATTTGCTCTTATTATATTTGAAATTAGGCCTGATAAAGACACTTTTGCTGGGCATAGCACTACTTGTCACTGCCAGGGCATCCCATTCTGTGACTACAGCAGCCTCTGTTTAAGACCATATAACCATTTGCTCTTATTATATTTGAAATTAGGCCTGATAAAGACACTTTTGCTGGGCATAGCACTACTTGTCCCTGCCAGGGCATCCCATGCTGTGACTACAGCAGCCTCTGTTTAAGACCATATAACCATTTGCTCTTATTATATTTGAAATTAGGCCTGATAAAGACACTTTTGCTGGGCATAGCACTACTTGTCCCTGCCAGGGCATCCCATTCTGTGACTACAGCAGCCTCTGTTTAAGACCATATAACCATTTGCTCTTATTATATTTGAAATTAGGCCTGATAAAGACACTTTTGCTGTGCATAGTCTTACTGCTGCCTGCCAGGTGCTCTCTGGTTTTTGGGACATCCCATTCTGTAACATACCATTAGCCTCTGCATTAACTGTAAGCTGCACAGTTATTTAAAGAAATTTGGCCTGTATGAGCCTGCTAACACACTGCTGCTGTGTGCATATATACTGATCTCAAGTCTGCTTGGGGCATCCCATTCTGTAACATACCATTAGCCTCTGCATTAACTGTAAGCTGCACAGTTATTTAAAGAAATTTGGCCTGTATGAGCCTGCTAACACACTGCTGCTGTGTGCATATATACTGATCTCAAGTCTGCTTGGGGCATCCCATTCTGTAACATAACATAACCTACCTACCATACTAATCAGCTCTCTTATTTAAACTAAGCAGGCCTCTTGGAGGCTGATTGTCCACTTTTGGGTGTGCATTTATATTCGGTTTCATATACAGTGGGGTATCCCAATTTGTAAGATAACCTACCCCAACCATGTAAACTAAATAGGCCTGTTGCAGCCTGAGTTTCTCTGCTTGCGTATGGCCTGCATTACAATCTGTCTCTTTCAATGACACTGCTGCCTGGGGTATCCCAATTTGTAAGATAACCTACCCCAACCATGTAAACTAAAGGTTACGTCCTTCCAGAAGGAAAACTTATGCCGAACACTATTTTTGTTAGGGGCATTGACCTTTGGATTGATCGGCATGAAATTAATTTTTTTTTTTCAAAGTATGGCGCTGTAAAGAAGGTCAAAATGATGTCTCATACTTGGATTATTGTTACTTTTTGTTCAGCTTGAAATATAACAGGCCACACGGGCATCCCAAGGCACATGCTATTTTAAAGTAGGCACATGCTATTTTGAAGTAATGTTTGGGTTCCTGCTGCTGCCAACTTCTGCCAACTCCAGGGTGTGATTCATCCAATTTTTGGGTTCCTGAAGCCAACCCCAGTGTCTCTTTAAAGTAATGTTTGGGCTCCTGCTGCTGCTGCTGCCAACTTCTGCCAACTCCAGGGTGTGATTCATCCAATTTTTGGGCTCCTGAAGCCAACCCCAGGGTCTCTTTGAAGTAATGTTTGGGCTCCTGCTGCTGCCAACTTCTGCCAACTCCAGGGTGTGATTCATCCAATTTTTGGGCTCCTGAAGCCAACTCCAGTGTATATTTGGGCTCCTGCTGCTGCTGCTGCCAACTCCAGGGTGTGAATCATCCAATTTTTGGGCTCCTGAAGCCAACCCCAGGGTCTCTTTAAAGTAATATTTGGGCTCCTGCTGCTGCCAACTCCAGGGTGTGATTCATCCAATTTTTGGGCTCCTGAAGCCAACCCCAGGGTCTCTTTAAAGTAATATTTGGGCTCCTGCTGCTGCTGCTGTCAACTCCTGCCAACTCCAGGGTGTGATTCATCCAATTTTTGGGCTCCTGAAGCCAACCCCAGGGTCTCTTTAAAGTAATGTTTGGGCTCCTGCTGCTGCCAACTTCTGCCAACTCCAGGGTGTGATTCATCCAATTTTTGGGCTCCTGAAGCCAACTCCAGTGTATATTTGGGCTCCTGCTGCTGCTGCTGCCAACTCCAGGGTGTGAATCATCCAATTTTTGGGCTCCTGAAGCCAACCCCAGGGTCTCTTTAAAGTAATATTTGGGCTCCTGCTGCTGCCAACTCCAGGGTGTGATTCATCCAATTTTTGGGCTCCTGAAGCCAACCCCAGGGTCTCTTTAAAGTAATATTTGGGCTCCTGCTGCTGCTGCTGTCAACTCCTGCCAACTCCAGGGTGTGATTCATCCAATTTTTGGGCTCCTGAAGCCAACCCCAGGGTCTCTTTAAAGTAATGTTTGGGCTCCTGCTGCTGCCAACTTCTGCCAACTCCAGGGTGTGATTCATCCAATTTTTGGGCTCCTGAAGCCAACCCCAGTGTCTCTTTAAAGTAATGTTTGGGCTCCTGCTGCTGCTGCTGCCAACTTCTGCCAACTCCAGGGTGTGATTCATCCAATTTTTGGGCTCCTGAAGCCAACCCCAGGGTCTCTTTGAAGTAATGTTTGGGCTCCTGCTGCTGCCAACTTCTGCCAACTCCAGGGTGTGATTCATCCAATTTTTGGGCTCCTGAAGCCAACTCCAGTGTATATTTGGGCTCCTGCTGCTGCTGCTGCCAACTCCAGGGTGTGAATCATCCAATTTTTGGGCTCCTGAAGCCAACCCCAGGGTCTCTTTAAAGTAATATTTGGGCTCCTGCTGCTGCCAACTCCAGGGTGTGATTCATCCAATTTTTGGGCTCCTGAAGCCAACCCCAGGGTCTCTTTAAAGTAATATTTGGGCTCCTGCTGCTGCTGCTGTCAACTCCTGCCAACTCCAAGGTGTGATTCATCCAATTTTTGGGCTCCTGAAGCCAACCCCAGGGTCTCTTTAAAGTAATGTTTGGGCTCCTGCTGCTGCCAACTTCTGCCAACTCCAGGGTGTGATTCATCCAATTTTTGGGCTCCTGAAGCCAACTCCAGTGTATATTTGGGCTCCTGCTGCTGCCAACTCCAGGGTGTGATTCATCCAATTTTTGGGCTCCTGAAGCCAACCCCAGGGTCTCTTTAAAGTAATATTTGGGCTCCTGCTGCTGCCAACTCCAGGGTGTGATTCATCCAATTTTTGGGCTCCTGAAGTCAACCCCAGGGTCTCTTTAAAGTAATGTTTGGGCTCCTGCTGCTGCTGCTGCCAACTTCTGCCAACTCCAGGGTGTGATTCATCCAATTTTTGGGCTCCTGAAGCCAACCCCAGGGTCTCTTTGAAGTAATGTTTGGGTTCCTGCTGCTGCCAACTTCTGCCAACTCCAGGGTGTGATTCATCCAATTTTTGGGCTCCTGAAGCCAACCCCAGTGTCTCTTTAAAGTAATGTTTGGGCTCCTGCTGCTGCCAACTTCTGCCAACTCCAGGGTGTGATTCATCCAATTTTTGGGCTCCTGAAGCCAACTCCAGTGTATATTTGGGCTCCTGCTGCTGCTGCTGCCAACTCCAGGGTGTGAATCATCCAATTTTTGGGCTCCTAAAGCCAACCCCAGGGTCTCTTTAAAGTAATATTTGGGCTCCTGCTGCTGCCAACTCCAGGGTGTGATTCATCCAATTTTTGGGCTCCTGAAGCCAACCCCAGTGTCTCTTTAAAGTAATATTTGGGCTCCTGCTGCTGCTGCTGCCAACTCCAGGGTGTGATTCATCCAATTTTTGGGCTCCTGAAGCCAACCCCAGTGTCTCTTTAAAGTAATATTTGGGCTCCTGCTGCTGCTGCTGCCAACTCCAGGGTGTGATTCATCCAATTTTTGAGCTCCTGAAGCCAACCCCAGGGTCTCTTTAAAGTAATATTTGGGCTCCTGCTGCTGCTACTGCCAACTTCTGCCAACTCCAGGGTGTGATTCATCCAATTTTTGGGCTCCTGAAGCCAACCCCAGGGTCTCTTTAAAGTAATATTTGGGCTCCTGCTGCTGCTGCTGCCAACTCCAGGGTGTGATTCATCCAATTTTTTGGCTCCTGAAGCCAACCCCAGGGTCTCTTTAAAGTAATGTTTGGGCTCCTGCTGCTGCTGCCAACTCCAGGGTGTGATTCATCCAATTTTTGGGCTCCTGCTGCTGCCAACTCCAGTGTCTCTTTAAAGCAATGTTTGGGCTCCTGCCCCTCATAGTGATGCCACTTCAACTCTCTTGAATTCAATTGTGCCGCTCTGCGATTCTATTAGCGATGCCTCTGATCTGCATGTGATATTTATTCAAAGTATTATTTAACTAACCCAGCACGCATCCTGTGCGTGTTACAGCAAGGCAGAATGGTTTACAACCCTATTGAGGCTCTAGGAGGCTCAGAAATAGCCGTTTTTAATAGCGATTCGTCGCGAATTTATTCAGGTCGAAACGATTTTTGTCGGAAAATTCGGCGAATCAGTCGAATCGAATTTTTCAAAAGTTCGCTCATCTCTAATCAAGACACCAGTAGGTTGCCCCTTTCAAAAATATCACAATAGTGACCCAAGTACCCCAAGAGTTCAGGGTCTAGATAGAATACACCGTCCACCACGTGGGGGAAATATAGAAAAGATGACACTTTTAAATTGGAGACTCTGTAAATATACCGCCAGGGGCATCCCAATTCCCAGGTCTAAATGAGACCTTAAGCTTTGTGTCATATCTATAAAAGACAGATCAGGATGCTGGCTACAATACGATTAGGTCAATCATGTAAAATTGCACTGTTGTAATTGTAAGGTCAATTATTTAAAATTGCACTGATGTAACAGGCGGGAGGAACTGCCTGAGAAGTGTAGAAATTTAAGTAGTAATAAGACATAAGTGAATGATAGCAAATGCAGATAGCTAAGAAAATCTATGCATAGCATTATCTTCATGATGCATTAATGTTGAATGCTATATAATGTAAACTAGAAGAGATCTGCTGGATTATTCCTATAAAAATGTATGTAGGAACAAAGTGAAATATGCATACCTCCCAACTTCTGAAGATATGAAAGAGGGACAAACCACGCCCCCAACCCCACCCATGCCACGCCCCCAACCCCACCCACGCCACACCCCCGACTCCACCCACGCCACACCCTCGGCTCCACCCATGCCACACCCCCGACTCCACCCCAGTCGCGCCCCCGACCACGCCATATTTCCCACCCATTGACCAAAATCGGGATGCCCTGCTGTGTGAAACCTCCCAGGATGCACAGAAAGCTTACCTTACTCCTGGTCCAATGGCGCATGCGTGCCCCATGGCCGCATCTCGCGCTTCTCTCTAGCAGGGTGCGTGCCCGCACCAGGCATTTATGAATGGCCAGCGCAGGTGCGCTCCCTGTTAGAGAGAAGCGCGAAATGTGACTGCCAGCGCGCTCGGAGCCGCAGCGGCTCCGAACGTGCTGATTGGACGAATGCCTGTGCATGCGCCATAGGACCGCGGTCAGGTGAGTTGATACGAGCGATCTGGGGGGTTTCACGCAGCGGGGCATCCCCGCTCGGGGTGACTGACTTTAAGGTGAGGGTTGACTGCTGTGGAGGGGGGTGAGGGGGTGCAGATTGATGATATAACTTAATAGTAAACATGTATAAAAGCCAGAACAGGGGGTCATACTTGCTGCTATCCAGGTGATGGAGGAAGGATGATCTGGGCTACGTGCCAGGCTGCAGCCTCACTCTGCGGCTCAGCCCTGCCCCATCCTATTCCATCACTCCCAGCACTAAGTGGTCTCAGCCAATCTGGGAGTAGGGGGCGGGGCAGACGTCTTTCTGGGCGGGGTCTAGACTAAATCTAAGTCTGCTGCCTGCACAATAGACTCCGCCCATAAGAATGACTGCCCCGCCCCGCAGCTCCTCCTGGCTTCAGCAATGCCTTCAGACGTGCCAGCATGCTGTAAGTTAACCCAGCCCCCGCCCGCCCAGCCGACCTCCGCCCGCCCCCCCCACCACCACGCACGCTGTCATTCTTTAATCAAGCGCTGGCCATTGTTTAATCTGCTGCCGGCCGCCGGGCCAGTCAGTGTAAACTAATTAGAAGGCGCCGGCCGTGTCGTGGGGGCCCTGCCTGGGCACATTGCAGGGCGTCCCGGGACATCATAGTAACACCCGGGACCGCAGGATTTGTTAAAAAAATCGGGACAATCCCACGAAAATCGGGACAGTTGGGAGGTATGATATATGTGCTACCAATATACATTACTGAAATACAAGACAACTGCAGTTCCGGCCCATTTAAATTTGGTGGAAATTTGCCCCATACAGCAGTTAGAAAATTCAGACAATCATAATGCACAATAACTGTGGATTGCAAAGTGATAACACAAAACATGAGTGATCACGCCATTAGTCTTCGGCAAAATGGCGGATTCCGCGGACATGTAAGTAACCATTACCGGACCAGATGGCCTTACGTCACTTCTGGCTGCAGTCCGGAAGAACGAGGTGATGTGTTCCAGCATCTGGAGCGCTTATATGTCGCACTGGCGTAGTGGCGGGAAGATTCGCCCCACACCGCGCCAAACAACGGGTGAAGGAGAGGAATAGAGCCCGGCTGGAACTGCACACAGAGTGAGCCCTAACGACAGTAATCACAGTCAGGAGGCTGGCGAGGCACCATCACGAAAGCAAGGGGCTTTAATCGCCACCACCGCGGCTACAGCTGCCTTAAATAGTTAAGATACACAGACAGATACTATATATTGCATATATCTGGCAGACATCTCTCTTTAAGATTTGGCTTTACGTTATAGATTTCGGAAGGACCACTGTTTTAAGTGAGCTCCATTACTACAACAAACCTTGTCCATCATTCCAGCCCTATATGACGGCAACCTACTATACAAGGTAATATAACCTTTTGAGCACATAAAGATGCATTGATATCTATTCAGATTCATACTCATGTTTTTGCCCTGTTAGCTTTTAAAGGGACGGTAAATCAGTGCCGAATAAGAAAGAGATGCCACCATCTCTCCTCTGTGATAAATTATTGCACATACAATTTGATGAATAATTATTAAGGTATTTATTGTAGAACTTTCAATTTTCATACAATGGTAATTAATATTATGATGATGAAGTATATATATGAGCAAATGTAATACAAAGCAAATAAATACACAGGGAGGGTAAACATGTATGCCCTGTATTTAATACTCCAATAACAGAAAAAGGAAGGTTCGGAACACAATGGTGCAATGAATTATATTGTTATCAAACTGAACAATGTAATATCATGACATTAAACTTACACCCATATGGGAGAGTTCTGTTTTAAAATAACCACGAATAAAAGATAACATATTTTTAACAGTCAGTTGAGGGAGTGGTCATCATATTCCAAAGCCTAAAAATCAACCGGGCAGTGCCTAATCCTGGAAAAAGTATATATCTGTATAGGGCTGGAACATGAACCCACCATAAATATATTAATTTTCACAATTATCCTGCAGTGAGGCAGGATATTTATGCTAGGGTCACATCACGGAGTTAACTTGTTATAGTAACCCCCACAAGTATACTATTCCAGGGGGGACAGTCACCTCCAAGACCCCTATGGTGAAATTGATTGTGTGATCCTCTCATTCCGAGGTTCTGGAATTCCTGGTTATAGATTGTCCAGATAGCCCAGTTTTCCCTAGGATTTCCATGGTTAAAGATCTACAATCCCATCTTTAACTGGGGGACTGGGGATTTGACAAGATGGAGTATATTTTGCCTTAACCATTGTTTTTGTACCACTTTCAGGACAACCCAGGTCTCTCTAGAAGGTTTACCTCTAGTCATATTCATATTCTGACCGGATGTATTCTCTGAAAAATCGGACAATTCGCTTCCTCCTCATTGAGCCTATGATTGTCCCATTGATCTGCTGCCAGGTACTATGCCCCCTAGGAGTAAGATTTACAATCTCACTCGACCAGAGGAGTTTGTGATGAAAGAATATATTTCAAAGAATATAAAAGAGCAGCCGGAGCAGACTTCTTTTTTGTTGAAGAGAAAGATGGAGGGTTACGTCCATGCACTGACTACAGAGGTCTAAATAAGATCACAGTTAAAAATAGATATCCATTACCCCTTATTGAGGACCTTTTTTGGTTATTGGGGCCCAATTATTCACAAAACTTGACCTGAGAGGGGCTTACAATCTAATTTGAATTTGTAAAGGGGATGAATGGAAGACAGCTTTCAATGTTAAAGACAGTTATGCCCTTTGGCTTATGTAACGCCCCCGCGGCCTTCCAGGATTTTTTTAATGATATTTTTTAATGATATTTTTCTGGGTCAATTCATGGTCATTTATCTTGATGATATTCTCATCTTTTCTCAATCAGTGGCTGAACACCGACAGCATTTTAAGGCAGTCTTTCAAAAACTGGGAGAATTGTCTTTATGCCAAGTTGTCCAAGTGTGTATTTGAGGTCTCCGAAGATCCTTTCTGGGGGTATCTGGTCTCTAGTCAGGGTTTGGTTATGGATCCCTCCAAAGTGTCAGCCGTCTTGCAGTGGGAACAACCAAAAAACATGAAAGCCTTACAGAGATTCTTAGAGTTCGCCAATTTTTACAGGCGTTTCATTAAAGGATTCTCTTCAATTGTAGTTCCCCTAACTGACCTAACCCGGAAAGGTGCTTTTGTGGAGAATCGGCCTCCCCCAGCTGTTAAGGCCTTTCAGACCTTAATAATAAGGTAAGTCTCCAGCAGGGTTATTGGTACCCCTGGAGATTCCTGGGGAACCATGGACCCACATTTCTATGGATTTTATTGTTGATTTATCTCAAAATAATACTGTAATCTGGGTGGTGATCGATTTAGTAAAATGGCGCATTTCATTCCTCTGGCGAGCACTCGAACTGTCCCAACTGTTCATTAAACATGTCTTCCAAATTCATGGCATACCTCAGAATATTGTCTCTGATCAAGGGGTTCAATTTGTTTTTCATTTTTGGAGAGAATTTTGTGCACATTTGGGGATTAAAGTCTCTCTATCGTCGGCATATCACCCGCAATCTAACAGTGAGACGGAGAGGTTTAAACAGTGTCTGGAGCAATATCTGTGCTGTTTCTTCTCTGAGGAACAATGGTCGGAATGCGCCCAGTGAATTGACGAAAATGTTGCCGTTCTTTTGTAACTATGGGAAAAATCCCAAGGCATCTTCTCTCTCCGGTCCTTCCTCCAGTTTGTCAGTGTTGGCGGAATGGCTTAGAGAAAGAAAGGCCATTTGGTCTAAGGTTCAAGAAAGTTGCTACCAATAAGCACAAGACTTTTGCCAACCGACATAGGTCATGGGAACCACCGTTTCAAGTGGGTGGTCTGGGTATTCACCCGGAATATTGCCCTTCGCCAACCTTTAAAGTTTGGGCTAAAAATATGTCGGGCCCTTTCTGGTCACTCAAAAATTGAGCAATGTTACTTTTAAGGTTAAGCTTCCTCTGTCCATGAGAATTCCTAACACATTTCACGTGTCTTTATTGAAATCCACCGGAAATGTTCAGGTATCGTCGCCTCCACCTGTCATTGTGGAAGATGAACCTGAATATGAGATTACTAAAATTCTTGAAGCAATATTTATTGAAGGATGTTCATGCTACTAACCTTGATTAGGAGGTTTCATTGTGACAATCCCAATTAGCCTAGTAAGGGTCCTGAGGCCCCTCGTGAAGGGTAACACCCTTAAGGTTTAAACTGGGCAATCAGCCCATATGTTGTTAGTGAACCAATGAGCCCAGTCCCTCCCTGTCCAATCCCCTGCACCCATGCTCTATAAAAGCATTCTCATGTCATTCAGTCATTGCCCGTGATAGCATATAGCTGGGTGTGAATATTCCTGACTCCTGTTTGATCATCCGTTACCGACCTTGCTCGTCTGACTATTCCCTGACCGCTTCCAGAACCGACCTTTGCCTGGATCCTGGTTACGAACCCGTTTCATCCCTGGTACCACTAAGCTCTCTGAATTCCTGGTTTGACCTTTGACCCTTCCCGTGTTTCTCCCTCAGAGCTGTTATCGTAAGAACTATTAATCTGTGTAACTAAGCCCAGTCTTACCTTCGGTTCATCCGTCTTCACACCGGTGAGTTTACATTCTGTAAGCTTTCAAGTCCTGGGGGCAACCATGTCCGGTGAGGCAATATAAAGTATTCTGGCAAACGGGGACTTGGCTATAGATGAAGCTAGCTGCAGAGATTGGGGGTTGTAAACTCACCAAGAAGACGGGTGTCCCCGGGGTTTGACACCAGTCTACTACCCGCACATAAACTACCAGCACAATTACCACAGAGATGGACCACGCTGTTGTGCACTGCCACTCAATCACCTATTGCCACAAACTTTGACCATGCTATTGCCCCTGCCTTCCCAAGAACTATTTGACCACATTCTGGACTGACCAATCCCACTACCTATTGCTTTAAACTTTGACCTATTTTTGTGGATATTGACTATGTTCTAAACTGCCACCAGTCCATGATTGATTGCTATAAACTGTGCAAACTCTCCTGCTCACTCGCCTACTGTACCTAAAACCGGCCTTTTCCACATCTGGTGAACTGAGCCACATTCATCACCATCCCTGTGGTTCCAGGTACTGCTGGGGCCTATAGCTTTTCAGTTACCTTGCCCCACAAGACTCAACCATTAAAACCTACCTGGGATGGCCAGATCATAGTACATGATCTTTGCCTTACAGGTCAGATATTGCAACCCCAATGAGAGTTTCAGATCTAAGATGGACCAGTATATTCCCCCTGAGGTCGCCTTAGAGTGTGAACATCATGGGAATCGATCTCAGTTCCCAAACAGTTTTATATTACCAGACTAGGATGAGAGCACTGGACAGGACAAAAGGTGCGTTTAAAAAAAAAATATATATATATATATTAATTGACCATTAACATAATATAGTAACATAGTATGTAAGGCTGAATAAAGACTTTAGTTCATCCAGTTCAGCCTGTTTAACTCCTTCCAGTGGTCTAGTAGCCATAGCTGGAAATGTTATTACATGCAAGGAGGGCATCCCGGCCACTATAGATCTTCTTCCAGTGGTCTAGTAGCCATAGCATATTCTCTGCAAATAATTCGTAAGTAAAGTAACTTATTATACTCCTGAAATCTTATTTTTAGATACCATTATATATGCATGTTCGTTTTCACTTTGCCTAAAGAGGGTCACTTTCATTAACTGCAGATAAATAACTTGAATAACTACTTTTTTTAAAATTCATTGTTCAGGCATCAATACAATAAACCCTATACCCACCTTTTACCCCCTGCAGACATTCACTTCTAGTCCCATGCTCTTACCTGATCGCCCGATTATGGTCCCGTGCTCCCTGCCACGATTGTCCACCGCTTCTGAAGTATTGACTATGGACCATCCCAGAACTCTTTTCAGGGTACTATGGTTGCATCTAGATGTAAATATGAAACGAATTATCATACAGCCTAGCCTATTGTTGTCAGGGGCTGGGCTTTGATATTTTTCGTTAACTATAGACAGCTGAGGCCACATCCACCTTTAAACGGAAGTTGTGGCCTAGCGGTAAGTAAGGTTTGATCCTCAGCCAGGAAGTGCTCATGAGCCCTAATTCTGGCACCCGGGGAGCCGTAATTAGGGCAGCCCACTGCTTCGGGCATGTGTACATTCACTGCTAGAGTTTGCCTCACTGCACAGATGGGTTAAATCAGCCCTTTCATGAGCGCGGACCACTTAAAGTATTTGGAACCTTGTTGCGGGCCACAATGCATAGGTTCAGAATTTTTTCATTTCAAATAGTATAATTAAAATGTTTTACAAAAAATCAGGGTACCCACTGTCTACTCTAACTCCACTTGTACATCCACACCCTTACATTCATATGTAACAATCCTCAAATGCTAGCAATACACATGCTGATTGGCTTACCTCTCTGAATATATGCGTCCCTTATTTATATCCCATTCCCCCATCAGTCCTACATGTTACCCATGTTCCCAATACTCAACCCATCTAAGCTCCCATCATGGTTTTACCATATAATTGTGCGAAATATCAGTGTTGTACAATCAACGTCACCACTCTTCTCTAAGCCACCAGTGTCACCTCTATTTGCCAATGTGCCCCTTCTATCACTCTTTGTGCCAAATCAGTTGGCTCTGAAGACCACATGTGGCCCCTGGGCAACCCCTGGCAAAGACTGTGACATGGGAGCCAACAGGAATAGTCCTGTGGGCCATTTATAAACTAAGCCCATGTTTGCGTAATTGGGCTTTAAAGTTTTAAATATATATAATAAGCCTAATAGTAAATCTCCCAATTGCATTACTTGGAGTTGGCTTACATATGTGTAAGCTATGAACAATCTTAGACTATCACCTCCCGAGAGTCATTAAGGGCCTTTAATAATTCAAGCCTCATGGTCTGTGAATTTCGTCTTTACGCTTTTTGTCGCATTTATATTTCCTGTTTTTTTAAGGCTTCTACCTGCCGGCGGACTCTCTGGTTATTGCTTGGCCTGTGCAATCTTTTCCTGTCATCTATTTTCTTTGTCAGAACCGTTTAATCAGTTTGCAGTCAGATTGCATTGAGTGTGCGGCATCATAAAAATTGGAGTGCACATTGGTGCGATAGAGACATGAACTATTGAAATATGCATTACTTTTAGCCCATCCTGGCAACATCTTCTTTACCTACACAGCCTGTGTATTAAGCAGCCACTGCTCAGGGACCAGGCGCCATTTGCAGAGTTTTATTATGTGCGTTTCAGATGCATTACAGACCTTGGTTATAGCAACTGCAATTTACAGAATCCTACATTTCCCATACCCCCAAAGAAACAACATTTCCATTACTGACTACTACTGTCTACACCACATATACTGTAGTAAAGACCTCACTTGACCCCAACTGATTTGTGCAGCTCTGATCTGTGCCTACCCTCCTTCTGTAGTAACTACCTTAGCAGTATGAAAAAGAGTTCTTTCCAGGAAGCTCTTTTTCTCGCTATGTGCATCTTCCTTAAAGAGGACCCGAACCCTCAACTCAATTTCAATTTAAAATCCTAAACTTAAATTATAAAGCAATCACGCCTATCTTAACAGATCAACAAATACCTATCCAGATGCAACCCCCACTTTTTCCCCCTTTTTTGTATTGTCGTTAGGAAAGGTTTGGGTTTGTTTTGATAAGAGTACAGGAAAGCTTTTTGCAGTGATAGCCTTTTCCTTTATTAAAGTGGAAGTTCAGTCTCAATGTGGCATGTAACATATATAAAGAAGGGGTAGGTCTCTGCCAGGGCCAATTTATAATTGGTGCAAAGGAGGACCTGCTCCTATATCGTATATATGTAGTATTAAATCAAGGCTACTGGGCTTTCTATATATTTATATTGTCTGTCAAATACAATGCTGTTCTAACATTTTGTCCAAGGCCAGCGCCAGCACAGAGCAAATCTGGGCAATTGCCAGGGCCCCTGGCATCTTCAGGGGCCCACTCAGGCGCATACTTGGCCATGTTATTATTTTACAGTGGACCCAAATAATCGAATGCAGAGAGGGCAATTGATGGAAGCTCAGAAGGTGTCGAGAACCAGGTGACAACTGACAGCATTGATGGAGTCTTTAGTGGCAGCGGAGCAAGCAGTAAGGGCTGATGGGTGCTTGGTAGCAGTAAGGAATGCAATAAGGACTAGAGGACGATTGGTGGCTATAGGGAAGGCAATAAGGATTGAAGGGCGATCAGCAGCAGAAGATGATCCATTTGTGGCAGCGGAGTTAAAAAAGGGGACTTCGTGTGACATACTACTTTGAGGCCCACTAAGACTTTCTTGCCCAAGGGCCCCCACAAACTTGGAGCCAGCCCTGATTTCGTCCAATACCACTTACATAGTTAATATAACTCAAACCTTATAGCTCGAATCATGAAATGCAATAAAATAACAAGTCAGAAATAGAGAATAGAAATCATAGGAATGGAGAGAGGTGCCAAATAGTAAAGCACAGAAAGGAAATTTCATGGAGGTCTATAAACTGTCTGAAATGTCTGAGAAAAGCAACTTGGCAGCAGACAACAAGGATTGTTCACACTTAAGGCCCATGTGTTGACTGCTCATGCATGGTCTCCAAGGGCCAGTTGATACGTTTGTTCACGGGTCATCCCTTGGTTTAATCAATAATTTATTGACCAGAATCACAGGATATGTATAATGTACACTATGCCACACCTGCTAATCTGGCCAAAAAGGCATAATACAGGCACATCAAAGCTAACTCATGACACTATCTAGAAAACTAGACAAAATATCTGCACACTTTAAAGTAATGTGTTATAACGTGAAGTGAAATTCGATTAAATTCCTGCAAATCTAATACTATGCTTCATAACCTTCCTGTTGCTTTCTATGTGCCCATGAAAAGAAGACAAGCCAAAGTGCATTACTAGGTGGGAATCAAACTCCGGTCTCCCATGTCACAGTATAATGCTTATAACAATTCCTGATCTATGGCCTTTAGTTGTTAAGGTTATATTTAGGGTTTATGGCAGCCTTACGCACTCTTTAATCATGATGTCATTCCTCAGCTCTGCTGCCACCAATGAGTCCTCTTCTGATGCAGATCGCCCTCCTATCCTCACTGCCTTCTCCTCTGCCACTCTAGTGCTTGTTATCTTCTCTGCTGTCATAGATTGTCCTTTGGTCCTTCTCATATGCTGCCAATCATCCTCACTGCTTTCTCAGCTGCCTCTGAACTGCCTCAGTTGGTTCCTGAAGACATCAGGGGCCTGGAGCTTGTTGTTCCAGCTCAGACTACAATGTATTAGTTGGTTGACACACACCCCTGCATCCCGTTCAACGTTGACACTTGATTTCATTGAAAATGTTCACTAGGATAAGACAAATTAGATCCCACAACAGAAAAAAAGGAACCCTGGTTAATATTTTACCCCCTGCTGCCCTAGACACGGGCCTTTGATTGCCTCATGAGAAATGCAGACATGATGCATTATGTATGTATGCATTTGTATAAAAAATGATTCACTCAGCACAGAAAGTCCTATACCTGAAGCCTAATGTGGAGCTTTGAATGTAGCCTAAAAGAGAAGTATCTGGTCATTGTGAGGAACAAAGACTCGTCTTCTTTCACAAACAAGGCCCACAATGTCTTCACTGAATTCATCCTGAAGAACAAAATGAGCAGTACTTAGCATTATCTTATACATACAAAAACATTAACGCTGTATCTGAAAAAGATTAAATTGTACTGTAGTGTTTTAATCTGCTTCAATGCCTAAGCATTGATAATACTCCAAAACTGTATCCACTGCAACTAGTGCTTTGGCAAACCCCTATAAGTTCAGGTTTGGTAATTTCAGCCGAACTTTGACAAAAGTTTGCTTCATGTACTGAACTTGACCCAAACCCGAACCCACTTGAAATCAATGGGAACAGGTGGCCATCCCCATGAGTGAGGACGCTACATTGTAAGCTGCTGCCAGTGTCCTCACTCACGGGGGTGGCCATCTTTCTGAAGCTCCAGCCGTTGACATTTAACACCATTAACACCAACCGCCGACTGACCGATCTCAGGGCTCAGGTATGTTGTACAGCTGCTTCCTGTTGCTGCACGCTCTGCGTTAGTTTAAGCTGGTTGATTGGCTTATCAGCAGCCCATCAACCAGCTTTTCCAGATTTGGGCCGAACTTGAACACGGACTTCTGGCTGAAAGTACGAACCCAAACTTTGTGTTTCGGTTTCGCACGACATTAGTCGCAACTGCTTTACTCCACTTCAAGCTTGCTCACAATTGGGGCCCAGAACATTGAGCAGCTGAATAGCAATTTACTAGAGGGCTTGATGTTAGGAACATGCACCAAGGTATCTCCTGAGATGAGGCACTTGACCAAGGGAAGCCCCAGAGCCTGGGGCCCTGGCCAAGGTTAGCTGATTGCTAGTGGGGCCTATATTCTAGGGGGGATGAGACATGCTTTTGGGTTGCTGCCAGTTGTGTATTTCCAGTCAGGGCCATGTTTATTATTCAAAACCTACTTCTTACCAAGTGTAATGTTCTCTGGAATAATACTGATTAAAAGACAACTATCATTAAACACTCATATCAAGTAAATGCTATTATATGAATCAGGGATCACAAGCCCTGTCGATCATTTGTTTCACTTGTGGGCCTGTCATTTCCTGACACACAAACATAGCTGTGTCAGGTGTTTAGGAAATGACAGGCACCAGGTTGAAAGATATGATGGGTCAGGTCTCGAGATTTGTGTGACTCCGGCGATATGTGCACATCCGTGTGAATGGCCTGGTGCGTACGAGCTAGCACATGCATACATTCTCCTACATGCTCTTTGAATACAAGCTCCAATGCGTCCACTGCACTTCCTGTTTGAGTTGGCATGCTTACAGGAAGTGACAGTGGGGGGTAGCATCTTATAGACGCTAGATCTGGATTTGGCACATTCTAAAAGTGTTTTTTTATTACATTTATGTAACCATTATGCCTGAGCATTATGTTTATTCTACAGGGAGGGTGAGGTTTAAAGTATATCTGTGGGCAAATGTAATATTCCCTAGTTCTTTTTAGCCCCATTTAAACTCTCCATTCTGTGCTAGCAAGAGAATTTTCTTAAGCTTATTATTTTGCATCTATTCCTGATAGTCTAGGTACTTCCTGTAATGGCCAACATTAGACCACAGCTTGACTACAGCAAAATGCAAACACAACAATTCAAATGTATGGTTACAGAATAATTTTGCCCTGGACAGATGCAGAGATAGAAATATTTTGCCCAGGACAGATGCAGATGCAGAATTATTTTGCCCAGAACAGATGCAGACGCTGAATTGTTTTGATGAAATGAAAAAAATAAATGTTTGTTTTCCCACCGCAACTGGCAATAACCCCTGCAGCACCTGTAGCACCATCTGCTGTGGCAGTTAGTTGGGTGGGTTAGGCAGGCCCCCCTTGTGTGCCGAGAGCTGGTTGCACCGAGACACAGAACAGTTACACACACTACTCTCTTCTCCCCTAGAATATAACAAAGGCAAGACCAGACGCTTTTATAGGCACAGGATATGGGGTCAGGATTAGAGGCAGTACTGTGCTCCGCAGTAGAGGGCAGCGTACCGGCACATCATTTGGCACAAAAGACGTGCAACCTTGGAGTGACTGGGCCGGCTAGAAGGGGAGCCACCATCTGGCAGCTGTCAGAGGGCCACTTAAAAAGACTTGGAGGACCGCATCTGGCCCCCGGACCTTGAGTTTGACACGTGGTTTAGAAGCATCCATGCACCATTCAGATCAAGCAGCATGTTATTATTATAATATTTTTAGTCTCTTATCATCGAGGGTTAGTTTAATATTATAAAAAAAAATGTGCCGACAATAGGAGATTTCATTCTAAATCCATACGCTATTGGGGGTGGCCAAAGCAGTATGTCTATATAAGAAAACAAAAATTCCCATTGAGCCATAAAGGAGAGTATATAGTACCCCCCACGCAACTGCTGTCACTGTCCTTGGTGGAGACCCCGGGGTTGGAGCCCTGGATCTTCCCCCCCCCCCGCCCCTTTAATCTGGTCCTGAGACAGCTTCAGGGTGTACTTTTTAAAGCAACTGTTTGGTCCATGAAAATTGATGAAAAGTGACAGCGGTGGCCTCCATACTATAGTGCACATTGGACTTGCTGATCCATACTATGTGATTGGGCTGCAGCGGGCCAGAACGGTACACCGAGCAGCTGACAGCAGTTCAATATCTCAGGAGTCTTTCCATTGCCTTTACAATAGATGGATGCATCAATGTGAGTTGTGGCCTGACCAATACGGTCTCTGTCCATGGATTGATGTGCCGTTTGTCCCATTGTACTGTGCTGATGGATATATAGGTACATGGCTATAGCTTTGATCTCAGCCACAGATGATCTAAAGCCATCACTGCTGGCTGAGAATGAGCGAACCAGTCAAAGCAAACCTGGTTTTATAGGGTGTTGGGTGACTTTTTAAATTCCATACTAAGAGGTGACTGGTAAATGGACACCTCTCAAGTACCACTAAAAATACAAACCTCAGGACGGTGCTGGCTCTATATAGACTTCAGAGCCAGATCCAATGGACTATCCACTTTTGAGGACATCAGTAGTATAGTATAGTAGTAAATATGAAGGTTGAGTACCTCTTTATTGCTAGTTTTTCTCATGAAAATTCACACTTTTGGCCTTTTTTGTTCTCCTGCGATTCATCTGAACCATTGCGGGAATGGCTGGCTTAACGTGTGCTAATTTGTTAAAAATCATGCCGCTCAAAATGGCATGATTTGTATCAAATTAAATTACCTTTGACATCAATAAATCTATATTTTTTCATTGGATACAAAGCCAACCAGCAGCACCCTCGATGCCTCAGATAGGGGTGAGGGTAATAGGCTGGGTTACCGGTATGTCATCCGCCGAGTCCAGCAGATGCCATGCCGGCACCTGACCTGATGAAAAACACACCCCACCCAAAAATCTTAAATGTTCCTAATTTCACTACTTACCGGTCCCGGCTTTTTTCTTCCTTCCCAGTCCGTCTGAGGGCAGCGTGGGACCACAGTGGAGGAAGAAGAGGACGGTTACTGCCGTGGGGGAGAAGAAAGAAGCCAGGACTGGTGAGTAGTGAAATAAAGAATATTAAACATTTTTTGTGTGTTTTTTTTCATTACATTTAGGAGAGAAGTAGTAAGCCGCCCAGGTGACCCCTAAACCAGTTTACCTGGGTCAGGAGCCGGCATGGCACCTCCTGGACTCGGCAGGTGATGCGCCGGTAATCCGGCCTATTACCTGCACCCTCATTTGGGGCATCAGCGGTACGGAAGAGCCCGGTGCCCAGGGCACCCATGGAAGGGTCCCAAGCCTATACCAAAGGGCATAAGGGCTTGTAACTTGTGCCAAACACGACATGCCTCTGAGCCCTGGGTTACAAGCCCTTATACGTGCTCGGACTGGTTGGCTTTGGGGGGGATCCCACATGTTTTTTTTAAATAAAAACATCAAACAATATATAAGAAAACAAATAAAAGCCCTGCTGACAGTTTTGCTGCTAAAATGAATGGCAGATATTGCACCATTCATTTTAGCAATTAAACCGTGAAAATTAAAATTGAAAAGCAAAAGTCAGGCTGTTTTTTTGTAGGATAAAAATTGTATCCAACTAAAATTCCCTTTACGCAGTGCTGTAAATCAAGCTTATAGTATAGATAGACAGGCTGAACATAATCCTCGTTCTTCCCAAGCCCCTCATGCTTGATTGACAGGGCTGGAAAATATTTGCCCCACTCCTCCACAGCGGGGCATCCCAATGACCCTATATTTTGCATTACCAGCCTTTGATGCCGCTGCTGTCCCCTACTGCTATGTGCCATGCTGTGCCTCTTCCTTAGCAGCAGGCAGTGCCCCCTCCCCATGACTGAACCCAATATGGGGGGGGGGGGGCCTGTTCAGTAGTGACCCTGGCCCATCATCAGAAAAAAGAGTGGATGGAATAAAGCCGCCCCCCCTTTACATGATGTCCTTGGCACCAAGGGCAATCATCCTCCTCACCTGTTCTTAGAAACAGCCCTGGGATCTGTGGGGCATAAACAGGACTGATTAACTTTAGAGAAGGGAAACATAAGTAGGCATCAGAGCAAATCCTTAGATCTTTTGACTTAAAGTGGACCAAAACCCAGGATTTTGACTATGCTGGGTTTTGGTCCTTTCCCCCATGGCAACCCCGATCGCTGCGTGAAACCCCCCAGATCGCCAAAGTCAACTCACCTCCTCTCGGTCCTACAGCGCATGCACGGCCGCTCGTCCAATTAGCTCGCTCGGAGTCACTGGCGTCACGTCATCTAAGCCTTCATCTAAGGCCTGCAGCTCTGAGCGCGCTGACTGCCGCATCCCCCGCTTCCGTATAACAGGGAGCGTGCCCGCATCGCCCATTCACAAATGCCTAGCGCGGGCACGCGCCCTGCTAGAGGGATAGTGGGCAGGCTCCAGGTTTATGTAGGCCCTTGGGCGACATGGTCCCAGTGGGCCCCTTTGTGGTGGAAGAGTCGAGTCACATCACGAGGGATGTCCCAAATCTGAATGCCCCCTAAGGATTATGCTATTTGGACCAAAACTCTAGTTTTGGTCTACTTTGAAGGGCACCAAACCCGTTTAAACCTGAGCTCGGAGTCTAATCTAGATTCTCCTCATTTTGGATGCCCCTGTGTGTGACCCTCCCCCCCGTTCATTAATTTCATTAATGGCCAAACCAGGGGGGTTCTTTCACACAAACAGGGGCATCCCAAATTGAGATGCCAATGTAAAGTGGACCAAAACTCAGGGGTGGAATTGCTTGCATAGTGGGTGTGCAAGTGATCCCAGGGGATTTCACACAGTAGGGTATCACAGATTGGGATGCTCCAGGGATAGGAAATCAGCTAGGACGTAAAAGCAGAACAAAACCCAGCACTTCCTCCCCTGGAATATAAATCGAGATGCCCTGTTGTGTGGAAATCCGCCATTCGAGGAGATGTGGGCCCCAGCTGTGGCGGTGCCCTCCCAGTCCGCCGCCGGTCAAGCACCGTCGCACACCATAAAGGCTGACCCAGAATTTCCCCCCCCCCCCCCCAGAGGGTGGGAGCCCCCGGCAGCTGTCCTGCCTTGCCGGGTGCTGACGCTGGCCCTGATAGCGGGGATGCGGCTTGCACATGCGCTGTTGGACCGGGAAACAAGGTAAGTGTATGGGGCAACCTGTGGGGTTTCACACAGCGGGGCACCCAATTTTGGATGCCCTGGGTGGAGGGAATGGATCGCAGTGGGTTTTGGACCACTTTAAAGTGGTGTTGCCAGTTAACCTGGACTGATTTAGATGGTAAGCTCCTAGGCACATGGCTCTCCTTTCAATTCCTGTACAGCAGTGCGGTTGCTTGTATATCTATATTGTCTAATCTGCCCTTGTATCTTATGGCTAATTTGTAAAGCGCCATAGAACATGATGGCGCTATATATTGCTAATAATATTTGGTTATATTTTCATTATAGGGGATGGAGAAGGGCCGGTTGGTGAAGGGAGGCGGAGGGGATTTGAATGATGGGGAAGGGGAGGGCTGAGCGCTATGATACAATGTACAGCACACTACATCAAGCTGTGAACTCTGTAACCGGCAATATTACACAGTGCTCAATGTTTCCTGTCTCATCCATCTTTCACATTCACTGTAGATCTGGTCCAATCCTCCTCAGCCGCTCTCTCGCTCTCTCATTCCTCCCTTCCGTGTTCTGAATACAGATAGCAGCTTTCAATATTCTTTTCACACACCAGCTAACAGCATCAATGGCAAGAGGAGGGGGGACTGGGCAGAGAGGGGGGAGGTGATAGAGAGAGCGGTCATGAGAGAGACAGGCAGATGGACCACTAATAAAACAATGACTTAAAGCGATTATGGAAGAGATACCAGCCCTCCATGGCGGCAGCTTTTCCGACAAACCCCCAGTGAGACGCTGAGCCCTCACCTATATGGGGAGCCCCCTCTGCCTCCTTCCTCAATTCATATCTACGTTTCTAGGAAGAGCCTTTTCTCATTGAGCCGCAGTGTCACGTATCCGCTATGCGTCATGGCCCTTCTTCCGATGGTCTTCACCCAGTCCACTATGGGGGTCTCTGGAGAGAGCAAGCGGAATATACAAGCTGGGTGTAGTTTATTACTCTCCACATTCCTCCACATTTACCTGCTCACACCTATCCATCTGTGCCGTTCTCATCCGCACACAGAACAACAAAAAAGAAAAGTCCTTCCCAATGGAAAAAAGAAGAATCCTTCCCAACTGACCATTCACACCTTATACTCTATTCTAAATTGGCCACTCACACCTTATACTCTCTTCCAAATTGGCCACTCACACCTTATACTCTCTTCCAATCTGGCCACTTACACCTTATACTCTCTTCCAATCTGGCCACTTACACCTTCTACTCTCTTCCAAATTGGCCACTCACACCTTATACTCTCTTCCAATCTGGCCACTCACACCTTCTACTCTATTCCAATCTGGCCACTTACACCTTATACTCTCTTCCAATCTGGCCACTTACACCTTATACTCTCTTCCAATCTGGCCACTTACACCTTCTACTCTCTTCCAAATTGGCCACTCACACCTTATACTCTCTTCCAATCTGGCCACTTACACCTTATACTCTCTTCCAATCTGGCCACTCACACCTTATACTCTCTCCCAATCTGGCCACTCACACCTTATACTCTCTTCCAATCTGGCCACTCACACTTTATACTCTCTTCCAATCTGGCCACTTCCACTTTATACTCTCTTCCAATCTGGCCACTCACACCTTATACTCTCTTCCAATCTGGCCACTCACACTTTATACTCTCTTCCAATCTGGCCACTCACACCATATACTCTCTTCCAATCTGGCCACTCACACCTTATACTCTCTCACAATCTGGCCACTCACACCTTATACTCTCTTCCAATCTGGCCACTCACACCTTATACTCTTGTCCCAACTGACCATTCACACCTTATACTCTCTTCCAATCTGGCCACTCACACCTTATACTCTCTTCCAATCTGGCCACTCACACCTTATACTCTCTTCCAATCTGGCCACTCACACTTTATACTCTCTCACAATCTGGCCACTCACACCTTATACTCTCTCCCAATCTGGCCAATCACACCTTATACTCTCTTCCAATCTGGCCACTCACACCTTATACTCTCTTTCAATCTTGCCACTCACACCTTATACTCTCTTCCAATCTGGCCACTCACACCTTATACTCTCTTCCAATCTGGCCACTTACACCTTATACTCTCTTCCAATCTGGCCACTCACACCTTATACTCTCTTCCAATCTGGCCACTCACACCTTATACTCTCTCACAATCTGGCCACTCACACCTTATACTCTCTCCCAATCTGGCCAATCACACCTTATACTCTCTTCCAATCTGGCCACTCACACCTTATACTCTCTTTCAATCTTGCCACTCACACCTTATACTCTCTTCCAATCTGGCCACTCACACCTTATACTCTCTTCCAATCTGGCCACTTACACCTTATACTCTCTACCAATCTGGCCACTCACACCTTATACTCGCTTCCAATCTGGCCACTCACACCTTAAACTCTCTCACAATCTGGCCACTTACACCTTATACTCTCTTCCAATCTGGCCACTCACACCTTATACTCTCTTCCAATCTGGCCACTCACACCTTATACTCTCTTCCAATCTGGCCACTTACACCTTATACTCTCTTCCAATCTGGCCACTCACACCTTATACTCTCTTCCAATCTGGCCACTCACACCTTATACTCTCTTCCAATCTGGCCACTTACACCTTATACTCTCTTCCAATCTGGCCACTCACACCTTATACTCGCTTCCAATCTGGCCACTCACACCTTATACTCTCTTCCAATCTGGCCACTTACACCTTATACTCTTTTCCAATCTGGCCACTCACACCTTATACTCTCTTCCAATCTGGCCACTTACACCTTATACTCTCTCCCAATCTGGCCACTCACACCTTATACTCGCTTCCAATCTGGCCACTCACACCTTAAACTCTCTCACAATCTGGCCACTTACACCTTATACTCTCTTCCAATCTGGCCACTCACACCTTATACTCTCTTCCAATCTGGCCACTGACACCTTATACTCTCTTCCAATCTGGCCACTCACACCTTATACTCGCTTCCAATCTGGCCACTCACACCTTATACTCTCTTCCAATCTGGCCACTTACACCTTATACTCTTTTCCAATCTGGCCACTTACACCTTATACTCTCTTCCAATCTGGCCACTCACTCCTTGTACTCTCTCCCAATCTGGCCACTCACACCTTATACTCTCTCCCAATCTGGCCACTCACACCTTATACTCTCTCCCAATCTGGCCACTCACACCTTATACTCGCTTACAATCTGGCCACTCACACCTTAAACTCTCTCACAATCTGGCCACTCACACCTTATACTCTCTCCCAATCTGGCCACTCACACCTTATACTCTCTTCCAATCTGGCCACTCACACTTTATACTCTTTTCCAATCTGGCCACTCACACCTTATACTCTCTTTCAATCTTGCCACTCACACCTTATACTCTCTTCCAATCTGGCCACTCACACCTTATACTCTCTCACAATCTGGCCACTCACACCTTATACTATCTCACAATCTGGCCAATCACACCTTATACTCTCTCCCAATCTGGCCAATCACACCTTATACTCTCTTCCAATCTGGCCACTCACACCTTATACTCTCTTTCAATCTTGCCACTCACACCTTATACTCTCTTCCAATCTGGCCACTCACACCTTATACTCTTTTCCAATCTGGCCACTTACACCTTATACTCTCTTCCAATCTGGCCACTTACACCTTATACTCTCTCCCAATCTGGCCACTCACACCTTATACTCGCTTCCAATCTGGCCACTCACACCTTAAACTCTCTCACAATCTGGCCACTCACACCTTATACTCTCTCCCAATCTGGCCACTCACACCTTATACTCACTTCCAATCTGGCCACTCACACCTTAAACTCTCTCACAATCTGGCCACTCACACCTTATACTCTCTCCCAATCTGGCCACTCACACCTTATTCTCTTGTCCCAACTGACCATTCACACCTTATACTCTCTTCCAATCTGGCCACTCACACCTTATACTCTCTTCCAATCTGGCCACTCACACCTTATACTCTCTTCCAATCTGGCCACTCACACTTTATACTCTCTCACAATCTGGCCACTCACACCTTATACTCTCTCCCAATCTGGCCAATCACACCTTATACTCTCTTCCAATCTGGCCACTCACACCTTATACTCTCTTTCAATCTTGCCACTCACACCTTATACTCTCTTCCAATCTGGCCACTCACACCTTATACTCTCTTCCAATCTGGCCTCTCACACCTTATACTCTCTTCCAATCTGGCCACTCACACCTTATACTCTCTTTCAATCTTGCCACTCACACCTTATTCTCTCTTCCAATCTGGCCACTCACACCTTATACTCTCTTCCAATCTGCCCACTTACACCTTATACTCTCTTCCAATCTGGCCACTCACACCTTATACTCTCTTCCAATCTGGCCACTCACACCTTATACTCTCTCACAATCTGGCCACTCACACCTTATACTCTCTCCCAATCTGGCCAATCACACCTTATACTCTCTTCCAATCTGGCCACTCACACCTTATACTCTCTTTCAATCTTGCCACTCACACCTTATACTCTCTTCCAATCTGGCCACTCACACCTTATACTCTCTTCCAATCTGGCCACTTACACCTTATACTCTCTCCCAATCTGGCCACTCACACCTCATACTCGCTTCCAATCTGGCCACTCACACCTTAAACTCTCTTCCAATCTGGCCACTCACACCTTATACTCTCTTCCAATCTGGCCACTTACACCTTATACTCTGTTCCAATATGGCCACTCACACCTTATACTCGCTTCCAATCTGGCCACTCACACCTTATACTCTCTTCCAATCTGGCCACTTACACCTTATACTCTTTTCCAATCTGGCCACTTACACCTTATACTCTCTTCCAATCTGGCCATTCACACCTTATACTCTCTCCCAATCTGGCCACTCACACCTTATACTCTCTCCCAATCTGGCCACTCACACCTTATACTCTCTCCCAATCTAGCCACTCACACCTTATACTCGCTTCCAATCTGGCCACTCACACCTTAAACTCTCTCACAATCTGGCCACTCACACCTTAAACTCTCTCCCAATCTGGCCACTCACACCTTATACTCTCTTCCAATCTGGCCACTCACACTTTATACTCTTTTCCAATCTGGCCACTCACACCTTATACTCTCTTCCAATCTGGCCACTCACACCTTATACTCTCTTCCAATCTGGCCACTCACACCTTATACTCTCTCACAATCTGGCCACTCACACCTTATACTCTCTCCCAATCTGGCCAATCACACCTTATACTCTCTTCCAATCTGGCCACTCACACCTTATACTCTCTTCCAATCTGGCCACTTACACCTTATACTCTTTTCCAATCTGGCCACTTACACCTTATACTCTCTTCCAATCTGGCCACTTACACTTTATACTCTCTCCCAATCTGGCCACTCACACCTTATACTCGCTTCCAATCTGGCCACTCACACCTTATACTCTCTTCCAATCTGGCCACTCACACTTTATACTCTCTTCCAATCTGGCCACTCACACTTTATACTCTTTTTCAATCTGGCCACTTACACCTTATACTCTTGTCCCAACTGACCACTCAAACCATATATTAATTTTCCAATAGCCATTCAAATGTAATACTCCCTTTCCAACTGGTCACCCAAGTATTCTGCTATGTTCCAAACCGATCACTTAAACCTTCTTTTTCTCCAAAATGACCACAAAAAACGAAACGTCTGTTCTCTTGCCAATTGACTACACAAAGCATAACTCAAACTCTATACCAGTGGTGGTGAACTGAGAGGCTGAGTGCCCAAACTGCAACCCAAAACCAATGTATTATTGCAAAGTGTCATTATGGAGATTTAACCTAAATAACTAAGTATAGAAAAACAACTTATACATTAACATCACCAGTACATTACCCAATCACCCTATAACAGGCAATGCACATATAACAGGCAGAGCACTCCGCAAATTACCCCACAACATACAGTGTGGCCGAGAACCCCCCAAATTACCCCATACCAGACAGTGTGGCAGAGCACCCCCCAATCACCCCACAACAGGCAGTGTGGCAGAGCACCCCCAATCATCTAATAATAGGCAATGTGGTAGAGCACCCCCCCGATCACCCTATAACAGGCAGTGCGAAAGAGCACCCCCAGATCACCCCACAGACAGAGCAGCAGAGCATTCCCATTCACCCTATAACAGGCAATGCAGCAGAAACCTCCCCAATCACCCCAGAATAGGCAATCCAGTCCAGCACCCCCTAATCATCCCATAACACGCAGTGTGGCAGAGCCCCCCAAATCACCCCATGACAGGCAGGGCAGCAAAGCACCCCCAGACACCCCATAACAGGCAGTTTGGCAGAGTACCCCAATCACCCCATAACAGGCAGTGCAGCAGACCACCCCCCATATCACTCCATAGCAGGCAATGTGGCATAGCACCCCCCAAATCACCCCATAACAGGCAGTTTGGCAGAGCACCCCAATCACCCATAACAGGCAGTGCAGCAGACCACCCCCCATATCACTCCATAGCAGGCAATGCGGCATAGCACCCCCCAAATCACCCTATAACAGGCAGTGCAGCAGACCACCCCCATATCACTCCATGACAGGCAATGCGGCATAGCACCCCCCAAATAACCCTATAACAGGCAGTGCAGCAGACCACCCCCCATATCACTCCATAACAGGCAATGCGACAGAGCACCCCCCAAATTACCCCATAACAGGCAATGCGGCAGAACATCCCCCAAACATCCCATAATAGGCAATGCAGCAGAACACCCCCAAATCAACCCATAACAGGCAGTGTGGCAGAACACCCCCCAACCAATCAACTAATAACAGGAAATGCAGCAGAAAACCCTGCCAATCACCCCATAACAGGCAATGCAGCTGAATACCCCACAAATCACCTCATAACAGGCAATGCGACAGAGCACCCCCCAAATCACCCCATAACAGGCAATGTGGCAGAGCACTCCCAATCACCCCATAATAGGCAATGCAGCAGAACACCCCAAAATCAATCCATAACAGGCAGTGCAGCAGACCACCCCCATATCATTCCATAACAGGCAATGCGACAGAGCACCCCCCCCCCCCAAATCACCCCATAACAGGCAATGCAGCAGAACATCCCCCAAACATCCCATAATAGGCAATGCAGCAGAACACCCCCAAATCAACCCATAACAGGCAGTGTGGCAGAACACCCCCCAACCAATTAACTAATAACAGGCAGTGCAGCAAAGCACCCCCTAAAATCACCCTATAACCGACAATGCAGAAAAGCACCCCCCAAATCACCCTATAACAGGCAGTGCAGCAGAGAACCCCCTAATCACTCCATAGCATGCAGTGCAGTAGAGAACCCCCTAAATCACTCCATAACAGGCAGTGTGGCAGAGCACCCACAATCACCCCATAACAGGCAGTTCGGCAGAGCACGCTCAATTGCCGCATAACAGGCAGTGCGACAGAGCACCCCCCCCCCCCAATCACCCTATAACAGGAAATGCAGCAGAAAACCCTGCCAATCACCCCATAACAGGCAATGCAGCTGAATACTCCACAAATCACCCCATAACAGGCAATGCGGCAGAGCACCCCCCAATTCACAACTAATGTAACACATTATTTCATTCCCAAATGACCACGTAAGTTCCCCGTCTGCTACTTCCTTCTTAGTGACCACTTGAGTCTGCCATTCTCCCAACAAACTGACCCTAGCTTCTAACCATATACTGGCACTAGGATGACAAACCCTCCAAACTGACTAATCTAACTTTCCACTTGACCTACCTTCATCTACCTTCATCTGACCATGCCACTACCAGGATACTGAAAAAAACATCCTCCAAAATCAGCAGACCCAGCTGCCACTCCTTCATCTGCCCTTTGAACAGACCCTTTTGCACCACTACACTCAGGGGTGGTTTGAGAGCAAAACACTTTACTCCTTACTATGAAGCAGTTCATCAACTGAGACTATAGAGCTACATGAGCAGATCAGTGGCAAAGGGATGGATTAAGGCCACTGTTATAGCGGTGGTAGTAAATCTTTAGTGTTGCCAGGGCAGATATCATGACAGAAGTGAGTATGGTCACAGCAGCCATGCTAAGGTTATATAATTGCAAGAGCAGAATATAGGCTGGTGTGCCTTAGCCGAGGTATACAGCGGTGCCAGGTAGGGGGAGAGGGGTTACATAGTAACATAGTATGTAAGGCTGAATAAAGCCCATCCAGTTCAGCCTGTCTATCTCCTGTTATGACATGCCAGGAAGGCATCCAGGCCACTTTTGAACACGTTTAGTGTCCTCTGGCAGCGAGTTTCATAGTCTCACTGCTCTTACAGAGAATAATCCCCTCCTATGTCGGGGGAGAAAGCACCTTTCCTCTAACTTTAGTGGATGTCCTAGGGTTATGGTTACACTCCGGGGTATAAATAGATTGTGGGACAGATCTTTGTATTGAATATATTTCTATATAGTTGTAATCACACCCCTCAGCCAGCCACCCACCCTCTTTTCCAAACTAAATAAAACTAACTTTGACAATCTGTAAGGGTGCACTACATTTATTACCTTAGCTGTCCCCCTTTGAACGTGCTTCAGTTCTGATATGTCTTTCTTATGTGCTGGTGCCCAGAACTGTACACAGTACTCCATATGGGGTCTGACCAGTGACTTATACAGGGTTAAAATGATGCTCTGGTCATGGACACCTATGCCACTCTTGATGCACTCCATGATCCTGTTTGCTTTGGCAGCTGCAGTTTGGCCTTGACTACTATAGTTAGGTTTATTATTAACTAAAACCCCTAGGTCTTTTTCCACTGTAGTTTTACCAAGCAGTTCTTTATTTAGTGTGTAATCATGACTTGAGGTAGAAACTTGGTAGGCAGGGTGTGTGTGTGTGTCTGTGTGTGTGTGTGTGTTGCTAGAAGAGTATTTAGTGGATTTGAGTGAAGTCCCAGCCCAGTCAGCTTCATAGCAGTACCACCCACTGGAAACTCTTCACATGCTCAATATGCATAGTCCACCCCCCCAACGACCTTCCACACATAAGGCTCGATTCAGAGAGACACAAAAAAACTTTCGGTTTGGTGCCGACGTCGTAACATTTTCAAAATTTCCCGCTCTCGTATGAATGTGCGAGCGATTCCAAGCATGCTTCGTAAACCTTCCGTCGAGCGCACGGACGGACGTATGCCAGAGTACGCAGACGAGGATGTCATTTTCATTCGTGAATTTTCAGATTCCATTTTCACAACTAACAACGTAGCCTTTCGTTTTTGCCCTTTACCCATCGTATCCTCACACGAATCCTTTCAAATTCCCGCTACATCCTGCTTCACTTTTTCCCAAAGTATTCGTCCAGACGAAATTCTTACGATCTTGCGCCTGCGCACTACAAACTTATCTCATTAAAGTGCTCGCATACATAATTTCACTCCCATCACTTCTCATCCAAAAAAACTCACCCTAACCACTTAGCGCTATCCTGCCCTTTCCCTTGAGGTCCCTTAAAGCTCACCCTAACCACTTCGCGCTATCCTGCCTTTTCCCTTGAGGTCCCTTAAAGCTCACCCAAATCACTTAGCGCTTTGTTTCTTCTTCCATTTTCACACCATAAAACTTACCCAAATCACTTAGCGCTTTGTTTCTTCTTCCATTTTCACACCCTAAAACTTACCCAAATCACTTAGCGCTTTGGTTCTTCTTCCATTTTAGGTCCCTAAAACTTACCCAAATCACTTAGCGCTTTGTTTCTTCTTCCATTTTCACACCCTAAAACTTACCCAAATCACTTAGCGCTTTGTTTCTTCTTCCATTTTCACACCCTAAAACTTACCCAAATCACTTAGCGCTTTGTTTCTTCTTCCATTTTCACACCCTAAAACTTACCCAAATCACTTAGCGCTTTGGTTCTTCTTCCATTTTAGGTCCCTAAAACTTACCCAAATCACTTAGCGCTTTGGTTCTTCTTCCATTTTCACACCCTAAAACTTACCCAAATCACTTAGCGCTTTGGTTCTTCTTCCATTTTCACACCCTAAAACTTACCCAAATCACTTAGCGCTTTGTTTCTTCTTCCATTTTCACACTCTAAAACTTACCCAAATCACTTAGCGCTTTGGTTCTTCTTCCATTTTCACACCCTAAAACTTACCCAAATCACTTAGCGCTTTGTTTCTTCTTCCATTTTCACACCCTAAAACTTACCCAAATCACTTCGCGCTTTGGTTCTTCTTCCATTTTCACACCCTAAAACTTACCCAAATCACTTAGCACTTTGGTTCTTCTTCCATTTTAGCACCCTAAAACTTACCCAAATCACTTAGCGCTTTGGTTCTTCTTCCATTTTAGGTCCCTAAAACTTACCCAAATCACTTAGCGCTTTGGTTCTTCTTCCATTTTCACACCCTAAAACTTACCCAAATCACTTAGCGCTTTGTTTCTTCTTCCATTTTCACACCCTAAAACTTACCCAAATCACTTAGCGCTTTGGTTCTTCTTCCATTTTAGGTCCCTAAAACTTACCCAAATCACTTCGCGCTTTGGTTCTTCTTCCATTTTCACACCCTAAAACTTACCCAAATCACTTAGCGCTTTGTTTCTTCTTCCATTTTCACACCCTAAAACTTACCCAAATCACTTAGCGCTTTGGTTCTTCTTCCATTTTAGGTCCCTAAAACTTACCCAAATCACTTAGCGCTTTGGTTCTTCTTCCATTTTAGGTCCCTAAAACTTACCCAAATCACTTAGCGCTTTGGTTCTTCTTCCATTTTCACACCCTAAAACTTACCCAAATCACTTAGCGCTTTGGTTCTTCTTCCATTTTCACACCCTAAAACTTACCCAAATCACTTAGCGCTTTGTTTCTTCTTCCATTTTCACACCCTAAAACTTACCCAAATCACTTAGCGCTTTGTTTCTTCTTCCATTTTCACACCCTAAAACTTACCCAAATCACTTAGCGCTTTGTTTCTTCTTCCATTTTCACACCCTAAAACTTACCCAAATCACTTAGCGCTTTGGTTCTTCTTCCATTTTAGGTCCCTAAAACTTACCCAAATCACTTCACGGACATCGCAATCTGGATTTAGAAATATGTCATTGGCCCCTTGTTTTTGGTAAATGTATTTGTGCAAATAAATGGGACACCATTTTTTTTTAGTTTTTGGTTTATTGCTCAACTGGCATTTTTGGAGCAAATATTTTTGGCAACTTTGTGCCAAACATTTTACAAACTATATACATTTTTTTTTGGGTTAATTAAAATATATACAATAAGAGATTTTGTAAAAAATTTAAAACTATATACAATATAAAATATTAAAAAACCAATAAAACTATATACAAACAACTTTTGGGTTTAACCACTAAAACTATGTACAATGTAAAATTTATCAAAATATACAGGGCCAGGAACCAGGACACTAGTCTTCCTCTTCTGTTGTCCCCAACGTGTCCTGCATCGCCTGCAGATCGGCCACCAACTCAAGGACCCTCCGATTCATCTCAGCAAGTCGTTGGCGTGTGGTCCCTGCCAAAAAATCAGACAAACATATTATTGGGAGAACAATACATGTTTCTCACCTGTGGATTTAATGTATTTTAGTAAACAAATTCACTATAAGGCACATATGTCATTACTGAAAGGAATTAAGGTTATGAAGTGGCCACAGGTCATTAAGGTAATTAAGTGGCCACAGGTCACTCTTATCTTGGCATTGACTAGGGCATTATGTTTTTGGGGGTTCATGTGAAGTTAGACAGAAATGGCAATAATGCCATGACTACTTACTTGGTTGGTGGCCGAGAGATGGCTCGTTGGGGACAACACCCTGAGTTCCTGGTTCCTGGCTCTGCTGTGAAGAAGTGCCTGTAGAAACATGGGCCAAATGGTTAGTTTGGATGTCTGATTCAGCAGTCCTCAAATGTTTTTAGCTAAGTCTGGGTCACATCACTCACCTTCTCCAGGGTCTTGTGGGCTCCTATCTGCTGCCTCCTCACCCACTACCTCACCCGCAACCGAAGCATCTACAAATACAGAATCAAGGATTCAGTTTGGTGATCTCAGGAGCTAGCATGTATATGTTTTGGCGTAGACATGAAGAGTGACATACCAGAGGATCCCGCATGCGTGGCAGGGTACGACTGCCTGCCCACGCTGTGCCGCCCCTCCTCTGTGGTAAGGTCCAGGGGCTGCTCTGAGGAGGCCACAGAGGAGGGGTCGGCCCGTCGCCCTGGAGATCCACCACCTTCACTCCCAGCTGCAGAATCATGCAGCACTGGTCGGCCTGTGCGCCTCCGGGTGCGGCGAATTCTGTAATCCATTTCCAACACTACCAAAGAGAAGGCATTATAAATAAAAGGCCTAAATTCTGTCATAGTTACATCTTGCATGCAAGCGCTATGTACTTACTTGGGAAATGTATCCCGAAAAACCTCCGCACCCGGGGCATGTGCAGTCGCTTCAGGTCCGACCAATGCTGCATGATCTGTGTGTGGGTGAAGGTGGTGTCGGTCCGGTGTTGGATCTCCGAGATGATCTCCAGGGCGACGTTTCGTTTCTCAAACGAGTTGGGCAGGTAGTCGTACCTGCGCTCCAGCATGGTCTACAAAACAGAAATCAAACATAGCAAGAACTCAGAAATGCATATCTAGAAGTGCCAACAATACATTCTTTGGTTCAATCACATGAACACATACACACACACGCTTCTAGCCTAAGTTAACTTTCAAATATGGCAGCACTGTCGTTTGGCACATGTGTGGCGTGCGCTTGGGTGTGCATGTAGTTGAACCAAATCTTTAAATCAAAAATATTACTTATTGCGCATCCTTAACATGTAGATCAGCATTTACCAATCAAAGCAAAGTCCTTAAAAGACACTTACGAGCATGATGATCTCTTCTTGTTGGCGGGTGAAGATAGTGGGCGCCATCTTTCTTCTTCTTCTCGGCAGCAGATAAGCACGGCCCCAGCGGTTTCCGGGTTTCGCACGGCCGTGCGAACGACCGGACGTGCGTGTAAGCGAACGCGTAGGCGTCACACGCCGGATACCTTATTTAAAGGTCCCTACACACACAGCTCATTCTCTTTGAGAGTCCACACAAAATGGCACCAAAAAAAGGATTCCAGCAAAGAAGCAGAGCAAGCAGGCTGAGCAGGCCGAGGGTCCGCAAACCAGGTCGCAAGAGCCTAAAGCCAGACTAAGGGCTAGCACCAAGGCTGCTGCAAAAAAGGAGGTGGCAGCACCACCACAACCAAAGAGCAAGCTAACCAAGGCTGGAAAAACTCAGATGGGTAAGAGGGGACGAAGCCCCACCCCACTCTGCACCCACATCACCGCCCACACGTGGCACCAAGGCCATAGGCAAAGGCCAAAAACCCAGGGCCCGAAGCCGCAGCAGGGGCCGAACAAGCTCAAGGTCCAGAAGCCGCAGCAGGGGCCCAAGGCGCCGCAGGGGCCAAACAAGGGGCCAAACAAGGTCAAGGTCCAGAAGCCGCAGCAGGGGCCGAACAAGCTCAAGGTCCAGAAGCCGCAGCAGGGGCCCAAGGCGCCGCAGGGGCCAAACAAGGGGCCAAACAAGGTCAAGGTCCAGAAGCCGCAGCAGGGGCCGAACAACCTCAAGGTCCAGAAGCCGCAGCAGGGGCCCAAGGCGCCGCAGGGGCCAAACAAGGGGCCAAACAAGGTCAAGGTCCAGAAGCCGCAGCAGGGGCCGAACAAGCTCAAGGTCCAGAAGCCGCAGCAGGGGCCCAAGGCGCCGCAGGGGCCAAACAAGGGGCCAAACAAGGTCAAGGTCCAGAAGCCGCAGCAGGGGCCGAACAACCTCAAGGTCCAGAAGCCGCAGCAGGGGCCCAAGGCGCCGCAGGGGCCAAACAAGGGGCTGAACAAGGGGCCAAACAAGGTCAAGGTCCAGAAGCCGCAGCAGGGGCCCAAGCCGCAGCAGGGGCCAAACAAGAACCAGGTCCAGAACCCCGAAAAGCCACCAAAGGCCAACGGCCCCCTCCCCCCCCGCACGTGGCTCAAAAGCGAAGGCAAAAAGTCTGAGCAGATATGCCTCACCCCAGGCAGGCACTTCCAAGGCCCCACAGACCCAGGCAACCACCTCCAAGGCCCCACACACCCACAGGGCTCCAAGCAGCACCTCCAGTTCTTCAAGACCCTCTGTTGCTCGCCCACATTATCCTCCGGCACAGGTTGGCATGCATTCCCCCTATGCCACATCTACACCTGCAACTTCAGGGTCCACCCAGCTCCGAACACCCAGTCCCTTCCCAAGTCCAGTAAGATCAACAGCCAGCCTCCAGTCGTTGAGGTCTCCTCCATCCCCCCCCGGCCAGAATGTCACCCCATTTGCAACCAACCACTGAGGAGCCACAACCACCCCGAAGAGGGCGCAACTTGCGCAGAGGACACTTGGGTGGCCGTTTTGCAGAGTCCCAAACTCTGGCATTGGCTACTGGGCTCACCTTACATTTTGATGAGCTATATGGCCGGAAATCAAAACACACCAGTAAACAGCACAAAACTGAGATTTTTGAAGAACTCACCAGGCAAGTCAATGCCGCGGGTGAGGAACGTAAAGATATGGACCAGATTCAACGTAAGATTTCGGACCTAAAATATGCAGTGCGGAAGAAAGAGAGTCTAAGGCGGATGCACAGGTACATAGGTCAGGTTTTGGTTTGTATTATTCTTGTCTCTCCATCAGTGTGCTTAATTATGCTTACTATGTTTTTCAGCGAAACAACTGGCGGAGGTTTCCCAACAAAAATGCGATTTACACCGGCTGAGGAGATGGTGCTGTCCTTATTACATCCCGTGGCCTTAGAGGGACACTCGGCCCAGCAGGACACCGACAACCCACCAGTTCCTGCAGGTTAGTAATGTGTGAATGACCCCACAAATGTATGGAAACATACACATAGGCAGCAAGGGCTAGTTAAACACATGGCTCTAGGGGGTGGCAGCAAGGGCTAGCTAAACACATGGCTCTAGGGGGTGGCAGCAAGGGCTAGCTAAACACATGGCTCTAGGGGGTGGCTGCAAGGGCTAGTTAAACACATGGCTCTAGGGGGTGGGTTTGTTGGGAGTGCTCACTTTGACTAGGGTGTGTCATGTGTGTGGCTTGGTAATGTGCACATTGCCACCCACATACATGATGTTTAAGTTAATTTATGAAAAATATGTCACTTAGGAGTGGAGAAAAGGAATGCGTGCTATGTATTAATTGACAAGCACACGCCACACTTACATCTTTGGCTGTTGGTCAATTTGGTAAGAGCTGGGTTAGTTGGCCAACTGATTAAGATGGTTTGCTAGAAATGTTTTATGCCATACAATGTCCCCCACCAGAATCATATTGTAAGTGTTTTTTGCCACCTTAGTGTGTTAACTTCATCGCCTTAAAGGGATGTGGCAACTCACACATCAGCCATTAGTTGCATGTTTGTTTGGAGACACATGAACAATGGGTCTAGTCTGGTTTAACAATCCATGCACTAATGTAATGCCATTCCTAATGAATGCCAAGTGGCCACGTTGTGGGAGGGGCCCTTACTGCTTGGCCACGTTTCTTTGATTACCATATGTGTTCTTAAACATAAACTATGCATAGTTGTGTGTTTTCATAGCTCTTTTTCTTCTGAAGCAGGACAGCATCATCCCTCAGCTAGTGGGGACTCCTCTTCCATGTTACCGCTGCCGTCTTCTTCCGCGCTGCATAGGACCCAGGATCCGATGTCTACGGTAAGTGTATTTTGATGCTGTTGTGTATGCATGTAGGTTGCCATGTTTTGCTTGTGTTGTTTTTATAGGTATTCCCCACACTGAACCTGTTTTTTTTACATGTCCCCAACAGAGCCACACACTGATGGAGCAAATCCAGGAGCAGGAGGAAGATGGAAGCTTCCTAGGAGATTCTTCCCCTGGGCCAGAATCTGCAACTGTCCCAAAATGTGTCTCCGCCAAATCCACAGCAGCAGAGTGAAGCTGGCTGCATGCTGCCTGCACATCGTGGGCAGCATGCAGAGACTGACCCTCCAGTCCCCAGTTTCAGATCTGCTGCTGAGGATTTGGCGAGCACACCTGTGGCTGTTGGGGGTCCTCGAGAAACATCATCTGCACGCCCCACAACCCGGGGAATTGGGCGGCGTACTCAGCAACGTCGCCCAGTTTCCCAGGGGAGGGGCATGCAGATGATGGAGTCAGCATGGCACCAAGAGAGGCGGCTTTTTCGTCGGCAAAATCAGCAAAATCAGGAGCATATTAGGGGCCAATTAGAGTCCCTAAATACTACCTTCAGTGCCGTGCTGACTGAATTGAGGACCCATAACAGCCACATGGCCAACTTGACTTCTGAACTAAGGTCAGGCATGGCAGAAATGCACACTAACCAAAGACACATTTTGGAACAGTTGCAGATTCTGAATGCCACACAGGCCCAGGTTATGCCCCCCCCCCCCCACCAAGTGGGCCAACCTGGGTTCTATGGGCATCACCCATATTAAGGTGTGTTTGGCGTGAATCTGGTCCATATCTTTGCGATACATCCCCACTGGATTGACTTGTCTGGTGAGGGCTATAAATCTTCAGTTTTGCGCTGTTCTTGCTAGTTTGTTTTTGATTCTCCCCCATATAGCTCATTCAAGGCCTGAGGTAGCCCAGTAGCCAATGCCAGAGTCCAAGACTCACTGAATCGGCCACTTAAGGTGTTGCGCGGCTGCCATGGGCACTCTAACATTTGTGGTGGCTCCTCATGTTTGGCGGCATGATTGGGTGACATTCTGGCCTTAACAACTAAGACCTTGGACCCTGGCTGTGATTGTACTGGATTTGGATTGGGACTGGGTGTTCTGTTTTGGGTGGGCCACTGACTTACAGGTGTAGATGTGGCATAGCTAGGTTTGCTTTCAACCTGTGTCGGTGGAAAATGTGGGCAAGCAGGAGAGGGTTTTTTTTTGTGCAAATTTTTTTCCCTAAAACAAAATTGTAAATAATTGCATGTACATGTCTGGTCCACAAGTATGTGAGGCCCACTCAGATACTATTCTGTTTGTAGCACATAAACCTTTTACGATTTAGTAAACATTTTTGTTTCACCAAGCTCATGTCTGTGTTGTTTTGATAGAGAAATATGAGTTCAAGTTGTCACCAAAACAAACAATAACCAAGGTCTACAAAGAAATACTCACACATAGTTTTTTGTTTGGGTTGGCCAAATTCATTATTGTTTACTTAATAATGAAATGAAACATAGCAAAACCAACCAAATAAAAATAACAACCAAATAAAAAAATTAACAAATACAAAATTAGGAAAAATGTGTGGCTATTAAATTTGCCCGCACGGCTTGCCCAGACGCACTTGGCTGGCCCACATAGGCGTCGTCTGCCTCATCGGAGGGTGGAGAGGGTGGGCAATCCAGATATCGGGGGACCCTTTGCATAATAGCTAAATTATGGAGCGCTGCACATGCCATTATGTTGTCAATGACCTTTTTGGGGTCATACTGCAGGGAGCCCCCAGTGTGGTCCAAACATCAAAACCGGGTCTTGAGGAGTCCAAAGGCCCTCTCCACCACTGCCCTGGTCTTTCTATGGGCACGATTGTAGGCCTCTTGTGCTGGAGTCTGTGGCCGGAGGACCGGAGTCATCAGCCACGGCAGTAGTGGATACCCCAAATCTCCTAAAAAATTTAAACAAAATTAAAAAAAACAGTAAATCATACATTGCCACGCAACATTCCTACTCCAATAAAAATAAAAGAGGTATGTGACATTGTCACACAAACATGAGCATACATATTGCAGATGCAAAAACCAGAATCCACAAAATGGGATAGATGGGGGTCCAAAGTAGGCAAATAATACTGTGGATGCTGGCCAATCAGGTAGACTGTTAGCAGCTATTGTTGCCTGTCTGTGCTGCAGAACAATGTTTTATGGGATAAGTTGACCTGACCCATTTTCAGTCTTGGCTTAGTCCAAAACCGGTGTAAGCCGGCCCCTGCACTTTATCCCGCTCACCTCTACTCAGTAAGTGAAATGCATGTAAGCAAAGATGGCGCAGACTCTCTGGTAAAGTCAATAACCGATTTTGATCTTAAATTGTTTGGAAGGCTGTTTCAGACTTTGCCTCGCATTACACTTATTAATTAAAACAATGCAGGCCAAACAATTTGGCAGCCTATGTAGTTTGTATAATGTAATGGTTCCAGTGGGGTTACACATGTTCACAAGGTGATGGCCAAGGCAGCGTTTAGGAAAGGTTAATACAACCAAAATCAAAGCCATACATATACAATCCAAATCGGTAATTTGAGGCAACTTACCAAGGAGCCATGCACCCGCAAATTCCCCTGACTCAAACCGCCGGAATAATCCTGATCTGCGCAGGATGTAGGCATCATGGGCTGAGCCAGGGTAGCCTGCCAGGACGCTCAGAAAACGCATGTCCTGGGCCACCACTGCTTGCACATTCAGCGAATGGCCCATTTTGCGATTTCTGTGTAAAAAGGAAACATAAACAAAAAAAAAATAACGATTAGGAAACAAATCCAACGCACACTTCAAACAGCCTAAGTCAAAATGTAACATCCAGACAAATAACACTAAACAACTACGTTACATTTAAGTGGGCAACAAAAGAAGATCAATGTTTGAGCCTTGACAAGGTTGAGTTACTAGTTCTATTTTAAGTACACTTACAAATGTTTTACTTGGAAATAACTAACTTTTTTAGTCCTGTAAAAATAAGGGCCATTGTTGCACATACACTCTTGGCAAGGAGGGAGCATTAGCAAGGAGGGAGTGATTGCAATGAGGGAACATGTAAAGCAGAGAGTATGAACCTAGAGGGACTAATCAAAAGGAGGGACTATTGCCAATGAGAGTTACTAAAAATGGAGACATTAGTGACAAGGATGCATTTCAGAAAAGGAGGGACTATTGCCAATGAGAGTTACTAAAAATGGAGACATTAGTGACAAGGATGCATTTCAGAAAAGGAGGGACTATTGCCAATGAGAGTTACTAAAAATGGAGACATTAGTGACAAGGATGCATTTCAGAAAAGGAGGGACTATTGCCAATGAGAGTTACTAAAAATGGAGACATTAGTGACAAGGATGCATTTCAGAAAAGGAGGGACTATTGCCAATGAGAGTTACTAAAAATGGAGACATTAGTGACAAGGATGCATTTCAGAAAAGGAGGGACTATTGCCAATGAGAGTTACTAAAAATGGAGACATTAGTGACAAGGATGCATTTCAGAAAAGGAGGGACTATTGCCAATGAGAGTTACTAAAAATGGAGACATTAGTCACAAGGATGCATTTCAGAAAAGGAGGGACTATTCCCAATGCGGACCAAAAATAATGTGATTGGGCAAAGGAGGGACACCAAAATATTTAGATACAATGGAAGCCCAAACTTGCCTGTATATATACTCGTCGCTTGACGGAGGGACCAGGGCAACGTGCGTGCAGTCAATTGCACCCATGACATTGGGCATGTCGGCGATGTTATAAAATGCCAGCTTAATGGCGTTTCTGGCTACCATATCCTCAGGGAAACAAATATATTTCCGAGTTATGGTAGCCATGCCTTCCAAAAATTTGGATAGCGCGCGGCTCAGCGTAGGCTGTGAGATCCCCACGGAGAGGGCACCCAGCCTCTGGAACGAGCCGTTCGCCAAAAATTGCAGGCAGCCAAGCATCTTGGTCATACCTGAAATTGCTTGCCCCTTCCTTGTGGTGCGGGCTAACCATGGCCGCAGCTCACTATACAGTTTATGGAGGGAAGCGCGATTAAGCCTGGTCAGCTCGAACAGCTCAACGTCATGCATGCAATTGATGTCCATGCGTCGCCGCCGGTACAATCTGGTCTCTGCCCTCCGGACGATCTCAATGCCCATGAGTTGCAGATCCTCATGCTCCTCAAAGGCAGTAGCCTCGTCCATGGATGGCTCGCGCTCCCGTAGTCAAAAAGGTGCCGGGAATGTTTTGGGCCAGAAACGAATTTATGAGGTCTGGGACCATCGGCAATCAGCTCTCTGAATTAATCGCAAGCCCATTGCAATAACGAAAAATTTCTGAACGGGCGAAACATTTCCGATTTGGTGGGAAAAAGCTCCCGAAGTAACGAAAATCTTCCGATTTTGTCACCATTATCGAAAGAGCATATACGCATGTTCTCGAACGTTCGTACGAGTGAAAAATATACGAAAAAAAGCCAAAAAATGACAAACACCCACCAAAACTTTCACAGACAGCTACGGAAGTCCGGATGAATGTGTCTCTGAATCGAGCCTATAGCTTGTCAAACCCGCCCTTATTTTTAGCTGCCGCCTCTAGCCTGCACCACATTCGCCAGACCTCCATTCACCTAATCACCAAAACCTGAACTTTTTTGCATGCTGCTACCCACACCCATCACACCACTTCCGTCAACTAAATGTGACACTTCTTTCCACTTAATGAGTAGCAGCATTTTCCTGGCTATAAATATAGATCTAAGAACAGGGGGGATGAATTACAGAATTCCGGAAAAGAGCTGTAATTCCGCTCAGTAATAATATAGAACTGAACACTTCAAATACCACCTGAGATTGTCCTGAGATACCTCCCATTTCCCATTGCATACCAGTGCCAGTAGGTGCTTCACATTGTAGCCTCTCATCGTGATTGTGTTCTATTACACTACATTAGTGATAATAATAAATACGCAGCAGCTTCTCCAGCCTCATTGTGACACTCAGTGATTCAGATTGGAAAAGAAGCTCATTACAGCCCATATGTATGAAATATCTTCTCTTACACAATTTGATTTGTCACCTTTTAAATTCTTACTGTCTTATTGGTGGTGGCATTCGCATCTGGACACCGTACGAGACAAACGCTTGAGCCGTATGCCTTATGGCGATTTTTCCAGGCTGTGCTTTTGGTGTGGGTCCACGGAGACACTTGGGCTGCTGAATATCACAGCATGCTGTCCTGCCCTCGGGGGGGGGGGGGGAGTGGGCTACCTTGCTGGCGAAGTATACAGTTATCCCAAAGGATGCCTTAATACGATAGAAAAAGCATGCTGTGGACAATAACTTATAGGTTAACCCCAGGCAGACCCAAAGCCACAGTTAACATATCTCAAGTCCCCTTAACCCCCCCCCCCAAAAAAAAAAACAAATACGGTACTCCACAAATGTCAAATATAGACCTCCTAAATCAGTGTGAAACAATTAAGCCAAGTGAATAAAGCCCGTAACTCTGCCCACCAGAGGTCTTTATCCTTGCAGCCCCTCGGGGGAAACTAGCCATGTTGCCCATCCTTCTGCTAGAAGATAATTAGATTGTTGCATAATAAAAAAAAATGATATTTACTGACCAAACATGAAATGGAACTTTCACCAAGCAAGTCAAAAACACTGTTTTGGGCATTGGTCTGTTTTAGTGCCCTGCACCCCAGAGGATCCTCTGATGATCTGATGGGACAGCCATCCCATATAGTTTATAAGGGGCCCCAACTGCACAGCCTATAGTGCCTCCTCCCTATAACCTATAATGTGATGACTGCTGGATGTTTAGATGAAGATGGCTCAAGGGGCTCAGTCATCACATCACATTGGTTATGGTGGGGAGACTATAGTCTATAGTGCCTGGGCCCCCCATAAATGGGGGATGCTGCTCTGTGAAACCTCGCCAAGATAGCTACGCCAATAACTGAAAAAGCCAACAAACAATGCTGGACTATGTATGGTGCATAGGGGCCTGGGGGGAGAGGATAGGTGACTGGACTACTGCTTCAAGGCACCTCTCAGTCAAACTAATGCTTCCTCAATACGCAAGATACCTCTAAGGCAAATAAGTGTCCTTCCATATATCTCTTTGACCAATTAAAATTTCTTCTTAATCTACAAGGGACCTTTTCAACCAACAAATGAATGCCCCTCAGTCATAGGCCCTGCTCAACCTAAATTAATACCCCCTCAAGCCGTAACAGACCCTTCAGTTAAATGAATACCCCTTCAATTAATGTGTGCGTGTGGTATAGGGTAGTCTGAATATAAAATGGTTGGAGGGCTTCCCCTTTTAGTGTCCCTGTTGCCAGAGAACTACTGAAGTACCATTGTGGGTTGATATATAAAAAAAAGAAAGATAAACAAGCTATCAAGACTCATGTGTGAGCAATGAAGAAAGACAATTTACTGTCATGAATGATCTATATACTGTTTCTCTGACACCGTCACACGCTTCTGCATACCAGCAGGAGTCCGGATTAAATAAAGTCAAGAATGAAACCGAGAGAAGAAACCTTGTTTTATTTTGTGTTTAATGTAAAATAAATGATACTTATAAATAGGGAATTTTCCTTGTGCTCAGCCTCCTCCTCCTGTTATTTTTCCACTTTCCAGGAGATCATTTCAAATCTAATTGTGCGTTCAGCAATAGAATCTACCATAAAATCCGTGTTAAAGGGCAACGTTCCCCCCTCCTCTGCATCAGCACTGCTTCTGATGTCAGTTACCAAATGCCTGTGTGTCTATGAGTCCTAAAGGAATAAGAGCTTAGGTTTCTATGGCCAAGCAACCCAAGATCACTGAGCTCCAACTAGAGTGATGTAAGGTATGCCACCATGGGACACTGGAGCAGTGTTATCTTGTAAGCATTAGCAGGGGTGCCATGAAACAGCCATGGTCTCCTAGGACTGTATTTTTCAATATGAGGTCCAGCAGAAATTAAAAAGATTAAAGACGAATATCTGAGGCCATCGGAGTCCCACTCCCTGGGGCATGCCCAGATGGGGTGTCCCGCTTTGTAAAACCCCCCGAATCACCTGTTCCTCTCACTTGTTCCCAGAGCCCTCACCCATGCAGCTACATCCCCAGTATACTTCTAAGCTGGGAAGCACACCCGCACCAGGCCTTTCTAAATGGTTGGCAAGGGCCAACACACAGCTATAGGTGAGTGGGAATGTGGCTGGCAAACCAGGTGCTGGTTTTCTCTCGATTTCTGGATTTGCGGTGTCACCGCTAACCGTGCACCCCCTCTCCTATGCTCGATTGGTGTGCGGCGGCATACGATATAGCTTGGAATGTGGCTGGCGGCACGCTCCTCTCCTTCGGCTCGGCCTGTGCCATGGGAAAGCCAGAAAGGTGAGTCTCCTGGGCAAACCGTGGGGGTACATCCCAAATCGGAATGCCCCATCTGAGAGGAACAACACACAGGATGAAAACCACACAAAGATCAATTTTAAAATTCAACCAGTTTTTGTAATGTATATTTTGAAAACCCCATCAAATGAAAATGTATTCCTTTTCTTTCTACTTTTAGTTCCTTTCTCTTAATAAAAATTGATCAAATTTGCAAGTTTTCTTCTATTAAAGTAGATTTTCAGTCGCAAAAGGACTGGAGATCCACTCCTGATCCTGCAAGGGCACATCCTAAATTGGGGTGCCCCACTGCCCTGACACTAACAGGATGCCCGAGACGAGGTAGAGCTACTTTTTCCCTTCCACACTAGGCTGCATTGAATGGCAGCATGCAAGTTCTGGCTTTCTTATAATGCAAATTCTGGCATGTTTTTTTTTTTTCATTGTAAAAGACACGGGGTACTCTTTTATGGGCTCATTCGACTTACCAGCCCCCTATACCTCTATACAGGTCCGGTGCTCTTCCAGAGGTGCCGGGGTAGCCCTGGAAGAACATTGGGTCCATACCAATGGGCTCTTCCACACCCCCGGTCCCCCATTAGTGAGTGTGAGTAATTGGGTGGTGCTACAGGGCACATCACCCGCTGGTCCCGTCAGGTGGCATGTCAGCCCCTCTAACATGTGAATTGGTATGGGGTCCCCTGGACCCCTTGCCATGTTACCAACACTGGTTTAAAACACACAATAAAACATTTATTAATCTCAATTAAATGAATTACTGATTCACGTCCTGTCCCTTGTCCTCCTTCACTGAGCCAGGAGCCTTTCCCAGTCTGTCGCTGTCATTTTCAGTGCCAGCAATGGTGTCTAATTCAGATGCCGACGCCAGCATATCTTGAATGGGGGGACACAGGTCTCCATTACTTTCTTTCTGGCTCCTGGGTAATGAACGGGAGAAGGGGAGGGAGGCTTTTACAGGTCAGAGACGGAGCCTCTGGGGATTCCCCCCATGTGACTAAATTGGTCACTGGAGGGGAGGGATTTCCTGGGGTAAGTCCAATGACATGAGTAAAAATGCGGGAGATTCCACATGTGGTATAAACCTTCCCTTCCTAGAGGGTCTCTGGTCCAGAGAAACCTATACTAATTCACAGAGTAGGCAGCCCCTGAGCCCTGGATTTTGAGCCCCCATGACTGGTGCCTGGGCTGGTTGGCTCGGGGAGGGGGGGGGGGGGGTACGCTTTAACTACATTTATTATTTACTGCATTTCTTTTTCATTGAAAAAAAACATGCCAGCATTTGAAGCATAGTTTGTTCAGTGAAAAAAGCAAGCAAGCAAGATTGTCAGGAGTAAATAGTCTGATAAATACATTTGCAACATAAAAGTTCAAACGCACCCTGTATAACCCGTCTTCACAAGAGTTTTTTAGGAGAATCTTTTCCACATTTGTGTATCTTATTTACATGTGTGAGATTGTACGCTGATAAAATAAGTAAAATAAAATAAAAGTCTGCTGAATTGGACAAGAGTACTTTTTGGATATTTTCTCAACTGCAAAAGTCGAAAACATTCTCACACTGTGCTGCATCACGCCTAATAGGGGCAAGCCACCCTGAGAACCAGACTGGCCAAAGGGGCATTAGACAGTGAGGGATTTTAGCTCTGCCTGGTCTTAGGCATTTTGTTGGTGTCAGCGTGGAAGGGCATCCCATCCCAAGTCATGAAAGAGTGCATCTAGAGCACCAAGGTGCTTAACTGTCATTACGCCTAAAGTCATACAAAGTACAAAGTACAAACAGTAATCTTCCCTTAAAATGACTGGCAAGTCAAAAAATAAAAAAATATATCAGTAGTTGCTTACTTTTCATTGAGTGGCTGGGGCGCTGTGATTCCTCCTCTGTCTCCTTAGTAAGGGAAATCACTTCCTTATTCAGCTTTCAATCCCTACCCACTGAGCTGGTCCTTCAATCAACCTTCAGTGGACCAAGAACGGAAACATTCCCCACTGCCCCCCCTAGACATCCTGATTGACTGCCTCTCTCTGCAGCTATGATATATGTAAAGTATACAGTGTGTTTACATCCCATTGCTGCTGCCACACCCACTGTTTCTCTTCGTTTTTTCTCTATATCTCCAATGCTCTAATACTTTTTTACTTTTAACTTAGGAACTACAGGGTCTTTTTGAAAACGGATTGAATTTTGGGACAGTGCAACGTGTAGCCCAAGACAATGGAACAACAATCGTGCTTGCCTTTAGTATAACTTTAAACTCAAAGAATGGTAGAAAAGTGTTTACAGCTATCTGTAACCACTTAAAGACACTTTAAACTTTGGAGGCCCTGGAGAATTTATTCCCACTCCCGACTCCGACTTTCTGGGGCATTCTGAATTGAGTTGTTCCACACACCTGTTCCTGGAGCCCTCGCTACATCTAACCTTTAGCTGTAGCACGTACCCACTCCAGGCCCACTTCCAGTATTCATATGTACCGCTATGCTCCAATATTCACATTTAGGCTCTCCAGGTTCTTCTGCTGTTGTGACTACCCTGTCATCCAACTCTGGGAAGGCCCCGCTGGTGTTGGTCATGTTCATCAGTTGGCATATACACATACAGGTGTGTGACAGTTCAAGATTGAAGAATTGTCAGAGTAAAGTGTGGGCACCAAGGGGTGAAGGAGCACTGTCACTTAGCAAAGTGGTCCCAGGCACGGGCAACTACCCAACTGAGGAAGCTCAATGGCAAATATTCGGGAAATGTCTAAGAAGTTCCTTTAGTATTCAGTTGTCCAGGTTAATATTTGAGAATGGCTAAAGGAACGTGTGGGCAACGAGCATTCCCAACTGAAAAAGCCCAATGTGAAGTACTAGAAAGGGGCTTTAGTAGTTCCTCCTGTTTAGAATGTGTGTGTTTAGGCTGAGATCTAAAAATGGTTAGAGGAAGGTGTGGGTACAAAATGGTGATGGAGCGCTGCCTCTCTGCAAAGTGGCCCCAGGACCCAACTGAAGGAGTCTCTTTGAAAGAACTGAGGAAGGGCCTAGGAAGTTTCTAAATGTTTAGAATTTGGATCTTAAGGTTAAAATCTGAGAATGGTTAGAGGACGGTGTGAGTACAAAGTGGTGTATGAGCACTCTCTCTCTGCAAAGTGGCCCCATTGTATGGGCACCTTCCCAACTGAAGAAGCCCCTTGGCAAGAACTGGCAAGGACCTTAGAAGTTATTTCTGTTTACAATGTGGCTGTCCAAGGTGAGATCTGAGAACAGTTAAAAAGAAGTGTGGGCACCAAAGAGTGAGAAAGCACTGTCACGCTGAAAAGTGGACTCAGGGCATGGGCACCTTTCCAACCAAAGAAGCCCCATAGCACGAACTGGGGAAAGGCCTAAGACGTTCATCCAGTTTATAATGTGGGTGCTCAGGTCAAAGACTGAGAATGATCAGAGAAAGATGTGGACACAAAGTGGTGAAGGAGCGCTGTCACTCTGCAAAGCGGTACCAGGGCACAGGACTAGTTTACCTTGAAACTTCTGCTACCCCTGTACTTGTGCCACTGGTTTAGAAAACATTTAATTTCTCTATTTAACAGGCCAGAAACAATCACAAACATTTATTGGCTCATAAATGCAAAACAGCTATTGGGGGAGGTTATTGGTCTCATCTGAGAAAATCACTCCCTAATCCTACATTGCATTTCACACAAATACTCTACACCCATGTGATGCCACAGGTGTTAATGAAGTGCTAATTGAGGCTCCTTAAGACACATCTCAGAAGATGCACAATGGCGGTAATATAGAAGAGGGTACAATTCATTGGCATCATTGCCTTGGGTGCTAGAGGACCTTGCCTCGGCACCGGCTGCAGACGCTCACCTTTAGTAAGAACAAACATCTCCTCTAAATCTCTGTCCCACAGGTTAATGAAAAATCACAGATGGCTAATGTAGTCTTAAGTGGCCATTACTGCTGTACAAAATAGCCGTAACTCAGCACAAAATGACTTAAACTCAATTGTGTGGCTATAATGAATTCAGAAAAGTTTTCATGTTGTTCATTTTGTTTTCATCTAGCTACTCTGCAGCTCGAGACCGGCATATCCTCCTGTTTGGAACCTGAATATTTCCCAAATAACAACCAGAGCTTGGGACTGGACTGTTATTTATAGAAAAAACAAATAGTGGACCAGAGACAGTGAGGACACCATGACCATTGAATCTGGGAGCCCCACCATGACTGTTTCACCATCTATATTCGACTATCACTCCCCTGTATTCTCCCATGAGACATCCCATCATGCTTCATGGGTGGCTGTAGGCAGGTGCAGCATTGACTTAATGCTCTAGGACTTTTTAATACTAATCTGAAACCATTGGTTTCTTCTTGCCCAAGTTCCTCTGTTCCTCTTGTCTTGTGTCCATGCTTCACCTTCATTCTGGATTCCTTTAAGTTTCTGTGTCTTACCTTGTGTTTTCATCTAGCAACAATGCAGCTCAAGATTGCCATATCCTCCTGCTCTGAACCTGAGTATTTCTGAAAAAACTGTAGTTTGAGACTGGACTAATATTTACAGGAAAAGCAAATGTTGGAAACGGAGGTCGTAAAAACACCATGACCCATAAATTTGGGGGGGGGGGGCACCATCATGTCTGTTCCACCATTATTATTATTTGATAGCTGCCATCGCTCCCCTGTCTTTTCCCTCGAGACATCCAGTCATTCTTCATTGGTGGCTGCAGGCAGTTGCAGCACTGACTTCATGCCTTGGACCTTTTTAATACTAAAGCCTAAACAGTGGTTGTTTAAACCACTGGTGTACCCCTAGATTCTGGTCCTCTGGTCCAAGTTCCAGCTCTGTACCTCCTTCCCTACTGTCTGTTCCAGCTGCCCAATCCTGTTTTTGCTTCCTTTTGAGCCATGCCCACAAAAATCACCCTACCTGCATCTACTTCCTTTTTTTGAGAATTTAATGGTGGCCCATGAAGTCTCAGGGTGGAAGTGTCTTCTGACTATGCTATTCTGTGATTTTCCTGACCCCAGTTCTGCTCTGTCTGAGCAAAGCACAACTATAACCCACCCCCCTCTCATCTCTCTTGTATGTGATGCTTCTGAGCCAAGATGGCGGCACCCGTATCCTAAAGTCCTGAACAGAGTTGCAGCCTGGGGGGGGGGGGGGGGGGGGGAGAATAATAAGTAAGTGACTAAAAACATAAAATGTATTACTTTTAGATGCTGGGGAATAGTTTCTGTAAGGGTTTGGGCTTTTCATTAAATTATGCTAAAGGTTTGGTTTAATGCCCACTCTTTTGTATTCTTCTACATTCTTGGATCCTTAGCAGCCACAGTTGCACATATCACATGTCCAAAGCGGGGAGCACAGATTGGATTAAAGTAGCTTAGCTCCATTTTGGGCTTTTAACTAGGCAACTGAAATGCAGCAGGTAAAGGATGCAGCGGCCATGGCAGTCAAACTGCCTTTACTGTAAGTCTGCTTTAGCTTGCTGACCTGACAGTGGCAGGCTTTTACTGCTTTGTAGGTAAAATCTGCATATTTTAATAAAATGCAGAAACCCAGCCTGCCACAAGTTTTATGTATGAACCCCCATCAATTTTTAAACCAAGAAAAGAAGTGAAAGATCAAGTTCCTGCTCCAACTATGATGCAATAGTGTTTATTAATGGATGGCTGCATAAACATCAATCGGATGATGGGCCAGGGCCCACTTTCAAGGAGCAAAAGCCTTGATAGTTTCAGGAGTAGGCCAATTTACAGTGGAGAGCTACGGTAAGAACTTGAAACCTCTAAAGATTTCCCAGGAAATGTGGAAATTAACAAGCTAGTGATATTAATTGTACAGGCTAGGGCTATAAATCAGATTCTAGGTAATGGCCAGCAACAGGAAGGCAAATAGTGTGCGCAATTTAAAAGGCTATCAGTTTTAATCAGATGCTAAGTAATAGCCAACTAAAGGGCAGATTGTGTGTACAATCCAACAGGCAATGGGTAAACATGAGATGCTTTGTAATAGCCTAATCTCTACACCTGGTGGACTTTCAGAGCTAGCCCACCTTTATATCCCCATATAGCAGGCTGCACACAAAAATAGATGAAAATTTATTAACCAAATTCTGTCAGTACATAACATATATCACACGACATCACACTTTAAAAAACATATATATAAAAAATCCAAGAGGGGAGGAACTTTTTGGGGCTAATATATAAGACACTCACAATGTGTGTCTAACCAATCATATAATATAATTTCATATACCTCTAACTTTAGAGTATTAATGGCATACATACACATTAACAGACGCCCGCATGATGAGATACTACATAAGTGAATCCATATTAAACTACATTTACTAGTGATCTGTGCTCCTTCATCAAGGCTATAAGCACCCTTGGATACTACTAAAAAATTGTGCAAACTAAGCAATAAAGTGCAATAATTCAGTGCATAAGTGCCTAAAGTGCTGTAAGTGCTAGTTCTACCAACTAATAGTGCTCCTACTCATCTCTGCAAGCATCCGCCATGTCATGTTGCCAATTATCAATTATAATCAGACTCTGATAGTATCTACCAATCCAATGCCCCTAGTCCTCCCCACTTACCTCTCACCGACGCGCTACGTGGTTCAAGCCCACTTCTCCTGGGTGACAGGCCGGAGGTGTGTACAATCCAACAGGCAATTGGAAAATATGAGATGCTATCTAATAGCCAGTAACAGGCCGGCGGTGTGTACAATCCAACAGGCAATGGGTAAACATGATATGCTATGTAATAGCCTGTAACAGGCCGGCGGTGTGTACAATCCAACAGGCAATGGGTAAACATGAGATGCTATGTAATAGCCTGTAACAGGCCGGCGGTGTGTACAATCCAACAGGCAATGGGTAAATATGAGATGCTATGTAATAGCCTGTAACAGGCCGGCGGTGTGTACAATCCAACAGGCAATGGGTAAATATGAGATGCTATGTAATAGCCTGTAACAGGCCGGCGTTGTGTACAATCCAACAGGCAATGGGTAAATATGAGATGCTATGTAATAGCCTGTAACAGGCCGGCGGTGTGTACAATCCAACAGGCAATGGGTAAATATGAGATGCTATGTAATAGCCTGTAACAGGCCGGCGTTGTGTACAATCCAACAGGCAATGGGTAAATATGAGATGCTATGCAATAGCCTGTAACAGGCCGGCGGTGTGTACAATCCAACAGGCAATGGGTAAACATGAGATGCTATGTAATAGCCTGTAACAGGCTGCCGTTGTGTACAATCCAACAGACAATGGGTAAATATGAGATGCTATGTAATAGCCTGTAACAGGCCGGCGGTGTGTACAATCCAACAGGCAATGGGTAAACATGAGATGCTATGTAATAGCCTGTAACAGGCCGGCGGTGTGTACAATCCAACAGGCAATGGGTAAATATGAGATGCTATGTAATAGCCTGTAACAGGCCGGCATTGTGTACAATCCAACAGGCAATGGGTAAATATGAGATGCTATGTAATAGCCAGTAACAGGCCGGCGGTGTGTACAATCCAACAGGCAATGGGTAAACATGAGATGCTATGTAATAGCCTGTAACAGGCTGCCGTTGTGTACAATCCAACAGACAATGGGTAAATATGAGATGCTATGTAATAGCCTGTAACAGGCCGGCGGTGTGTACAATCCAACAGGCAATGGGTAAACATGAGATGCTATGTAATAGCCAGTAACAGGCCGGCGGTGTGTACAATCCAACAGGCAATGGGTAAATATGAGATGCTATGTAATAGCCAGTAACAGGTCAGCGGTGTGTACAATCCAACAGGCAATGGGTAAATATGAGATGCTATGTAATAGCCAGTAACAGGCCGGCGGTGTGTACAATCCAACAGGCAATGGGTAAATATGAGATGCTATGTAATAGCCAGTAACAGGTCAGCGGTGTGTACAATCCAACAGGCAATGGGTAAATATGAGATGCTATGTAATAGCCAGTAACAGGCCGGCGGTGTGTACAATTTAACATGCCAGGGGTATAAGTCAGATATGTTTTTTTCTCTCCTGCTGAGTAGAGGTGGTTGATTGGTTCAGGTGGTTTAAATTCCAAGGTAAAAGTCAGGGAGCCCGCTCAGAAGCTATAGCTTGTCACTGTAGCTTTATAAGTGTTATTGAGTTTAAAAAAAAAGAACGGACCTGGGCTGGTCCCTAACCCAGATAATTTCCACTGCCATGCTATATTAGTTTAAAATAATGACTTTTAATTGATTTAAGTTTAAAAATTGTGGTATGAGCATACATCTGCATAAATACAAGTAGAAAATATAATTATTAACATGAAGCATATCTTTTTAAGATACTTGATTTTTTTTAAAGTCACTTGCAAGATCCAAGGACTTCTTGTTGGAGGTTTAATGTTCTGTACCAGTTTCGCCCCTGCCTGTGTATGGGCTTTTTCAACAGTAGTAGCATTCCACTATTAAGGCAAAACATAAAGAAGGAAGGACATAATGCAAAATTTGAGAAACAAATATATGTATCATTCAGTATGTCAAAATGGTTACAGAGCATACCTCTAGGAGCATTTGCTTAACAGCATCTAAAGAAATGGAAGGCATATGCTCGCCTGTTGTCACAGTAAACTAAAATGAGTAAGAATTATCTATATTAATGGTCATTAGTAATAATACAAATTATTTAGAAGCCCAAAGGCATTGCTCACCTAGGTATACAGCTGGGTCTCTTCAATGATATCCAGGCTATAGATCCGGCGAGAGCGGGGGTCCCATGAGAGCAGTGTAAATGTTAACACATTGTGGAGCACAATGACGGGTGACGTAACACAATTGTGTGTCCAAACTACGTGGGCACACTGGCATCAGCAGATCACAGCACAGCCTGGTCCCCGTCTCAGCTCACAGGCCACTCCCCAGTCAAAGCTGGAGGGCAAGGAGGTGTGTGGCGAATGGATGGTTAACCCTGGCTGAGCCATGGCTTCTATGGAGACGCGGCATGACGTAGCGCGCCCTCCTCCCCATTGGCCTGTCTCAGCTGTGCGTACACCTGTCACCAGTGTGCGCCGTCGGGCGGCGGGATGGCGTAGGCGGCTGGGGCCCGGAAGTGGCTTGCGGAGGCGTCGAGGGAAGAGGTAGGATATTTCTAAACCTATTAGGTATATATACAGCATTGTGTAGTTGTTTATTTATCTATGATTAAGGGCGCCTAGCCCGAAACGCGTTAGAAGGACTGGGAATGCTTTGATATTTTACCGCTGTTTCGCACAATTGATCATTTTAACTGGATGGCAATAAAAGCTATGTTTTAGGAAGTGCGGATCCAACTTTTTTCCTTTTTCCTGTGAGCCATGGCTTCTACCTGCCCGGCCAGCGCTCATGTTGTTGAGTGGGGCCTCTTGAGTGGGGGGACTCAGTTGTACCAGGTTATTCACCATCTATAATTGGGTAAAGTTAAATATCTAATGCATAATAAGCAAATTCATTAATATTTCATGTTATACAAGTATTTCTATGTATTAAGGCGGGAACACCTTCCAAAACCAAGATGTTTACATTCTACATTGTATTCTACATTATAAGGTTCAGAGAAGAAAAATACTTCCTAACTATTTCTCAATTTATCTACAAGTTTTATTCATTTAGTTGGTTTAACAATCGAGTTAAAAGGGAATTAATAACTCAGATATATAATTAATGCAGCACCTCTTTATGCTCAGATATACAATTGATATAGAGACTCTCTATTCAGGCACACTTCATGTTTGATATCCTTTAACTAGATTAATCTTCAGAGTGTTAAATTTGCTTTTAATTGTTTCTACTTTACATTATTTTTTGCAGAAAAGAAACACAACTAATGTGTTCATTTATGCCTGGGAGTTTATATAACCATCTGGCTTCGCTCCTTAGGGTCTGCATCTCAACCCTCCCCTTCTAATATGGTGGGGTGTATGCGGGCCAGGCCCTGGAAAGCCAAGCCAGGCCAATCCCCCCATGTTTTCATTTAAAATGTCGACCTATGGGTGTGGAGGTGTTCTGTTTTTTTAGTGCTGTACATATGTTCATAAATGTGTGTTTGGAATTTGGGGTATGTTTTGCCCACGTAGTATCTGCCACAAGGGCAGGTCAATAGATATACTATATGTTTGCTATTACAATTAATATAGTTTTCCGCTAATTTGGTAGTTCCGTTGGGGAGATAAATCATTTTACCTGTTTTTAAGTATTTACAGTTACTGCGCCCTCCACAGTGGTAGGTGCCTGGGTTTGTGCAGCATTTTCTTTGCTCAGTACTGATGTAATGGCTTTGCAGCAGTCTGTCTTTAGGACCAAGATTTCTTCCAAAGGTTAACTGTAGGTTGGTTTAGTAACAGGGGTCCAATTTTGGGGTCTCATCTCAATATATGCCTGTCCTATGGTCCTGTAGGGCCTGGTGGATCTTGTCTTGTTGATCAGTATATGTTAATATTAAGGCAGGGCCCCTATTGGCTATTGTCAACCTTTTCATATTCAATCCTTTATACAGAATGTAATTTTAGAGATTTTTACCCTTTTTGTAAGCAGATTTAAGATTTTTTTTCTGTTATATCCTCTCTGTTCTAGAAGGAAGCGAATTTCCCGTGCCCATTATTTCTTTTTCTCCTTTATGTTTTTACTTAATAGTGGAGCACTACTACTGTTGGAAAAGCTCATACACAGACAGGGACGAAACTGGTGCAGAACATTAAAGCTCCAACAAGAAGTCCTCAGATTTTGCAAGTGACTTAAAAACAAATTCAAGTATCTTAAAGAGATATGCTTGATGTTAATTATATAATTGTATTTATGCAGATGTATGCTCATACCACAGTTTTTAAACTTAAGTCAATTAAAGGTCATTATTTTAGACTAATATAGCGTGGTAGTGAAAATGGTCTGGATTAGGGACCAGCCCAGGTCTCGTTCCTTTATTTATCCTTGCACATTGCTATACCTGCCTAGCCACTAACCAGCTTTATTCAGTTACGTATAATACTATTAGGTGGCAAATTCAACAAAGGGAGAAGCTTGGAAGCTCGGGTTAGAGATCTGGAGACGCAAAATGCAACACTGAGGGAGATTGACAATCTTAAAAAGAACATGCTGCTCACTGAGCAAACATTAAAGTGGAACATCGGAGGCCCTGGAGTCTTTTAGAGGTCCTGCTGTGTGAAACCACCCCGATCACCTTCTCCCAGAACCCTCGCCACGTCTCTGTGCTGCGGCCGCACCCCTGCTTGTCTCTAGTCATGCACGTGCCCGGCCCTTCTGAATGGCCAGCGTGGGAACGCTACAGCTAGAAGGTGAGTGTATGGGGCGACCTGAGGGGTACACCCAGCAGGGTATCCCAATTCGGGATGCTGCCACACAGAGGAACAACACACTGGGAAGTAAAATTCCTGTGTGTTTCTCTTAAATTGGGGTAGAAACACAGGGTGGAGAAATGGGTCAGGATGAGCAGATAAGTAGCTGGGTAAATGTAGTTGAGGGAGTAGAAAGGGAGCACAGAAAAGGAAGCTAATGCCTGAGTCTGTGTAGCCTAGCAAAATTGCCAAGTTTAATAATAATGCAAGACAGTCCCAGAAATGGCAGCCCTAGCGGATACTGCTCTCCCTAACATCTGGGAGGAAAGCCCCGCTAGTAATTGGGGGGTGGGCCTGCAGGTAGAACTAGACAGTTAGTGGTCATAGGGGATTCTATCTGGTGGACTGAAAGTCACCAAGACAGCCCCAATCGAATGGTTTGCTATCTCCCTGGTGCCAGGGTTCGGCATGTGGTGGTAAGGGTGGATAAATTACTGGGAGGGGCTGGGGATGACGCAGCTGTCATGGTCCACGTAGGAAGCAAAGACAGAGTTTATGGCAGATGGAAGATCCTTAAGAATACATTTAAGGAACTAGGCACCAAGTTGAAGGGAAGGACCACCAAGGTTGTATTCTCTAGAATACTGCCTGTGCCATGCGCTACACATGAATGACAGTGGGAGCTTAGAGAGATAAACGCATGAAGAAGTATCTACAGATAATTTGCACCTGAATAAAAGGAGGGCTGCTGTGCTGGGTAAGAGGATAATAGAGTGGGTGGAAGAGAATTTAAACTAGAAATGAGGGGGAAGGCAAGAGTGAAAGCAAAGGGGAAGACAGGTTACTTAGGGGACAGCATATGATGGTAGGTGGGGAAATAGGAGGGGGAGGAGGACTGCTATGTTGGATAAGGAGATCCATGTGTTATAAACTGGCAGTGAAAAACGTATGTGGACAGAACACTGTGAGAGTTATTGACACTAAAGCCGAATGTGTTAAACTGAATGGCAACTTGAAGGGCATGTTCACAAATGCCAGAAATCTGGCAAGTAAAGGGGGGGGGGGGCACTTGAGACCCTGGTACTAGAGGAAAACATTGATGTCATTGGTGTGGCTGAGACATGGTTGGACGCCACACATGGTTTACACTCTTTCGGAAAGACAGAGCAAAGAGGAAAGGGGGTGGAGTGTGTCTTCATGTAAAACAAGATTTCAAAGCATATATTAATGAGGAGATACTAGTTGAGGATTGTGAAGATGTAGAATCATTGTGGGCAAATGTGTGGGGTGATGAAAACAATGCTAAACTCTATTTTGGTGAAATCTATAAACTGAGCAGCAAAGCAGGTACAGTGGTGATAATGTGGGATTTCTACTATCCAGGTATTGTCTGGAGCCAGTGGCGGACTGGGGCTAAAAATCAGCCCTGGATTTTACCAGCCCCTGGCCGACCCAAGAAGTCGCTGCTGAGGCCCCCCCCCAACCATGACGCTGGGGCTATAGCATTGAGGACTGGGGTTCCTTGACTTGTGGGTAACAGTGGGGCTGGGTACACGGGGCTGGGGTTCCTTGGCTTGTGGGTACAGGAGGCTGGGTACATGGGGCTGGGCTTCCTTGGCTTGTGGGTACAGGAGGCTGGGCACAGTGGGGCTGGGGTTCCTTGGCTTGTGGGTACAGGAGGCTGGGTACAGTGGGGCTGGGCTTCCTTGGCTTGTGGGTACAGTGGGGCTGGGTACAGGGGGCTGAGAGGAAGACTAAGGGGGCAGGGATTGAATGTGGGCGTTGAAAGCAGCAGCCCAACTGGCCCCAAAGCAGAGCGGACCACCGGGCATTGTCCCGGGTCTCCCTATGGCCAGTCCGCCCCTGTCTGGAGCCATGGATCTGCTTCAACTTCAAGGGAAGAGCATTCCTCAGCTTGTTGCAAGATAACTTTATGAGCCAGTTGGTGGGGGCACCCACTAGGGGTGATGCTCTATTGGATCTGGTTATATCAAATGATGATTACCTGGTAGGGACTGTAACAGTCCAAGATGGTAACAGTGACTACAATATAGTTCTGTTCAACATAAACTGTAAAAAAAAAACATTATCTGCCTGGGAAGGCAAAACAATACATTTTAGAAAGACCAAATTCCTCAGGTTCAAGGCTGCACTCCAGAACATAGACTGGGAATAAGGCTATAGATGCCAAATGGGAGTGCTTTAAATCAGTTGTGAGTACCAATATTCCAAAATATATTCCTTTAGGTAATAAGTAAAGGTGACTCAAATTAAATCCCTCCTGAATGACACCTGCAGTTAAAAGGGCAATAAATAACAAGAAAAGGGCATTTAAAATTACAAATCTGATCTCTCAGCAGTAACCTATGTAAGTATAAAGCAGTAAATAAATCATGTAAACAAGTAATAAAGCAGGCAAAAACCACAAAATGAAAGAGATGTGGCCAAAACAAACAAAACCAACCCTAAATGTTTTTTCAAATATATAAACTCAGAGAAAGAAAACAAAATCATAACAGGTGTCACGCTCTGGGTATTCTAATGACACGCTCAGGTAACTCCAGCCCTCCAGGTAAGCCCTCAATCTCCGCAGCCAGCTTCACCTGTAGGAGCCCCGCTTGTCGGGACGCAGTATACGCCTGCCCGGGATCGGTTGCCCCCAGGACTTCAATGGCTCAAAGGATGGGAGCTTACTGTTTGGAGGTCTGAAGAACCAGTAGCTGGGAGCGGTATAGAGCGAGTCCAATAGCTAGAGCGAGTAGCAGAAGTCCAGACAGGCTAGAGGTCGGCACCGGGTGTTCAGAGATAGCAGCAGCGGTACAGAGGGATGAGGCGACTCGAGGTCAGGGTACAAAGCAGAGGTCGGCAACAAGGATCAGACGAAGAGTGGTCGATTCAGGCAGGGGTCGGCAACGGAGATCAAAGAATGGTCGGTTCAGGCAGTGGTCGGCAACGGGGATCAGACAGACAATGGTCGGTTCAGGCAGGGGTCGGCAACGAAGATCAATCACAATATAACACAAGTCAGAGCTAGGTTCAAGGCGCTATCACAGGCACCGGGTAACTGACGGGGAGAACCTTTATAGGGACAGACTACAAGGGAAGGTGTGTGTGATTGGTGCACTTAGGACAAAACAGCTCATTGGCTAAACACTAGGGAAGGGCGTATATCCCAAACCTCCCCTGGGCTCATGGCCCAAAACCCCAGCACACGGGCTCATTGGCCCACACAAAAACCCTGGGCTCATTGGCCCTATCACAGCCTCCGGCGGGCGCGCTATGTACAGCGCCGCTGGAGGACAAAACAGTCACGTGCTCACGTGCGCGCGCAAGCACGAGAGGCTGTGACGCGGGGAAGAGGGAGGTGAGCGGCCGTGCTCGGCGCCGCCTGAGCCGCACAGAGACAGCTGCGGCCGGCCGCCTGGAGACGGCGCTGGAACGGGGTCCAGGTAAGCGGTTACTGACACTACCCCCCCCCTTCACGAGGGGCCTCCAGACCCTCACCAGGTTTCCCTGTATTGTCATGATGGAATCTTTCAAGAAGAATCCTAGCGTGCACGTCTTTCGCAGCAACCCAGCACCTTTCCTCAGGACGTAACCAACCCAGTCAACCAAATATTGTAACGAGTTACGGATCTTACGCGAGTCTAAAATCTTGTTAACCTCATATTCTGGTTCGTTATCAACTAGGATTGGTGATGGGGATGAAAGTTGTACATTCTTAGCTGATTTTAGCAGCGACACATGAAAGGAGTTTGGGATTCTCATAGTTTGAGGAAGTTGGACCTTAAAGGTTACATTGTTCAACTTCCGAATAATGGGAAAAGGCCCAATAAATTTGGGACCCAACTTACTGGAAGGTTGCCGGAGAGCAATGTTCTTAGTGGAAACCCAAACAAGGTCCCCAACCTGAAGGGCGGGTTCCTGAGATCTGCGGCGGTCGGTGAATCCTTTATATCTTAAAACGGTAGTTTTCAAAGTCTCCTGGACGCGGGCCCAAATGTCTTTCCGCTTTTGGGATTTTTCCCCAAGTTGCAGAAGAATGGGGACACCTTAGTACTTTCACTTGGCGCATTATTGTACGCGAATTCTGCAAAATCAATGAATTCTGACCATTGCTCTTGAGCGTCAGAAATGTAACACCTTAAGTACTGTTCCAGACTTTGATTGGTTCTTTCAGTCTGCCCATTGGTCTGGGGATGGTACGCCGACGACAAAGATATCTGAATCCCCAACCGCAAACAGAAATTCTTCCAAAAACGTGAAGTAAATTGTACACCCCGATCGGAAATTATATTAGACGGTATGCCATGGATACGAAAAATATGCGAGATAAATAATCGCGAAAGCTCAGGAGCCGACGGTAGTTTGGGCAAAGGAATAAAATGTGCCATCTTACTAAAACGGTCAACGACCACCCAAATCACAGTGTTCCCATGTGATGGTGGCAAATCAACTATGAAGTCCATAGAGATATGAGTCCATGGTTCTTTAGGAATCTCTAATGGAACCAAACACCCACTAGGGGCCTTGTGTACCCCTTTACTTCGCGCGCAAACAGTACATGCATCGATAAAGGTAGATATATCGTGCCGCATAGTAGGCCACCATACATGGCGTCGGGCTAAAATAAACATCTTACGATTTCCCAGATGACCAGCAGTTTTTGCATCATGAAACTCGCGGATTACATCAGGACGCAGGTGCGGCGGAACAAACTGACACCCCAAAGGTACATCTACAGGAGATTCATTCTGAAATGGCGCCAGGGTATTAGAAAGATCAGGAAGCAATGCCCCCACCACACAACCCAAAGGCAAAATTGGTTCACCCATATCGCCCCTGTCTTTGCATTCCCCGAACATGCGGGACAGGGCATCCGCCTTAGTATTTTTAACTCCTGGCTTAAATGTGATTATGAAATTAAACCGCGAGAAAACGTGCCTGACGAGAGTTCAGTCTCTTAGCTGAACTGATGTACTCGAGGTTTTTGTGATCAGTATAGACCGTGATCGGATGCAATGAACCCTCCAACCAGTGACGCCATTCGTCAAAGGCCAGTTTAACTGCCAATAGTTCTCTGTTTCCTACATCGTAGTTTTGCTCCGCGGTGCTAAATTTCCGCGAAAAGTAAGCGCAAGGATGTAGACGCTCAGGATGACCGGAGTATTGTGATAAAACTGCCCCCACACCCAACTCGGAAGCATCAACTTCAATGATAAAAGGCTTATTTACATCAGGATGAACTAACACAGGCGCCGAGGTGAAGGCCCGTTTTAAAGTCAGGAAGGCCTCGCAGACAGACTGAGACCAGTTTGCAGTAAAGGCGCCCTTACGGGTAAGGTTATTAAGAGGTGTCACAACATGGGAAAAGCCCCTGATAAAGCGTCAGTAGAAGTTTGCGAATCCTAAGAAACTCTGTAGTTCTTTCAATGTTTTGGGTTGTACCCAATCCCGCACTGCTGAAACCTTCTCCGCATCCATCTCCAGACCCTGGTTAGAAATCACATACCCCAAGAAGGGGACAGTGGTGACCTTGAACATACATTTAGAGATCTTGGCATACAAATTATTTCCCCTTAATTTTTGCAGAACCATTTTTACATGACGTCTATGCTCAGACAGAGAATTGGAAAAAATGAGAATATTGTCTAAATAAATGACTACGAATCTACCCAAATAGTCTCGGAACACATCATTCACAAAGTCTTGGAAGACAGCTGGAGCATTACAAAGGCCAAAGGGCATGACCAGATATTCATAATGGCCATCTTTAACATTAAATGCCATCTTCCACTCATCCCCTTGCCGAATACGAATCAAGTTGTAGGCCCCCTTTAAATCTAACTTGGAAAAAATCCAAGCACCAACAACTTGATTGAATAAATCCCCAATCAAGGGAAGGGGATACCGTTTTTTACAGTAATCTTGTTCAGGGCCCTGTAGTCTATACAAGGCCTCAAACCACCATCCTTTTTTTCCACAAAAAAGAAGCCAGCTCCCCGAGCACGAGAGGCTGTGTCGCGGGAAAGAGAGAGGTGAGCGGCCGTGCTCGGCGCCGCCTGAGCCGCCGCCGCCGCTCGGCGCGGCCGCCGCACAGGGACAGCTGCGGCCGGCCGCCTGGAGACGGTGCTGGAACGGGGTCCAGGTAAGCGGTTACTGACAACAGGTAGGTGCCCTAATTAGTAGTAATGAAAAATTGGTCACTGGGGACCGAGAAAAGGCTGAGCTGCTAAATGGGCATTAAGAGCATTGTCTTTATTTTTGAGAATGACAGATATGTAGCACAGTGAAGATGTTCACAAGCTTCAGTCTGACTTGGCCATTTTGAGTGTCCACGTATCATACATTAAAAGAGGCATGGAATCACGAGACAGAGATGTAATATTGCCTCTTTACAAGGCACTGGTGCACCCTCACCTGGAATATGTCATCCAGTTCTGGGCACCAGTTCAGAGAAAGGAAGCCTTGATTTTTGGAAAGGGTTCAGAGGGGAGCCACAAAACTAATAAGGGGAATGAAGGGTCTTAGTTATGAAGAAAGATTACGGGAACTAAATATGTTTAGTCTTGAGAGGAGACGTCGGAGGAGGGGGGGACATGATTTACTTGTATGAATATATAAATGGCTAATACAAAACATATGGGGGAAAACTATTTCAGGTAAAATCTGCTCTAAAGACAAGGGGGCACGCCCGGTTCAATCTCCAGAGGCGACAATCATTTTTTTACCATAAGAACTATAAATCTGTGGAATAGCCTCCCACAGAAGCTTTTTACAGCATCAACAGCTGACAGCTTCAAAGAAGGATTAGGCTAAGTAACATTAACAGTTACTATTAACTGTTATCAGTAAAAAAAAAATAAAGATAAATCTACCCAACCCGACCCTTAGTTGAACTTGATGGTCCTATGCCGTTTTTCAACCACACTAATGATGTAACTATGTTACTAGGCAATGGCCAGCAACAGGAGGACAAATAGTATGTGCAGGTCAACAGACATGATATGTTGATCAGATGCTAGGTAATTTCAGAATAAGGAAGATTGACTTTACAATTCAAGAGGTGCTGCATCAGATACAAGTTAATGGTAAAAATGGAAGGCTAGATAGATTAGGCTAGGGTACAGATTATGTGCTAGGGCATAGGGTGTGTTCAAAATCAAGAGAACAGGCACAACAGTTTTTTTTGTATAAATCAGAGGATTGGCAATGGTCAGAAACTGGAGGGCAAATATATTGTACAGTTAAAAGGGCAAGAAGGGGGGTGGAATCTGATGCTAAACAATCATCAGAAATTGGAAGGCAGGCAGTGTGTATAATTTAATTATTATTATTATTGTTTATTTATATAGCGCCATCAACTTCCGTAGCGCTTTACAAGTTAATAAAAAATAGTCCAAACAGATTTGGCCCATTAGTTGCAGGGCATTGGTATATGGCACCACGTGGATCAATTTCAATAGCATGATCCAGCCACCCTTTATATACTCTTACCAGATGTTAAATAAAGAAGCGCTTATCATTTATTTCCAATAATCATAGTTTCTTACAAATCTTAATATCTCATAAAATCCAATAAAATCCAAGCTCATCAGATTATAGGCTCTTTCCATGCTCCAACATGCCTGTAACACATTTAAATTCAGATTAGCATAGGAGAGAAGGCAAAGCTTTAATATTGCTTTAAAATAGGGCTCAGCCTTTTTATTCCAAGGACAAATACTCAGCTTCTAAAAACTTGAATCAAAGCATAGAATGAGAACCCTGTCCCCTCCTCCACAGAACCTACACACATTAAAGTGGACCTAAACCCAGGATTTTGACTATCCTGGGTTTTTGGGGGGCGCCCCGCTGTGTGAAACACCCCAGGTCACCCGAACAAACTCAACTCTTCCCGGTCCTACGACACATGCCTGGCTGCTCGGCCAATCAGCGATCTCAGATCTGCTCAAGCCCCTTCGTCCGAGCACGCTGGGGGCCACACCCCTTCTACCCTATAACAGGGTATGTGCCTGCTCCAGCCATTCACAAATGCCTAACTCAGGCATGCACCCTGCTAAAGGGATTGCGGGGATACAGCCACTGCTCACTCATGTGACGCTGGATTGGGAATGAAGATGAGTTTTCAGGTGACCTGGGGGGTTTCACACAGGGGGGAGCGAGTATGCCTGCCTGCTGTCTCATAGAATCCGGGGTGGGTTTATCCGGGGTGGGTTTTGGTCCTCTTTAAGTGGTCTTACCTGCTCCTGCGACTGTTCATTATAACAACCTCCTTATAGTGTCTTCCCTTGACACTGCATGCTCCAGCCGGCAGCACTTTCAGTCTCTCCTTCTCAATTGCATTACACTCATAGGCTCTGCCCAACACGTTTCGTCACTGGGACTTCTGCTGGAGTTAAATTTAACGGGCTTGTGGTATAAATCAGATGCTGGGCATTGGTCAGCAACTGAAGGGCAGATAGATTGTACAGTTCAACAGGCTAGGGGTGTAATTTAGATGCTAGGCAATAGTCAGAATCAGATTTTGAGTACACAGCAAATACTAGGTAATACTCAGAAACAGGAGATCAGACTGTATGTAACATTTACAATCTTGGGTTGTAAATCAGGTCTAGGTAAAAAGAAGGGCAAATGTGTTCCATTTAACAGGCTCAGTCAGAGAACAGGAAAGGGTCAGAAACTGGAGGGCAGATATTCTATGCAAATCAGCAAGTCTGGACTGTAAATCATATGCTAGGCAATGATCAGATACAGGAGGGCAAAACAATGCAAAAGGCTTTGTGTAGATATCAGTTACTGAGAAATTAACAGAATCAGGAGAACAGATGTTACACAGTGTTACAGTGTACATCAGTTGCTAGGTAATGGTCAGAAAATGGAGCACAGGCTGTATAAAGCGGACCTCAAGTCAAAAAAAGAAAGGTAAATTGCTTCCCTTCTTATGATCAGTGGCATCAACAGTTCAAGAGGGCTTAACCACATGCAGATGTTATGGAATGGCATGAAGACTATTCACTCTTGAATTAAATGGGGACAGCCACCTTGTCACTCACCTGAAAGTCCTGCTTACACATGAGAATTTGGGGAGGTGCTGTGTCAGCAGCAACTCACACTAAATTGAGAGAGATATGTGCTCCAGAAATGAAGAGAAGCTTACCTGACATGCAAACACTGAATAAACAGCTAATACAGCAAAGAAAATCCCTGTAAGGGAAGCTGTTACAATGCATCTCTATGGCAGTGGGCACCACAGAAGCATTCAGTCAGGGGATACAATGTATTTAGAAGATTTCAGCTGTAAGCAAAGCAAAGATGAGTTATTTTAGCTGATGGGTTACTACTTCTGGTGGAGTGCAAAATATGCCTGATATTCCAAACATCATGCAATAAGGGGAGCAATTTACTAAGCTCTGATTTTTTGGACTGGGGTCCGCTTAATTTGACAGGCAAACAAGTTGAGGGGCATCAATCAGATAATATAAAATGGAAACAGGAGGTAGTGTGTACAGTTAAAGTGGACAAAATACATCCCATGGTAGGTTACATTTAAAAAAAAAAACTCATCTATCAAATCCCCTTAGTGTCCTGGTAATGAATTGGATAACAATACTCACAAATTATTTTGGCTTCAAAGGAAAAATTGGAGGAAAATTAAATCTTCTTTTCTCTTCTCTTGCTTCTAGCACTATTTTCAATAGCATCTAATTGCTCCCAGCATGAGAGAGCGAGGAGGGGAAGAAGGGGGGGATCTTAAACAGCTAGTTTAGAATGGTATCCTGTCAGAAACCAACAGCATTCAACAGCACAGCTGGCAAAAACGAAAATTAAAATCACTATAACAGGAATACCAAGCAGCACTGAGGGCAGAAAACATCCAAAACGGTAATGTGTCTGTGGCAGGGGAGCAAAATAGATTGTTGTTTTGGGGGGGTTTGGTCAATGGTATAAGTCAGGGGGGTAGATAGTCTTTAGAATTCAGCAAGACTGGAGGCATTAATGGGATAAAAGGAAATGGTCAGTAACAGGGGGGTAGTGTGTAAAATGCAGCAGCTCTATAGTGAAAAATATTAGGCAGTAACAAGGTGCAAATTGTCTTTAGAGTTTGGCAAGCTTGGGGCATGAATGAGATACCACGCAATGGTCAGTATCAGGATGTTAGATAGTTTGTATAATTCAGCAGGTCTATAGTATAAATCAGGCAATAGGCAGTAATGGGAGGCAGATCATTTTTAGAATTTGGAAAGCTAAAGGGCATCATCAGATATCATGGACAGTAACAGGGGGGCATGACAGTGTGTACAATGCAGCAGGCCAATGGTTTAATTTAGATATTAGGTAAAAACAGGGGGCAGATAGTCTGTAGAATTTGGCAAGATGGGGGCATCAGTCAGATACCAGGCAATGGTCAGTATCAGGATGTTAGATAGTTTGTACAATTCAGCAGGTCTATAGTATAAATCAGGCAATAGGCAGTAATGGGAGGCAGATCATTTTTAGAATTTGGAAAGCTAAAGGGCATCATCAGATATCATGGACAGTAACAGGGGGGCATGACAGTGTGTACAATGCAGCAGGCCAATGGCTTAATTTAAATAGTAGGCAGAAAAGGGGGCAGGTAGTCTTTAGAATTCAGCAATAGGATAAAAAGAAATGGTCGGTAACAGGGGGCAGTGTGTACAATGCAGCAGGTTAATGGTATAAATCAAATATTAGGCAGTATTAGGGGGCAAATAGTCTTTAGTGTTTGGCAAGCTGGGGGCATGAATGATATACCACGCAATGGTCAGTATCAGGATGTTAGATAGTTTGTATAATGCATCGGGTCTATTGTAGAAATCAGATAATAGGCAGTAACGGGGGGCAGATCATTTTTAGAACTTGGAAAGCTAAAGGGCATTATCAGATACCACGGTCAGTAACAGGATGTTAGTTTGTATAATGCAGTGGGTCTATAGTATAAATTAGATAATAGGCAGTAATGGGGGGCAGATAATTTTTAGAATTTGGAAAGCTAAAGGGCATTATCAGATATCATGGTCAGTAACAAGGGGGCATGATAGTGTGTACAATGCAGCAGGCCAATGGTTTAATTTAGATATTAGGTAAAAACAGGGGGCAGAGAGTCTGTAGACTTTGGCAAGATGGGGGCATCAGTCAGATACCAGGCAATGGTCAGTAACAGGAGGGTGGACAGTGTGTACAATTAACAGGCTAGGGGTGTAAATCAGATACCATGGTCAGTAACAGGGGGGCATGATAGTGTGTACAATGCAGCAGGTAAATGGTTTACTATAGATAATAGGCAGAAACAAGGGGCAGATAGTCTTTAGAATTCAGCAAAGATGGGAGGCATTAATAGGATAAAAATAAATGGTTGGTAACAGGGGGGCAGTGTGTACAATGCAGCAGGTCAATAGTATAAATAGTTTGGCAAGCTTGGGGCATGAATGAGATACCAGGCAATGGTCAGTATCAGGATGTTAGATAGTTTGTACAATGCAGCAGGTCTATAGTATAAATCAGATAATAGGCAGTAATGGGAGGCAGATCCTTTTTAGAATTTGGAAAGCTAAAGGGCATCATCAGATATCATGGACAGTAACAGGGGGGCATGATAGTGTGTACAATGCAGCAGGCCAATGGCTTAATTTAAATAGTAGGCAGATGGTGGGGCAGGTAGTCTTTAGAATTCAGCAATAGGATAAAAAGAAATGGTCGGTAACAGGGGGGCAGTGTGTACAATGCAGCAGGTTAATGGTATAAATCAGATATTAGGCAGTATTAGGGGGCAAATAGTCTTTAGAGTTTGGCAAGCTTGGGGCATGAATGAGATACCACGCAATGGTCAGTAACAGGATGTTAGATACTTGGAACAGTGTGTACAATGCAGCAGGTCAATGGTTTACTATAGATAATAGGCAGGGCCGGATTAACGTAGGGGCGGATGGAGCTGCCGCTCCAGGCCCCTACGTTAAGACAGGCCCAGCAGCCTGCAAACGCGGCCCGCATAGGCCGCGCCTGCGGCCGCCTGGTCTGCCAGTCACTCTTCCCTTCCCTTCCCTGGCCGACACAGCCCGACACACACACACTTTGCGGGTGTTGCGTGCTGCTCAGTGGACGGCGTCCATTGCTTTCAATGGATGCTGGCCATCTGGGGCACGCCCACCGGGCAGCGGCCCAGCGCGCAACAGCCGGCATTAAATCAATTTTGAAGATGAGACCTGAAATGAGAGGAAGTCACGCGGCATTAGGAGGGGGACGACGGCGGTACCTGTCAGGCCGCAGGCAGGGATGAGTGACTGTATGCGTGTCATCGGGGGCAGTACTGTTGGATGGCGCCTCCTCAGCTGTAGAATGGGAACACCCCCCCTGCGGATAATGGCAGCGTCCGGGGGCGTTCCCTTCTCTGCATCGCTGAAGACGACAAGTGAAGATGGCGGACGTATGGCCCTGAGGAGGTGAGTGGCGGGAGATCGGCGGCATAGGGCTCCAGAGGGACCGGACTGGGAGGAGGGTATGCAGGAGTGAGAGACAGCCGGCGATTGGGAGGGTGCGCCCTATATTGAGAGTGAGACCAGTGTGCTGGCCTGACGTTGAGCGGGGGGGGGGGGGGGGGGGTTGGCTGTTGCTCTCATTCTATGTGTGTGTCTTTTTCTGTGTGTGTCTCAATTTCTGAGGGATGCCCCTGCTGTGTCTGTACTGAGGGATGCCCCTGCTTTGTCTGTACTGAGGGATGCCCCCGCTTTGCCTGTACTGAGGGATGCCCCCGCTTTGCCTGTACTGAGGGATGCCCCCGCTTTGTCTGTACTGAGGGATGCCCCCGCTGTGTCTGTACTGAGGGATGCCCCTGCTGTGTCTGTACTGAGGGATGCCCCTGCTTTGTCTGTACTGAGGGATGCCCCCGCTTTGCCTGTACTGAGGGATGCCCCCGCTTTGCCTGTACTGAGGGATGCCCCCGCTTTGTCTGTACTGAGGGATGCCCCCGCTGTGTCTGTACTGAGGGATGCCCCCGCTGTGTCTGTACTGAGGGATGCCCCCGCTTTGCCTGTACTGAGGGATGCCCCCGCTTTGCCTGTACTGAGGGATGCCCCCGCTTTGTCTGTACTGAGGGATGCCCCCGCTGTGTCTGTACTGAGGGTTGCCCCCGCTGTGTCTGTACTGAGGGATGCCCCCGCTGTGTCTGTACTGAGGGATGCCCCCGCTGTGTCTGTACTGAGGGTTGCCCCCGCTGTGTCTGTACTGAGGGATGCCCCCACTGTGTCAGTACTGAGGCATGCCCCCGCTGTGTCTGTACTGAGGGTTGCCCCCGCTGTGTCTGTACTGAGGGATGCCCCCGCTGTGTCTGTACTGAGGGATGCCCCCGCTGTGTCTGTACTGAGGGTTACCCCCGCTGTGTCTGTACTGAGGGATGCCCCCGCTGTGTCTGTACTGAGGGATGCCCCCGCTGTGTCTGTACTGAGGGATGCCCCCGCTGTGTCTGTACTGAGGGATGCCCCCGCTGTGTCTGTACTGAGGGATGCCCCCGCTGTGTCTGTACTGAGGGATGCCCCCGCTGTGTCTGTACTGAGGGATGCCCCCGCTGTGTCTGTACTGAGGGATGCCCCTGCTGTGTCTGTACTGAGGGTTGCCCCCGCTGTGTCTGTACTGAGGGTTACCCCCGCTGTGTCTGTACTGAGGGATGCCCCCGCTGTGTCTGTACTGAGGGTTGCCCCTGCTGTCTCTGTACTGAGGGTTGCCCCCGCTGTGTCTGTACTGAGGGTTACCCCCGCTGTGTCTGTACTGAGGGATGCCCCCGCTGTGTCTGTACTGAGGGATGCCCCCGCTGTGTCTGTACTGAGGGATGCCCCCGCTGTGTCTGTACTGAGGGATGCCCCCGCTGTGTCTGTACTGAGGGATGCCCCCGCTGTGTCTGTACTGAGGGATGCCCCCGCTGTCTCTGTACTGAGGGATGCCCCCGCTGTGTCTGTACTGAGGGATGCCCCTGCTTTGCCTGTACTGAGGGATGCCCCCGCTGTGTCTGTACTGAGGGTTGCCCCCACTGTGTCTGTACTGAGGGATGCCCCCGCTGTCTCTGTACTGAGGGATGCCCCCGCTGTGTCTGTACTGAGGGATGCCCCCGCTGTGTCTGTACTGAGGGATGCCCCCGCTGTGTTTGTACTGAGGGTTGCCCCCGCTGTGTCTGTACTGAGGGATGCCCCCGCTGTGTCTGTACTGAGGGATGCCCCCGCTGTGTCTGTACTGAGGGATGCCCCTGCTGTGTCTGTACTGAGGGATGCCCCCGCTGTGTCTGTACTGAGGGATGCCCCCGCTGTGTCTGTACTGAGGGATGCCCCCGCTGTGTCTGTACTGAGGGTTGCCCCCGCTGTGTCTGTACTGAGGGATGCCCCCGCTGTGTCTGTACTGAGGGATGCCCCCGCTGTGTCTGTACTGAGGGATGCCCCCGCTGTGTCTGTACTGAGGGTTGCCCCCGCTGTGTCTGTACTGAGAGATGCCCCCGCTGTGTCTGTACTGAGGGATGCCCCCTCTGTGTCTGTACTGAGGGATGCCCCCGCTGTGTCTGTACTGAGGGTTGCCCCCGCTGTGTCTGTACTGAGGGATGCCCCCGCTGTGTCTGTACTGAGGGATGCCCCCGCTGTGTTTGTACTGAGGGATGCCCCCGCTGTGTCTGTACTGAGGGATGCCCCCGCTGTGTCTGTACTGAGGGATGCCCCCGCTGTGTCTGTACTGAGGGATGCCCCCGCTGTGTCTGTACTGAGGGATGCCCCTGCTGTGTCTGTACTGAGGGTTGCCCCCGCTGTGTCTGTACTGAGGGATGCCCCCGCTGTGTCTGTACTGAGGGATGCCCCTGCTGTGTCTGTACTGAGGGTTGCCCCCGCTGTGTCTGTACTGAGGGATGCCCCCGCTGTGTCTGTACTGAGGGATGCCCCCGCTGTGTCTGTACTGAGGGATGCCCCCGCTGTGTCTGTACTGAGGGATGCCCCCGCTGTGTCTGTACTGAGGGATGCCCCTGCTGTGTCTGTACTGAGGGATGCCCCCGCTGTGTCTGTACTGAGGGTTGCCCCTGCTGTGTCTGTACTGAGGGTTGCCCCCGCTGTGTCTGTACTGAGGGTTGCCCCCGCTGTGTCTGTACTGAGGGATGCCCCCGCTGTGTCTGTACTGAGGGTTGCCCCCGCTGTGTCTGTACTGAGGGATGCCCCCGCTGTATCTGTACTGAGGGTTGCCCCTGCTGTGTCTGTACTGAGGGTTGCCCCCGCTGTGTCTGTACTGAGGGTTGCCCCTGCTGTGTCTGTACTGAGGGTTGCCCCCGCTGTGTCTGTACTGAGGGTTGCCCCCGCTGTGTCTGTACTGAGGGATGCCCCCGCTGTCTCTGTACTGAGGGATGCCCCCGCTGTGTCTGTACTGAGGGATGCCCCTGCTTTGCCTGTACTGAGGGATGCCCCCGCTGTGTCTGTACTGAGGGTTGCCCCCACTGTGTCTGTACTGAGGGATGCCCCCGCTGTCTCTGTACTGAGGGATGCCCCCGCTGTGTCTGTACTGAGGGATGCCCCCGCTGTGTCTGTACTGAGGGATGCCCCCGCTGTGTTTGTACTGAGGGTTGCCCCCGCTGTGTCTGTACTGAGGGATGCCCCCGCTGTGTCTGTACTGAGGGATGCCCCCGCTGTGTCTGTACTGAGGGATGCCCCTGCTGTGTCTGTACTGAGGGATGCCCCGCTGTGTCTGTACTGAGGGATGCCCCCGCTGTGTCTGTACTGAGGGATGCCCCCGCTGTGTCTGTACTGAGGGTTGCCCCCGCTGTGTCTGTACTGAGGGATGCCCCCGCTGTGTCTGTACTGAGGGATGCCCCCGCTGTGTCTGTACTGAGGGATGCCCCTGCTGTGTCTGTACTGAGGGTTGCCCCCGCTGTGTCTGTACTGAGAGATGCCCCCGCTGTGTCTGTACTGAGGGATGCCCCCTCTGTGTCTGTACTGAGGGATGCCCCCGCTGTGTCTGTACTGAGGGTTGCCCCCGCTGTGTCTGTACTGAGGGATGCCCCCGCTGTGTCTGTACTGAGGGATGCCCCCGCTGTGTCTGTACTGAGGGATGCCCCCGCTGTGTCTGTACTGAGGGATGCCCCCGCTGTCTCTGTACTGAGGGATGCCCCTGCTGTGTCTGTACTGAGGGTTGCCCCCGCTGTGTCTGTACTGAGGGATGCCCCCGCTGTGTCTGTACTGAGGGATGCCCCTGCTGTGTCTGTACTGAGGGTTGCCCCCGCTGTGTCTGTACTGAGGGATGCCCCCGCTGTGTCTGTACTGAGGGATGCCCCCGCTGTGTCTGTACTGAGGGATGCCCCCGCTGTGTCTGTACTGAGGGATGCCCCCGCTGTGTCTGTACTGAGGGATGCCCCTGCTGTGTCTGTACTGAGGGATGCCCCCGCTGTGTCTGTACTGAGGGTTGCCCCTGCTGTGTCTGTACTGAGGGTTGCCCCCGCTGTGTCTGTACTGAGGGTTGCCCCCGCTGTGTCTGTACTGAGGGATGCCCCCGCTGTGTCTCTACTGAGGGTTGCCCCCGCTGTGTCTGTACTGAGGGATGCCCCCGCTGTGTCTGTACTGAGGGTTGCCTCTGCTGTGTCTGTACTGAGGGTTGCCCCCGCTGTGTCTGTACTGAGGGTTGCCCCTGCTGTGTCTGTACTGAGGGTTGCCCCCGCTGTGTCTGTACTGAGGGTTGCCCCCGCTGTGTCTGTACTGAGGGATGCCCCCGCTGTGTCTGTACTGAGGGTTGCCCCCGCTGTGTCTGTACTGAGGGATGCCCCCGCTGTGTCTGTACTGAGGGTTGCCCCTGCTGTGTCTGTACTGAGGGTTGCCCCCGCTGTGTCTGTACTGAGGGATGCCCCCGCTGTGTCTGTACTGAGGGATGCCCCCGCTGTGTCTGTACTGAGGGATAGCGAACCCTCTACAACACCTCGTTGACACTCTGCCCCCCCCCCCCCCCCCCCCCCCAAAAGCGAGTTGGTTCTTTTTTTTTTTTAGCTAAAGAACAAACTCTATGAAGATATGCACATTTTTCATACACTAACATGTATTCAGCTATCCTGGTAATTTAATGTACATTAGACATGTGACAAATGCACTTTGTCTTAAACAAAATTGCTTTGTGTTGCGTTTTCATTTTATATACTTCGATAAATAGGCCCGTCAAAATCTACAGCACCAGGCCCGGGATGCTCTTAATCCGGCCCTGATAATTGGCAGAAACAAGGGGCAGATAGTCTTTAGAATTCAGCAAAGATGGGAGGCATTAATAGAATAAAAATAAATGGTTGGTAACAGGGGGGCAGTGTGTACAATGCAGCAGGTCAGTAGTATAAATAGTTTAGAGTTTGGCAAGCTTGGGGCATGAATGAGATACCACGCAATGGTCAGTAACAGGATGCTAGTTTGTATAATGCAGTGGGTCTATAGTATAAATTAGATTAATTTAAACATGCCTGGGATAATTTAAACATGCCTGGGATAAATTTAAACATGCCTGGGATAAGCACACATCTATCCTAAGATAAAGAGTACATACAGTATACACATAAGGGCAGACTAGATGGACCGTAGGGTCTCCTTCTGCCGTCAACCTTCTATGTTTCTATGTTTCTAAAGGGCATTATCAGATATCATGGTCAGTAACAGGGGGGCATGATAGTGTGTACAGTGCAGCAGGCCAATGGTTTAATTTAGATATTAGGTAAAAACAGGGGGCAGATAGTCTGTAGAATTTGGCAAGATGGGGGCATCAGTCAGATACCAGGCAATGGTCAGTAACAGGAGGGTGGGCAGCGTGTACAATTAACAGGCTAGGGGTGTAAATCAGATACCAGGGCAATGCAGAAATGGGATGTGACATCATAAAATCTCTCAGCCATGCTAATGAAGCAATTACTTGTGGAAGTGAAAGGCTTTACCAACACGTCCGCGGCGGCGTTGGCTGGGTAATTAGCTCTGATATAGAGTACACAGGCACGCTCCTGTAACTTGCACAATTCTGACATGTCACCGGGGAGCCTTTATGATGCAGTCAGCAGCTTGAAGCGAGCAGCATTCTGCAAGCCTCACCATGATCGTGAGCTGCTATTGATTGCTATAGAATGCTATAGATTTCCCTTTCAGTGTAATTAGGTGTTTCATTGAGACAGAGCAGTGGCTCATGGGAAACGGGAAATAATCCCTGCAACAGAATTGCAGAATGAAAAAAATCCTGGCTGCATGCAATGATGCTGGATGAGTACAGCCGCCATGCATGCAGGGAAGCATCAAAGGAAGGGAGACCAACACACAGGCTGGTACTAGGATGAACGCGTAGCGCTGCACCATTTCACATCATCAGAGCCAGCTATAGGAGTTCATTATAGAGGAACTCCTGCAGCCCTGAGGGTGTATCCTCCAAATGTTCCCGAAAGAATAAAAAAAAAAAAAAAATCAGCTGAGTAAGTTGAAGGGGAACTCCTTTAACCAAGTCATTAACCTGCATATTCATTGCTTCTGCTACAGCCATGCTGCCTTTGCTTTGCTGGCAAAGCTCCGGAATGGCATTAAAGGAAACCTGTCGCGATAATTAGCAGCCAATAATATTTAAAGTGCTCTCAGGAAATAAGCAGGTGACACTTCCTAGTAAGGTAGCTTTCGCTACTATAGAGATGTATCGTGTAATAATGAGCACCAGCAGGGGCAGATTAAAGCATGGACAATTTGGGCTCCCATCCCGTCCTCCATCAGGGGCCTGAGAAAGTGCTGGAGGACCTGCTTCCTAGGAAGTGTCACCTTCCTATTTCCTGAAGGCATCCAGAAAGCAGGTGCTGCAGACCCTTCCTGAGTCCATGGCTTCAGTAAGTGGTGGAGGTCCCTATGTGGAAATAAGGAGCTCTTTATACTGTACAGGTAAGTCGCAATATTATAAGCATCAGCTGGGCCAAATTAAAGCATGGGCAATATTAGGCTCATGACCTGGACAGACTTTAAGCAAAAAAGTGCAGAAAGGAAAAAATCCCCCCCATACTGTTCCATAGGGCCCAATATGTGGGGATGAGGGGTCTGTCCACTAACAGTGGCCCTGGCAAAAAATAGGATGCCTGGTATAAAGGCACCCCCAATGGCCTTGGCACTTGGAGTGATTGCTCTATTTACCCTCCCCTAGAAACAAACCTGGCTCCTGCCCCAGGGCCTCTACTACTTGGGGGCCTCAACCCCTAACTAAATCCGTGGAAATTATTGCATTCTATTAAGTGTTACCTGTTTATTTCCTGAAAGCACCTAGGAAGCAGGTGCTGCAGTGCTTTTCTGAGCTCCGGTTTCAGTGAGTGGTGGAGGCCCCTATGTGGAAATAAAATCTTAGGAAGGAGCTTTTCATAGTAGAGTCCCATTATAATGAGCACCAGGGATGGTCTGGGGCCAAAGATCAGCCCAGAAATGTACAGGGTCTGACCAGCCCATGAGCTCCTTAACCCCATCGCCAATGAGTGTTAAAGCATTGCATATGTGAAAGCTAATGTGACTGAAGCTTTAGTATTATAGGCCCAGATTTTGTGCCAGAGGTGAATATGATCCTCACAGACATGATGCTGAAGCTACTGTAATGTAGGGGCATAACATGGACAGGGGTGTCATGAATGGGTGGTTTTACGCAGTTGGGACGCAGGAGTTAGGAGTTGGGATGCAGGGTGGAGGGGGTTGTTAAAGGAAAGCAATGTATAGGCTTTGGGTGAAGTGGGCTGCATGCTGAAGGATACACACAGCCAAAGAGGCCCTATAGCAGTAGTCCCTATGGCCACTCCACCCCTGAGCACTCACAGGACTAGATTGGAGCATGGGCAAACCCAGAGCATCCCTTGCTGAAGCTGAGGAATGGCAACACAGTAAGCAGCAAGAGCCAATGCAAAGAAGCATCATCCCAGCTTCCTTCTAGGTGTGCCCAGCAAAGCAGAGGGAGGAGCATGGATGCTTCATCTGGAGTGGAACTGCCCATTTGGTACCATGGATCAAAAAAATACTGTATGGTGTGGCTTCACCACACTTAATCCCCCCCTGACTACCAGCTAATATCCATAGTGACTGCTGTGTGCAGCATGGACCTCAGCTAGATGGGCTGGGAGTGACTCGTTGAGTTTCTGGAAGGTTGTCATAGGTATCTGGAGCTATTGCATCCCATAGCTTCTCCAGGGTGAATTAGGGAAGATCCATAGAGCAAAAAATGATCATGGTGGTCCCACAGGTGCTCAATTGGGTTCAAGGGAATTAGAGAGCAAGGGTCGTACTTGGTAGTCTTGGTCATGCTCTTCCTATTAATATTGGATATTTCTTGCCATCTGACCTGTTGCATTGTCTTTCTGGAATTTCCAGTCTGCCACAGGGAAGATAAGCATCACCTATGGGTGTGTATGATCTGTAAGGATAGATTTATACCCAGACTGGCTGAGAATGCCCCCCACATGGATAAGTGGACCCAGAGAAGGCCATGCAAACAATCCCCAGAATTGAACTCATCACCTGCTTGTGTAACATAGTAACATAGTAACATAGTATGTAAGGCTGAATAAAGACTTTAGTCCATCCAGTTCAGCCTGTTTAACTCCTTCCAGTGGTCTAGTAGCCATAGCCAGAAATGTTATTACATGCCAGGAAGGCATCAAGGCCACTTTTGAACATTTTTACTGTATCCCTCATTACTACCTCTTCTGGCAGCGAGTTCCATAGTCTCACTGCTCTTACAGAGAAGAATCCCCTCCTATGTCGGTGGAGAAAGCACCTTTCCTCTAACCTTAGTGGATGCCCCCGGGTTATGGTTACACTCCGGGGTATAAATAGATTGTGGGACAGATCCTTGTATTGACCCCGAATATATTTATACATAGTTATTAGATCACCCCTCAATCGTCTTTTTTCTAGACTAAATAAGCCTAGCTTGGACAATCTTTCCGGGTACTCTAGCCCCCGCACTCCTTTTATTAACTTTGTTGCCCTTCTTTGAACGCGCTCCAGTTCTGATATGTCCTTTTTAAGCACAGGTGCCCAGAACTGTACACAGTATTCCATATGGGGTCTGACCAGTGACTTGTACAGGGGTAAAATGATGTTCTGGTCATGAGCACCTATGCCCCTCCTGATGCACCCCATGATCCTATTTGCCTTGGCAGCAGCTGCCTGGCATTGATTACTACAGTTGAGCTTATTGTCAACTAAAACCCCTAGGTCCTTTTCCATTGTTGTTTTACCAAGTGTTTCTTTATTTAGTGTGTAATCATGACACAGATTTCTCCTTCCCATATGCATAACCTTACATTTATCTGTGTTAAACTTCATTTGCCATTTAACTGCCCATGCTTCCAATTTATCTAAATCTGTTTGTAGTTGCCTGTTGTCCTCCTTTGTTTTAATTACTTTACTCAGCTTAGTATCATCTGCAAAGATTGAGACTTTACTGTTTAATCCATACCCAATGTCATTTATATATATATATATATATATATATATATATATATATATATATATATATATTGAAGAGAATTGGTCCCAGAACTGACCCTTGTGGTACTCCCCTAGTAACAGTGACCCAATCTGAGTGTGTATCATTGATAACCACCCTCTGCTTCCGATCATTAAGCCAATTTCCCACCCATCTGCACACATTTTCCCCCAGTCCAAGCATTCTCATCTTTTGTACCAGCCTTTTATGTGGCACAGTATCAAATGCTTTAGAAAAGTCAAGATATATGATATCCAATGACTCCCCCTGATCCAATCTTGAACTTACCTCCTCATAAAAGCTGATCAGGTTTGTCTGGCAGGAGCGATTCCTCATAAATCCATGCTGATATGGAGTAATAAGGTCATTTTCCCCAAGGTGCTCCAGGATAGTATCCCTTAGATAGTAACCTTCAAGCAGCTTGCCCACCACAGATGTTAAGCTTACCGGTCTGTAGTTCGCAGGTTCCCCCCTAGATCCCTTTTTGAATATTGGCACCACATTTGCCAAGTGCCAATCCATCGGAACAGACCCTGTAGTTATGGAATCCACAAATATTAGAAATAACGGCTTGTCTATTACTGTACATAACTCCCTTAAAACACGAGGATGTATGTCATCTGGTCCCGGTGATTTATCGATTTTGATCTGCTTGAGACGGTGCTGGACTTCTTCCTTGGTTAGACCAGTGACATTTAATGGAGGGTTTCGGTTATTCCACTGCATTTCACTCGGCATGTCAAATTCTTTTGTGAATATAGAAGCAAAGAAGTTGTTAAGCAAATTAGCTTTCTCCTCATTTCCCTCTATAGGGGTCCCCTCCTTGCTTTTCAGGGGGCCCACACCTCTCTTTCGCGAACAGTCTTTCTGTCTCCAGCTTAGCTGCCCTTATCTGTTGTTTACATTGTTTATTTTCTTCTTTATAGTTTTTTAAAGTGGACCAACACCCACGGGTGATCTTATAGATTCCCGGGCCGATCACCTCCCTCCCCGCGGGACATCCGAGATCGGGATGTCCAGCGGGGTGAACCCCCCCAAACACCCCAAACCCCTTACCTTATCTACCCTCGCGCCCCTCTAGGCGTGCACGCGCCGGCCGTCTGCGAATGGCCGGCGCGGACGCGCGGGAGGCGGCGGCGGAGGAGCCGCTTGTCCGCGGCTTGTCCGTCGGCGCTGGGAGCGGGGAGAGGTGAGTTTTTCGGCCGGTTTCCGATCGGGGGTGCCCCACCGAAGTGGACCAAGACCCAGGATAGTCAAAATCCTGGGTGTTGGTCCACTTTAACGCTTCCTCGGTCCCTTCCTGCTTTAAACATTCAAATGCCTTTTTTTTGTTGTTTATTGCCCCCTTAACCTTTTTATTTAGCCACATCGGTTTACATGTGTGTCTAATAGTTTTATTCCTGTAAGGTATATATCTGTCACACTGAAAATTAAGTATTCCTTTGAAAGTATCCCATTTAGCGTCCATGCTTTTGATTTTAAGGACATTTTCCAAGTCAATGCAGTGTAGGGCATCTCTAAGTTGGTCAAACTTTGCCTTTTTGAAGTCCCGCGTTTTTGTGACTCCGTGATAAGGCACCCTAGTGACTGCTAATTGGAAATTAATGATATTATGATCACTGCTTCCAAGGTGTCCCCCAACCTGTACCTTTATTACTTTGTCTGGTACATTGGTTAGTATTAGGTCCAATATGGCTTTCCCCCTTGTTGGAGCTTGTACTTGTTGGGAAAGGTAGCCATCTTTTGTTTTAGATAAAAAACTATTACTTTTCTGCGAAACACATGTTTCAGCATCCCAGTCTATATCTGGGTAGTTAAAGTCCCCCATAATCACTACCTCATTTAGTTTAGCGGCTATATCTATTTGCCTTAGCATCATATTTTCTATGGATTCGGATATATCTGGAGGTTTATAGCAAACCCCCATCAGTATTTTATTTTTGTTTCTCCCTCCATGTATTTCTACCCATACAGACTCCACATGGTCATTCCCCTCACATATATCCTCCCGCAGAGCAGGCTGTAGAGAGGATTTTACAATTAAGCAGACTCCACCCCCTTTGCGTTTGTTACGGTCCCTCCTAAACACACAGTATCCCTGTAAATTTACTGCCCAGTCATAGCTTTCATCCAGCCAGGTCTCTGTTACCCCCACTATGTCATATTGCTCTTCTGTTATTATCAATTCTAGTTCATCCATTTTATTAGTCAAGCTTCTAGCATTTGTAAGCATGCATTTCAAATGCTTATGACAATTTTGATAATTTTGTATATTGCACTTATTCCTGCTAGATGTGCTAACCCCTCCCCTTCTCTCCACCCCCAGTTTCAAGTCTACACCCACTGTCACTTTCTTTCCTAACTTCCCCTTTGTAACTGCTTTTACCCTCCCCCCAGTGCTCAGTTTAAACACTCCTCTAACCTTTTAGTCATCCTCTCCCCCAGAACAGATGCACCCTCCCCATTGAGGTGCAACCCATCCCTGCCAAAGAACCTGTAGCCCACTGTGAAGTCGGCCCAGTTCTCTAAGAACCCAAACCCCTCCTTTTTACTCCAATTTTTGAGCCACCTGTTTACATCTCTAATCTCCCGCTGCCTCTCTGGTGTGGCTCTTGGTACTAGTAGTATTTCTGAGAATACTACAGTTGAGGTCCTTGCCTTAAGCTTATGGCCTAAGTCCCTGAAATCATTTTTTAGGACCTTCCACCTACTTCTTCCTATGTCATTAGTGCCAATATGTACCATGACCGCTGGGTTCACGCCAGCCCCTCCCAACAATCTGTCAGCCCGCTCCGCTACATGCCGTACTCTTGCCCCAGGAAGGCAACACACTGTTCGGCAATCCCGGTCTTTGTGACAGATTGCCCTGTCTGTTCCCCTAATAATAGAGTCACCCACTACCAGCACCTGTCTTGCCTGCCCTGTTCTCCCATTTCCCCTCCCTTTCTTACTGGAGCCGACAGATGTGTCTTGCTGCAGCTCTGCCATTCCTGAGCTAACATCCTCCTCATCTGCCAACCGGGCAAACTTGTTTGGAGGTGCCTGTTCAGGGCTAGCCTCCCTGTAACTTTTACCCCTACCCCACCTTCTAACTGTTATCCAGCTAGCTGCCTCATTTTCCTGCTTTTCCTCTCCCCCCATACTACCACCCTCCCCCTCCCCTGACCCATGGAGTGCCAGATCAGTGAGATCCAGACTCTTTTGCATGATAACAATTTCTCTCAGTGTTGCCAATCGCATATTTAGATTGTGAATCACGGCTTCCAAATCAGAGATTCGCAGGCATCCGGGGCATATATATTCACCATCGACCGATTGATCAAGAAGTGCATACATAGCACAAGATGTACACTGAACAGCATTGTTAGGCATGGAACCCAAGTGTGACTTATCAGAGAAGGCAACACTTCAATCAGCCAATCAGTGGAGATCCAATTCCGATGCTATAATAAAAATGTAAGATTTTTTTACAAATAAAATTTCATTAGCAGAGATGCAGCGACCCGCCGTCTGCTTCGGAGCCCCATATACAACAGGGTTGGCAAAGTCCAAGTCCCCAGACTCCCGCAAAGATACCTAAGCAACAAGGAGTGGATTAAACAGGCAACTCAATCCCACCCAATCTAGGGTTACCTTGAGGAGCTCCAAATCTAGGTTCTAAGTGGAACAAAACCCAACTTGGCTGGTCCTGGAATTTAAGAGATTCTTGGGCCTTCCCTTGGGGAATCTCAAATCAAGATGCCCCACTGTGTGAAACCCCCCTTCCCAGGTCACTGTAAAACTCATCTTTTCCGGCGGCTTCATAGGCAATGTAAACAATCAGGAGCAAGTGCGGGCGCATCCCCAGTATCTGTCTTTTTGCCCCAAATCAGGATGGCCCAGGGGCAGGGAACAAAACCCAGGATAGTAATATTCCCGGGTATTGTTCTGCATTTAAAGTGAAACAAAACCACAGGATTTTGGTCTGTCACCCTGGGGCACCACAGTTCTGGATGCTCCACTGTGTGAAACCCCTGCCGTTTGTACAGTAAAATGAACCTCTCCTTGGGTCCAACAGCCGATGTACAGCTCTTGTCCAATCAGCTTCATTAATATACACGGCTAGAAACGCTGAATGAAGCCCCGGTCATCATCTATGTGTCATCACGCGCATTGTTTAGCTGTGCATGGTCACACACAGCCATTCAGTTGAGTTGAGCGTGGCGCTGCACAGCCGTAAAAGGATGTGAGTGATGCCGGCTGCGTATGCACCATTTGGCTTGTCATAGGTAAGAATTCTGGGTGAACAGTGGGGTTTCACACAGCGGGGCATCCAGGTTCAGGATGCCCTGGGGAGAGGGAATCAGCAGGCCATGGAGTCTATGCTTTAAATTTAGACAGGTACTAGAAAAAAGTATGAGACTGCACCACTACACAGAATAACTCTATATATAGTGTGCACAAGGGGTAATATTACCATATGTAGACAAAAAACAAAGGAAGGTCCCACTCCTTCCAAAACACCCCTATAATATATGGCACCACTACTGATTATTTTATAATAAGAAATTAATTTATTTAATAACAATGCCACATTAACTACATACACGGAAGACTAATTTAAAAAAACATCCAAGACAAAACATTGTCAGTAAGGAAGGGAGAAAAACCCACATACAAGGGGCAGGGGGAAAGTGGTAAATACAATCAATTTGGTAAACATTACAGAGTTAATACTACCAGGCTGGTACAAAGGATAATAAAGTGCTCTAGTGCATATCTATAATCATTATTTAAGCAAACAAACGTGTTACATCATATCCAGGATTAATAAAAGTGCAAGTGCAATACCTAATCACCCTAATATCTAACCTAACTAAGGAAAAGTGTAATGTATAATACAAGAACCAGCCGGGAGGGGTGCTGAAATGAAACCCCCAAAAGTAAGAACAAATCACTTACATGTAAAAACGACCACCAGCCCACTGCCCCTGCGTCTACGCGTTGCGTGACATCACCAGCGTCACTTCCTCAGGACATCATCTTCCATGTCCTGAGGAAGTGACGCTGGTGACGTCACGCAACGCATTTCAGCAAAAAGTCTAAAAATTTCCAGGATTTTGCAGTGGTCAAATGCGGCACTGAGCAACATGGAGGTATCCAGGGCTGTATTTACCATTAGACAACCCTAGGCACGTGTCTAGGGTGGCAACCTGGAAGGGGGGAGGGCACTGCCCTTACTACTAGTAAAGAAAAGAAATTAAAACTCCCATAGCCAGAACAATTATGCCTTCTAACAGGCAACCCCCAGCCACAGAAGGGCACAGAGTGTATTTGTGTGAAGGAGGGGTGCAATGGGTTGAACACAGGCCAGAGCATCTCCCCTCCACTGGTGTGGTCATATGACTCCTGTATGTCAGAACGCCTTTGTGCCCTCTAGCCCAATGCACCCTTTCCCCCTACACTCTTTTTTTAATGGACCGTGACCTAACTTAAAAAAAGAGGGGAGCAAGTACCTAAAGTGCCTAGGGCACCATGAACACCAAATATGGCCCTGGAGGTATCAGCTACAGCGCAAAGATCTCTGCTAAATGCTGTGACCTCTACTGGATTAGGTGGATAAGGTGAGTATGCTGCACAGCCGGGGGGGTTTCCTAGCTATTTATAATGTATGATGCCCCCAGGGCAGAACATAGGTCTGTTTAGAGTTTTTATTCACTTTAAAGACAGATTTTCACTATCCCATGTTTTGTTACTTCCTGATTTGGTGTGCTGATCCCACAGCGCATTGGTTTTAGCTTTTCCGTGATCAAAACAAAGCTGAAAGGAAAACTGCAGGCTGGGGTTGTGCTTTAGAGTTGGAGAATACTGGTGGAGAGCAAATTCTGCTGAGCTGCACTTGTGCTCCCTCAAGTGGCCATTCAGAATTATAACATGGCTCTGTCTCAAACAATGGCTGAGGCTGTTTCATTATCGGTTGGGTACATGTTCCGCCTCAAGCAAGTAAGTGATTTCTTAACCACAGCAAAGAGAACCGAGGTGGGTACAGAGACGACAGCACAGAGGATGAGCCAGCAGCATTATTATACACAATGGCCTCATTTAAAGTGGGCAGACACACTCCTAGGAAATCAGTCCCCGGCAGGGGATAGGTCTGTGAGTAACCCAATGACACCCCCGTCCCGCTGTTACTCCACAGTCCCCACAATGAGACACACCCTGGGGCACCGAAGGCCGCAGCAAAATATACAGTCGCATTCTCACTATGGGGCAGCAGAAATAGGGAGTGAGGTGCTGAGAGACAGGGGCAGGCTCCCTCTTTTGATGGTGGAGGCCTGCTTTAACAATGCTGCTATGGACAGAACAGGAGCAGGGACAGCATTGCCTCCAGTTTAATCAGGTTTTGGCCAGTCTCCACCTACCTGATAGAAAAGCTACTACTCCCATTAAAAAATCAGTTTAATGATACATTTTGAAAATGTTCAGAGAAACTCCAAGGAATACAGTCTTAAAGTGGACCAACACCCAGGATTTTGACTATCCTGGGTTTTGGTCCACTTCGGCGGGGCACCCCGATCGGGGGTGCCCCGCTGTGTGAAACCCCCCAGAAACCCCAAAAAACTCACCTCTCAACGCTCCCACGTGAGCGCCGCAGCCAATCCCCGCCAACGTCCAGGCGGGGATCAGGAACGTCCAGGCCGCTTCCGCCGCCGCCGCCTCCCGCGCGTCACTCTCGGCGCGCGCGCGCCCCCGCCGGCCATTCACAGAGGGCCGGCGCGGGCGCGCGCACGTCTGGAGGGGTGCGCGGGAGGCGGCGGCGGATCAGGTAAGGTGTTTTTGGGGTTTCTGGGGGGTTTCACCCCGCGGGTCATCCCGATCTCGGATGTCCCGCGGGGTGGGGGGTGATCGGCCCGGGAATCTTATAGATTTCCGGGCCGATCACCCCTGGGTGTTGGTCCACTTTAAATGTGCCAATGTGAAGTGTGATGCATTTCATAGGCTTCTGCCTCCTTAATGTGGACCAACACCCCGCCCCCCCCTCTGGTCTATTTCTGCCCGGCCTTATGTTTATTAGCCCCTTGATTAAATATGTAGCCTCCCAGCTTAGGCTGTCGGCCGGGCAAGGGTAGATGGCACCTATGGTGCCTAGGAGCTTAGCTCCTCCGCTAGACCCCATACTATGGGGCAATGCGGTTAACCGGTTTTTGGTGATCCGGATTTGGGATGCCCCCGCCCTTTGGTCCACTTCCCCGGGGCAACCCGATTGGGGGTGCCCCGCTATGTGAAACCCCCCAGATTGCAGGATTGAACTCACCTCACCCTGCTTCTACGGCGCATGCGTGGCCGCTCGTCCAATCAGTGTGCTCTGAGCCTCTGAGCTATGCTCGTATAAGCGGCATCATAGATCAGCGGCTCCGATCACGCTGGCGGCTGCATCTCGCGCTTCCCTCTAACAGGGAGCGCGCCCGCGCTAGCCATTCACAAATGGCCGGCGGCACGCGCCCTGCTAGAGAGAAGCACGAGATGCGGCCCGCGCGTGCGAATCAGATAAGGTTTACCAGCGTCCTGGGGGGTTTCACACAGCGGGGCATCCCGATTTTGGATGGCCCGCGAGGAGGAATCGGATCTATAATCTTTAAGATTCCTGGGCCGATCTGGCTGAGTGTTGGTCCACTTTAAAGTGGATCAGAACACACCCTGGAGTCTCATAGACACATACTCGCACCTCCTGGGGCATCCAGATTCAGGATGCCCTGCTGAGTCAAACCTCCCAGGTGGCCCGGAAACTCACCTTTTTTCCCAGTCCAACGGCGTATATGCAAGCAGCGGCCGCATCCCCACTATCCCTTTAGCAGGGTGCGTGCCTGCACCAGGCATTTGTGAATGGCCGGCACGGGAACGCGCCTTGGTAAAGGCTGTAAGACATACACAATCTGGTTGGCCAAATCTGCATGGAAGCCAGGGATGCAGCCACTGGAGAACACAGAATTGCAGGAGCCACTGCTAACTGGTGACCCCAGGGGTTTAATACAGCGGGCATCTGGAGGGTGCATCTCTATTGCTCTATTATGCAGATAGGTCTGTGGCAGTGGAGCAGGGGAAGGAGGAGCCAGTCAGAAGGAGAGAGGGTTCAGTATAGGGTATAGGGGTTCTTCTTGTGTCCCATGGATGGAACCTGCACTATAACACATTGGTTGCATATCAGACCAAACTTAGGCTCAAGGGACACAGCCCATGGGCCTAAAAAACAGGGGCACCAGAAAACTTTTTTATAAAATCAAAAAAACATTTAGTTTATTCAGGTCAAAACATATAAGACATAACAACAATTACAAAACTGACATATTAAAACCACCATATTTAAAACCCAAAATCCATCCAGTGCTGTTAAACCACAGCATGTTAATTACTGGGAAAGCTCCATAGTATAATCAAATGTAAACATCCTAACAGATACTCTTTTGTGCCGGCACAAAATTAACAAAATAGAAAATGCCTCATATAAGTGTATCAATATTAATATTAAAGTGACAGTGCATAAATAATTACATCTATAAACAATATACAACAATGAATATCCACAATTAATAACTATTGCAACAACTGTATAAGTGCAAGCAAGAGAGGTGAAGGAAGTGACTAAGTAAGAAATATAATCCTAAAATGATTGATCATGGACAACTGTGGACAGGTAAATATTAGGCATAAAGAACATCCAAGGGACAAAAATTAATAGAAAGCAAATCAGCATAACAAAACACGGCAAAGGGTAAGTAGCGTGAATATCGGAGCTGGGGACTAGCGGGGGGGGACACCTACGTTCACGGCCGCCCGTGCCGCTTCGCCAGCGAATTACAGTTTTGTAATTGTTGTTATGTCTTATATGTTTTGACCTGAATAAACTAAATGGTTTTTTGATTTTATAAAAAAGTTTTTTGGTGCTCCTGTTTTTTAGGCCCATGGGTTGTGTCCCTTGAGCCTAAGTTCAGTCTGGTATTTGTATTGGTTACAGTGTAGCACAGTCTTATATGATATATGCGGCGCACCGCTGTTGTTTACATTGGTTGCATATCCTAACGATATGTTACCAATGAGCTCTCTAGCCCTCACAACAATGCTACAGCCATTTTATAACACCAAAGCTCAGGTCCCTATTGACTTCTATGGGATTTGGCATCTGGGGTCAAGTTTGGGTCAGGTTCTGGTCACGAAGATCTTTCTTATATTCAGCCAAAACCCAAACATCCACGAATCCGCTCATCCATATTTGTAAGCTGTTGTGAAGCAACTGATGTGACCTGGAGACCTGAAATAAATAATATAATATTATAATAACTCGTCTCTAAAAGATCTGCTAAAGCGTAAGTGCACCTCACTCACACTATACCTCACTACCAAGGGTCACTGGGACCCTAGATCCAATGATCCCCCTCGCTCCTCACATTTTCTCCACTGGCCAGGCCGAGACACACACACACTACAGTATAGCATAATGTCTGTACGTGAACCCTAAAAAAAGGCTTTTAATATGTTTACATAACTGTAGGGTAGGCCCACAGAGTCACTTCTACCGGTGGGTCCAAAACAACTCTGAGTGGCAGCAACATCCAGCTGTAGAGGGAATAAACAACAAGCAGACACAATGCTGCATCAGGGAAGCAGGGTTACAACACACCATTTATAAAAGAGAAGATAAAAAAGAAAAACCACAAGTGGGTGGAAAGCAAGTGAGACCGACAGGATGGGGGAAAGACAGATAACCAATACAAATCAAACAGATAAACAAAAAACAGGAAGTTGTGGACAGACCATGTGACTGTATGCATAGTGTGTTACACCTGCTAACAGAAAGGAGCTGTTTCCTTTGCTCCATGTTGATATGTGTTGCTGATGAATCCTGTTCACATTTATGTTCCCGGTTGTTGCTGAATAAACAGACGCCGTTCCAGCATGCAAGAAGAGTGCTGCCAACATCTCCATTTCTTACAGATGAGCATCTTGCAAAGCTCTGAACCCTCCACCAAGGGGGGGGGGGGAATTACTACCCCAGGGTGTGGCTTCCATGGGAATCCCCTTAGCGCTATTTTACAGCTCGGGGACAGGAGGAGATTTCCAAAATAAGCCACACTTGTATAAATACTCCTCTTTTCAGCAGGGCATGCCCAGAGCCTTGCAAGATACCAGCATGTGAAGAAGAGGGACACTTATCCTCCTTCAATACAATCACAGAGCAGTCATTTAGATCATTCTGCCACCAGAAGAGGAGCCCATGGAGGTCCCCAGAGGTCATCGATTGGCCTCTCCTGCCGGACATTGGCAGAACACCCCCAGGTGCTGGATAAAGATCGCAGAGGTGAGGAGTGACAAGTTTAATGTTAAAGAGCTTGTGTTGTATCTTTTCTTTAGTTTTAAGGACCCCTACACTAGGTAAAAAAATGGGGGGGATGGAGTTACCTGTCAGATTGGCAACGGATGATGCGCCATTACATGTACTCCCAATGGCCAGAGGGAAATGCAAGTGTCCATTGGCGCAGACCTGCACTGAAGGGGCTGGTTTTCTGGCCGCGCTGGAGCCCCTATGCTTTGTGTGCCAGCTGATTGCCTTGGAGGAAGTGACCCCAAAAAACATTTTTCTTTTTTCATAAAAAATGATAACTGTAACCGCACCCAGATTTTGCATAGGGGTAGTGTTAGAGACCACCCTTATGCATTTATAATAAGGCTTTTCCCGATGAGGGGACAAGCCCAACACCCGGGAATGGAGATATACACTAAAAACTTCTAGGTATGATTTTTGAGGCTTATAAGCCTCATTTACAAATAAACTAAAATAACTGATAATATTTAAAAAAATCCCTGGTTATGTAAACTGGACAATGACTTTGGAGCTGTATCGAAAATTAACTAAATAAACATCTGTTACAATCAAAAACCTGTCACTCACGTTTTTTTTTTCTATCATTCCACTTTTACAGGGGTGATCTGTACTATTCCAATACCTGTCTTCTGAGCCAGCTTGTGGTGAGAAGCAGCATTAACCACTCTCAACATCTGCCAAAAGGAGTGTATGATGGGAAAAAGCCTCTACACAAATCAGGATCTGCAATAGCAATAAGCCATTATTCCAGCACAGGCTTGCTCAAAGGACGTCCTATTTGAATTGAGCAGATCTCTCCTGTAAAAGCATATTGGTACATTTAAAACTTGTCACCCAGGTACTTTTTCCTTCTATTAGAAATATGCTTGTCTGGAACTCTTTTGACGCAGAGTGTATAAGTGACCCTTCCTCTTGCTATTTATCATATTTTTGTGGATTTTTATTGTTGGACTTTTTTTTGTGACAGTCCTACTTTAAAAGGCATTTCATGCTCTGTACCTAAAGGGAACCAGGAGACATTCGCCCACATTTCAGGAAATTTGGATAGATAAAAAGCATCATCATATTTATGGGCTACAGCTCACCATTCTGAACTGATCCATTAGCTATAATCATATTTTTTACACATTTTGGCTGTGGTACAGTGCATCAGCATACCTCAGCCAAAACGCATAGCTGTAAACAGGCCGTAAAGATAACCTCACAGGACCCCTTGCACGTGGCATCATGCAGACAAATCAACCCATCGTATCAGATCTGGAATATCTTGAATTATACCTGTGCTCACCTCATTTCATGGAGGCAACTTCTATAGGATTTCCTTCTGTACAACAACAGGCCCGACCTTGTAAAAAGACCTGACCATTACCCATTGTGATTATCCGAGTACCCTCTCTGACTTTTGACCTTAGCTTCATACGACTGCTCGCTAGGGTTCTCAACCCGGATCGAGTCTGAGTAACTGTTCTGGCTCTCAACCCAGCTCATGTCTGACTACTAATTCTTACTGTTCTGCATGAAACTCAGACTACCAGTTCTGTTGCCCATGTGGTTCTTTCTCTATTTCCAGCTAACGCTGCCTGTACTTGGCCAGTTCTTCTCAGGCAGATTAAGTCCATCCCCACCATCAGGCGTATAAGCAACAAAAACCTCTATCCATCCATTGATGCCCCTGGTGTATGTGCCATCTGCAGGTAATCACCATAAAGCTGGCATCTCAGCTCATCTCCTGGACTGGCTTTGTTAGCGGCCACAAAAGGGGGGGGTCACTGCTGGACTTGTCAACATCCCCCCAAACACCAGATCCTCTGCAGATACACTGTGACAGCTCAGAATGTTATAAAATAATAGTTACAGGATGTGGGGGCACATACTGATAAATAAAAATAATAGTATATACTCATGTTAAAGACTTGAAGGTCATTAGATGAAAAGAATGTCCAGGAAATTATATATTGTGTCACCATTTCTTATAATTTAGATGCACATGTAAATGACTAAGTATACGAAAGACTCTCGCGTGGCACCTGTCCAGCGTTTATACGTCAGCTCCATACATTTCCTAGTCAGCTACAGTGGGTTGGTTTCCAGGTGCATGGATAATGCTTAAAGCGGACCAACACCTTTACGAGAAACAGTGCTTATATGTATACCTCCCCATGATTCAGATTTCCTGCCCATAAAAATGAATTTACATATTTGCAACTCCTGATTTTCTCCCCTCAGTGACATCCTATGAATCTGCCAGTGACTTGCAAATAGGAAGTTCAGTTGGGTTTTCTGACACAATGGGTTGGGTGTGGGTTAGCCAGAAGCAAGGCTGGGATGCTACAAAAAGAAGACGAGAGCCTGTACATGCGCCGTTGGACCAGGGAAAGGTGAGTTGTGCCCTGGGGGGTTTCACACATTCAGGATGCCACAGGGGAAAGCCAGCCACTGGCAGGTTTTGTTCCACTTTAAATAGACACTGGACGGTGCCAACTGATTAAACCTGTTCAACATATCTCAGATCATTCACTGAACCACACTGGTCTTGCCAAGGAAGCTACACTATGACAACCCTTTTTGACCCAAAACATGAGCTGCCGTTTCTGGAGGCTATCATTTCATCCAGGTGGTAAAAGGAATATGGGAAGAAGGTAATTATAACTGTGGTCAGGTCTGTTAATTATTTTCATTCTCACACAAAACACAAGCTGTTTCTTATCTTTTTTTCTGTCAAGTCCGACTGCTCTTTCAATTAGAAATGCCGGAGTTAGCTCAAATCGGTGTAGACCCAGACTCCTTCATACTGACCATGCCAGGGCCTTCCAGCTTTGTATGACCTCAGGCATCCTAATCACTATCACAAGACTGCCAATAAATCTGTTGGAAGAAATGTGCTGTCAAATGATTAAAGACTACAATCTAATGACTGAGAAAGAAAAGGAGAAAACGTGTTGCTCTTTGCTTATTTTGATACTTTTATTTAAAAATGTTCATATATATTTTTGTCCAACATCTTTGATTTTGTAAAAAGGGAAATCAAATATGGATTAATCTAACAAGAGAGCTTCAGCTTCACAAATTGGAAGGCAAGAGTAATTTATTGCTTTCTAAGAGGGTGAAATACTTTGCCATCAACGGGCGGATAGCGATTACAAATTCCTTCACTCTCTTTCTCTGATGGTAGTATTGGCTTTCTGGTCACATCTTTATAGTAGAAAATAAAGTTAGTGAAGTGAAAGGTGGATAAAATGCTTTACGTCAGAATGTTTGCAGCAAGCACTTGAAGTAGACACTGCAAAGTGCCACCAACCAGACTTGTACAGCATAATGCAGATCAGTCGCTGAACCAGATTGGTCCTGGCCCAACAAAACTACACCATGATAGCCCTATTGTGCATCTTGGCTTGGTGGTCTACTGCTCTTTTATTTAGAAATGCCAGACTTGGCTCAACTTATTTTAGACCAAGACTCTTGCATACTGAAAGTCCGGAGCCGCCCAGTTTTGTATGACCTAAAGCATCCTATCACCATCACAAGACCCTGCCTACAAATTTACACCATGATAGCCCTATTGTGCTTCTTGGCTTGGTGGGCCAATGCTATTTTATTTAGAAATGCCATACTTGGCTTAACTTATTTTAGACCAAGATTCTTGCATACTGAAAGTCCAGAGCCGTCCCGTTTTGTATGACTTAAAGCATCCTATTACCATCACAAAACTGCCCAAAAAATATGCGCAGTCAAATAAAGGACAGGCCCTGTGGGACACCCGTGTGTCTGCAACCCCCAATCTCTGCTGCTGCTTCTGCCTATAGACAAGCCCACGTTTGCTGGGATGCTGGATGTGCCTCACCAGACACGATTGCCCCCAGGACTTAGATAGCACAAAGGATGAGGAGTTACAGGGTGAAGGTAGATGGACTAGGGACGAGGCTGGGCAGAAGTCGGGCTTGTCTGAGGTCATACACAGGAATAACAGCCCTTCCGATTCGGGGTTCTTTTGAAGATAGATAGATAGATAGATAGAAGGTTGACAGCAGGAGACCATACGGTCCATCTAGTCTGCCCTTATGTGTATACTGTATGTTCTCTTTATCTTAGGATAGATGTGTGCTTATCCCAGGCATGTTTAAATTCAGTGACTGTTGATTTTTCAACTACCTCTGCTGGAAGTTTGTTCCAAGCATCTACTACTCTTTCTGTAAAATAATATTTTCTAACATTGCTCCTGATCTTCCCCCCGACTACCTTCAGGTTGTGAGGGGATAAACAGGTTAAGGGTCAAGCCAGGTTGTCATGGTACAGATGAGTAGACAAGCTCGAGATCAGACAGGCAGGCGTCGGTCAAGGCAGAGGAGGTTCAGACAAAGTGAAAGTCAGCAACAGGTAATCAGAAACCAGCTAACAGTGGTACAATAACACCCAGCAAAAGCTATAACGGGCAATGAATGCTGGGAGAAGCCTGGTTTTATGTGGCCATCGGCCAATCAGGATAAGAGGCCAAAGTCAGGCCACTACCTTAACCCCAGAAATACCTGTGGAGAAGCTGACCAGCAAAACATGGCCTGGCTTTATGTCCAAATAGAGATAGCACACCTAAAATGTATGCCAGGGATGCGCAGCCATACTGACAGCCAGAGCACACAGAAAGGTGATAAACTAGGATTTGGGGAAGCTGAAACCATGGCAATAATTAAGTAAAGTGGGAGGTAGTTGCTCCATCACTACTATTTATACAAGTTACATAGAGCCTTTGAACCAAGTAACAGCCCAGTTTAACCCTCCTATGACTATATAATATTTAGCAAACAGGCATATGAATCCTGTAGAGGACCTAGTGGCATTTGTTTGCATACAATTGCAATTGTCTCGTGTAAACCCCACAGCACTTTAAGGTGGACCTTTTTGGTGCAGTTCCTACTTATATTTTTTGAGTCCCCAAAGTTAAGTAAAAATACTTTGGAACACTACACAGGGAGAGATCCATAATCGCTGCGCCTCTCTCTGCATGTGCTCCTGGCAATTCACCTGAGTAAAGGGGAAGGGAGTTGCTCCATGACTACTATTTCTACAATTTACCTAAAGCCTGAGAACCAAGTAACAGCCCAGTTTGTCTCATGACAAATATGTAATAAAGGAAAGAAAAGAGGGAAAAGCGCAAGTGCTGCTAACAGTTTGCTTATTTTGATATTTTCATTTTAAAAGTTTCCATACTTTTTTGTTGTACATCCTTAGAAAAAATCAAATAGAGCTTCAATCAGAAAGGGAGTTTCAGCTTCACAAATTTGAGGATAAGAGAGGTTCAGCCCATTCTGAGAGGGTGCAAAACCTCAGCCATCATCAGTTCCTCAGACAGTGAGGAGGAAAGCAATTACAAATTCGCTCACTCTCCTCTGGTAATAGCCTGTGGCGTCGACTTTCTGGTCACATCTTCATTGGACCTCTTCTTCCTTTGAGATAAATAAAGTTGTAATAAATAAATAAATAAATAAAGTGAAGTGGAAGGTAGATCAAAAGTTACATTTCTAAATGTTTGGGGCAATCAAAGTCACATTCTACTTTTGGCTCTTAATAGAACCTAGATTGCAAAGGACTACAAATCCACACTATATAGTTTAACCTCAACTTACGGCTTTCGAACCAAGGGTGCCTCCAATGACCCTCAACCACATTTCCGCTTGATTCTGCATGGTATCTCACAGAGACACTTGTTATATGGTACTATCTGTGGCCAGTCTCATTGGCAGAATCATGAAGGATGCAGGCCACACAGCTAAGACCTTTTCTTACCATTGAGGTACTGGTAAAGACTGGGTGCCCCTGTGGATCCTGTACATCGGGTGAGTCTATATCTGCTGCTGTTGCCCACAAGAATGACAGTGTAGCTCAAAGATGCTGTCAGTCTATTTGGACAATGAAGACAAAATGTTCCAAATGTCTGGTCTTAAAAACATGCACCCTGGGAACAAAGATTAGCTAAGCATTAAAATGCTAATATACTTAAAAATGTAAAACATGTTTCACACTGTAGAAATATTTCAAAGCATTCAGAATTAATCCAGAATAATCCAGCTGCTGCCCATCAGCATGACAACATAGCTGTAAGATCCTTACCTGTCCCTGGTGGCCCACAGAGCTCCTTTCCGTGCCTGTCCGGGCTGCAGCGTCTCCCTCTGCCCCCAAGCACAGGGTGGTCGGCTTTCCCATGCTTCTCCTGGAAGCCGAAATGTGCGGCGAGCCGGGCATGCCACTTCCCTTGCTCCCCTCCAGCGGTATGAGCACGTCAGCAATTCTGCCCTAAGGAGAAGCTGCTATTAGGGGCTGGCCAATGCTCATTGGTCTTAGATCTGGCCAGCCCCCTGGAGTGAGTTCAGGGCCAATGAGTCCTAGGATCAGGAACTAGCCAATTGCCCAAGTCCACCCTAACCCACCTTCTATTTCATTGGCGCTGACCCCTTAAGTACAAACCCAGCCCTGTCCACATTTCCGTGATAGCGTTACTGTGCTAGGGTGCTTTCTGTGTCTCAGCTAAACCTAATCTGTTATTGCCTCGTCTGACCATCCCTGCCTGGACCGACCTCTGCCTGCTTGACCACAATTTTGCCTGAATTTCTAACCCCCCTAGCTATCCTCAACAATCCATTGTACTAAGACACCTGGAGCACTGATACCCCATGAGTGACACCGGTTTCCTGACTCTCCGTGCACCCTTGGTTCATCTGCCTTCACCCAGTCAATTGGCATCTGTCAGGTCCCGGAGACACCCACCTTCCAATAAACCAGCAACCCCCAATCTCCGCTGCTTTCTTGACCTATAGTAAGCCCCCGTTTGCCGGGACGCTAGACACACCTCACCGGACACGGTTGCTCCCAGGTCTTATTAGCACAAAGGATGCTGATTTATGCAGGGGAAGGCAGATGAATCCAAGGACTAGACAGAGTAGCGATAAACGGACAGGGGTCATACACGGGTGGTCAATCCGAGGAGGCACGGTACAGAAGGGTTAGACGGAAGAATGGTCAGGGGCAAGCCAAGGGTCACAACGAGAGGTCAGAAGTTCGCGGTACAAAGGGGTCAGGCAGAAACGTGGTCGAAGAGTAAGCAAGGGTCGGTCCAGGCGGCAATCAAGGAAGGTCAAAATCACGGCAGAAATCACAAGGAAATAGGCTATCCAAATCGCACCCAGTAGCACGCTATAACGGGCAAGGGCTGACTGCAGGGTGAAAACCTTTATATGACGGGGGCTAACAGGATTGGCTGGGGGGGAAATGTAGTGATTGGTGCTACTTTGGGCTGATTGCCCAGTTTGAATCAGGGGGAGTTGCCCAGTACTTTGGGCTAATGGATCACATTGGCAGAGGGCTCATACAGTCAAAGGGCTCATTGGCCCATGCAGACAAAGGGCTCATTGGCCCAAGTTGATTACCTCCGGCGGGCGCGCTGTGTGTAGCGCCGCCGGAGGGTATAAGGAAGTGACAGGTACGCGCGCGCGTACGGGGCCACGCGCCGGGAGCGCGCCGCACAGAGAGCGGCGCGCCCGCTCCTGACGCGGCTGGGACGGAAGCCGCCCGAGCGGCTGCTCGTGACAGCCGAGCGGCGGGCGGGCAGGAGCGACGCCGGCCCGCCGCCGGCTGCGACAGCGAAGGACCGGAGACAGCGGGGGAACGAGGAACAGGTGAGGGGATCGTGACACTACCCCCCCCCCTTCACGAGGGGCCTCAGGACCCTTACCAGGCTTATCCGGGTTCTCACGATGAAACCTATTGATAAGGGTCTTAGCATGGACATCCTTGGCTGGTACCCAACACCTTTCCTCAGGACCAAAACCCTTCCAATCAATTAAATATTGTAGAGAGTTATGCAACACCCGAGCGTCGAGTATTCTATCAATCTCGTATTCAGGCTCATCTTCCACTATGACCGGAGGAGGAGACGACACCTGAATATTCTTGGCAGACTTTAACAAAGAGACATGAAAGGACGACGGAATTCTCATGGATGAAGGTAACTGAACCTTAAAGGTAACGTCGCTGAGTTTATCTGTGATAGGGAACGGACCGATAAATTTAGGCCCTAGCTTAGACGAGGGTTGCCGAAGGGCAATATTTTTAGTAGAGACCCAGACCCAATCACCCACCTGAAATGGTGGTTCAAGTGACCTATGTCGGTCCGCAAAGATTTTGTAGGTTTCAGAGGCTTTCTTTAAGTTAGTCTGTATTTCAGACCATACTTTAGTCCTTTCTCGTAGCCATTCCTCCAAGGCCGGCAAGTTGGAGGAAGGACCAGAAAAAGATGATGCCTTAGGGTTTCTCCCGTAATTACAAAAAAAAGGCGAAAACCTAGTAGATTCACTCGGCGCATTGTTATAGGCGAATTCTGCAAATTCGATGAATTCCGCCCATTGTTCTTGGCGATCGGAGACGAAACAGCGTAGATATTGTTCTAAACATTGATTTACCCGTTCAGTCTGTCCGTTAGACTGAGGGTGATAGGCGGTAGAGAGCGACACTTTAATACCTAAACGATTGCAGAAAGCTTTCCAAAAACGGGATACAAACTGAACTCCTCGATCTGAAACAATATTCAGTGGTAAACCATGGAGGCGAAAAACGTGCTTAATGAATAGCTGTACTAAATCTGGTGCCGACGGAAGTTTTATCAATGGAATAAAGTGTGCCATTTTACTGAAGCGATCCACCACCACCCAAATTACAGAATTCCCCTGTGATGGAGGAAGATCAACAATAAAATCCATGGATATGTGCGACCATGGTTCAGCGGGGATTTCTAAGGGAACTAATAGTCCCGCAGGGGACCCATGAGTGGCCTTACTTCGAGCACATACCGGACATGCTTCGACAAAGGCGGAAGTATCGCGTCGGATGGTGGGCCACCAAACATGACGTTTGGCGATAGCCAAAGTCTTCCGAACACCTAAGTGACCAGCCGACTTGGCATCATGTAGTTCCTGTAAAACGGCCAGACGCAAATGAGGCGGAACAAATAAACAATCAGAGGGTTTACCCGGAGGAGAATCAACCTGAAATGGCACTAACGAGCTAGACAGGTCAGGGAGAAGAGTCGCCACAACACAACCTAAAAGGTAAAATCGATTCTGGAGGACCGTTCTGGTCCTTACAATCCCCGAAATTACGGGATAGGGCATCTGCTTTGGCATTCTTCTTCCCCGGCTTATAGGTGATAATAAAATTAAATCGAGAAAAGAAGAGTGCCCAGCGTGCCTGACGGGAGTTGAGTCTCTTGGCTGACTCTAAATACTCCAGATTCTTGTGATCAGTATACACAGTGATGGGGTGTAAGGAACCTTCTAGCCAGTGGCGCCATTCTTCAAAGGCCAGTTTAATACCCAATAGTTCCCTATTCCCAACATCGTAATTGCGTTCAGCAGGCGAAAACTTCCGAGAGAAGAATGCACAAGGATGTAGTTTCTCAGGATTGCCCGCATACTGAGAAAGAACAGCTCCTACTCCCAGTTCCGAGGCGTCAACCTCTAATAGAAATGGAAGCCGGGTGTCGGGATGTATCAAAATGGGAGCGGAGGTGAAAGTCTCTTTTAACACTTGAAAGGCGTTTTTAGCTGAGGGAGGCCACTCCTCAACAAAAGCGCCCTTACGAGTGAGATCTGTTAGAGGACTCACTATGGACGAGAAACCCTTTATAAACTGCCTGTAAAAATTCGCAAATCCTAGAAATCTCTGTAGCGCCTTTAGGGTTCTAGGTTGTTCCCACTCCAAAATAGCAGAAACCTTGGAAGGATCCATCACCAATCCCCGTTTGGAGATTATAAATCCTAGGAACGGGATTTCAGACACTTCAAAAACACATTTGGAGATTTTAGCATACAGACGATTTTCCCGCAATCTCTGCAACACCGCTTTGACATGTTGACGGTGCTCCACCAGAGAGCGGGAAAAAATCAGTATGTCGTCCAAATAGACCACGAGAAATTGACCAAAAAAATCACGAAATATGTCATTGACAAAATCTTGAAACACTGCAGGAGCATTGCATAACCCGAATGGCATCACTAAGTATTCATAATACCCATCCTTTACATTGAAGGCCGTTTTCCATTCATCCCCCTGCCGTATGCGAATAAGGTTATATGCTCCTCGAAGGTCTAACTTAGTGAAGACCTGGGCCCCAGAGACCTGATTAAAAAGGTCATTGATTAATGGAAGGGGATATCTATTTTTTACAGTAATCTTATTTAACCCTCGATAATCTATACAGGGGCGTAAGCCGCCGTCCTTCTTCTCGACGAAGAAGAACCCAGCACCGGCAGGGGAGGTGGAAGGACGGATAAAACCTTTCTGGAGATTTTCGGTGATATAATCTTTCATGGCCTGTTCTTCAAATCTGGTGAGATTATATAGTTTCCCCCTAGGGGGCATAGTACCTGGGAGTAAATCAATAGGACAGTCGTAGGCCCTATGGGGTGGAAGAATGTCGGCGGATTTCTCCGAAAATACGTCTGCCCAGTCTGCATAGACTGGAGGTAGACCATCAAAGACAATCGGTGTGGTCCTAAGGGATATAGAGAAACAACGACTTTGACATGAGGGACTCCACTTCACCAGATCTCCAGATCTCCAATCTATCACGGGGTTATGGACTTTTAACCAGGGAAATCCTAAAACAACAGGGGAGACGGGACTTTCAATAATCAAAAATTCTATTTCTTCCGAGTGGGCAGATCCTACAACTAAATTTACCCAAGGGGTCTTGTGGGAGACCAACCCCCCCTCAATGGGCTTATTGTTGACTGCCAGGACCCGAAGGGAATTTTCTAATGGGATTAACGGAATCCCCAGAGTAAGGGCTAAGGATCTATCCAGGAAATTGCCAGCCGCTCCACTATCGATGAAGGCGGAGGCAATAGTCCGGAAAGGACCCCAAGAGAGTGTAACGGGTAAGAGTATACGATTGTCTGGAGGGAACGATACCTGACCGCCTAGACGAGGTCCCTCTGCAAGATCTAGGCGTTGAAGTTTCCCGCCACCGGAGCCTTGTTTGGGCAGGTCTTGACAAAATGACCCGGATTACCACAATAGAGGCAGAGGCCTTGGGATCTGCGCCGAACCTTCTCCGCCTGAGAGAGATGGGTAACGCCAAGCTGCATCGGTTCCTCATGCGACAAGGAAGGAGAGGAAACGGCTGCCCCCTTAAAGCTTGACTCTTGACGTGAGGATCCCCAAGGTTGGTCCTTGCCTCTTTCCTGACGCCTTTCTCGGAGACGTCGGTCCACCCTGATGGCCAGCTGCATATATTCGTCTAGGTTTTTGGGCAAAGGATAGTTCACCAGGATGTCCTTGATGTTATCGGAGAGTCCAATTCTAAACTGGCTACATAAAGCCGGATCGTTCCACTGGGAATCTATAGTCCACCGCCGAAATTCTGCGCTATATTCTTCAGCAGAACGTTTGGCCTGTCTCAGGTTCCGCAATTTAGAATCCGCCGTTGCGGCTCGATCTGGGTCAGCATACAGAAGTTCCATGGCCAAAAAAAAAGAAGAGACCGACTGCAAGGCTTCATCAGTCGGAGCTAAACCAAACGCCCAGGTCTGTGGATCGCCCTGGAGGAGTGAAATGACTAGCCAAACGCGTTGCGCTTCGGATCCAGATGCGTGGGGTCGAAGGCAGAAGTAGAGTTCACAAGAATTCTTAAAGTTAGAAAACTTCGCCCGATCCCCCAAAAATTTTTCCGGGAGAGGGATCTTGGGCTCGACGGCCGGACTAGGATCCACTGGCGCAGGCATCTGACGACTCTCTTGCGTGGCCACTCGTTGAGCCAGCTGATTAATGGCAGTGGCCATAGCTTGAACCTGTTGGATCAATTCTTCCATCTAGAAGATATTCTTCTTTCTTAGGGCCCGTTATAATGTCAGGTCCCGGAGACACCCACCTTCCAATAAACCAGCAACCCCCAATCTCCGCTGCTTTCTTCACCTATAGTAAGCCCCCGTTTGCCGGGACGCTAGACACGCCTCACCGGACACGGTTGCCCCCAGGTCTTATTAGCACAAAGGATGCTGATTTATGCAGGGGAAGGCAGATGAATCCAAGGACTAGACAGAGTAGCGATAAACGGACAGGGGTCATACACGGGTGGTCAATCCGAGGAGGCACGGTACAGAAGGGTTAGACGGAAGAATGGTCAGGGGCAAGCCAAGGGTCACAACGAGAGGTCAGAAGTTCGCGGTACAAAGGGGTCAGGCAGAAACGTGGTCGAAGAGTAAGCAAGGGTCGGTCCAGGCGGCAATCAAGGAAGGTCAAAATCACGGCAGAAATCACAAGGAAATAGGCTATCCAAATCGCACCCAGTAGCACGCTATAACGGGCAAGGGCTGACTGCAGGGTGAAAACCTTTATATGACGGGGGCTAACAGGATTGGCTGGGGGGGAAATGTAGTGATTGGTGCTACTTTGGGCTGATTGCCCAGTTTGAATCAGGGGGAGTTGCCCAGTACTTTGGGCTAATGGATCACATTGGCAGAGGGCTCATACAGTCAAAGGGCTCATTGGCCCATGCAGACAAAGGGCTCATTGGCCCAAGTTGATTACCTCCGGCGGGCGCGCTGTGTGTAGCGCCGCCGGAGGGTATAAGGAAGTGACAGGTACGCGCGCGCGCGCGTACGGGGCCACGCGCCGGGAGCGCGCCGCACAGAGACGCGGCTGGGACGGAAGCCGCCCGAGCAGCTGCTCGTGACAGCCGAGCGGCGGGCGGGCAGGAGCGACGCCGGCCCGCCGCCGGCTGCGACAGCGAAGGACCGGAGACAGCGGGGGAACGAGGAACAGGTGAGGGGATCGTGACAGCATCCTTTGCGCTACATAAGACTTGGGGGCAACCATGTCCGGTGAGGCCAGCTTGAACCGGGGTTGTTGAGGCAGAGGCGGAGATTGGGTTTCCAACTTACCTGAAGGCAGGTGTCTCGAGGGGAATCACAATAGCTCAAAAACAAGACCTCACTTCTTTTAAAAAAGCGATCAGATATGCCACCGGTCTATCAGGATCTTTGTAGACTGTAGAAAGTGAACAATTCATAAGAGTAAGATGAAGACCAGGTGTTCATTCCATCTTGTCCTAAAAAGTTGAAATACATGCTACTGCTGTTCAAAAAAATGAATGACTATTGTCAGGACTAGCCTGGACCAAGTCTTGAACCAGTGATCTGCCCTCTATCTTCAACCCAAGTCCGCTGCTCTAACTGCTGTGATATTTGATGTGATGTTGGTGTGTGTCTGCTGGATAGGTGTGGTGCTCCCCTGGGTCCTAAAGCCCCATGTTTTCCCTAACCTGGCTTTCATCGTGCTGTTGTGCCTGACCCTGCCCCCTAGTTGGATCACTGCATTGTATCTCTGAGTCTAGATGTGCTCTCCAACCCTTTGTACTACCTTCTTAAATCATGTATCATGTCCTTGCTTGGCCCACGGTCCTTCTCGAATCCTGTATTGGGGCTTACGTCCTCCCTGTCCCTGCTGGGCCCACAGTCCATTCTTGAATCCTGTATTGGGGCTTACTCCCTCCTTGTCATTGCTGGACACACATCCCCTCATTGTTTGTGCCATTGTCTGTGCCGAGTCTGTCCTGGGCCCACAGCCCTCCATTGTCATGCTGTGTCTGCACCAGGGCCCAGGGCCCAGCATTGTCTGTGTCATGTCTATGCTGGGCCCATAGCCCTCCATTGTCCATGCTGTGTCTACACCTGGCCTCACATCCTCTTTCATCTGTGCTCCATTGTCTAGGACCCCTGCTCTCTATTGTCCACACTAGGGCCCTGAATCTCCATTATCTGCACTAGAACCCACACACTCCATTGTCTGCACCAGGGCCTAGATCCACCACTGTCTGCTCTGGGGCCCAAGACCCCATTGCCTATGATCTAGACCCTCCATTGTCCACACTATGGCCCAGACCCTCCACTGTATTTCCATGTAACTAAGCTGATAATTTGACCATTTTTTCCATCAAAAGAAGGATAGAGAAAATTAGAAAGATTTATTAGGTTGCAAAAGAAGGGAAAAAAAAGAGGATTGGAAGTTATGACTAGAAGGGGTCAGGATTAAACAAAGAAAGACCAAAGTAGGAATTTTCTCATTGGAATCATTTAAGACACTACCATAATTAATTTTTGACAACTTTCTACTTGCAATTCATTCTTCCTTTCCCATACCTCCTAAATGGGTGCTCTCTCTTTTTTCCAAACCGTTGCCATTTCAAGAAAGACAAGGGTAATCAATGTACTATAGTTTTGCCCCATAAGACGCATAAGACATACCCAGGGTTTAGAGTAGGATATTCTGATTCAAATGGTGTGCTAAACCCCCCCAATCACACCATTACATACAGTGTGCAGAATCCCCTAGTCACCCCATTAAAGGCAGTGTGCGGCATCCCTTAATACAGCCAGTGTTTGGCAAGCCCCATTACAAGCCAGTGTGCGGCTATCGTCCATCTCTTAGGTGGGTGGACGTGACCTATTTTTGGCTGGCACCTGTGATTGGACACCAGTAGTTCATAGGCCACGCCCACCCACTAAAGTGAAGGAAGCTAACAGCTATGAAGAAGCCTGAAAGTTATGGTAAGTGTCTGTACTTGTGTGTTTGTGTGTCAGCAGCAGCAGTGGCTGGCCTGGGTGTGTCAGCAGCGCACCCCCCCCCCCAGCTGCCGGTAAGGTGTGTGTGTTGGTGCTGCAGGAGCCATAGAAGCAGCTGTAATGTAAGTTCTTTTCTTTTACATTCACCTCATAAGACACACAAGCATTTTCCCCCACCTGTTGGGGAAAAATGCGTCTTAGGTTGTAAAAAATACTTGACTGGGCTAGCGCTCCATATACCCTTCCTCAGTTAACCTCCACCCCCCACCAGAAAGTTTAATCGGCCACAGCCCAACATTCATAGCATCAAACAACAAGCAAATTAAGGCCCCTCCTCCTGTTCCGGGTCTGAGAAGCCCCGCAAACTACAAAATGGGGAGGGAAAAAGATTGTGGACATGGAGAAGAAGGCTGAAAATTACCTCACGACCATCTACAAAGCGGAAGCCGATTTAAGCTTGGATGCATTCCTCCTATGCCTGGGAACTCAGCTGGGCTAACCGCCAGTGGCAAAAAATTACCCCCCATCACCCCCTCCCCTAATTAAAACCAAAAAGTTCCCTAACTTACAACAAAAGATCCCCCCTGGCCGGTTTCCACTGAAACAGATGCCTGCTCTGCCAATTTGACCTGCTGTCTCAGACCCGAAACCCAAGAGGGGACCTGCCATAGCCAGACAACGCTAAAAGCTTAACGCTGTTCAGCTCACCACATCTCCACCGCCATCTCAATCCACTCCCTTAAAGTGGACCAAAACCCAGGATAGTCAAAAGGTGCCCCCAGGTAAAGGAGGATCTGGAGGACGCTGCTCTTAGATGGGCCGTGGGACTGGGAAGAGTTGAGTTGGCTGCTGTGATCTGGGGGGGAGGGACACAGCGGGGCACCCCCAGGGACAAGGACCAAAACTCAGGATAGTCAAAATCCTGGGTTTTGGTCCATTTTAAATGATCTCTACTTAGTAGCACAATTGTTTCACATTTTTTATTTCAATAGCTTTTATTTATATTGTTTTGCACGTTGTGTCTTTATAAATATTACTCTTCTACTTTTCTTATAGTTTGATTATTTACCATAAGAAATGTAAAAATGAAAGAAGGATGCAATCTTTTTTTTTTTTACCTATAGTGGAAGTCCTCTTTAAATAACATAACACTAGTTTTTGTTCATTTTGGGCCTAAACTGATAGCAGGGTGGAAGTCTTTTCACCAGCCGCATCACATAATAAAGACCTCAAATTGCTGATGGGCCATAATTCCAGAGAGACTCTTCAACTAACAGAGTAAGCAGCAAGCTCTAGGCAGCACAAGAGGAGAACTGGCGAGCAGCCACCGGGTATTGTCTGAGAAGAAAGAGCCTCCATAGATGCCGCTCCTGGAACCAATTTTCCAGATAGATCATCACATAACAGGATCACTGGCGTCTGTTCTCACCTACATGAGAGCCACTACTGTAAAGCCAGCCAGCATCAAGGCACAAACAGGAAGGTGAATAATTCAGATTAAATACTGAGAAACAGATTCTACAAAAAAAAAAAGAAGAAGCACAAGCAGCGCTGATGCCAACCGGATACTGGCTGACCAGGGACTGGTTTACTTAAAGTGCTACTCCAGACAATGCTAATTGTTACAACATTGTGTCAGGCTACATTTGCCACTGTCCTAAACAGTTTTCAGTTTTTAAATTGAAGAAGAAATGAAGAAAAGATATCGAGGTTTACATGTTCAGCTCATGATTTCTCTTCTGAAAAAATTGGGCGTGGCCCATGGATCTGTGATGTTGCATAATCATGTGATGAATCTGGAGGAGGAGGCGATACCGATATCTCAGCCATTTCTGCTTCAATCTAAAAATGTTTCCTGAGGAAGTGACGTGTATGACGTCACGCAACGCGTAGATACCGGGGCAGTGGGCTGGGAGTCGTTTTCTTATGTAAGTTATCTTCCCCCATGTTTTGGGGTTGCTATATATATATATATTTCTTTCACTCACCCCGGCTTATGTCCATGAGGTTAGTTTATGGTTTAGGTAGACTTTAGGGGTCACATTGATATAGGTTTGCTTTTGTACTTAAGAGTTATTTTGTAAATATAATTGACATTGCACTATAGCACTTTACTTGGGGATAGTTGGGGAATATTATGAATTTAGGATTGTTGCTGTGTATTATAATGTATTAATGACCAGCCCCCTGCCTTGAATATTGGTGTTTCTCTCTTTCCCTCATTGACTTTGTCTTGTTTTTAGTGGTTTTTAAAAAAAATTTGTGGGGGGGGAAGGGGGGGTGTTCTTTGGTCTGGGAGGTACCGAGTAGTTTTGGGCAAGGCGCTTCTGAACCGGAGTTAAGAGAAAAATAAAGAATACGTTTGGGTTGGTCCCCCTTAGGGTGGTGTCTTCAGGGTCTTACGTAATTGCCCTGTGTGGCACCCTCTAAGCGGGTTCCAGGTGCGCCTTGTTGTTTCCCATTAAAGGTTGCTTTTGTTGAATTTTTAAATGCAATAAGCAGTTTTTATTCTTAGCAATTACATCTACATTTTCATAAGCAATACAAAATACAAAAAATATATAAGAAATATAATAAACTAAGCATATAACGGTAGAAAAACAAAAAGGAAAATATTTTACAATATATACTATATACAAAGGGTTTCTTTTCACCGATTATTTTGGTGAGCAGCCCTTAATTCAGGGTTGTTTCTCTGTTTACTCTCCTGTTTATAACAGGTATATTGGGTTTATAGTCCCTTGTTTGTAGCAAGTGCTGTTTGTAGCAAGAATGTTGGGCTTGTGATCCCTCTTTTGTAGCAAGTAAAATAGGTTTGCATGTAATCCCTCGTTTGTAGCAAGTGAGGTAAATTTGCATACGCGTTTCGCTCTAACGGCTTCTTCAGTGCGTTTAGGTCTGCATGAAGATTATATAGGGATGAGTAAACGATGCCCAGCGAAGGTATATGTTTTTTTTTTTTTTTTTTTTTTTTGTGATATAATTTTTGTTTTATGTTACTCACTGTGAACCATTCGGGAACTGCCTTCCTCAGTCCTTTCAGTGCGTTTAGGTCTGCATGAGGATTATGCAGGGATGAGTAATGGATGCCCAGCGAAGGTATATGTTTTTTGTGATATAATTTTTGTTTTATATTACTCACTGTGAACCATTCGGGAACTGCCTTCCTCAGTCCTTATATATCACAAAAAACATATACCTTCGCTGGGCATCCATTACTCATCCCTGCATAATCCTCATGCAGACCTAAACGCACTGAAAGGACTGAGGAAGGCAGTTCCCGAATGGTTCACAATGAGTAACATAAAACAAAAATTATATCACAAAAAAAAAAAAAAAAAAAAAATATACCTTCGCTGGGCATCGATTACTCATCCCTATATAATCTTCATGCAGACCTAAACGCACTGAAGAAGCCGTTAGAGCGAAACGCGTATGCAAATTTACCTCACTTGCTACAAACGAGGGATTACATGCAAACCTATTTTACTTGCTACAAAAGAGGGATCACAAGCCCAACATTCTTGCTACAAACAGCACTTGCTACAAACAAGGGACTATAAACCCAATATACCTGTTATAAACAGGAGAGTAAACAGAGAAACAACCCTGAATTAAGGGCTGCTCACCAAAATAATCGGTGAAAAGAAACCCTTTGTATATAGTATATATTGTAAAATATTTTCCTTTTTGTTTTTCTACCGTTATATGCTTAGTTTATTATATTTCTTATATATTTTTTGTATTTTGTATTGCTTATGAAAATGTAGATGTAATTGCTAAGAATAAAAACTGCTTATTGCATTTAAAAATTCAACAAAAGCAACCTTTAATGGAAAACAACAAGGCGCACCTGGAACCCGCTTAGAGGGTGGCACACAGGGCAATTACGTAAGACCCTGAAGACACCACCCTAAGGGGGACCAACCCAAACGTATTAGTTTTTAAAAAAAAACTATTGCTAGTGTATACTTATGTAATATTATGAGTAAGTAAGAATAAAATATACATTTTTTTTATCACATTAGCAGTGGTGCCATATATTTGAGTGGGTGGGTGGGAAGGAGTGGGACCTTCCTGTTTGTTTTTGTCTGTGGTATGGTATACCCACCCCATAATGAGCACACTACACTGATATTAGTCTGTGTGGTCTCATCTTTCTTGTAGTTCTATCTAAAAATGGAAAACAGTTTAGGACAGTGCCAAATGTAAGGCCACACAATGGTGTAACAATTAGCTTTGCCTGCAGTATCACTTTAATTTCAGAATATATATATATATATATATATATATATATATATATATATATATCAAATTCTAGTAACAATTCTGTGATTGCTCACCTGTAGAATTGGTATTATATGTATACAGCACGTCCTGTTCCAGAAAATATTCCTTACACTTGGGTTATACATCCAGCAGATGGCGCTGGACTGCAGAGACAGAAAAGTGGCTCCTCCCAGCCCCATATATACCAGGGACCTCCCACAAAATCCCCAGTATTGAAAAGCAGTTAAAATGAGACCGGGAGAACAATAACCAATATATAAAACTTTGAACATAAGAACAATCACCATAAAGGGGCAACTAAAGATGATGACAACAAGGGTGGGGTGGAACAGGACGTGCTGTATACATATAATACAAATTCTACAGGTGAGTAATCACAGAATTGTATTATTCTAAGTATACAGCACGTCCTGTTCCAGAAAATATTCCTTACTCTTGGGACATCCAATAGGGACATCCAATAGGGATCCCCAAAAGTAACAGCAGACAGTTTACACCACTGCCGCCTGCAGAACCTTGCGGCCAAAAGCAGCATCAGCTGAGGCCCTAACATCAACCTTGTAATACTTTGAAAAGGTATGAACAGAAGACCAATTAGCGGCCTTGCAAACTTGTTCAACAGAGGCCTGGTGCTGAAAAGCCCAAGAGGCTCCAATAGCACGAGTGGAATGAGCAGTAAGGCAGAAGGGAGGATTCTTCCCCTTAGCAGAGTAGGCCTGAATCACAGCCTGACGGATCCACTTGCTGATAGTGGACTTAGCCGGAGCCAGATCCTTCTTAGGTCCAGACAGAAGCACAAAAAGAGCATCAGTCTTCCTGAAGGATTCAGTAGCCATCAAATAGAACTTCAGAGTCCTGACCACGTCCAAAGAATGTAAAACCCTCTCCTTGTTACTAGGATTAGGACACAGAGAAGGCAAAACAATAGGCTCGATTCAGAGAGACACAAAAAAACTACCGTCGTCGTATCATTTTCAAAAGTTCCCGCTCTCGTATGAATGTGCGAGCGATTCCAAGCATGCTTCGTAAACCTTCCGTACAGCTTCCGTCCGCTCGTATGCCAGAGTACGCGTACGAGGATGTCATTTTCCAGCGAGACTTTTCAGATTCATTTTCTCAGCTAACGACGTAGCCTTTCGTTTTTGGCCTTTTCCCATCGTATCCTCACACAAATCCCGATACATCCTGCTTCACTTTTTCCATAAATATTCGTCCAGACGAAATTCTTACGATCTTGCGCCTGCGCACTACAAAGTTATCTCATTAAAATGCTCGCATACATAATTTCACTCCCATAACTTATAAACCACCAAAACTCACCCTAACCACTTAGCGCTATCTTGCCTTTTCCCTTTTGGTCCCTTAAAGCTCACCCTAACCACTTAGCGCTATCCTGCCTCTTCCCTTTTGGTCCCTTAAAGCTCACCCTAACCACTTAGCGCTATCCTGCCTCTTCCCTTTTGGTCCCTTAAAGCTCACCCTAACCACTTAGCGCTATCCTGCATCTTCCCTTTGGAGTTCTTAAAGCTCACCCTAACCACTACCCAAATCACTTAGCACTTAGGTTCTTCTTCCATTTTAGCACCCTAAAACTTACCCAAATCACTTAGCGCTTCGGTTCTTCTTCCATTTTAGCACCCTAAAACTTACCCAAATCACTTAGCGCTTAGGTTCTTCTTCCATTTTAGGTCCCTAAAACTTACCCAAATCACTTAGCGCTTAGGTTCTTCTTCCATTTTAGGTCCCTAAAACTTACCCAAATCACTTAGCGCTTCGGTTCTTCTTCCATTTTAGCACCCTAAAACTTACCCAAATCACTTAGCACTTCGGTTCTTCTTCCATTTTAGCACCCTAAAACTTACCCAAATCACTTAGCGCTTTGGTTCTTCTTCCATTTTAGCACCCTAAAACTTACCCAAATCACTTAGCGCTTAGGTTCTTCTTCCATTTTAGGTCCCTAAAACTTACCCAAATCACTTAGCACTTCGGTTCTTCTTCCATTTTAGCACCCTAAAACTTACCCGAATCACTTAGCACTTCGGTTCTTCTTCCATTTTAGGTCCCTAAAACTTACCCAAATCACTTAGCGCTAAGGTTCTTCTTCCATTTTAGGTCCCTAAAACTTACCCAAATCACTTAGCGCTTCGGTTCTTCTTCCATTTTAGCACCCTAAAACTTACCCAAATCACTTAGCGCTTTGGTTCTTCTTCCATTTTAGCACCCTAAAACGTACCCAAATCACTTAGCGCTTAGGTTCTTCTTCCATTTTAGGTCCCTAAATCTTACCCAAATCACTTAGCGCTTAGGTTCTTCTTCCATTTTATCACCCTAAAACTTACCCAAATCACTTAGCGCTTCGGTTCTTCTTCCATTTTAGGTCCCTAAAACTTACCCAAATCACTTAGCGCTTAGGTTCTTCTTCCATTTTAGCACCCTAAAACGTACCCAAATCACTTCGTGGACATCTGAATCTTGACCTCAAAATATGTATTTGCCCCTTTCTTTTTGGTAAATGTATGTGTTACCAGAAATGACACTGAAACGTTGGTTTCTTTGAACTTTTTTACTATAAAAATTTTTTTTTGGCCTTAAAACATTAAAATATTTTTGGCTCTGGGCCAATCAAATTTTTTTTTTTTGAATAAAAACTATTTAAAATTTTATAAAAATGCTTCAGCAGAACAGGGCCAGGACCAAGGACTTTACTCCTCTTCGTCTTCTTCTGTTGTCCCCAACGAGTCAACCATCACCTTCATATCGGCCACCAACGCAAGGACCCTCCTATTCATTTCCAAAATTTGTTGCCGTGTGGTCCCTGTAACAAATGGAGAAAAAAACATTAGATTCATGCCAATACATGTTTGCCACCTGTGGATTGAATGTTTTGAAGTTACACAAATAAAGCAAGGCTACATATGTAATTCTGGCAAGTCATTAAGCTAAGGAAGTGGCCACAGGTCACTCTTATATTGCCATTGGCTAGGGCTTGATGTATCTGTGTGTTGATGTCAAGTACCACATAAATGCTAATAATGCCCTGACTACTTACTTGGTTGGTGGCCGCGAGCTGGCTCGTTGGGGACAACACGCTGAGGTCCTGGGTCCTGGCTCTGCTGTGAAGAAGTGCCTGTAGAAACATGGGAAATATGTTCAGTTTTATGGTCAAATTCCTCAGTCAGAAAATGTCTTTTGGCAAGTCTGGTTCACATCACTCACCTTCTCCAGCTTCTGCTTGTAGCACATCTGCTGCCTCCTCTTCCACTTCCTCACCCGCTCCAGAAGCATCTAGATAAACAGATGAAAGGAATCAGTTGGGTAGGAGATAGCATGTATATGTGTGTGCGTAGACATGAAGAGTGACAAACCAGAGGCTCCCGCATGCGTGGCAGGGTACGACTCCCTGCCCACGCTGTGCCACCCCTCCTCTGTGGTAAGGTCCAGGGGCTGGTCTGAGGAGGCCACAGAGGAGGGGTCTGCCCGTCGCCCTGGAGATCCACCACCTTCACTCCCAGCTGCAGAATCATGCAGCACTGGTCGTCCTGTGCGCCTCCGGGTGCGGCGAATGCGGTAATCCATTTCCAACACTACCAAAGAAAAGGCATTATAAATAAAAGGCCTAACTTCTGTCGTAGTTACATCTTGCATGCAAGCGCTATGTACTTACTTGGGAAATGGATCCCGAAAAACCTCCGCACCCGGGGCATGTGCAGTCGCTTCAGGTCCGACCAATGCTGCATGATCTGTGTGTGGGTGAAGGGTGTGTCGGTCTGATGTTGGATCTCCGAGATGATCTCCAGGGCGACGTTTCGTTTCTCAAACGAGTTGGGCAGGTAGTCGTACCTGCGCTCCAGCATGGTCTACAAAACAGAAATCAAACATAGCAAGAAATCAGAAATGCCTATCAAGAAGTGGCAACAATACATTCTTTGGTTCAATCACATACACACACTTCTAGCCTAAGTTAACTTTCAAATCTGGCCGCACTGTTTGGCACGTGTGTGGCGTGCGCCTGGGTGTGCATGTAGGTGAACCAAATTTAAAAACAATCTATTACTTCGTGCACATCCTTAACATGTAGAGCAGCATTTACAAATCAAAGCAAAGTCCTTAAAAGACACTTACGAGCATTATGATCTCTTCTTGTTGGCAGGTGAAGATAGTGGGCGCCATCTTTCTTCTCGGCAGCAGATAAGCACTAACCCCAGCAGTTTCCGGGTTTCGCACAGCCGTGTGCGTAAGCGAACGCGTAGGCGTCACACGCCGGATACCTTATTTAGAGGTCCCTGCACACACAGCTCATTCTCTTTGAGAGTCCACCAAAAATGGCACCGAAAAAAAATACTGGCCAGAAGAAGCAGACCAAGCGAGCTGAGCAGGCCGAGGGACCGAAAACACGTTCCCAAGAGCCGAAAGCCAGGCTAAGGGCTACCACAAAGGCAGCGGGCAAAAAGGAGGTTGCAGCAGGACCAAGCAAGAGCAGGCAAACAAAGGCTGGCCAAGCTCATGCCCAACAGATGGGTAAGAGGGGACGAAGCCCCACCCTGCCCCACATCCCCCCCCCCCACGTGGCACCAAGGCCATAGCCAAAGGCCCCAAACACAGGGCCCGAAGCCGCAGCAGGGGCCGGACCAGGTCCAGAACCAGGTCCAGAAGCCGCAGCAGGGGGCCAAGGCGCAGCAGGGGCCCGAACCAGGTCCAGAAGCCGCAGCAGGGGCCCAAGGCGCAGCAGGGGCCGAACCAGGTCCAGAAGCCACAGCAGGGGCCCAAGGCGCAGCAGGGGCCGAACCAGGTCCAGAACCAGGTCCCGAAGCTGCAGCAGGGGCCCAAGGCGCAGCAGGGGCCGAACCAGGTCCCGAAGCCGCAGCAGGGGCCGAACCAGGTCCAGAAGCCCGAAAAGCCGGCAAAGGCCAACGGCCCCCTCCCCCCCGCACGTGGCTCCAAAGCAAAGGCCAAGAGTGTGCGAAGATATGCCTCACCCCAGCCAACGACCTCCAAGGCCCCACAGACCCACAAGGCTCAAAGCAGCAGCTCCAGGTCGCCCAGACCCTCTCTTGCTCGCCCACATTCTCCTCCGGCACAGGTTGTCATGCATTCCCCCTATGCCACATCGACACCTGCTACTTCAGTGGCCACCCAGCCCCGAACACCCAGTCCCTTTCCCAGTCCAGTACGATCCACAGCCAGCCTCCAGTCCTTGAGGTCTCCTCCATCCCCCCAGCCCAGAATGTCAACCCATTTGCCACCAAGCACTGAGGAGCCACAACCACCCCAAAGAGGGCGCACATTGCGCCGAGGACACTTGAGTGGCCGTTTTGGTGAGTCCCAAACTCTGGCATTGGCTAGTGGGCTCACCTTATATTTTGATGACCTATATAGGAGCAAATCCAAAACCATGAGCAAACAGCGCAAAGCAGAGATTTTGGAAGAACTCACCAGACAAATTAATGCAGCGGGTGAGGAACGCAAAGATGGGGAACAGGTTCAGCGGAAGATATCGGACCTGAAATATGCCGTGCGGAAGAAACAGAGTCAAAGGCGGCTGTACAGGTACATAGCTTATTTTTGGGTTTTTATTATTCTTGTCTATCCATCAGTGCGCTTAATTATGCTTACTATGTTTTACAGCGAAAAAACTGGCGGAGGATTTCCCACCAAAATGAAATTTACACAGGCTGAGGAGATGGTTCTGGGCTTGCTCCATCCTGTGGCCTTAGAGGGACACTCGGGCCAGCAGGACACCGACAACCCGCCAATTCCAGCAGGTTAGTAATGTGTGAATTACCCAAAAAATGTGTGTAAACCTACACATAGGCAGCAAGGGCTAGCTAAACACATGGCTCTAGGGTGTGGCTGCAAGGGCTAGATAAACACATGGCTCTAGGGTGTGGCTGCAAGGGCTAGATAAACACATGGCTCTATGGTGTGGCTGCAAGGGCTAGCTAAACACATGGCTCTAGGGTGTGGCTGCAAGGGCTAGCTAAACATATGGCTCTAGGGGGTGGCAGCAAGGGCTAGATAAACACATGGCTCTAGGGGGTGGCTGCAAGGACTAGCTAAACACATGGCTCTAGGGGGTGGCAGCAAGGGCTAGCTAAACACATGGCTCTAGGGGGTGGCTGCAAGGGCTAGCTAAACACATGGCTCTAGGGGGTGGCAGCAAGGGCTAGATAAACACATGGCTCTAGGGGGTGGCTGCAAGGGCTAGCTAAACACATGGCTCTAGGGGGTGGCAGCAAGGGCTAGCTAAACACATGGCTCTAGGGGGTGGCTGCAAGGGCTAAACACATGGCTCTAGGGTGTGGCTGCAAGAGCTAGCTAAACACATGGCTCTAGGGGGTGGCTGCAAGGGCTAGCTAAACACATGGCTCTAGGGGGTGGCAGCAAGGGCTAGCTAAACACATGGCTCTAGGGGGTGGCTGCAAGGGCTAAACACATGGCTCTAGGGTGTGGCTGCAAGGGCTAGATAAACACATGGCTCTAGGGGGTGGCTGCAAGGGCTAGCTAAACACATGGCTCTAGGGGGTGGCAGCAAGGGCTAGCTAAACACATGGCTCTAGGGGGTGGCTGCAAGGGCTAAACACATGGCTCTAGGGTGTGGCTGCAAGAGCTAGCTAAACACATGGCTCTAGGGGGTGGCTGCAAGGGCTAGCTAAACACATGGCTCTAGGGGGTGGCTGCAAGGGCTAGCTAAACACATGGCTCTAGGGGGTGGCTGCAAGGGCTAGCTAAACACATGGCTCTAGGGGGTGGCTGCAAGGGCTAGCTAAACACATGGCTCTAGGGGGTGGCTTGGATTGGAGTGCTCACTTTGATTAGGGTGTGTCATGTGTGTGGACTGGTAATGTGCAAATTGACACCCACATACACGACGTTTAAGTAAATTTCTGAAAACTATTAAACTTAGGAGTGTAGAAAAGGAATGCGTGCTATGTATTAATTGACAAGCACACGCCACACTAACATCTTTGGCTGTTGGTCAATTTGCTAAGAGCTGGGTTGGGTGCCCAATGGATTAAGATGGTTTGCTACAAATGTTTTCAGAGATACAATATGATTCTGGTGGGGAACATTGTAACTGCTATTTGGCACCTTAGTGTGTTAACTTCATCGCCAAAAAGGGATGTGGCAACTCACACAGCAGCCATTAGTTGCATGTTTGTTTTTAGACACATGACCAATGTGTCTAGTCTGGTTTAACAATCCATGCACTAATGTAATGGCATTCCTAGTGAAGGCCAAGTGTTGTGGGAGTGGCCATTCCTGCTTGGCCACGTTTCTTTGCTTAGCATATGAGTTCTTAAACATCAACAATGCATAGTTGTGTGTTTTCATAGCTCTTTTTCTTCTAATGCAGCCCAGCATCATCCCTCAGCTAGTGGGGCCTCCTCTACCATGTTACCGCTGCCGTCTTCTTCCGCGCTGCATAGAACCCAGGATCCGATATCTACGGTAAGTGTTTTTTCATGCTGTTGTGTATGCATGTGGCTTGCCATGTTTTTATTGTCTGATTTATATAGGTATTCCCCACACTGAACCTTTTTTTTTTTCACATGTCCCCAACAGAGCCACACACTGATGGAGCAAATCCAGGAGCAGGAGGAGGATGGAAGCTTCCTTGGAGATTATGAAGATCTTCCCCTGGGCCAGAATCTGCAACTGTCCCAAAATGTTTCTCCGCCAAATCCTCAGCAGCAGAGGGAAGCTGGCTGCATGCTGCCTGCACATCGTGGGCAGCATGCAGAGACTGACCCTCCAGTCCCCAGTTTCAGATCTGCTGCTGAGGATTTGGCGAGCATACCTGTGGCTGTTGGGGGTCCTCGAGCAACATCATCTGCACGCCCCACAACCCGGGGAATTGGGCGGCGTACTCAGCAACGTTGCCCAGTTTCCCAGGGGAGGGGCGTGCAGATGATGGAGTCAGCATGGCACCATGAGAGGCGGCTTTTTCGTGGCCAAAATCAACAAAATCAAGAGCATCTTAGGGGCCAATTAGAGTCCCTAAATACTACCTTCAGTGCCGTGCTGACTGAATTGAGGACCCGTAACAGCCACATGGCCAACTTGACATCAGAAATCAGGTCAGGCATGGCCGAAATGCACAGTAACCAAAGAAACATTTTGGAACAGTTGCAGATTCTGAATGCCACACAGGCCCAGATTATGCCCCCCCCCCCCCCCCCAAGCGCCCCAACCTGGGTTCTATGGGCATCACCAATATTAATGTGTGTTTGGCCTGAATCTGTTCCACATCTTTGAGAGACATCCCCACTGGATTGACTTGTCTGGTGAGGCCTAAAAATCTGCCATTTTGTGCTGCTCTTGCTAGGTTGTTTTGGATTTGCCCCCATATAGGTCATTCAAGGCCTGAGGTAGCCCACTAGCCAATGCCAGAGGCCAAGACTCACTGAAGCGGCCACTTAAGCTGTTGGGCGGCTGCCTTGGGCACAATAACATTTGTGGTGGCTACTCATGTTTGGCGGCATGATTGGGTGACATTCTGGGCTGCCAAACTAAGACCTTGGAGGCAGGCTGTGATTGTACTGTATTTGGCTTGGGACTGGGTGTTCTGGTTTGGGTGGGCCACTGACTTACAGGTGTAGATGTGGCATAGCTAGGTTTGCTTTCAACCTGTGTCTGTGGAAAATGTGGGCAAGCAGGAGAGGGCTTATTTGTGTCAAATTTTCTGTTTTGGAACATGTTTTTAACCAAATTGCATGTACATGTCTGGCCCCAAAGTATGTGAGGGGCACTCACCTCCTATTCTGTTTGTATCCCACAAAACTTTTACGAAGTAGTAAACATTTTTGTTTCACCAAGTTCATGTCTGTGGTGTTTTGATTGAGAAATATTAGTTCAAGACACCAAAAAAAAAACACTAACCAATGTCTCCAAATAAGTCCACAAACATTGTTGTTGTTTTTTGGCACAACTTCATTATTGGTTTATTCATAATGAAATTATACATACCAAAACCAAAACAAAAAACATAACTAAACAAGTCCAAAAAAACACATACAAAGCCAAACATAAATTAGCCAAAATGTGTGGCTATTAAATTTGCCCGCACGGCTTGGCCAGACGCACTTGGCTGGCCCACATAGGCGTCGTCTGGCTCATCGGAGGGTGGAGAGGGTGGGCAATCAACATATCGGGGGACCCTTTGCATAATAGCAAAATTATGTAGCGCTGCACATGCCATAATTATATCAATTACCTTTTTAGGGTCATACTGCAGGGAGCCCCCAGTGTGGTCCAAGCACCGAAAACGGGTCTTCAGGAGTCCAAAGGCCCTCTCCACCACTGCCCTGGTCTTTCTATGGGTACGATTGTAGGCCTCTTGGCCTGGAGTCTGTGGCCGGAGGACCGGAGTCATCAGCCACGGGAGCAGTGGATACCCCAAATCGCCTACAACAATGTAAGGGAAACTAATATTACCATTATATTACCATTAATTCATACATTGCAGCGCAAAATTGATTGAAAAAAAAGAATAATCAGGTATGTGACATTGTCACACAAACATGAGCATAAATATTGCAGATGCAAAAACAACAATTAAACATATGTGAGAGATGGGGGCCCAAAGTAGCTAAATAATACTGTGGATGCTGGGTAATCAGGCAGACTGTTAGCAGCTATTGTTTCCTGTCTGTGCTGCAGAACAATGTAGTATGGGTTAACTTTACCTGACCCATTTTCTGTTTTGGCTTAGTCCCAAACAGGTGTAAGGCTGCCCCTGCACTTTATCCCGCTCACCTCTACTCAGTAAGTGAAATGCATGTAAGCAAAGATGGCAAAGACCCTCTGCTAAAGTCCCTAACAGATTTGGATGTAAAAGTGTTTGGAAGACTGTTTCTGAGTTTTGCTCTCATTACACTTTGGAGTTAAAACAATGCAGGACTAAAAATTTGACAGCCAATGTAGTTTGGATCAAGTAATGGGTCCAGTCGGGTTACACATGTTCCCAAGGTGAAGGCCAAGGAATCGTGGAGGAAAGGTGACTCCCACAAAAATCCAAGGCACACATATAAATTCAAAATAGGTAATTGGACTCAACTTACCAAGGAGCCATGCACCCGCAAATTCTCCTGACTCAAACCGCCGGAATAATCCTGAACGGCGCAGGATGTAGGCATCATGGGCTGATCCAGGGTAGCCTGTCAGGACGCTCAGAAAACGCATGTCCTGGGCCACCACTGCTTGCACATTTAGTGAGTGGCCCATTTTCCGATTTCTGTGTCAAAAATAAACATAAAACAAAAATTAAAAAAATGAGGCCACGAATCCAACGCTCACTTCTAACAGGCTAAGTCAAACGTTAACATCCAGACAACTAACAATAAACAACTACCTTGCATTTAAGTGGCCAACAAAAGAAGATGTATGTTCGAGCCTTTACAAGGTTGAGTGACTTGTTCTCTTTCAAGTACACTTTAAAATGTTTGACTTTGAAAAAACTTAGAAAAGAATGGAAAAAGAAGGGCCATTGTTGCACATACACTCTTGGCAAGGAGGAAGCATTATCATGGAGGGACTGATTGCAATGAGGGAATATGTAAAAGGAGAGACTAGCAACATAGAGTGCCTAATGAAAAGGAGGGACTATTCACAATAAGGGAGACTAAAAATGGAGTAAATAATACCAAGAATGCTCTGCTTAAAAGGAGGGACTATTGACAATAAGGGAGACTAAAAATGGAGTAAATAATACAAAGAATGCTCTGCTTAAAAGGAGGGACTATTCACAATAAGGGAGACTAAAAATGGAGCAAATAAGCCAAAGAATGCTCTGCTTAAAAGGAGGGACTATTCACAATAAGGGAGACTAAAAATGGAGTAAATAAGGCCAAGGATGCTCTGCTTAAAAGGAGGGACTATTCACAATGATGGTTTTTAAACAAGGATTGAGAAATATAAATAATGTTATTGGCCAAAGGAGGGACACCCAAACATTAGATACATTTAGATACAATGGAAGCCACAACTTGCCTGTATATATACTCGTCGACTGCCGGTGGGACGAGGGCAACGTGTGTGCAGTCAATAGCACCCATGACGTTGGGCATGTTGGCGATATTATAAAATGCCAGCTTAATGGCGTTTCTGGCTACCATATCCTCAGGGAAACAAATATATTTCCGAGTTAGGGTAGCCATGCCTTCCAAAAATTTGGATAGCGCGCGGTTCAGCGTAGGCCGAGAGATCCCCACGGAGAGGGCACCCAGCCTCTGGAACGAGCCGTTCGCCAAAAATTGCAGGCAGCCAAGCATCTTGGTCATACCTGAAATTGCTTGCCCCTTCCTTGTGGTGCGGGCTAACCATGGCCGCAACTCACTATACAATTTATGGAGGGCAGCGCGATTAAGCCTGGTCAGCTCGAACATCTCAACGATGTCCATGCGTCGCCACCGATGCAGTCTGGTCTCTGACCTCCGGACGATCTCAATTCCCATGAGTTGCAGATCCTCCTGCTCCTCAAAGGCAGTAGACTCGTCCATGGCTCTAGTTCCGACGTCTAAAAGGTGCCGGGAGTGGTTCGGCAATGAAACGGATTTATGGGGTGTTGTCCCATTGGCAATCAGCTCTCTGAATTAATCGCAAGCCCACTGCAATAACGTAAACTTTCTGAACGGACGAAACATTTCAGATTTGGTGGAAAAAACCTCCTGAACGAGAAACTTCCGATTTGCTTCCGTTTTTCGAAAGAGCATATACGCATCTTCCCGAACGTTCATACGAATGAAAAATGGATGAAAAAAAGCAAAAAAATGACAAACACCCACCAAAACTTTCACAGACAGCTACGGAAGTCCGGACGAATGTGTCTCTGAATCGAGGCTAATGTCCTGATTGAGATGAAAGGCAGAAACAACCTTAGGTAGAAAATCTGGCTTAAAACGAAACACCACCTTGTCCTGGTGTCTCTCAAAATAAGGAGGCTTGATGGAAAGCGCCGACAATTCAGAAACACGCCTAACAGAAGTGATAGCCACCAAAAAGACCACCTTAAGCGTGAGACTGGACAAAGGAGCCCCTTACAAGGGCTCAAAGGGAGACCCCTGCAAGGCAGATAGGACCAAGTTCAAGTCCCAGACTGGTAACATAGGCTTACGTGGGGGATGCACGTGAGTAACCCCCTGGAAAAAGGTCTTGACCAGGGGATGCTGAGCAAAGGATCTTTGTATATAAATAGCCAAAGCAGAAACATGTCTGAAGACCCAAATCCAAACCATGTTGGAGAAACTCCAGAATCCTAGGAATAGAAAACACACAACAGGAAAGTGAGTGGGACTCACACCAGTCAATGTAAGTATGCCAAACCCTGTAGTAGATGGAGGAAGAGGACCTTTTCCTAGCCCTGATCATGGCATTTACAACCGAGGCAGGCAGTCCTTTTTCCATCAAGATGGAGGTTTCAACAGCCAGGCCGTCAAATCCAGCGTTTGTAAATTGGGGTGGCGTAGGTGTCCCTGAGTGAGCAGATCTGGAACCCTGGGCAGGGCGTACTGATCTACTGCCAACTGCACGATGTCTGTGAACCACACTCTTCTTGGCCAACAGGGGGCCACCAGGATAGCTGGCACGCCTTCCTGAACTATCTTGCGCAGCACCCTGCCCAGCAGGGGAAACACATACAGTAGCTGGAACCTCATCCAAGACATTGCCAGGGCATCCGTGGCCAAGGCCAGAGGATCCTGGGACAGAGACACAAAGACTGGAAGCTTGTGATTGTGACGAGACGCAAATAGATCCACATCCGGCTGACCCCAGCGGTGGCACAGGGAGCGAAACACCCTGCTGCTGAGGGACCATTCTCCCAGATGAGAGGTCCCTCTGCTGAGGGAGTCTGCCTCCAGATTCTCCACCCCCAGTATGTACACAGCTGAGATGCAGGGAACATTCTCCTCTGCTCAGGTCAGTATCAGGGACGCTTCCTTGAGGGCCCTCTTGCTCCGGGTCCCTCCCCGATGATTGATGTAGGCAACCGCCATCTGGTTGTCCGAGCGGACCTGAACAGCCCGACCCTTCAGGTGTGGGGTCAAGTGGGCGAGAACCAACCTGATCAACCTCAATTCCAGAATGATAGGGGCATGGGCCTCCTGAGGGCCCCACTGACCCTGGAATTTCAGGGACTTCCAGAACCCCCCCAACCTGTCAGACTGGCATCCGTGGTGACAGGTACCCAGCTGGGGGCCATAAAGGACCTGCCCCCCAGCAGGTTCCTGGAGTCCAGCCACCACGCTAGAGACCTCCTGACCAGAGGGGACAGGACACCTGATCTAAGGACCCAGGGTCCAGATCCCATACTGACAAGAGGTGAAGCTGAAGAGGCCTCATGTGGAACTGAGCATATGGAACCGCCTCAAAGCAGGACACCATCAGGCCCACCAGTTGCATACTCTGCCTGATGGACGGATTAAGACAAGATAGCAGGAGCTGAGCTTTCTCTTGAAGGACCTCCACCTTCTGCTGAGGAAGGAAGATCTTGACCTGAGCTGAATCCAGAATCATGCCCAGAAAAGACTTTACCATGGAAGGAGACATGAAAGATTTGGGGAGGTTGATCAACCAGCCGAATGACTCCAGTGTGGACACCACCCGCTGAGTGTCCAGCTCTGCCTGATGGAAGGACTGAGAGGCAATAAGCATGTCGTCCAAGTAGGGAAGAATGCGAATGCCCTGAGATCTCAGCAGAGCCACCACTCCTGCCAGCACCTTGGTGAATACCCTGGGAGCCGAGGTGAGACCGAAGGGCAAGGCCACAAATTGGTAGTGCTGATCCTTCAGAGCGAACTTGAGGAATCTCTGATGACCTGGAAAGATAGGTACGTGAAGGTAAGCATCCTTGATGTCTATGGAGGTCATGAAGTCCCCTGGGCGTAGGAAAGTCACAGCAGAGCGCAGAGTTTCCATGCGAAAGTGTCTGAATCTGACAAATTTGTTGAGGAGCTTCAAATCCAGGATAGGTCTGATGGACCCATCCTTTTTGGGAACAATGAAAAGATTGGAATAATAGCCTTTGCCCCTTTCCCTCAAGGGCACCCGGCAGACGACACCCAGTTCCAGAAGGCCTTGGACAGCCAGGGACGGACTGAACTGACAAAGGGTTTTGAGCTAACCGAGATTTGATGAATCTTGGGGGTGGCCAGGCTGCAAACTCTATCTTGTAATCGGAGGATACTACCTCCTGAATCCACCGGTCTGAGACATGATGCCTCCAGACATGAGCCAAGAGCGGAAGCCGTCCCCCCACCCGGATGGGTGAGAGCGCCCCTTCATGCCTGAGGGGGCTTGGGAGAGGACTTAAGCTTGGGACCCCAGGAGGAGCCAGGGCGGCCACATCCTCTGCCCCAAAAATCTCCAGGGGCTCCAGCAAAGGAAGCTCCCCATTCAATTGTGGAGCCCCTGAAGGAAGGAGAAAAGGCACCCGAACCCTGAAAGGACCGGGGCTGCCTTCTACGCTGAGGCAGCTTGCCTCCCTTAGCAAACAAGTCCAAACGTTCCCCAAAGAGGCGCAGCCCCTTGAAGGGAAATCCAGTGAGAGCCATTTTGCCAGCGTTGTCAGCTGCCCACTGGCGCAGCCAGACCGAGCGGCGTATCACCACCAACAAGGCAGAAGCCCTGCCACACATTCTAATGGTATCATCCAAGGCAGAGAGAACATATGCAACAAATTCCTCACAACGCAGAAGAGCTCTATACTCTTCACTACCAGCATCATCAGGGGCCCCATCTAAGAGACCCCTGAGCAGACATTTAATGGCAACAGCTGTAATAGCAGAGGCACAGACCAGACGGAGCGCGGTCCCCACACAGGCAAAGGCATGGCAAGCCAGCTGATCAATGCGCCTGTCCTCCCCATCCCTTAGTGTAGTAGAGTCAGGGGAATGCATGACGGATGTGTTAGACAACCCCAGAACTGGAGCATCCACCTCAGGAGGAAATGACCACTGTTTCACCATTTCAGCAGGAAAGGGATACCAGAAAAAATTATAATTAACAAACCCGCGCTGTGATCTTCTATATGCTATCTAGGTGAAAAGGATTATGTAAAAATATTACGTCTCTTTGCTCAACATGCACTAGACCTAATTATCCCAAATAAGGTCAAGACAGAAACAATATAGTATACAATTAAGCACAGAGCATATAGTTAATCTTATATCAAAAGATGCAATCAAGTTCTAAATAAATAGGTTCTAAGCAGTCCTATTACATTTCTGAATGCATAAGCTGTTAAATGTCCTTGACAATCTTTAAATACTTGGTTGGAAATACAGAGTACCTCAAATATATGAGCCAAAAGTCTGTCAGTATCATCTGAAGCCCATGGATCATGCCCAGAATCGGCACCATACGGTCTAGGATGTTCCTCAGATGATTCTGAATCAGAAAACAATGCCCCCTCCTCTAGGGGGGTATAGCCGGTAACATCAAAAAATTCCTCTGCCTTCATGGGAAAGAGGGAAACACCAGGTGATAAATGCCGCTTCTTAGCAGAAGCCTTACGCGGGCCAGAGCCAGCAATATGTCTCTAAATGCTGGCCACCCGAGCAAGCCAAATCAGGTTGAAACTCCCCACTGGTATGCACCTCACTGGGAGTTAAATGTAAGCGTGGGAGGGTAGGCGAAGCCCGAGGGGGCGCAGGCCCAACCACCGGTAACCCAGACTGCAATGCAAGCGTCTGCTGGGCGCAGGGAACACAGACCCTGACATCATCACTTATAGGGTATCCCCACACGCTATACACAGCCGGGCTTGTCCCGAAGGAACCCCAAGCACATTATCCTGAGAAGCCTCCATATGGTGATTATTGTGGCACAATAGGCCAATTGGGATTGACGCCAATAAGGCTACCCGGGATGCCCCAATAGCCCGCTAGGGAAGTGGGAGATAAAAATACAATAACCCTCCAATAGGAAGTTAACACTAAAAAGAGGGGATAAAACCGGGAGAAACCACTAAAAAGTTTGACCCGCCTGCAAGACATAAGCAAAAAAGTTCCCATAAGCAATGTGCAATAGAGAGAATTCAAAATAAATCAGAGGCGCCAGACACACGCATCAAAAAGCTAAAATGGCGCCCCCCCCCCGAAGAGTGCCCACACGACAAAACCAGCCAATGATGGCGCAGTTGCGTCTGAGGTGATGTCACCACCGACTGCGGAGCGTAGTACAAGCGTGCGGCGGCAAAGGAAACCAGTGCAACCAATTCAAAAAGGGATCATCACATAAAGCTAACGTTAAATTCATATAAAGACATGCACCCCCCCCCCCCCCCCCCGGATCTACCAGGGAGAACGAAGGGGAACGCAGGCCAGCCTAAGGGAGCCCGCTGTGGGAACAGTGGGCGAGGGGCATAAGATGCGGGAGGGGCATCCCATAAGGCTCACCATGGGCCTGTACCGCCTACCCTTTGGTGGGGGACTGCGGTTGGAGCAGTGCTCCTTAGCACCTAGCAGCGGTGCTGCCTACCTTCACCCGAACCAGTACAGCCTAAGCTGGGAGGCAATAAAAGGAAAAGGGTGGGAATAGTCCTACAGGGCCACAGGCTAATAGCCCCGCTCACCTGCGAGTAGAGAGAGCCATCTTCTAATCATCGCAGCCCAGACTGCAGAGAAGATCTGGGGATTTTGTGGGAGGTCCCTGGTATATATGGGGCCGGGAGGAGCCACTTTTCTGTCTCTGCAATCCAGTGCCATCTACAGGATGTATAACCCAAGTGTAAGGAATATTTTCTGGAACAGGACGTGCTGTACTACAATAAGACCTATTGGTGATTGTTTAGGAAAAATATTTTTTAAACCAGACCTTCAGCATTATCTAATAAAAAGGCCAAACCCTTATAAAAATATTCCCCAGCATTTAAAATTATTATATTTTAAGTAGGGAAGAACCCCAGTTTGGGTTCGACATGCTTGGCCGAAGTTTGAATAAATGTTCAGACTCGGGGACTAATTTTAAGTTTTAAGTCGCTTACTTATTATTCTTCCCCCTGCTGGGCTGCCGCCATCTTGCCTCAGAAGTATCACATACTGAAAAGACACTTCCTTTGGGCAGACAGCCTGAGAATCCACAGGCCGCTATACAACCTGTAAACTGGTGTAGCTAAATAAAATACACACACACACACACACACACACGTGTTTAGTGAAAAAGGGGCTGGGGTGCTTTATTAAGGAAAGGTTAGTAGGGGAAAATGGTGGCGTCTCTTAGGAAAGCAACAGGTTCACTTGAATGGGCGGACAGGAGTGTGCACAGAGCGAGGGGATGCAGCTCTGCATTTTACTCCCAAGACTTCTGGCACACAGGATTCTGAGCACCAGAGGAACGACGCAGGCCCCGGGATAAGGCAAGAGGGGTTATATTGTGACTGAAGTTCCGCTTTAAACGGAGTGCACCTGCCATAAGGATGTTGCAGATTTGTCCTTGCCTCCTTGAATCATGTCTTCGTGATCTCCTGTTACGACCCAGCTTGTGCCTCGATCTGGGCTTCTCAACCTTCCTCTTGCAGCCTGTTTACAGATCATCTGCCCGTCTCTGACTCGTTTATGAGCCCCAGCATTTTGCCCTGGACTAGTGCTTATGCTTTGTCTCATTTTCAGTGGCTTTGTGTGACACTGGAATCTCAGGTGGATCACCCAAGTTGTTCCCACAATCCAGTCCATTGCCATCACCTTGTGAAAACCGTGACTGCCTGTAGATTCTGGGACCTGGGGGGTTTTGTGTGTGATTTAATTCTTCACCAATAGGACTCGTTCACAAACCCAGAACTGAGCCTAGCCGTTCTGCTTCCTGTGGCGAACTACAGAAAGGCAGCACCCAGGATGTGCAGCTTCAACCAATAAAGGAGCCAGGGGGGAAGGGGGTGGGGTCAGGGCTGCTGAGCCACAAATGATTGACTATAAAACATGAAAGTGGCTTCCTCAATCTCCACTGAACAACTAATGGTTCAGCGATTGCCGCCCCTGAGACGGCTGCCTCACATAGCCTCATTGCTAGTGCCCAAACCTGACACTGCCGCACATGTGGAGATCTTTCTGTGGCTGGATGCATATCATTATTGTGACACATGCTTTTGACATGCTTTTATGTGTCCAAGCAGGGGCACTGCGGGCATGTGGAGAAGATTTTTAAATACATTGTGAATCAGTATTGTTTCCGCCCAGATACAACAAAGGTCTGCACCTCCTCATCATTGTCCGCCATTAACTTATTTTCCCTGGCTCGGTGATGTACTGCATTGACCCTTTATTTCTCCTCCCCAGCTCCAAATACCCCTTCTATGTACTCTATTCTAGAAGTCCATTCTTTGTATCTCCTTTGTGACCAACCAAATTCTGTTCCCATTTTCATACACATAACAACTCAAGAAGAATCCAGCTCACCATGCAGTTTACATTTTGGTGGAAGTGTGCTCCCTCTAGTGTTTATTATGCAGTATGGCAGGACTCCAGACATTAGAGAGGGCTCTTACAGCGAACTAAACAGAACAGGTTAATACATGCCAACAAGGCAGAGGAGAAGAAGGAAAAGGGAAGGTGCTTAGGCATCCACATTTCTCCTGTCCTCCTCACCTGCACAAAAGGGCCACACGTTTGTATTGCATACAAAGCAAAGTAACCATAAAAACCTGTACAGGCAGATCCTAAGCCCTCATTCACACCTGTCCAGAACCATATGCGTCTCTGCTTTAGCGGCAGAAGCTGCAGTGCCGCAAAAAAGACCTAACAGTGGCACCTCTATGGCCCCTTTCAGACCTCTCCGGTGTGGCAGGACAGAAGAAAACGCAGCCACAAAAAGTCCTGGGGATGCAAAAGTGAACACAAATGCTTTTCGCATTTGTAGCACCATAGATTTTAATAGGATTCAATAGACAGGAAGGCAGGGCATAAGACCCAGAAAATACAATTCTGTGATTACTGACCTTGCAGAATTGGTATTATAAGTATGCAGCACGTCCTGCTCCAGATAATGATTCATAACATCTGGGATATACCTCCACACGAGAGCGCTTTACTGCAGAGATGGCAAAAAGAGGCCCCTCCCGGTCCATATATACCTGGGACCTCCCACTAATTCCCCAGTAGAGAAAAGCAGTAAGAGAACCAGGAGAAGCCAATAGAAACTTAACAACATTAACAAGGATAACAATCACCACATAGAGGATCCAAGAATAAAGCAATCAGGGTGGGATGGAGCAGGACGTGCTGCATAGTTAAAATACCAATTCTACAAGGTGAGTAATCACAGAATTGTATTATTCTAAGTGTGCAGCACGTCCTGCTCCAGATAATGATTCATAACATCTGGGACATCCAATAGCAGTGTCCATAAAAAGGGTGGGGATCCCAAAAAGAAACAACGTGCAGTTCAAACCACTGCCGCCTGCAGAACCTTGCGGCCAAAAACAGCATCCGCTGAGGCCCTAACATCAACCTTGTAAAACTTAGAAAAGGTATGAACAGAAGACCAAGTAGCAGCCTTACAAACTTGTTCAACAGAAGCCTGGTGTTGAAAGGCCCAGGAAGCCCCAACAGCACGGGTAGAATGAGCAGTACCACGGAAAGGAGGATCCTATAGGCCCTAAAGATAGCCTGGCTAATCCATTTGCTAATAGTAGACTTAGCAGGAGCCAAACCCTTCTGGGGACCCGTGGGAACCACAAACAAGGCATCCGTCTTTCTGGAAGACACAGTCGCCACCAGATAGAATTTCAAATTCCTGACCACATCCAGAGAATGCAAGGCCCTCTCCTTGGGATTACCAGGATTAGGACACAAGGAAGGAAGCACAATGTCCTGATTGAGATGGAAGGCAGAAACAACCTTAGGCAAGAAATCTGGTTTAAAGCGGAAAACCACCTTGTCCCGGTGTCTCTCAAAGTAGGGGGCCTGAATAGACAGTGCCGCCAACTCAGAGACACGCCTGACCGAGGTGATAATCACCAAAAAGGCCACCTTCAGAGTAAGGATAGACAAAGCAGCCTCATGCACAGGCTCAAATGGAGGACCCTGAAGGGCAGACAAAACCAAATTCAAATCCCAGACTGCCAACAGGGGTTTACGGGGAGGACGCACATGAGCGACCCCCTGGAAGAATGTCTTGACCAGAGGATGTAGAGCGAAGGATCTCTGGAAGAAAACAGCCAAGGCAGACACGTGACCCTTCAAAGTACTGAGCTGAAGACCCAAACCATGTTGAAGGAACTCCAGGATCCTAGGAATGGAGAATACACAACAGGGAAAAGCCTTAGACTCACCAGTCAATGTAAGTCCGCCAGGTCCTATAGTAAATGGTAGAGGATTTCTTCCTAGCCCTGACAAGAGTATGAACAACAGAATCAGACAATCCTTTCTCCCTTAGGATGGATGTTTCAGCAGCCAGGCCGTCAAAGCCAGCGTTTGTAAATTGGGATAACAAATCCGTCCTCGAGTGAGAAGGTCCGGAACCAAGGGAAGAGTGTACTGATCTACTGCCAACTGCACAACGTCTGCGAACCACACCTGTCTTGGCCACCTGGGGGGCCAACAGAATGGCTGGCACCCTCTCCTGCACCAACTTGCGCAGAACCTTGCTCAGAAGAGGAAACGGAGGGAAGAGGTACAGGAGACCGAATCCCTGCCAGGACAGAGACAGAGCATCCACCGCCAAGGCCAGAGGATCCTGGGACAGGGAGACAAATGCTGGGAGCTTGTTATTGTGGCGAGAAGCAAACAGATCCACGTCCGGCATCCCCCAACGGTGACATAGGGATAGGAAGACCTCGCTGCTTAGGGACCATTCCCCCAGGCGAGAGGCCCCTCTGCTCAGGGATTCCGCCTCCAGATTCTCCACTCCCGGAATGTAAACTGCTGAGATGCACGGAACATTGTCCTCGGCCCAGGACAGAATCATGGACACCTCCCTGAGGGCACTTTTGCTCCGAGTCCCTCCCTGATGATTGATGTAGGCGACCCCGCCTTCTGGTTGTCGGAGCGAACCTGGACCGGCAGGCCCCTAAGGGGAGGAGTCAACTGCGCCAGTACCAACCGAACCGCCCTCAGCTCCAGGACGTTGATGGGAGCGTGGGCCTTCTGAGGGCCCCACAGCCCCTGGAATTGAAGGGCTCTCCAGTAGCCCCCCCGACCTGACAGACTGGCATCCGTACTGACCGTCTCCCAACATGGTGCCTGAAATGATCTGCCCCCCAAAGATTCCTTGAGTCCAGCCACCACAGGAGGGACCGCCGGCCCAGAGGAGAGAGAATAAATGCCTGATCCAGAGACAGGGGACTCTTGTCCCAGACTGAAAGGAGATGGAGCTGAAGGGGTCTCATGTGAAATTGGGCATAAGGGACTGCCTCGAAGCAGGCCACCATCAGTCCCACCAATTGCATCCCTTGCCGGATGGAATGACGAGGACTGGACAGCATGAAATGAACCAGAGCTTGAAGAGAATCCACCTTCTGCTAAGGAAGAAAAAATACAATTCTGTGATTACTCACCTGTAGAATTGGTATTATGAGTGTACAGTATGTCCTGCTCCAGAAGGAATACTTACACTTGGGAATTACTCCGCCAGATGGCGCTGGACTGCAGAGACATCGAAAATAGGCTCCTCCCGGCCCCTCAAATACCCAGGGACCTCCCACAAATCCCCAGCATTAAAAAGCAGTTAACGAGAATTAAAACAACCCAAACTAGTAACTATAACAACGACAACAAATCACCATACAGGGGATCCAAGATAATGCAAAACCAAGGGTGAGGCGGAGCAGGACGTACTGTATAATCATAATACCAATTCTACAGGTGAGTAATCACAGAATTGTATTATTCTTAGTATACAATACGTCCTGCTGCAGAAAGAATACTTACACTTGGGACATCCAATAGCAGTGTCCATAGAGTAGGGTGGGATCCCCAAATTAACAGTAGACAATTTAAACCACTGCCGCCTGCAGAACCTTTCGGCCAAATGCAGCGTCAGCTGAGGCCCTAACATCAACCTTGTAAAACTTTGAAAAGGTATGAACAGAAGACCAAGTAGCGGCCTTGCAAACTTGTTCAACAGAAGCCTGGTGCTGAAAAGCCCAAGAGGCACCAATAGCACGAGTAGAATGAGCAGTAAGGCGGAAGGGAGGATTCTTCCCCTTAGCAGAATAGGCCTGAATCACAGCCTGGCGGATACATTTGCTGATAGTAGACTTGGCAGGAGCCAAAGCCTTCCTAGGACCAGAAGGGACCACAAAAAGAGCATCAGTTTTTCTGAAAGGTGCAGTAGCCACCAGATAGTACTTCAGACACCTAACCACATCCAAAGAGTGCAAACCCTCTCCTTAGCAGTACTAGGATTAGGGCACAATGAAGGGAGAACAATGTCCTGATTCAAATGAAAAGCAGACACTACCTTAGGCAGAAAGTCTGGTTTGAAGCGAAACACCACCTTGTCCTGGTGTCTCTCATAGTAGGGGGGCTGAATGGAAAGCGCCGCCAACTCAGACACACGCCTAACAGAGGTGATAGCAACCAAAAAGACAACTTTGAGAGTAAGAATGGCCAGGGCAGCATCCTGCACAGGTTCAAAGAGAGCACCCTGCAAGGCTGACAAGACCAAGTTCAAATCCCAAACAGGCACCATAGGCTTACGTGGGGGACGCACATGAGTCACCTCCTGGAAAAAAGTCCTGATCAGAGAATGCTGAGCAAAGGACCTCTGGAAGAAAACAGCCAGGGCAGAAACCTGACCCTTCAGAGTACTGAGTTGGAGCCCCATCTCCAACCCATGCTGCAGGAACTCCAGGATCCTGGGAATAGAGAACACACGACGGGAAGAGACTTAGACTCACACCAGTCAATGTAGGCACGCCAAACCCTGTAATAAATGGAAGAAGAAGACTTCTTCCTAGCCTTTATCATGGTATCAACAACAGAAGTAGACAGCCATTTCTCCATTAAGATGGAGGTTTCAGCAGCCAGGCCGTCAAAGCCAGAGTTTGTAAATTGGGATGGCGTAGAGAGCCCTGAGTGAGCAGATCTGGCACCAGAGGCAGAACGTACTGATCTACTGCCAGCTGCACCACGTCTGCGAACCACACTCTTCTTGGCCACCTGGGGGCCACCAGAATTGCTGGCACCCCTTCCAGAGCAATCTTGCGCAGCACCCTGCCCAGCAGGGGGAATGGAGGGAAGACATACAGAAGCTGAAAGTCCTGCCATGACATTGCTAGAGCATCCGTGGTCAAGGCTAGGGGATCCTGGGACAGAGAGACAAAGGCCGGTAGCTTGTGATTGTGACGGGACACAAACAGATCCACATCTGGTTGGCCCCAACGGCGACACAGAGATTGGAACACCCTGCTGCATAGGGACCATTCTCCCTGGCGAGAGGTCCCCCGGCTCAGAGAGTCTGCCAGGAGGTTTTCCACCCCCGGGATGTACACAGCTGATATGCAGGGAACATTGGTCTCCGTCCAGGTCAGGATCAGAGACACTTCCTGGAGGGCCCCCTTGCTCCGGGTCCCTCCCTGATGATTGATGTAGGCAACTGCCGTCTGGTTGTCCGAGCGCACCTGAACAGGCAGGCCCCGAAGGTGAATAGTCAACCGACCCAGAACTAACCTGATCACCCGCAGTTCCAAGACATTGATAGGTGTGTGGGCCTCCTGAGGACCCCACCTCCCCTGGGACCGCAGGGACTTCCAGAAGCCCCCCCCAACCTGACAGACTGGCATCCATTGTGACCGTCTCCCAGGAAGGGGTAAGAAAGGATCTGCCCCCCAACAGGTTCCTTGAGTTCATCCACCACAAGAGGGACCTCCTGACCAGGGGGGAGAGCACACAGACCCTGTCCAGGGACGCTGGATCCTTGTCCCATACTGACAAGAGGTGGAGTTGCAGAGGCCTCAGGTGGAACTGAGCATAAGGGACCACCTCGAAGCATGCCACCATCAGGCCCACCAGCTACATCCCCTGCCTGATGGAGGGATGATGACAAGATAGCAGGAACTGAACCCGTGCAATCGGACTGTCCACCTTCTGTTGAGGAAGGAAAATCCTTGCCTGAACCGTATCCAGATTCATTCCTAGAAATTGAGTCACCAAGAAAGGGGACAGTGAGGACTTGGGGTGATTGATCACCCAACCAAATGACTCCAGGGTGGACACCACCAGCTGCGCATCCAATTCTGCCTGATGTAGAGATTGGGTGGTGATGAGAATGTCGTCCAGATAAGGAAGCACGCGGACGCCCTGATACCTGAGCAGAGACATCACGCGCGCCAGCACCTTGGTGAACACCCTGGGAGCCGATGTGGGACCAAAGGGCAATGCCACAAACTGGTAGTGTTGATCCTCCAGAGCGAACCTGAGGAACCTTTGATGACCTGGAAATACAGGAATATGAAGGTAAGCATCCTTGATGTCCACAGAAGTCATGAAATCCCCTTGGCGCAGGGAACTGATGGCAGAGCGCAGAGTTTCCATGCGAAAGAGCCTGCTCCTGACAAATTTGTTGAGGATCTTTAAGTCCAGGATGGGCCTGACTGAACCATCTTTTTTGGGGACTGAATAGGTTGGAATAGAAACCCTTGCCCATTTCTCTTAAGGGGACCTTGCAGATGACCCCCAGCTCCAGGGGGCCTTGCACTGCTTGCATCAGCTCCTGAGCTAACACAGGGTCCTGAGGAATCCGGGATCTGATGAATCTTGGGGGCGGCCAGGCAGCAAACTCTATCTTGTAACCGGGAGGACACTACCTCCTGAATCCACCGGTCTGAGACATGAAGCCTCCAGACGTGAGCGAAGTGCTGAAGTCGCCCCCCCCCACCTGGATGGGTGAGGGCGCCCCATCATGCCTGAGGGGGCTTGGGAGAGGATTTTGCCTTGGGGCCCCAGGAGGAGCCAGGATGCCCACATCCTCTGCCCCTGCCCCAAAAATCTCCCCGGGCCCCAGTAAAGGAAACCCCCCTCCCTTGTCTAGCACCACGGTAGGAGGAGGAGAATGATCCCTGACCCCGAAAGGGCCGAGACTGCCGCCTGCGCTGGGGTAACCTGCCTCCCTTAGCAAAAAGGTCCAGGTGGTCCCCAAACAGGTGTAGTCCTGTGAAGGGAAACCCAGTGAGGGCCTTCTTGGCAGCATTGTCAGCAGCCCACTGGCGTAGCCAAACCGAGCGGCGTATAGCCACCACAAGGGCAGATGTCCTGGCACACATTCTAATGGTGTCATCCAAGGCAGGGAGGACAAAATTTACAAAAACATCACAACTGGAGGGTTCTAGTGTCCACAGCGGTAATGGCAGAAGCACAGACCGGGCGCAGCGCTGTCCCGCACATGCAAAAGCATGGGACCCCAGCTGGTCAATGCGCCGGTCCCCAGCATCCCACAGGGTAGTAGAGTCAGGAGAATGCATGACAGAGGTGTTAGATAACCCTAGGACATCTACCTCGGGAGGGGATGACCAACATCTTACAACATCAGCAGGAAAGGTATACTTCCTATCCCAACCTTTAGGTACCTCGGGAAGTCTACTGGGGCGCTCCCATTCCTTGAGCACAAGGTTATTGAAATGTGGTTGCTCGGGAAATGCCAAATGTGATTTAGCTGTATGGAAGAGTTCCCCCCCTGTGCCTGGGAGCCGCAACAGGGGGAGAAATGGACAGAACCTCAAAAATCTGGGTCAGCAATCTGTCGTGTCATCCGGGGTCCAGGGGTCAGAGCCAGAATCGTCATGGCCTCTGGGCCTCTCATCAGAGGACCCAGTGTCAGAGAAAAGCCCCCCTTCATCCGAAGGGGTATAGCTACAAAGATCCCAAAACTCCTCAGCTTCCATAGGAAAAAGAGTGACATTGGGCGTTAAGTGCCGCTTTTTTGCAGGGGCCTTACGCGCCAAGGTATTAGCAATCAACTTCTCAACAGTAGCCAGTCTAGAAGACACATCAGGCTGAGAATCCCCGGCACTACAGGCCGATAGGGATTAATGCTATAAAACCTGGATGCCCCAATAGCCCGCTAGGGAGTGGGAGTAAATACCACTAGGCCTATAAAAGTTAGCAAACTTAGAGGGCCGGGAGAAGCCAATGGATTCGCCCGCCTGAAAGACATAATAAAAAGGGCCGTAAGCAGACAGTATTAAAAAAATTAAGATAATAAACCGCCCGCGAGGGCACTTACAGACCGCGGTAGGCAGGGGACCGTTGCGCATAAGCCAGCCAAGCAGACAAGATGGCGTCGGTATACCTCAAGGGGCGGCCGGTAACAGCAATGACGCCCCCGAAGAGCGCGAAGCCAGCACATGACAAACAGCCAATGACGGCACACTGGTGCCAGAGGTAAAGCTGCCGCCATACCGACACCCCCCCTTTTTTCCCCCGAAGGCTACCAGGAGAATGAGGGGGGACAGCGGCCACTTAAATAGGGCCCACCTAGCGCTCCTAAGCACCTAACAGCGGTGCTGCCTACCATCACCCGACCAGCGCAGCCAAGGCTGGGAGGCATATTACTAATGGAACGGGTGGGAATAGTCCTACAGGGCAGCAGGCTAATAGCCCCGCTCACCTGCGAGTAGGGAGAGCCATTTCTCGTCCTTCGCAGTCCAGACTGCAGAGAAAATCTGAGGATTTGTGGGAGGTCCCTGGGTATTTGAGGGGCCGGGAGGGGCCTATTTTCGATGTCTCTGCAGTCCAGCGCCATCTGGTGGAGTAATACCCAAGTGTAAGTATTCCTTCTGGAGCAGGACGCACTGTATACTAAGAATATCCTGGCCTGAATGGTATCCAGATTCATGCCCAGGAAGGGGGTTACCCGGGACGGGGAGAGGGAGGATTTGGGATAATTGATCACCCATCCGAATGTTTCCAGGGCAGTCACCACCGTCTGGGTATCCAATTCCGTCTGCTGGAGAGAATGAGACGTAATGAGAAGGTCGACCAGATAAGGGAGAATGCGAATGCCCCGGGCTCTGAGAAGGGCCATCACACCCGCCAGCACCTTGGTGAACACTCTGGGGGCTGAGGTGAGACCGAAGGGAAGTGCCACAAATTGGTAGTGCTGGTCCTTCACGGTGAACCTGAGGAACCGCTGATGCCCTGGGAAGACCGGCACATGAAGGTAAGCATCCTTGATGTCTATGGAGGTCATGAAGTCCCCCTGGGCGCAGAGAGCTGATCGCGGAGCGCAGGGTCTCCATGCGAAAGCGTTTGGTTCTGATGAACTTGTTGAAAAGCTTTAAGTCAAGGATGGGCCTGATGGAACCATCCTTTTGGGTACTATGAAGAGATTGGAATAATAACCCTGACCTCTCTCCCCCGTAGGGACCGGACAAATGACCCCCATAGCCAATAGGTTCTGTACAGCCAGAAACAGACCCCGAACTGCCAGGGGGTCTAGAGGAATCCGAGACCTGAGGAATCGTGGAGGAGGCCATGCAGTGAACTCTAGATTGTAGCCGGAGGACACAACCTCCAGAATCCACCTGTCTGAGACCTGTTGTCCCCAGACATGAGCGAAGAGCCGCAGCCGTCCCCCCACTCGCCCCTTCATGGCTAAGCGGGCTTGGGGCAGACTTGAGCTTGGAGCCCCAGGAGGATCCGGGACGGGCATGGTCTCTGCCCTTGCCCCAGAAGTCTTCCCTGTGCCCCGCAAAGGACACCCCCCTCCCTGACCTGGATCCACAAAAGGAGGGAGTAAAGGACCCCGAACCCCTAAAGGGCCGCGGCTGTCTTTTGCGTTGGGGCAACTTTCCTCCCTTTGCAAAAAGGCTCAAATGGTCACCGAAAAGGAGCAGCCCCTTAAAGGGTAGCCCTGTGACAGCCTTCTTAGCAGCATTGTCAGCTGCCCACTGGCGCAATAGAAACAACCAGAGCCGAGGTCCTGCTACACATCCTAATGGTGTCATCTAAGGCAGAAAGAACATAAGCGATAAACATCTCACATTGTGATAAGGCTCTGAACTCGGCACTAGAAGAATCATCAGGGGAACCTTCCAGAAGGCCCTTGACCAGAGCCCTAATAGCCACCGCAGTAATAGCAGACGCACAGACCGGGCGCAGGGCAGATCCTACACAGGCAAAGGCATGGGAAGCCAGCTGATCAGTACGCCGGTCCTCACTATCCTTCAGGGTAGTGGAATCAGGGGACTGCACCACAGAAGTGTTGGACAACCCCAAAACAGAGGCATCCACTTCTGGGGGAGTTGACCAACATTTAACCACATCCGATGGAAAAGGATACCTTTTATCCCATCCCTTAGGGATACCGGCTAGACCGCTCCCATTCCTTGTGAACCAGATTATTAAAATGTGCCTGTTCTGGAAATTCCAAACATGGCTTTGCAGTACCGAACAGTTCCCCCTGTTGCTTGGGCGCCGCACTTCAAAGATTTGAGTCAAAAGTCTATGGGTGTCATCAGCATCCCAATGCTCTGAGCTGGCATCAGCACCAAGGTAATGCTGATCATCAGAAAATTCTGAATCCGAAAAAAATTCCCCTTCCTCAAGAGGGGCATAGTCAGATAAATCAAGGAAATCTTCAGTCTCCATAGGAAAGGCTGACGCAGCAGGCGCCACATGCCGTCTCTTAGCTGGGGCCTTACGGGCCGCAGAGCTAGCAATCAATCTCTCAATGTTGGCCAGCCTGGAAGAAACATCTGACTGAGACTCCCCACTAGTATTAATCTCACTGGGAGTCATAATCAAGCAAGGGGGTGTGGAAGAAGAATGGTGGGCGCAGACCCAGACAGCCCAGAATGCCGCGTAAGCACCTGCTGGGCGCAGGGTACACAGACCCGCACGTCATCGCTCACAGGGGATGCCCCACACACAGCCGGGCTTGTCCCGATGGGACCCCGAGCACAATATCCTGTGAAACCATCATATGGTGATTTTAGTGGCACAACTCGCCAGTAGGAATTACGCTGTACAGCTACCTGGGATGCCTAAAATGTCCGCTAGGATAGTGGGGGGATTAAAATATTTAGGCCTCTAATAAAAAGTTACATAGAACTAATAGAGGGCAGAGGACCGGGGGGAACCTCTAAACCAGTTTCCCTGCCTGTAAGACATAAAAACATTACACCCCATCAGTTATACAGAAAAAATAAATGGATAATAATGGCAAAATAAGGCCCGCTGTGGCACTTGCGGACTGCCGAAGAGCTAGCAATCATCCAGGCAGCAGACACAAGATGGCGCTGGAGGGCTCTGAAGGGGCGGGCCGCATGAGGTGAGATGCAGAACGCGCCAAGCGCTAAGCCACACCCCCTCCAGGAAGCGCGGGGACAGGCCGAGTAGACGCCACCCCGCAGCCAATCAGTACACAGTAGGCCCCGGAGTGACGTCGCAAGGCGCGCGTGTCAGCGGCGGGAGAATCAAATATGACAAGGGGAGAGGTGAAGAGCTGATCAGAGTACCAGCGCGAGACTGTCAAAGACACAGCCACAGCTTTGCACAGTGGTATGAAGTGCTGTGAATAATGAACCGGCCAGCCTCCGTGTTGTGATAAAACGTCCAGGTTTAATGAAGGTTGGTTAAAATGTTCCTCATGGCAACATCAATACAAAACAGGCAATATAAAAGTGGTAGCGGCGTCGACGCGTTTCGGGCTTGGCGCCCTTATTCATGACAATTTGACAAAGGTAAAACCTTCCTATATATAGACAAGCATCATTCTCTAATTTACTAATTTAATTACGAAAGTAACAAACACGTGATTAATTAATCAAACCACTAAGCACTCACACTTTGATGCACGCGCTGATCTCCTTCATCCGCCGCGCGATGACAACGTCATCCCCCAGAGCGGCCAGGGGCCCAGGGAGCCAATGGCATAAGCGCCAATGACGTGGCTCGCGCCAATAGGCTGGTGGAATGCCTCGTCAAAGTGAGGGCAAACTGAGTCCCCATACGCTCCGGGGAAGGGCGGAAGACAAGCGCAGCAGGTGAAAGCTGCGGCCAAAGCTGCGATCAAACGCACCAGGCATTGAAAATACAATGATAGTTGTCTTGGTTATGGGATGGGGGATATAATATAAAAAATGTAAAATAAATACATGTTATATATAAATTGATTTATTTGATTACTAATCCCCCCATTCATTCTCAGATCACAGTTCACCTACCAATAGTAAGAGGAGGGGCCGGCAGGCAAAAAACTAAAACCCCTCCGTCATTCCCCCTCCTTATCCACTTCGCCCCTCTTAAGGTGAGCCATAAGTTTCCCATTTTTCTGGGTACGTGCCATCAGAGGGGAATCCCAAGTGAGACAGGACAATGAAAATCTCGTCCCCAAAATGGGTCCAATCTATTTGGATGCAGAATAAGCATATCTGTTCCCTATCATTATAGAAAACCCTCAAGGAGAAGAGTCAGCAATGTCAGAGCAGAGGGGGAGTGTAAGGAATAAAAAATGTAAAATAAATACATGTTATATATAAATTGATTGTAAGGGAGGGCATATAGCGGACGGGGCATCCCAAGTCAGGTTCACCATACCTGGACCGCCTACCAGGGGATTTCTGGTGGAGCAAGCTCCTAGTAAAGTACCACTAATAGGTGCTGCCTACGATCACCGACCACGCAGCCAAGGTTGGGAGGCAGAATAAAAGGTGGAACGGGTGGGAATAGTCCTACAGGGCCACGAGCTGTGAAGCCCGGCTCACCTGCGAAAAGAGAAGCCATCATCTTGTCCTTGGCAGCCCACTGCAGAGAAGAAACTGGGGAAGGTCCCAGGTATATATGGATCGGCGGGAGGGGCCTCTTTTTGCCATCTCTGCAGTAAAGCGCCCTCTTGTGTAATCCCATATGTTATGAATCATTATCTGGATCAGGACGTACTGCATACTTAGAATACAGGGATTTTTTATAAAGCAAACGCGAATGCAATCGCAAACACAGAATGGACTTCCTGCAGCAAACATTGCTGCAACTTGACAGGTGTGAATGTAGCCTAAGATTATTGCATGAGCATAATTCCTGCCAGGGATGATTTCTTATCTTCGATTATACAGCCAGGTTTCAGGTTTGTGTTGTCTCTCTGGGATTGCACCATGAGGAAAGGGGTTTTCCAATATAAAAGAGGATTCATCATTCTTGCTGTTAGTAAACTTTTCAGTAAGAAGACGAATGACAGACAAGAGAAAAAAGCATCCACACCCCCTGCAAACACAGGGAAGAGGGATAGAAATACACCCCCCTTTTAGGGTAAAAAAAGGTTGCAATACATACATATTAAATCTCAGGGCCGGGTAACAGAAGAACTAGACACCACCATCAAGGTAAACTCCTTGTATGGCAGGTAAGCAAACAATGATTTGTTTTTACACTTAGCATGAACAATCCCTTTAATCTACCTGACCTGTCCTTCAGATGGTTTATTGGAAGGAGCGGTCTATACTTATAACAGTAAGAGGTGGGGGATGAGTGGCACTCAGAGTATAATAGGCAAAATAAACACAGAGAAAAGAGAATCCCACAAATTTTGATGACAGTGGGTCTGTGGATACTAGTGTTTGCTACCATTCATTTTTCTGAACAAGCTAATCATTAAAGCGGTCCCACACCCATTCTCTACCTAATAGGCATGAGGCCGCATTGTGACTCAGGGGGGGCATCAAGATTGCTGGAGCCCCCCCACCTGCGCATAGACCCCCGCAACCCTAAATCATTACCTTCACGTCCACTGCCTGTCTCAGACAGAATCCAGGCTGATAGAATTGACCTGGATTGGGGTGGGTTTAAAGCTTAGCTTAGCTTAAAGCAGAACAAAGCCCACCAGTGGCTGCCTGCAATCTAAAAGGTTCCAGGGCTGGCTACTGGCTTTCCCACAGGGCACCCCAAATTGGGATGACCCGCTGTGTGAAGCCCCCCAGAGCGCCAGTAATAACTCACCTTTCCCATTCCAATGGTGCATGCATGGGCTCTCATCTAATCAGAGCCATTGGCCTTTAAGCAATGTTTACAAAAGGCAATCAGAGCCCTTTGCCAAAGGATATAAACAACGCAAAGGGCTCTGATTAGATGAGAGCCTGCGCATGTGACGTTGGATTGAGGAGAGGTGAGTTTTTCCGGGGTGAACTGGGGGGGTTTCACACAGCGCACAGAACAAAACCCGGGAAAGTAAAAAAAGTCCTGGGTTTTATTTCCGTTAAACCGGACCTTCACCATGATTTATTGAAAAACCCAAACCCTTAAAAAACTATTCCCCAGCATCTAAAATTAATTAAGTTTTTAGTCACTCATTCTTTCCCCCACTGGGCTGCAACTCTGTTAAGGACTTTAGGATACGTACGCCGCCATCTTGACTCAGAAGCATCACACTTACTGAGGAGAGTGGGATAAAGTACAGGGAGGGTTATAGCTGTGCTTTGCCCAGACAGAGCAGAGCTGGGGTCAGGTAAAGGTCAGCAGTTCCAGCATGCAGAGCAGCACAGTCAGAAGGCACTTCCTGTTTGCAGGCTGCCTGATGTTCCCTGAGCTGCCATCTTGGATGTTTAGAAGGCTCATAACATGCAGTAGATGCAGGTAGGATGATTTTTAATGTAAGCAATCTGTATGTGCAGGGTGTGGGAAACATATAAGATAGACTCTTATTCAGAGTGAAGGTCCGCTTTAAGTCATATTATGCAGTGCCTCCCATTGCTGTTTAGATGTGTTCTAGCTGTTTACATGTAGCCTGGAAACCTGAATCATCTGCAGGAGGACAGCAGGGCTCTGTAATCATGTTTGGTTATCATGTTTCCAATCTCAAAAAGCTCCTAGATATAATCAGGACAGGTGGCAGTAGTGGGCATGCCTGGCCGTGTTCAAGGGCCTACTCAGACTTGGACTGGCTGATAGAGGATTCTCCAGTGGGCCCCATCCACTGGACTGATGAGGACCAGAGGACAATCAGCAGCAATTGAGAAGGTGGGGAGGTATGAAGGGTGATCAGCAGAAGCTTAAAGCATGGTGGGGACTAGAGGACGTTCAACAGCAGTGGTGGACCTTACAGCAGCAGTGGAGAAGGCATTAAGGAGTAGAGGCTGATTGGCAGCAATGGACCCTTCTGTAGCAGTGGAGAAGGCAGCTAGGACTGGAGGATGATCAGTGCTAGGAATGGAGGGTGATGGGCAGTAGAGAAGGGAACAAGGACCAGAGGATAATCAGTGTTAGCAGAGAAGGTTGCAAGGGCCAAAGGATGATTGTTGGCAGTAAAGAAGGCAGTGAGGAATGGAGGGTGATCAGCAGCAGTGGTGGACCTTACAGTAGCAGTGGAGAAGGCATTAAGGAGTAGAGGCTGATTGGCAGCAATGGACCCTTCTGTAGCAGTGGAGAAGGCAGCTAGGACTGGAGGATGATCAGTGCTAGGAATGGAGGGTGATGGGCAGTAGAGAAGGGAACAAGGACCAGAGGATAATCAGTGTTAGCAGAGAAGGTTGCAAGGGCCAAAGGATGATTGTTGGCAGTAAAGAAGGCAGTGAGGAATGGAGGGTGATCAGCAGCAGTGGTGGACCCATCAGTGGCAGTGGAGCTGGCCGGTGACATGACATGGCATGTGACATTACCTACCACAAAGGGGACCACTGTAACTCTCTTGCCCAAGGGCCCACAAATGCGTGCCCATGCCAGGCATTTGTGAATGGCCACTGCGGACACGTTCCCTGTTAGAAGGAAGAGGTGGGTGCGGTCGCCAGCGCGCTTGGACCGGTTACCTTAGACAAAGGGACTGGAGCGGATCTGAGCGCGCTGATTGGACGAGCGGCTGCGCATGCGTCATAGAACCGGAAGAGGCAACCTGGGGGGTTTCAAACAGCGTCCCAAATCAGGATGCCTGGGGGGCAAGAAACAAAACCTGGGATAGTCAAAATCCTGGGTTTTGTTCCATTTTAACCTTAAATTTGACCAGAATTTGGCTGATCTGTTCGATCAGAACAGACTTTATGAAGAACCAGGGGTGAGAATTGTTCAACAACATTTTTATTTAAAACAAAAAACATTTATTCCTGTTATATATAGTGTTAGGTGCTGGCAGAGATCCCCTTTAGCCAACTGATGTCTATTTAACCCTTTCGCTGCCAGGCTACCTGAAGTTTTTGTCACCCTTTGTTGCCAGACCATTTTGCACTATTTTGCGCTCCACATGTTCAACTGTGATTTTTTAAGGGATTTCCCAGGGAATTATATATTCTTTTTTTCAGCAGAATCTGGGTTTTAACATGAAATGTTTTGTCATTTTTTAGGTGTATTCTCAATATTTTGGGGTGAAATATGTGCAGATAAATAAAAATTTGTTTTTTTTGTAATAAAAAAAGTAATTTAGTCAATAAAATCTTATTGCATGTGAAATCCTAATTTCTCCTGGTCACAACGTTACCACATATGTATAGGTAGACACCTTTTCCTGCCCAGGAGACTCCCCCAAACTGAAACAGCGCTTTAGGAGATTTTTAGATACAAATATGCTAAGCGCTAGGCGCACCTTGCAGTTTTTCAAGAAAAACAACCCTTTACATTTGAAATACCCCCCACAAACTTCATATTCCCTGAAAGTATACACCTCAGGCTTTCTAGGTGTACCAGGCTTGTTTACATAGGTGCAGTTTTCTGGAAGTAATTCCTCAATAAAAAAATATGCAAACAAAAAAAAACAAGCCCAATCTGAAAAAGCAACATGCCCCGAACAGAACAATACCCAACATGCATAGCTACCGTCAAGGAAAGAGTTGTCAAACACCTCAAAGTAAAGCATGTGCGTAAGGGTAATTTTACTTGAAAATTTCAGCTCTGCAGACAAAGTGCGCACCTTATACTTTTTCTACCAAAACAACCCTTTACATTTGGAATACCCCCCAGAAACCATATATTCCCTGAAAGAACATATGTTAAGCTTTCTAAGCGTGCCCAGCTTGTTGTAGTGGGCTCATCATTTTAGAAGTAATCCCTTGAAGAATTCTTAGGTTGCACGAGGTTTCCCTCAAAGAAATTATAAAAAAAACAGAATAAAAAACACATTTTCTTAAAAAATCAATATGCAAACAAGAAAAAACAAGCTAAATCTGAAAGAGCAAGGTCCCCCGAGCAGAACAATAACCCACATGCATATGTACTATTAACCCTTTTAATTGCCCGTCTACTTGCCCAGGAGACCCCCCAAACTGAAAATAGCACTTTATAACATTTACAAATAAAATACTACTACTATCCACACTATAAACATAAGGGGTTAATTAAAAAAAAAAATGACATAGGGTCCCTTAAAAATCCCCCCCCCCAAAAAAAAAAAAAAAAAAAAAAAAAAAGGGGGTCCCCCTTACCCAGCATTACCAGCCCGGGACCAGCTATGGGGGCTTGTAGGCACAGAGTGGGGGGGCCAGCTTTTGTGGCCCCCCCCACCCTGCAGCCTACAAGCCCACATAGCCTATGTGGGCCCGGGCTCTTCTGCCCCCCCCAGGCTTTGGGGAGGCAGGTAATTGGGGGTGCCGGGGGTTAATGGCAAGTCACCTGCTAGTTGCAGTCTCATGGATCCCTTACCAGTTCACAAGGGGTTAACAGTAAAAAAAAAATACACACTGACACATAAGAAAAAATTAGTTTTATTAAAAAATAAAAACTTTTTTTTTACTTTACTTACCTCCAATCGTCAGCTCCTTTGTCCCTCGATGTGATGACAGATGCAATCATGCTGGCTGCAGTAGCAGAGGGGCAGGTGATGATCTGATCACCTGACCCTCTGCTCCTGTGGCCAGCATGATCGCATCTGAATGAAGAGCAGCAGGGAGCCTGGACGACACCCAGTGAGTGACGTCATAAGCCCTGCCCCCAGAGGGGCTGGGCCTAATGGCAAGATGGCGTCACCCGTCGGGAAAGGAAGGGGAGAGCCCTTTCAGGCTCTCCCCTGAAGCTGAAGAGCCGGGGGGGGGGGGGGGGCGATCGGAGGCCCCCCCAGTGAAGAGAAGACCCGGCGGGAGGCAGCGCGGCCACAGGTAAGTAAATGTCATTTTTATTATATATATATTTTTTTTTTTTTACAGATAGCAGCTGCTGCTGCCGAAGCAGGGGGGGGGGGGGGCGGCCTATTCCGGGGGCTCTCCTGGAGCCATCCGAGCCCCCACGGGGGATCGGATGGCACAAAATTAAAGAGGAGACCCGGCCGGATTTTTTTAACTAGCGGCGGGTAAAGTCAAGCACGTAACACCTACGGGCTTGGCATTTAACGCCCAGCCAAGCCAGCACGTAGGTGTTACGGGCTTGGCCACAAAAGGGTTAAACCTAAACTTTTAAAGTAGACCCACAGTCTTAAAAGGACCATAAACTCATCAACAATAGGTCAGTAAACAGATCACCTGATGCCTGTCCCATGTCCCCCCCCCCCATGAATTGAATTCCTTTAGGACTACGCAAATAAATTGGTGCTCTCAGCGTAGTTCAGCAGTACTTTCTGGTCTCTGCAATCCAGTGCTATCCATAAGCTTTTCACAGCCCTGGGCACGGCCATATGTACGAGGTTGCAGGGAACGTCCCCCAATTTTTGTGTCTGCCGCCCACCTGGGGAGAATGGGGAAGGGGATTGTGCATGCAGTGTGACTCTGTGCAGCCTCCCTGTAGCCGCTACCAGATGCGCAGAGAACTGCACTGGTTTCCGGAACCAGGTGTTTTATTTTGTTGACCCCGCCCACCACTTATTTTAGGACTTGACTTCTGCTTTAAAGTGGATGGCCAGTGTCTGTATAACCCCCCCCCCCCACCCCCGATGCTATAGCAGGACAGGGCCATCACCTCTAGAATCCGGCACGGTGACGGTGGCAGCTGCACAGTCGACAGCAGAGTAGACTACCGCTTTCAAAGGGGCCTGGAGGTAAGGAGGTTAAAAATTTCTATGTGTGCACAGGCATACAATGGGCAAAAATAAATAAAAGGTTTGACCTAAAAATACAATTCTGTGATTACTCACCTGTAGAATTGGTATTATGAGTATACAGTACGTCCTGCTCCAAATAGATTACTTACACGTGGGTATTACTCCGCCAGATGGCGCTGGCCTGCAGAGACATCGAAAAATAGGCTCCTCCCGGCCCCTCAAATACCCGGGGACCTCAAACAAATCCCCAGCATTGAAAAGCAGTTAAGGAGAATCCGGGAGAATTAAACAACCCAAACTATCAACTACAATGATAACAATCACCATACGGGGATCCAAGATAATGCAAAGCCAAAAGGTGGGTTGGAGCAGGACGTACTGTATACTCATAATACCAATTCTACAGGTGAGTAATCACAGAATTGTATTATTCTTAGTATACAGTACGTCCTGCTCCAAATAGATTACTTACACGTGGGACATCCAATAGCAGTGTCCATAAAGTAGTGTGGGATCCCCAAGAAACAAATAGCAGCAGACAGTTTAAACCACTGCCGCCTGCAGAACCTTTCGGCCAAAAGCAGCGTCAGCTGAGGCCCTAACATCAACCTTGTAAAACTTTGAAAAGGTATGAACAGAAGACCAAGTAGCAGCCTTGCAAACTTGTTCAACAGAAGCCTGGTGCTGAAAAGCCCAAGAGGCACCAATAGCACGAGTGGAATGAGCAGTAAGGCGGAAGGGAGCATTCTTCCCCTTAGCAGAGTAGGCCTGAATCACAGCCTGACGAATCCACTTGCTGATAGTAGACTTGGCAGGAGCCAAACCCTTCCTAGGACCAGAAGGGACCACAAAAAGAGCATCAGTTTTCCTGAGAGGTGCAGTAGCCAAAGAGTGCAAAACTCTCTCCTTAGCATTGCTAGGATTAGGGCACAAAGAAGGAAGAACAATATCCTGATTCAAATGAAAAGCAGACACTACCTTAGGCAGAAAGTCAGGTTTGAAACAAAACACCACCTTGTCCTGGTGTCTCTCATAGTAGGGGGGCTGAATGGACAGCGCCGCCAGCTCAGACACACGCCTGACAGAAGTGATAGCCACCAGAAATACAACCTTGAGCGTAAGAATGGCCAGGGCAGCATCCTGCTCCCTCAAAGGGAGCACCCTGCAAGGCTGACAGAACCAAGTTCAGATCCCAAACAGGCACCATAGGCTTACGTGGGGGGCGCACATTAGTGACCCCCTGGAAAAAAAGTCCTGATCAGAGGGTGCTGAGCAAAGGACTTCTGGAAGAAAATAGCCAGGGCAGAAACCTGCCCTTTCAGAGTACTGAGTTGGAGCCCCATCTTCAACCCATGCTGCAATAGAGAACACACGACAGGGAAGAGACTTAGACTCACACCAGTCAATGTAGGCACACCAAACCCTGTAATAAATGGAAGAGGAAGACTTCTTCCTAGCCTTTATCAAGGTATCCACAACCGAGGAAGACAGCCCCTTCTCCATCAAGATGGAGGTTTCAGCAGCCAGGCCGTCAAAGCCAGAGTTTGTAAATTGGGATGGCGTAGTAAGCCCTGAGTGAGCAGATCTGGCACCATGGGCAGAGTGTACTGATCTACTGCCAGCTGCACCACGTCTACGAACCACACTCTTCTTGGCCACCTGGGGGCCACCAGAATTGCTGCCGCCCCTTCCAGGACAATCTTGCGCCGAACCCTGCCCAGCAGGGGAATTGGAGGGAAGACATACAGGAACTGAAAGTCCTGCCATGACATTGCTAGAGCATCCGAGGCCAAGGCCAGAGGATCCTGGGACAGGGAGACAAAAGCTGGAAGCTTATGATTGTGGCGGGATGCAAACAGATCCACATCTGGTTGGCCCCAACGGTGACAGAGATTGAAACACCCTGCTGCATAGGAACCATTCTCCCTGACGAGATGTCCCCCTGCTCAGAGAGTCCGCCAGGCGATTTTCCACCCCCGGGATGTACACAGCTGATATGCAGGGGACATTGGCCTCCGCCCAAGTCAGGATCAGAGACGCTTCCTGGAGGGCCCCCTTGCTCCGGGTCCCTCCCTGATGATTGATGTAGGCAACTGCCGTTGTCCGAGCGCACCTGAACAGGCAGGCCCCGAAGGTGAGTAGTCAAGTGAGCCAGAACTAACCTGATCGCCCGCAGTTCCAAGACATTGATAGGTGTGTGGGCCTCCTGAGGACCCCACCTCCCCTGGAACTGCAGGGACTTCCAGAAACCCCCCCCCCCCAACCTGACAGACTGGCATCTGTGGTGACCGTTTCCCAGGGAGGGGTAAGAAAGGATCTGCCCCCCAACAGGTTCCTTGAGTCCATCCACCACAAGAGGGACCGCCTGACCCGAGGGGAGAGCACACAGACCGACCCCGTCTAGGGACGCTGGGTCCTTGTCCTATACTGACAATAGGTGAAGTTGCCTCAAGTGGAACCGAGCATAAGGAACCGCTTCAAAGCATGCCACTATCAGGCCCACCAGCTGCATCCCCTGCCTAATGGAGGGATGAGGACAAGATAGGAGGAACTGAGCCTGTGCAATCAGACTGTCAACCTTCTGTTGAGGAAGGAAAATCCTTGCCTGAACTGTATCCAGATTCATTCCTAGGAATGGAGTTACCAAGGAAGGGGACAGTGAGGACTTGGGGTGGTTGATCACCCATCCAAATGGCCCAGAGTGGACACCACCAGCTGAGTTTCCAACTCTGCCTGATGTAGAGATTGGGAAGTGATGAGAATGTCGTCCAGATAGGGAAGCACGCGGACGCCCTGACATCTGAGCAGAGACATCACGCCCGCCAGCACCTTGGTGAACACCCTGGGAGCTGAAGTGAGACCAAAGGGCAAAGCCACAAATTGGTAGTGTTGATCCAGAGTGAACCTGAGGAACCTTTGATGACCTGGAAATACAGGAATATGAAGGTAAGCATCTTTGATGTCCACAGAAGTCATGAAATCCCCTTGGCGCAGGGAACTGATGGCAGAGCGCAGAGTTTCCATGTGAAAGCGCCAGCCCCTGACAAATTTGTTGAGGATCTTTAAGTCCAGGATGGGCCTGACTGACCCATCTTTTTTTGGGGTACTGTGAATAGGTTGGAATAGAAGCCCTTGCCTTTTTCTCTTAAGGGGACCTGGCAGATGACCCCCCGCTCCAGGAGACCTTGCACTGCTTGCACCAGCTCCTGAGCTGACACAGGGTCCTGAGGAATCCGGGATCTGATGAATCTTGGAGGGGGACAGGCAGCAAACTATCTTGTAACCGGAGGACACTACCTCCTGAATCCACCGGTCTGAGACATGAAGCCTCCAGACGTGAGCAAAGTGCAACAGCCGTCCCCCCACCCGGATGGGTGAGGGCACCCCACCATGCCTGAGTGGGCTTGGGGGATGATTTTGCTTTGGGACCCCAGGAGGAGCCAGGACGTCCACGTCCTCTGCCCCTACCCCAGAAATCTCCCCGGGTCCCAGGAAAGGAAACCCCCCTTCCCCTGTCTGGCTCCACGGTAAGAGGAGGAGAAGGAACCCTGACCCCGAGAGGGCCGAGATTGCCACCTGCGCTGGGGTAACCTGCCTCCCTTAGCAAAAAGGTCCAGGCGGTCCCCAAACAGGCGCAGTCCTTTGAAGGGAAAACCAGTGAGGGCCTTCTTGGCAGCGTTGTCAGCAGCCCACTGGCGCAGCCAAACCGAGCGGCGTATAGCCACCACAAGGGCAGATGTTCTGGCACACATTCTGATGGTGTCATCCAGAGAGGACAAAATTTACAAACACATCACAACTGGTAAGTGCATTAAACACCTCACAAGACAAATCATCAGGGGCACTGTCAAGTATATTTCTGATAAGGGTTCTAGTGGCCACAGCAGTAATGGCAGAGGCACAGACTGGGCGCAGCGCCGTCCCCGCACATGCAAAGGCGTGGGATGCCAGCTGGTCAATGCGCTGGTCCTCAGCATCCCGCAGGGTAGTAGAGTCAGGTGAATGCATGACAGAGGTGTTAGATAGCCCTAGGACCGGGGCATCCACCTGGGGGGGGGGGGGGGGGGGGGATGACCAACACTTTACCACATCAGCAGGAAAAGGATACTTCCTATCCCAACTTTTAGGGACCCCGGGAAGTTTACTGGGGCGCTCCCATTCCTTGAGCACAAGGTTATGGAAATGTGCCTGCTCGGGAAATTCCAAACGTGATTTTGCTGTATGGAAAAGCTCCCCCCCTTTGCCTGGGAGCCGCAACAGGGAGAGAGATGGACAGAACCTCAAAAATCTGGGTCAATAATCTGTCAGTGTCATCCGGGGCCCAGGGGTCAGAGCCAGAATCGTCATGACCCCTTGGTCTGTCATCAGATGAGCCAGAGTCAGAAAAAAAGCTCCCCTTCATCAGACGGGGTATAGCCACAAAGATTCCAAAACTCTCAGTTTCCATAGGGAAAATAGTGACATTAGGCGTTAAGTAACCCGCTAATGAAGTGGGAGTATTACACAAGGCATACAAGCTATATAACTAATAAAGGGCAGGGAGAAGCCAAAGGGTTCGCCCAGCCTGAAAGACATAAGAAAAGACCATAAGCACACAGTAATAAAAGGAAGAATATAAAGCCGCCCGCGAGGGCACTTACGGACCGCAGTAGGTAGAGATCCGTCGCGCATGGGCCAACCAAGCAGGTTAAAGATGGCATCGGTATACCTCGAGGGGCGGGACGGTATCGGTGATGACGCGGGGCGCGCCATAGACGGGCCCGCCCCCCCCGAAGAGCGCGAAGCCAGGACGTGCCAAGCAACCAATGAGGTAATGCCGCCGCCAAGCGCGGAACATAGTGTGCATAAAGGGCGCGTGGCGGCGGCAAATTTGAAAGACAGTAAAAATTAAAGCAAGCCAGCACGCCAGCTGACGCAAGGCAGAAACAAAGGATAAAGTGTAAAACACAGAATGCATAGCATACACAGTTACACACCCCCCCTCTTTTCCCCCGAAGGCTACAAGGAGAATGAGGGAGGACAGCGGCCACTTAATATAGGGCCCACCGGTAGACAGAGGCAAAGGGGCAATAGTGCGGGAGGGGCATCCCATAGAGGCTCACCATAAGCCTGAACTGCCTACCCTTTGGTGGGGGATTGCGGTGGAGCAGCGCTCCTAAGCACCTTACAGCGGTGCTGCCTACCATCACCCGACCAGCGCAGCCAAGGCTGGGAGGCATATTACTAATGGAATGGGTGGGAATAGTCCTAAAGGGCCGCAGCCTAATAGCCCCGCTCACCTGCGAGTAGAGAGCCATTTCTCGTCCTTCGCAGTCCAGACTGCAGAGAAATTCTGGAGATTTGTGAGAGGTCCCCGGGTATTTGAGGGGCAGGGAGGAGCCTATTTTTCGATGTCTCTGCAGTCCAGCGCCATCTGGCAGAGTAATACCCATGTGTAAGTAATCTATTTGGAGCAGGACGTACTGTATACTAAGAATAAAAATATCAAATTATAATTCTGGGGTCATCATATATAAGAGAATTCCATACCCAGGATCACTAAAATGTTGTAAACACACCACTGCTCGCGACTCAGGGGGGGTAAAAGATTGGCGATTCTCCCCTGTGCACAGCCCCCAAAAGCCTATGTCACCAGAACCAAGACCTCACCATCTTCCTGCTTCTCTTCTAGGTCACGTTCTCAGGCTTCTGCGTTGTGGGCTACCAGCCAAGAACTGGATACATGACCACCACTGACCAATGATGCGACCGCATTAGGTCAGGGGAGTGTGGGCAGGTAAGATTTAGTGGGTTTGCAGGGGGTTTATAGAGTGGGGACTCCACCAATCATATCCCCCCCCCCCCCCCCCCCCAGAGCAAACCAAAACTTTTTGTAAAATGGGTTTGGTCCATCAGAACAGAACCTGAGATTTTGACTTTCCGGGGTCTTGTTTCTTGCCACCGGGGCATTGCAAGAAACAAGACCCGGCTGTGTAAAACACCCCAGATCACCAATAAAAAAAAATCAACTTTCCCCAGCCCTATGGCACATGCTCTGGCTCTCGTCCTACCATAACCATTTGCCGTGCATATTTCATGTTTGACAAATGGCTCTGTTTACGGTAATCTGGAGCAAAATCAGGCACATCAGGTAGGGTGCGCTCTCGCCTACAGATGTGCTGGGGATGCAGCAGCCCTCACTCCCTATTGTTTACAGTACGAAGAGTGCAGCTGCACAAGGCGAGTTTTGTGGCGCCCCAGTGGGGCATCCCAAGGAGGAGGTGTCTGGTTTTGTTCCGCTTTAAGATCCCTGGCCAGACAAATGACAAAAAAGTGCTTATTTCACAGACTCAAACCCATAAAGTCCTGCAGTTTTTTTCCCATCATTTACTCCAAACCCAAAACAGCTACATCTGCCACAGCCCATAGACATCAGATAGCATCAGAAGAGAGCAATGATCCTCTTTAGTCTCCGGGCAGCTTTTGCCTCATTAAGCTCTTAAGGGTGGATTTGTTTTTTTGCCGGCTCGATGGAAAAGCAGAAGAGGAAGAAGACATAGATGTCACAGCAAGAACAGAGCGGGCTAAACAAGCAATTTCTGCATCCAGCCTGCATTAAATAACCTTTGTTAAGGTGACCTCCAAGCAGAGGCTGAGTGAGAAATCAATACCGTGCAATCGTTGTCCGGATAATGGAGTTCCATGATTGCAACTCTTTCATTTAGTATGTTGGGACAAAGAAATTACCGGGGACAGGATGTCCTCGTTTACTTCCCAGAAACCAATGATCACTGCTGCAGCCTCAACCCCTACACACAGTAGACGGCAAATTGTGTGAAGTGCCAGGGAATTGGTGAGAGATCCCTCTTCTCAAGAGGCTTCGGCTCCCAAATTAAAGCAGCCCACAAGAGGCCGGAGAGGACACAAAGCAACTGCCATGATGCCTGAAAGCGCAACTTGACGAAGCAAACTTTTTTGTTCCGATTCATTGATGGAGGAGAGAAGTCACAATACCTCAGAAGTCTCCTCAAATATATACTAAAAAAAAGTGTATTAAACTCAACAATTCTTACCTTAATAACCTTTAACCCTTTCAGTGCCAGGCTACCTAGATAGGTTGTCACCCTCTGTTGCCTGACTATATATATATAATTATATTTATTTACCTGATTTTTTTATATACATTCTTATTTTCAGCAGAGTTTGGGCTTTTTGCTTTGTCAATATTTTTGGGTGAAATATGTAAAAAAATATATACTTTAATTTTTAAAAAGTATTTCAAGAAAATCCCCCCCTTTGGGGGACTCTACTGGGTTATTCTGGCCCCCTCAGTCCAAGGCCAGTCAGTATTCTGTCAGCATGCTGGAGATGGCCCCCGAGAAGCAGGAGATGCACAGGGTACGGATTCACAAAGCCATCTGAATTTATTGAGAAAACATCACATTACTTCTAACCCATGTCACACACCGATGAGCAGAACTCCGGCACTAGATCCTGTAAAATGTACAGGGTTGGCACTTAACAGGTGGGGATGCAGCGCCATACAATTTACATGCTTGCCACTTAAAGAGTTGAGGATGCGCGCTACATTTAAAAACAGCTCTGATTTACAATGGGAAGGGAGAACTGCCACATCCCCGGCATTCAGATATGTTGGGAAGGGAACACCAAAGAGCTCAGGGATAAGGGGGAATACCTGACGCAATCTCTGCCCTTTGCCGAAAGTAAGTAAAAATGGTAAAGGGCTCTGATTGGACAAGAGTCCACGCTCTCCAATTCGGGATACCCCAAGGAGTGGAACTCAATTGGCCCTGGAGTCTATTAAACTTAAAGAGCTCTTTACCACCTTTACAGGATGGGTGCCAAATATCAAAATGGCTGCACAAATGTCAAGCGTATCCCATCAATCCCACCTTTGATCACAAAGTCAGAGAAAGTGAAGAGTGCTTTATGACATTTTTAAATAAAATACAACTATTACACGCACTATCAAGGCTTAAAAAAAAAAAAAAAAAAAACACACACACAACAACAATGGGGGCTGGTAGACCAGGGCACAGAGACTGAGCAGCTGGCTCCCGGCCCTGAAGTCTACCAGCCCACACAGCCATCAATAAATATAATATATATATTATATATATATATATATATATATATATATATATATCACACACACACTTTGGCTGACCTGCCCACTTGGGTTTCACCTTTGTCTAACCCTCTCCTACTCACTTCCTCCCCCCTCCCACCTAGTAATAGAACCACTTGGAAAAGCAAACCAATCACAAATAGATCCCCAATTGAGACAGCAAAGTTCCTCTTCTGCTTGTCTCACCCCCTCCCTTGGAATGTGGTCAGTTGGTATCATATAGCAGAAATGAGATTGGAATATTCTGAGGCTGTGATACCAACACCAGCCCCCTGGTGGGAAAGGGAAAATACAATTCTGTGATTACTCACCTGTAGAATTGGTATTATGAGTATACAGTACGTCCTGCTCCAGATATAGTACTTACTATCGGGTATTACTCCGCCAGATGGCGCTGGACTGCAGAGACATCGAAAATAGGCTCCACCCGGCCCCTCAAATACCCAGGGACCTCCCACAAATCCCCAGCATTGAAAAGCAGTTAACGAGAAGCCGGGAGAATTAAAACAACCCAAACTAGTAACTATAACAATGATAACAATCACCATACAGGTGATCCAAGATAATGCAAAACCAAGGGTGGGGTGGAGCAGGACGTACTGTATACTCATAATACCAATTCTACAGGTGAGTAATCACAGAATTGTATTATTCTTAGTATATAGTAGGTCCTGCTCCAGATGGAATACTTACACTTGGGACATCCAATAGCAGTGTCCATAAAGTAGGGTGGGATCCCCAAAGTTAACAGCAGACAGTTTAAACCACCGCCGCCTGCAGAACCTTTAGGCCAAAAGCTGCATGAGCTGAGGCCCTAACATCAACCTTGTAAAACTTTGAAAAGGTATGAACTGAAGACCAAGTAGCGGCCTTGCAAACTTGTTCAACAGAAGCCTGGTGCTGAAAAGCCCAAGAGGCACCAATAGCACAAGTAGAATGAGCAGTAAGGCGGAAGGGAGGATTCTTCCCCTTAGTAGAATAGGCCTGAATCACAGCCTGACGGATCCATTTGCTGATAGTAGACTTGGCAGGAGCCAAACCCTTCCTAGGACCAGAAGGGACCACAAAAAGAGCATCAGTCTTTCTGAAAGGTGCAGTAGCCACCAGATAGTACTTCAGACACCTAACCACATCCAAAGAATGCAAGACGCTCTCCTTAGCATTACTAGGATTAGGGCACAATGAAGGGAGAACAATGTCCTGATTCAAATGTAAGGCAGACACTACCTTTAGGCAGAAAATCTGGCTTGAAGCGGAACACCACCTTGTCCTGGTGTCTCTCATAGTAGGGGGGCTGAATGGAAAGCGCCGCCAACTCAGACACACGCCTAACAGAGGTGATAGCCACCAGAAAGACAACCTTGAGAGTAAGAATGGCCAGGGAAGCATCCTGCACAGGTTCAAATAGAGCACCCTGCAAGGCTGACAAAAACAAGTTCAAATCCCAAACAGGCACCATAGCAAGTGAAGGACGCACATGAGTCACCCCCTGGAAAAAAGTCCTAATCAGAGAATGCTGAGTAAAGGACTTCTGGAAGAAAACAGCCAGGGCAGAAACCTGACCCTTCAGAGTACTGAGTTGGAGCCCCATCTCCAACCCATGCTGTAGGAACTCCAGGATCCTGGGAATAGAGAACACACGACAGGGAAGAGACCTAGACTCAAACCAATACTGAATCAAAGTAAGAGAATTCTCCCACTCTTAAAGCTGCGCTGTTTTTCAAATACAAATACGTACACAATCTTAATCTAAAACTTTAAAATTTAAATGCAATTAATAATCCTACGCAAGGAGTCAAAACTGTGTCAGTCCAGTCTCTATTAATACTAAAAAAAAAACTATGTATAACAACATAGATAGACTCCACGGGATATAAAGGATTACTTAGTCCTCTTTTTTGCTTTCCGTGCTGAACAACAATTCCAATGTGTGCCCCGCCACCAATGAGAATTATGGACTCTGCATTTGCCCTGAGGAAGCGACGTTCTGTCGCGTAACGCGTAGACTGGGGGAGCGGCGCAGTGACGGCTGGCACATCCGTACCTACGGAGAATTATATAACGCGATTGGGAATATATTGATCAAATATTATTACATCACCTTACGTATATGATGGGCTTGATGACAAGATTTTATCTGGTACGTGCAATTTAAATCATTGGTGGCGGGACACACATTGGAATTGTTGTTCAGCACGGAAAGCAAAAAAGAGGACTAAGTAATCATTTATATCCCGCGGAGTCTATCTATGTTGTTATACATAGTTTTTTTAGACTCACACCAGTCAATGTAGGAACGCCAAACCCTGTAATAAATAGAAGAAGAAGACTTCTTCCTAGCCTTTATCAAGGTATCCACAACCGAGGAAGACAGCCCCTTGTCCATCAAGATGGAGGTTTCAGCAGCCAGGCCGTCAAAGCCAGAGTTTGTAAATTGGGATGGCGTAGTGAGCCCTGTGTGAGCAGGTCTGGCACCCTGGGCAGAGTGTACTGATCTACTGCCAGCTGCACCACGTCTGCGAACCACACTCTTCTTGGCCACCTGGGGGCCACCAGAATTGCTGGCACCCCTTCAAGAGCAATCTTGCGCAGAACCCTGCCAAGCAGGGGAATTGGAGGGAAGACATACAGGAACTGAAAGTCCTGCCATGACATTGCTAGAGCATCCGTGGTCAAGGCCAGAGGATACTGGGACAGGGAGACAAAGGCCGGTAGCTTGTGATTGTGACGGGACGCAAACAGATCCACATCTGGTTGGCCCTAACGGTGACACAGAGATTGGAACACCCTGCTGCATAGGGACCATTCTCCCTGGCGAGAGGTCCCCCTGCTCAGAGAGTCTGCCAGGAGATTTTCCACCCCCGGGATGTACACAGCTGATATGCAGGGAACATTGGTCTCCGCCCAGGTCAGGATCAGAGACACTTCCTGGAGGGCCCCCTTGCTCCAGGTCCCTCTCTGATGATTGATGTAGGCAACTGCCATCTGGTTGTCCGAGCACACCTGAACAGGCAGGCCCCGAAGGTGAGTAGTCAACTGAGCCAGAACTAACCTGATCGCCCACAGATCCAAGACATTGATAGGTGTGTGGGCCTCCTGAGGGCCCCACCTCCCCTGGAACCAGAGGGACTTCCAGAAACCCCCCCCCCCCCCAACCTGACAGACTGGCATCCGTGGTGACCGTTTCCCAGGAAGGGGCAAGAAAGGATCTGCCCCCCAACAGGTTCCTTGAGTCCATCCACCACAAGAGGGACCTCCTGACCAGGGGGGAGAGCACACAGCCCCTGTCCAGGGACGCTGGATCCTTGTCCCACACTGAAAAGAGGTGGAGTTGCAGAGGCCTCAAGCAGAACTGAGCATAAGGGACCGCCTCGAAGCACGCCACCATCAGGCCCACCAGCTGCATCCCCTGCCTGATGGAGGGATGATGACAAGATAGCAGGAACTGGACCTGTGCAATCAGACCATCCACCTTCTGTTGAGGAAGGAAAATCCTTGCCTGAACTGTATCCAGATTCATTCCTAGGAATGGAGTCACCAAAGAAGGGACAGTGAGGACTTGGGGTGGTTGATCACCCATCCAAATGACTCAAGGGTGGACACCACCAGCTGAGTATCCAATTCTGCCTGATGTAGAGGTGATGAAAATGTCGTTCAGATAAGGCAGCACACGGACGCCCTGATACCTGAGCAGAGACATCACGCCAGCCAGCACCTTGTTGAACATCCTGGGAGCTGAGGTGAGACCAAATGGCAATGACACAAACTGGTAGTGTTGATCCTCCAGAGCGAACCTGAGGAACCTTTGATGACCTGGAAATACAGGAATATGAAGGTAAGCATCCTTGATGTCCACAGAAGTCATGAAATCCCCTGGGTGCAGAGAACTGATGGCAGAGCGCAGAGTTTCCATGCGAAAGCGCCTGCTCCTGACAAATTTGTTGAGGATCTTTAAGTCCAGGATGGGCCTGACTGAACCATCTTTTTTGGGGACTGAATAGGTTGGAATAGAAGCCCTTGCCCTTTTCTCTTAAAGGGACCTTGCAGATGACCCCCAGCTCCAGGAGGCCTTGCACAGCCTGCACCAGTTCCTAAACTGACACAGGGTCCTGAGGAATCCGGGATCTGATGAATCTTGGAGGGGGACAGGCAGCAAACTATCTTGTAACCGAAGGACACTACCTCCTGAATCCACCGGTCTGAGACATGAAGCCTCCAGACGTGAGCGAAGTGCTGAAGCAGTCCCCCCACCCGGATGGGTGAGGGCGCCCCATCATGCCTGAGGGGGCTTGGGAGAGGATTTAGCCTTGGGACCCCAGGAGGAGCCAGGATGTCCACGTCCTCTGCCCCTACCCCAGAAATCTCCCCGGGCCCCAGTAAAGGAAACCCCCCTCCCTTGTCTAGCACCACAGTAGGGGGAGGAGAAGGAGCCCTGACCCCGAAAGGGCCGAGACTGCCGCCTGCGCTGGGGTAACCTGCCTCCCTTAGCAAAAAGGTCCAGGCGATCCCCAAACAGGCGCAGTCCTTTGAAGGGAAAACCAGTGAGGGCCTTCTTGGCAGCGTTGTCAGCAGCCCACTGGCGTAGCCAAACCGAGCGGCGTATAGCCACCACAAGGGCAGATGTCCTGGCACACATTCTAATGGTGTCATCCAAGGCAGAGAGGATAAAATTTACAAAAACATCACAACTGGGGAGTGCATTAAACACCTCACAAGGCAAATCATCAGGGGCACTATCAAGTATACTTCTGATCAGGGTCCTAGTGGCCACAGCGGTAATGGCAGAGGCACAGACCGGGCGCAGCGCCGTCCCCGCACAAGCAAAAGCATGGGACGCCAGCTGGTCAATGCGCCGGTCCTCAGCATCCCGCAGGGTAGTAGAATCAGGGGAATGTATGACAGAGGTGTTAGATAACCCTAAGACCGGGGCATCCACCTCGGGAGGGGATGACCAACACTTTACCACATCAGCAGGAAAGGGATACTTCCTATCCCAACTTTTAGGTACACCGGGAAGTCTACTGGGGCGCTCCCACTCCTTGAGCACAAGGTTATTGAAATGTGCTTGCTCAGGAAATTCCAAACGTGACTTAGCGGTATGGAAAAGTTCCCCCCTTTGCCTGGGAGCCGCAACAGGGGGAGAAATGGACAGAACCTCAAAAATCTGGGTCAGCAATCTGTCAGAGTCAGAGCCAGAATAGTCATGACCCCTTGGCCTCTCATCAGATGACCCCGAGTCAGAGGAAAGCTCCCCTTCATCCGGGTATAGCCACAAAGATTCCAAAACATCAGTTTCCATAGGGAAAAGAGTGACATTAGGCGTTAAGTGCCGCTTTTTAGCAGGGGCTTTACGCGCCAAGGTATTAGCAATCAACTTCTCAACAGTAGCCAGTCTAGAAGACACATCAGGCTGAGAATCCCCACTTGTGTGCAACTCAGTAGGAGTGAGATTTAAGCTTGGGGGGGGGGGGTAGGTGAAGTGAAACGAGGTGCAGGCCCAGGCACTGGAAGGCCAGATTGCAGCACAAGCACCTACTCAGCACAGGGTACATAGACCCGCGCCTTGTCAGCGTCAACATGAGACTCCCCACACACTACACACAGCCGGGCTTGTCCCGAAGGAACCCCGGTCACATTATCCTGAGATGCCTCCATATGGTGATTATAGCGGCACTATAGGCCGATAGGGATTAATGCTATACAGCAACCCTGGATGCCCCAATAACCCGCTAGGGAAGTGGGAGAAATTACACTAGGCCTCACAAGTTAACCAACTAATAGAGGGCCGGGAGAAGCCAATGGATTCGCCCGCCTGAAAGACATAATAAAAAGGGGGCCGTAAGCAGAACGTAATAAAAAGGTGGTGATAAAGCCGCCCGCGAGGGCACTTACGGACCGCGGTAGGTAGATGGTCCGTCATGCATAAGCCGACCAAGCAGACAAAATGGCGTCGGTATACCTCGAGGGGCGGCCGGCACCAGCAATGACGCGGAACGCGCCAGATACGGGCTCCGTCCCCCCCCCCCCCAAGAGCGCGAAGCCAACACATGACAAGCTGCCAGGTAACGCCGCCGCCAAGCGCGGAACATAGTGACAAAAAGGCGCTCAGCGGCGCCGGCAATTTTAAATACAGACATAGTAAAGCAAGTCAGCACGGCGGCTGACACAAGGCAGAATGAAATAAAACATAAGGCCAATACATGTAAATACATATGCATACGCACAGACACACCACCCCTCTTCCCTCTTCCCCCCCCCAAGGCTACAAGGAGAATGAGGGAGGACAGCAGCCACTTAAAATAGGGCCCACCGATAGGCAGGGGCAAAAGTGTGGGAGGGGCATCCCATAGAGGCTCACCATAAGCCTGAACTGCCTACCCTTTGGTGGGGGATTGCGGTGGAGCAGCGCTCCTAAGCACCTAACAGCGGTGCTGTCTACCATCACCCGACCAGCGCAGCCAAGGCTGGGAGGCATATTACTAATGGAACGGGTGGGAATAGTCCTACAGGGCCGCAGGCTAATAGCCCCGCTAACCTGCGAGTAGAGAGAGCAATTTCTCGTCCTTCGCAGTCCAGACTGCAGAGAAAATCTGGGGATTTGTGGGAGGTCCCTGGGTATTTGAGAGGCCGGGAGGAGCCTATTTTCGATATCACTGCAGTCCAGCGCCATCTGGCGTCACTGTTCTGGGGCTATAAGCATAGCTGGCAAGAATGGCCGGAGACGCTCAATCTGACCATCAAAAGTGACACATGCGGGCTTTTAACATCCAAGCAGAATAAGACCAGAAAGCCTGTAAGGACTTTATTCGATCGGACTGCAGCCCAGACTCCTAAGTATTTTGCCAACTTTTTTTATATATCTTGCTATTTATCTTATTTACCGTGTTGTATAGTTAATTCTGTTTTTTTATCACCTGTTTCTTGTTGTTTTTGTGGTTTTCTGTTTGTTTTAAATAAATTCTAAAAATACAGCAGAGGGTCACTGATGCTCTGAATTAAGAATCAAGCTCACGTTATTTCTGAAGAGCCTGGCTACCTTACTTGCCTAGGACGCTCAATCGCCCCGTCTGAAGTGGTTGTGGGTCGATCGATCCGTTTGATCTGATTGTGTTGTGTGTGGCTGATATAGAGTTGAACCCTGTTTGGGTTCTGGTGAAAGCAGTTTATAGCCACGCGTGTTGCCAATTGAAGAATTGCAGTGACACACGTGGGGTACGATTGGCCGGTTTGATCAGATGAACGATCAATAGGTATGATCAACCCGTGTAATCGTCACACAATGTTCTCATGTTCACATCTGGAGTAATTGAAGGTGCTGATCCTATACATATTACTAATAACAGAAGCCAGCTGGTTATTTTGGCCACTAAAGCTAAAGAGAATTTAAAGTTTGAGAGTTGAGACATGCTGCTGTGCAAGACATATTTCTGGTAAGTGCTCGTGAACCGGGTGGAGGTGCACATATATGATGTATACCTTGGTGGAGAACCTCAAGCGGATATGAATTCAATCTCCACATTATATATACTTTATATTATTCGTTTGACCCTTGTCATTTTTTGTAATGTAGCACTGTCTTGTTCAGCCAGAAGTGAGAAGGGGAGGCCGGGCGTGGGGCAAAGGATCGGCGTCCACTGCCCAGCTTCTTACTACTCGGTCCCGCTGCAGAGAGGGGCCTATTATACTGCCGGAGTGAGCCGCCGTCAGCACTCTTGCCAAAATAAAAGCCCAACCCCCCCCCCCCCCCCCCCAATGCCAGGGAGGGAGGAGACATAAGCCATGTGCAGGACATAGAATCTGTGTTCTCTACCCCGCTTAAGACCCCAGACCAGATTGGGGGGGGGGGGAACCTAGCACTGGATCCTGTAAAATTAACGGGGTTGGCACGGAAGCAGCCCCATAAATTTTATGTGCTTGGCACAAAGAGTTGCGGGCGCATGCTACATTCAAATGTCTCTGATTTACAATGGGAGGCGAGCACTGCCACATCCCCGGCGATGTGCGCACGCTCCCATCAAAGCCCTTCAAATAGGCTGGGGTGGGAACACGGCAGTACGTGCTCTATTTATTATAATCAGAGCCCTTTGCCGAAAGTAAACACGACAAAGGGCTCTGATTGGACAAGAGCCCACGCTCTCAAATTCGGGATGCCCCAAGGAGTGGAACTAGAATGGCCCTGGGGTCTTTTAGACTCCAGGGCCTGCAAAGTTCCTCTTTAAAGAGACCCTAAAGCAGGGATGCACAACCTTCAGCCCAGGGTCCACATGCGGCCCGCACTCCCATCAGAGACTCCCAGCTCTCTGGCTACATCTATTCACCTCTCCAACACTTACGTCTACCCGCCTCACCTTTGGCTGCCTTCCCTCAACTCCTCTGCACTCTTCCAGCCTGCCTTCTACTTCTATCTTACCTTTACTCCCCGTCTCCCTCCTGCATCACCTCCACCAGTCTCCCCTCCTGCTTCACCTCCACCAGTCTCCCCTCCTGCATCGCCTCCACCAGTCTCCCCTCCTGCATCGCCTCCACCAGTCTCCCCTCCTGCATCGCCTCCACCAGTCTCCCCTCCTGCATCGCCTCCACCAGTCTCCCCTCCTGCATCGCCTCCACCAGTCTCCCCTCCTGCATCGCCTCCACCAGTCTCCCCTCCTGCATCGCCTCCACCAGTCTCCCCTCCTGCATCGCCTCCACCAGTCTCCCCTCCTGCATCGCCTCCACCAGTCTCCCCTCCTGCATCGCCTCCACCAGTCTCCCCTCCTGCATCGCCTCCACCAGTCTCCCCTCCTGCATCGCCTCCACCAGTCTCCCCTCCTGCATCGCCTCCACCAGTCTCCCCTCTTCTGACCTCACCTTTGGCTGCCTCCCCCCCTACCAGTCCCTTCCTGACACCACACTTCTATCCATCTCCCCTCTTCCTGCCTCACCTCTACCAGTCTCCCCTCCCATCTACTTATCTCCCCCCCTTGCTGACTCACCACTTCCTGTCTCACCTTTGGCTGCCTCCCCTCTAACTGTCTTCATTCTTAATGCCTCACCTTTTTTTTTTTTTTTTTTTTATTGCGAGCCCCTGAAGGGGAACAACAGGACAATGTGGTCCTTAGACCAAAACAGTTTGTTCTCTAAGGTCTAAAAGTAAACCTCCTCCCATAAGGCTCAGTCAGACTAAAGGGGGGGGGGGGAGCACTCACCTAGTCACGGCAGCAAGCCTGCTCCTACAGTAGTTAAGGCAGCCTCCATATTGAAGCTGCAGAGATATGGATGCCCCCTCCCTATCAGCTTTGCCACAAACTTACCAAGATTTTTTTCGGCTTGGGACACGATCATTCCAAAATTATGGAAATTTGTAGAAGAAAAACAAACAGGTTTTACTGTTGAAACTTCTCAAGAGAGACCTGGAACATAGATAAAGCCCTACTGTATTGAACACACATTATTTAAGCAAATGCCTTTAGCAATGTTTTTTACAAATCACTGTTTGTACTTTTGTTATGCCATTTTGACAATAAAAATACAATTCTGTGAGTACTCACCTGTAGAATTGTTTTTACTATGCATAGCACGGCCTGCTTCAAGAAGTCCTTACGTATGGGATATTCCGCCACAAGGTGGCGCAGTGTACTGCAGAAGAGTTGTGGCTCCTCCCGGCACCATATAAAAACAGGATCACCAATAGACCTCCCCAGTGTTGACAAGCAGTTATACTAGAAGCCGGGAGAAAATAAGGTAAAAAAAAAAGGTAACAACCCCAACTAACTTGGAACAATCACCATAAAGAGGCAACCAAGAATAACGATAACAAGGGTGGGGTGAAGCAGGCCATGCCATGCATAGTAGAAACAATTCTACAGGTGAGTACTCACAGAATTGTATTTTTCCTATTGCATGGCATGGCCTGCTTCAAGAAGTCCTTACGTATGGGACATCCAATAGCAGTGTCCGTAAGGTAGGGTAGGATCCCCAAAAAGTAGCAGCAGGCAGTTCAAACCACTACCGCCTGAAGTACCTTGCGGCCAAAAGCAGCATCACCTTGTAAAACTTGGAAAAGGTATGAACAGAAGACCAAGTCGCGGCCTTACAAACTTGTTCAACAGAAGCTTGGTGCTGAAGAGGCCAAGAAGCACCAATAGCACGAGTGGAATGAGCAGTAATCCGGGAAGGAGGAACCTTCCCTTTAGCAAAACAGGCCTGAAACACCGCCTGGCAAATCCACTTGCTGATAGATTTAGCCGGAGGCAAGCCCTTCCTATGTCCCGCAGGAAGAACAAAAAGAGCATCAGATTTCCTGAAAGACTCAGTAGCAACCAAGTAAAAATTCAGAGCCCTGACAACATCCAGAGAATGCAGGGTCCTTTCCTTGGAATTAGCAGGGTTAGGACACAAGGAAGGTAAGACAATGTCCTGATTGAGATGAAAAGCAGACACAACCTTGGGCAAGAAATCCGGCTTAAGCCTAACCACCACCTTATCCTGATGCCGCTCAAAATAAGGAGGTTTTATAGAAAGCGCCGCCAGCTCAGAGACCCGCCTGACTGAAGTGATAGCCACCAAAAAGGCCACCTTAAGAGTCAGAATGGGTAACGCCACCCCACGGATAGGCTCAAAGGGAGGACCCTGTAGAGCAGACAACACCAGATTCAAGTCCCAAACCGGTAGCATAGGCTTATGTGGCGGACGCACATGAGAAACTACCTGGAAAAAAGTCTTAACCAGCCGGTGATTGGCAAAGGATCTTTGGAAAAAAATTGCCAGAGCAGACACCTTTCCCTTGAGGGTACCAAGTTAAAGGCCCGAATCCAAACCATGTTATAAAATTCCAGAATCCTGGGGATAGAAAACACCCGACAAGGAAGAGACTTGGACTCACACCAGGCAATGTAAGCATACCAGACCCTGTAGTAGATAAAAGACGAGGACTTCTTCCTAGCCCGAATCATAGTATAAACAACAGATATCAGCAACCCCTTATCCATCAAGATGGAGGTTTCAGCAGCCAAGCCGTCAAAGCCAGCGTTTGTAAATTAGGATGGCACAGCTGTCCCTGAGTGAGAAGATCTGGATCCTTGGGCAGGACGTACTGATCTACTGACAACTGCACGATGTCTGCAAACCACACCCTCCTTGGCCAACAGGGGGCCACCAGAATGGCTGGTACCCCTTCCTGGGCTATCTTGCGCAGCACCCTGCCCAGCAGAGGAAAGGGAGGGAACACAGAGGAGCTGAAACTCCGTCCAAGGAATCGCTAGCACATCCGTGGCGAAGGCCAGAGGATCCTGAGACAGGGAGACAAATCTTGGAAGCTTGTGATTGTGGTGGGACGCAAACAGGTCCACATCTGGCTGACCCCAGCGGTGACACAGGGAGAGAAATACCTTGTTGCTGAGGGACCATTCCCCCAAACGAGTCTGCCTCCTGGTTCTCCACCCCCGGAATGTAGATCGCCGAGATGCAAGGGACATTCTCTTCCGCCCAACAGTATCAGGGACACTTCCCTGAGGGCTCGCCTGCTCCGAGTCCCTCCCTGATGATTGATGTAGGCAACCGCTGTCTGGTTGTCCGAGCAGAGCTGAACAGCCCGACCCCGAAGGTGCTCCGTCAGCTGAGAAAGAACCAACCCGGTCGCCCTCAGTTCCAGGACATTGATGGGAGCATGGGCCTCCTGGGGGCCCCACCGACCCTGGAACTTCAGGGTCTTCCAAAAGCCCGCCCAATAGGTAAGACTGGCATCTGTGGTGACAGTTTTCCAGCACGGAGGCAGAAAGGTCCTGCCCACTAGAAGGTTCCCCGAGTCCAGCCACCACGAGAGGGACTGCCTGGCCAGGGGAGACAGAGCAAAATCCTGATCCAGGGACACAGGGTCCGATCCCAAACTGACAAGAGGTGCAACTGAAGAGGTCTCATGTGAAACTGAGCAAAGGGGACCGCCTCGCAGCAGGACACCATCAGGCCCACTAACTGCATACCCTGCCGGATGGAGACACAAGAACAGAGCCCGTGCCTGCTCCTGAAGGCCCTCCACTTTCTGCTGAGGCAGGAATACCTTGATCTGAGAGGTATCCAGAGTCATGCCCAGAAAGGACCTCACCAAAGACGGAGACAGTGAAGGGAAAGTTGATCACCCAGCCGAAGGACTCGAGAGTGGAGGTCACCACCTGAGTATCCTTCTCGGCCTGATGAAGAGACTGAGCCACAATCAGAATGTCATCCAGGTAAGGGAGGATGCGAATGCCCTGGTTCCGCAACAGAGCCATCACGCCCGCCAGCACCTAGGTGAACACCCGAGGTGCCAAGGCGATACCGAACGGTAAAGCCACAAACTGGTAATGCTGATCCTCTAGAGCGAAACTCAGGAATCTCCGATGACCTGGAAAGATTGGCACATGAAGATAGGCATCCTTGATGTCCACGATGGTCATGAAGTCGCCCGGGTGAAGGGTACTGACAGCCGATGAGGCGTTGACAGGCGTTGAACTGCAAGGCCCAAACCCTGAGCTGACAGAGGGTTTAAGGACATCTGGGATCTGATGAATCTTGGGGGGGCAGGCTGCAAACTATCTTGACTATCTTGTAACCGGAGGACACCACCTCCTGAATCCACCTGTCTGAGACGCAGAGCCTCCAGACGTGAGCAAAGAGCCGAAGCCTTCCCCCCACCCGGATGGGCGAGGGTGCCTCCTCATGCCTGAGGGGCCTTAGGAGGGGGTTTGGGCTTGGAACCCCAGGAGAGACCGCGACGACCACGGGATCTGCCATGGTCCCAAGAATCTCTGCGGCTACCCGAGAAGAGGGAGCCACGACCTCCTCTGGAAGCAAGAGGAGGGGGAAGGAAGCGGAGGGCCCCTGAAAGGACCGAGTCTGCTTCCTATGCTGAAGTAACCTACCATCCTTAGCTAGAACATCCAGACGCTCCCCAAAGAGCCGTAGCCCTGCAAAAGGGAGCCCAGTGAGAGCCTTCTTAGCTGCAGTGTCAGCTGCCCACTGACGCAACCAAACAGAGCGGCGCATAGCCACCAAGAGGGCAGAGGCCCTACCACCCAGCCGGACAGCATCATCCATGGCAGTAAGGACAAAGGCAACAAAATCAGAGCAAAGCAAGAGGGCCCTATAATCCTCCCTCCTCCTACCAGCCAGGCCAGCTGATCCATACGCCGGTCTGCGCTGTCCCGCAGTGTAGTAGTTGCAGGGGAAGGCATGACTGAGGTGTTGGACAGCCCTAGAACGGGAGCATCCACCTCAAGGGGGACACGACCATCGTTTGACCAGGTCAGCAGGAAAGGGATACCTCTTATCCAACCCTTTGGGCACCGCGGGCAATCTATTAGGACGTTCCCACTCCTTGAGCACCATATTAGAGAAGTGGCCCTGCTAAGGGAACTCCAGACGTTGTTTATCAGTACGAAAGAGCTCACCCTGCTTCCTCTTAGCCACCTCAGGGGGGTCAATGTGCAAGGTTTCAAAAATGTCAGACAGAAGTCTATCAGTGTCATTGGGGAGACATGAATCCTCCCGGGACGCAGACCCAGGGTCACTGTCATACCCCTCCTGCTAGTCCCCAGAGGAGTCAGAGTCCTGAAAAAGCTCCCCCTCCTCTAGGGAGTAACGGCCACCTATTCCCTCATCCTCCTCGGCAAAGAGGGAGGGCGTGGGAGCCAGGTGCCGCTTCTTGCCAGAGGCCTTACCTGGAAACGGGCTGGAAAGCTGCCTTTCAATGCTGGCCACACGAAGTGCCAGATCGGACCCCCTGCTATTATCCCCCTCACTGGGGGCTAAATGCAGGCGCGGGGGGGTAGGCGATGCTGAAGGGAGCGCAGAACTGGGAAGGGAAGTGTTCAGCCCAGCCTGGGTCGCAATGATGGCTTGGGTACACGGCACACACACCGCGGCACTATCACTCAAAGGGGATGCCCCGCACATGGCACACAGCCAGGATTGCCCCCAAGCACGCTATCCCCAGAAGCCATTATATGGTGATTAATAGGCCAGCACAGGGTAAGGGCTAATAAAAAGCCACCCGGGATGCCCCCAGAAGAGCCAGTAATGGGGAGATGATGGGGGGGGGGTAAGGAGCAGAACCGGTAGAAACCACAACCCACAGTTGTCCCGCCTGAAAGACGTAAGTAAAAAGCACATAAGCATCCCGCAGCCCATGCCCCAACAAAACAAAACCCCCAAAAGGGACTCACTGACCAAGGAGACCGAAGGATCACCAAGCCGCCAGACCACGGGAGGAAGTGACACAGTAAACGATGACCACCGCATCTCAGGAAGGACGAGGGCCCCAGGCGCGCAGCAGGCTCAAAATGGCGCCGGCAGAAGAACCTCGAGGGGCGGGCCGCGGGGAACGACGCGATACGCGTCATCCCCCAGCCCTCCCCGAAGAGCGCGAAAGCGGCGCTCACGTGACCGCGCCATCACACTCCAAAAACGCCTCACCGCCATAGCGCCGCCCGCTGCGGAGCGAAGTACAAAGCGGCGATGCCGGCGAAAACTTAAGTTAGGTACCTGGTAACTTTTTTTCTAAACATCCGAAAGGGCAGCATACGCCTGAGACCTCCGGGCTCCTCCCACCAAGGGGAACACGTGACCACCAGCCAGAAGGGCCCTGAAGGGCAAAAATCCTCTGGGAAAGGGGAAAGAGACCGAAGAAGTTGTTGACTTCCGACCATAAATTATCTGAGAGGGAATCAGACTAAAATCCCCAAAGGTTTAAAATCCAACCGAGCTGATACACAGCTCTACACATTTAACTTAGGCTCTAAGGCATCTTTTCCTTGAAGTGTACAAAAAAAAGGTAGCAGATCGTCCAGATCAGCCGCCACAGACTCCTCTCGGTCTCCGATATGTCCGAAGTCTATGCCCCAAAATGTTTATTAGAATTCTCGGACTGAAACCAGCATGAAGGGAACAATAAATAAGTAGCACAATATCCGGCTCTTTCCTTACTGCTAAAGACAACCTAGGGCGAATCTGAAAAAAAAAAGACAGAACCCAAAGCTCATTGGAAACTGCCAGGCATTTCCCAGATCTACTAAGGTCATGAAAAAAACCTTGTGGAAGCCTGCTACTCACTATAAATGTTTAAAACCATTCTAAAGGTCCGATTGAACATAGAGATAGATACTCAAGAAGCAGAATAAATCTCACTGCAAAGCCTCCACCACCAGAAAGATTTTCTGCTGGTGACGGGAACTGGGATATTACTCGCCTGGTTTCCAAGCAAACTTCAGAATAACTTATCATTCCTCCAACCCACTGGTATAGGGGAGACCTTTAAAAATCCTTCTTTCCCACAGAGAAAGTAGAGGAGGAAGATACCCCCCGGGTTCTTTTAGCAGCGTCCCCGAATGAAAGGAGCATCCAAAAGAAGGAGCTCCAAGGAGCACTCCCTTCAACAGGCGGCCCAGATTGGGCGGAAAATACCTGTGCTTATCGGCGTATTCCCAAATCCGCCCGAAAAGTAATATTCCTAAAAGAATATTGCACAAGAGTCACTCTGACTCAGAATCCTCAGACCAGACTCTGAGAATGCTGTGAACTGAATATGTTACAGCAATGTTCTCTGTTCCCAAAACACTAATGGTACTTGTCACTAACCGCCAAAGCTGAAGGAAGGATATAATAATACCGCTGGACAAGTCCTATTCAGCCGACCGTCCTTATATAGTTGAAGGAGAAGGTAAACTTCCCATCATACAATGAAAGCCAATAGGTCTAAAATATTTAGATTCCATTTGCCAAACCTGCTAAGGCACTGAATCAACATTCTTATATAGGAGATAGCAAAAAAGGCTAATCCTGCCCCCTAGAGAATTTGGCACAAAGGATCTCCAAATTAGGGCAATGTCCCCTGCCCAGGATCCAAATATTGACCGGGCCCGATACTGCTACAATCCCGAGATCAGATAAGAGCAGCCGCACTTAAGGTGCCGTGAACATAGGTTAAGAAAAAAATACTTCCCAAAATGAATCTCTCCATTCGCTCATATTCTTCAAGAATATGAGACCGGATAATAGGCGGGATCAAAATGGGAGCCGAAAGTCGGGAAAAATACTGTTTTGTGAGTACTCACCTTTAAAACGGGTATTATGAGTGTGCCATACACTCCACTTCGATCTTCATGACATGTGGGTAATCTCCAGTAGAGGGCGAACTTCTGCAGAGATGAATATGCAAAAAAGAAAGCCCCTCCCAGTCCATATATACCTGGGATCTCCCACCAAATTCCCAGTGTAAAAAAGCAGTAAGGGGACCAGGAAGAACCAATTATAACCTAACAATCAAAACCAATGGTTCACCATATAAAAGCCCCAGAATACCTGAAAAAAAGGGGTGGGGTGAAGTGGAGTGTATGGCACACTCATAATATCCGTTTTAAAGGTGAGTACTCACAAAACGGTATTATTTTAAGTGTGCCATACACTCTACTTCGATCTTCATGACATGTGGGACATCCAATAGCAGTATCCCTCATGGGTGGGAACCAGAAACAGTAAAGAATGTACCAACTCAAACCACTGCAGCTTGCAGAACCTTGCGGCCAAAGACAGCATCCGCTGAAGCCCGCACATCAAACTTGTAAAACTTGGAAAAAGTATGAACGGAAGACCAAGTAGCAGCCTTACAAACTTGTTCAACAGAAGCCTGGTGCTGAAAAGCCCAGGACGCACCAACCGCATGAGTAGAATGCGCAGTGACCCTAAAAGGAGGAGTCTTCCCCTTAGCAGAATAGGCCCCCAACAATGGCCTGACAAATCCATTTGCTAATCGTAGACTTAGCAGGTGCCAAACCTTTCCTGGGCCCGCAGGGCACCACGAAAAAAGCGTCCGTCTTGCGGAAGGAAGAAGTAGTCACCAAATAGTACTTCACACAGTGAACAACGTCCAAATTGTGCAGAACCCTCTCCTTGCCATTGTTAGGCTTAGGACACAAGGAAAGCAGAAAAATATCCTGATTGAGGTGGAAAGCAGACACCACCTTAGGAAGGAAATCCGGCTTAAAACGAAAAACCACCTTATCCTGGTGTCTCTCAAAGTAAGGGGCCTGAATCAACAGAGCCGCCAACTCAGAGACACGCCGAACAGAGGTAATAGCCAACAAGAAAGCAACCTTCTGAGTGAGAACCGAAAGAGCAATATCCTGTAACGGCTCAAAAGGAGGACCCTGCAGAGCCGCAAGAACCAAATTCAAATCCCAAACAGGAACCACAGCCTTCCGAGGGGGCCGCACATGCGCAACCCCTTGGGAAAAGGTCTTAACCAGCGGGTGTACGGCAAAAGACCTCTGGAAGAAAACCGACAGAGCAGAAACCTGTCCTTTCAAAGTACTAAGCTGGAACCCAAGATCCAGATTATGCTGAAGAAACTCCAAAATCCTGGGTATCGAAAACACCCTGCAAGGCAAGGCCCTAGCCTCACACCAATCAATATAGGTCCTCCAAGTCCTATAGTAAATGCCAGAAGAGGACCACTTCCTAGCCCTAATCAAGGTCTGAACAACAGCCTCAGACAAACCTTCCTCTTTCAAGATGAAGGTTTCAGCATCCAAGCCGTCAAAGCCAGCGTTTGTAAATTGGGGTAAAGTAGATGACCCTGAGATAGCAGATCCGGCAACAAGGGAAGCCGGTACTGATCTACGGCCATCCTTACGACGTCTGCGTACCAAACCCTTCTTGGCCACCTTGGAGCCACCAGAATCGCTGGTGCCCCTTCTAGAACCAGTTTGCAAACTACCTTGCCCAGCATGGAGACGGGTGGAAACAGGTACAGAAAACCCAACTCCTTCCAAGCCAGTGACAAGGCATCCACTGCCAGAGACAGAGGATCCTGAGAAAGACACAAAGGCCGGAAGTTTGTGATTGTGCCTCGGGGCAAAGAGATCCACCTCCGGAGTCCCCCACTTGCGGCAAAGATCCAGAAAAACCTCGGGGTTGAGAGACCACTCTCCTTGGCGAGAGGATCCCCTGCTCAGGGAATCCGCCTCCGTGTTCTCCACTCTCGGAATGTAGACTGCCAAAATGCAAGGAACATTGCTCTCCGCCCAGTGCAGGATCAGAGACTTCCCTGAGGGCACTCCTGCTGCGAGTCCCTCCTTGGTGATTGATGTAAGCTACCGCCGTTCGGTTGTCTAACGAACCTGAACCGGTAGACCCTGTAAATGTGAGGTCAGCCGAGCCAGAACCAGTCGGATGGCTCTGAGCTCCAAGACATTGATGGGGGTGTGAGCCTCCTGAGGACCCCACACCCCGCTGAACTGATGACTTTTCCAATAACCTCCCCAGCTCGATTCCAGCCACCACCGAAGGGACTGCCAAACCCTGGGAGACATCCTGAAAGGTTGGTCCAATGACTGCGGACACCTGTCCCAATGCGTCAATAGGTGAAGTGGAAGAGATCTCATGTGAAACTGTGCAAACGGTACCGCCTCGAAGGAGGATACCATCAAGCCCACCAGTTTCATCCCCTGTCGGATAGAGGGACAAGGATTGGCCAGAAGAAGGCGGATCAGACCCTGAATTCCCTTCACCTTGGTCTGGGGCAGAAACACTCTGGCCCGAATGGTATCCAGATTCACGACCAGAAATGAAATCACACGAGACGGGGCGAGAGAAGACTTGGTGCGGTTGATCACCCACCCGAACCTTTCCAGGGTCGACACCCCCTGGTGGGTGTCCAGCTCCGCCTGACGGAGGGAAGAAGCTGAGATCAACAGGCCGTCCAGATAAGGCACAATGCGAATGTCCTGAGCTCTGAGCAGAGCCATTATTCCCGCCAAGACCTTGGTGAAGACCCTCGGAACATGCAGATACGCATCCTTGATGTCTATGGATGTCATAAAATCCCCTTGGCGAAGGGAATTGATAGCCGAGCGCAGAGTCTCCATGCGGAACTTTTTGGCTCTGATAAACCGGTTGAGAACCTTGAGATCTAGAATGGGTCTCACCGAACCCTCCTTTTTGGGAACCGTGAAAAGGTTGGAGTAGTAACCCCTAACTCTCTCCGACGGAGGCACCGGGCATATAACCCCCATGTCCAGAAGGTTTTTTACTGCTAACAGGAGCCCCTGTGCAGCCTGAGGGTCCGAGGGCACCCGAGACCTTAAGAATCTTGGGGGCGGCAGTACTCGAACTCCAGTTTGTACCCGGAGGAGACCACTTCCAAGATCCAATTGTCTGTGACCTCCCGGGCCCAGACCTGGAAGAAGAGCCGCAGCCGTCCCCCCACCCTTGCGGGTGAGGGCGCCCCTTCATTGCTGAGCCGGTTTAACGGCAGGCTTGGGACCCCAGGCAGCCGCGGGACGTGCCCGACCTCTGCCTCTGTTCCAGGACGAGCCCCTGACACCCGAGAAGGCCAAACCCCTAGCCACTCTGGCCCCTCGAAAGGAAGGAGTGAACGAGCCTGCCCCCCGAAAGGGGCGGCGCCGTTTCCTCCGTTGAGGTAACTTACCTCCTTTAGCAACGGCATCCAATTTATCTCCAGACAGCCGCGAACCCAAGAAGGGAAGAGCTGTGAGCGACTTCTTGGCCCCAACGTCCGCTGTCCACTGGCGGAGCCAGACCAATCTGCGCATGGCCACCAGTAAGGCTGAAGTCCTACAACACACGACAATAGAATCTTCCATCGCAGCCATGAACAATCCGCATCTCTTAAGGATAGCGAACTCAGCGCAAGCTGGATCAAACTGAGCGTTATTCAGCCAGTCCCTGATAAGAGACTGGTAGCAAGCGACACCAGGGCAGATTCACTAACAGGCCGCAGGGCCGAGCCCACGTTGGCAAATGCGTGGCACGCCATTTGATCCAGGCGCTTATCCTCGCCATCCTTAAGGGAAGTGGCATCAGGGGTGTTCAGCACAGAAGAGTTGGTCAAACCTAAAACTGGCACGTCGACCTCGGGAGGAGAAGACCAGCGCTTAACCGCCTCCACGGGAAAAGGATATTTCCTATCCCATCCCTGAGGAACACCAGGAAGCCGACTGGGCCTCTCCCATTCTCTAAGGATCAGCGCATCAAAGTGACCCTGGGTAGGGAATTCCAGACAGGGCTTGCGGGCCCCAAAAAATTCCCCCTTCTTGAGAGGGGGCGCCTCAGGCGGTTCAATATCCAACACCTCCAATAAATGTGAGAAAACAGTGGCAGTATCTACGGCATCCCCCAGCGCCTGCCCGACATCGGCATTCCCAGACTGAACATAGTCAGCCTCTGTTTCCTGATACAATTCCCCCTCCTCTAACGGGGAATAACCTGACAATCAATGGAATCGTCGTCAACATCCCACAAGGGCTGGGCCGACGACAAATGTCTCTTTTTAGCCTGGGCCTTTTTGCCCACCGTGCTAGCAATAATTTTCTCGATGCTGGCAAACCTAGCCTAAACATCAGAGAGTGACTCCCCGCTGGCACCAATGTCACTTGGGGTACGGATAAGGTGGGGAGGGGAAGGCGATGAAGCGGGAGGAGCCGACCCAGAAGGCTGGGTATCAGACTGCCGCGTTATGGCCTTTTGTGCGCATGGTATACAGATCAGCACATTCTCCCCCGTAAGGAATACCCCACACATGGCCCGGATTGTCCCAGAGGGAGCCCGAGCCCAGTATCCTGCGGAGCCTCCATATGGTGAATTTTTGTGGTCAGTCGCAAGACCGCAGGGAATTTACGCCTAAGCAACCCGGGATGCCCCTTAAAAGTCCCGGTGGGATGATTTGAGGTGAACAAATTTACACTAGGGACCCCAGGACCAGGAGGAACCCCTTAATATGCACATATACAATGCAATCTGTAACACACAAAACAGGCAACATAAGTGCAATCCTACAAATATAAGGCAATAACACATACCAAATTGTATATGAATGTAATATAATATATATATCTGTATTCCAGCCAGACATGCGTAACCAACACAAAAAAACACACACACACGCAATCAGTGGGGGCCCCCTGCTAGAGAGGGGCCCCCACATAAGCTAAGGAATCCGGCCCTCACCACTCGGAGCGCAGCTCAGAACCTGCATCAAAATGGCCCCCGAGAAGTGCCTCATGCAGGAAGAGGGAGAGAAGGGGGAGGGCGGGCCAGTGCAGAACGCGCGCTCGCCAGGCCACGCCCCCCTCCCAGCAACGCGGACCCCCTAGAAACGAGCCACAGAATCGCGCCGAAGGGGGCGGGGCTACCGCGGCCGCGCCGAGAGCCCGGCCCCGCCCCCCTGAACACAGCCTGAGGGGGAGAAGCTCCCCCAGGCTAATCACAGCACCAGAAATGGCCCAAAGTAAAACACACACTGTTGGTCACACACACACACACACGCACAGTGAAATCACACACCCACAGGGGGCATGGGAGAATGAAAAACGAAATAACGGCCAGGCCAGGAGGGGAGTAAGGGACCCAGAAGGGGGGGGAACCCTGCCAGAATCCGGCCATAAGCATAGAGGGACGGGGCATCCCACACCAGGATCACAAAAAACCTGGATAACCACCTACCCCATAGTGAGGTCTCACGGTGGAGCAGTGCTCCTTCCGCACCCATAGAGTGCTGCCTACCTTCACCAGGACCCGCAGCCTAAGCTGGGAGGCTCAAATAGGGGCAATTTAGAAAGGGCCCTGGCAGTAATAGGGACAATAGACGGCCAGGCGCGGGCCCGGCTAAAGAAGTCTTCATCTTCTGTCTTGTCGCCTTCCCTGCAGAGAAGGAACTGGGGAAATTGGTGGGAGGTCCCAGGTATATATGGACTGGGAGGGGCTCTTTTTTGCATATTCATCTCTGCAGAAGTTCGCCCTCTACTGTAGATTACCCACATGTCATGAAGATCGAAGTGGAGTGTATGGCACACTTAGAATACACAATCTGGTTACCCGTACTCTCTGCAACCTTCTGATCCCAAGGTGAGGAACACATCTAGTCTAATCTGACCTCCAAAGATGGCGTAATTACTATCAACCACCACGTCTGGACAATATTGGCAGAGGGGTTACATCTAGTAATCTAAAGGCACAGTATATCCTTGGGACCACTCCTACTCTTCTTATGGGAAATAGGTCCGGAAGAAGAGGATTTAGGTATACTTCATATGAGCTTAGTCTGTGGTCAAAAGACTAAGATACATAAGCAAAACTGGGCCCCCTCCTTCCAGAATCGGCAGCCGACGGAATACTGGATGAATCCTGGTCCACATGAAGCATATTTGTGGAGGAAACTTCAGTAGGATCAATATAAATGTCATCCTTGTGGTCTGCCAGGCTTCTGGTTATGAGGCAGCAATGGATTTGCTTCCTGAGCCCGCCTAAATAGGGTAGGAGCTAAATCCCATATTACAATATTAACCCTTAATATTAAAAATAGTAAAATAGTAATAGTAAATAGTAAAATAACTCCAAAACACAGTGTTGTCACTTTAAGAGAAAAAACACGTGTTGTGGGAAGCAGGAAATTTCCATGGGCGCCGGAATGTGACGTCCGCAGCCTTGGGAGGAAGAAGCTTGGGATCTAATTTCCGGGAGTATGGTGCAAAAAAACATTACCGGCGTGCGCGTGTGTGAGCGGTACCTTAACAAATGTCGCAGGATGCTCGCCGACCCGCCATGCTGCCGCCCAAGACGCCCGCTGGCTGCAGGAGCAAGGAGCTCGCAGCAGATGTCCGTTGGACCCCCGCAGGCCGCCCGAGAAGAAGCCGATCCCCCCCCACCAGCCGCCCGCAGCAAAGTAAGCCGAATGCGGAAGTAGCGGTTAGGCGAGGAAGAGAGAGAGAGAACGCACCATTCCCCTCTCTTAAAATGTCAAAAAAGTGTCAAAAAAATATATATATTTTTTTTTTTTTTTACTTTTAAAAACAAGCCAGTGCAACCAAACATCGGGGAAAATCTTGAATGCTCCCACAAATTAGATCCCAAAATAAATAAGGGGTCCGGTTACCCCAGCTTCCTCCTAAAAAAATCATCCTCAGCAAGAGGGAAATCATCTTACTTACCCCCCTCTGATGTGATCAAAGAATGGGATCTGGCCAATAGTCCCATAGGGTATCCTGGGCCCAGGCAGAAGAATCGCCTTCGGGACCGAGAAATGGACCCCCTGCTATAACAGGCCCATAGTACCGGAAAAAAGATACTTACCTAAACCAATCGGTCCAGGAGCTAGTGGTCTGGCTCCTAGCTCATGGAGGAACACGGAAACAACTGGGGAATGGAGGGAGGAGTCAAGAATTTATTCTGGCTGGTGGTCACGTGTACCCCTTGGTGGGAAGAGCCCGGAGGTCTCAGGCGTATGCTGCCGAAGGATGTTTTGAGAAAACAACGTTAAAACACAATTCCACTTAAAAACACCTCGCCATGCCGCCACCTGCCCCCCCCCCCCCCCCGGAACACACGCTGGGGAGGGGGGGGGGGGAGGGACCCCAGAAACCAACAAGTCAAAACAAAGGGTATAACCAGAACACAGTCCCCAAAACACTCACCCCCTCAGAAGCTAGGACAGGAACGCTGCATCCCTCATTAGGCACACCATAAAGCCTATGGCCGGCTACCCTTTGTGGTACAGGGTCTGCGGCTTGGAGCAGCGCTCCGTGAGCACCACCTTAGTGCTCCTCTACCCTCACCCGATCCGTCAGCCGAGGCTGGGAGGCACAGAGTGCCTGGAAGCGGGTGGAAATAGACAGGGCCGCAGGCTTGGTTGCCCTGCTCACCTGTGCAACATAGAGAGCCAGCTTCTATCTTCGCAGTATCACTGCAGAGGAAAAATTGGGGAGGTCCAATGGTGATCCTGTTTTTATATGGTGCCGGGAGAAGCCACAACTATTCTGCAGTACACTGCGCCACCTTGTGGCGGAATATCCCATACACAAGGACTTCTTGAAGCAGGCCGTGCCATGCAATAAGAAAATACTTAATTTAGATTTACAAATACTGCGTTCAAGAAGATTATCATTTTCTTGCACCGCAAGTGTACCTGAACTATCTCTGTGTAATACCAGGTCTACAAGCAAGCCAACCGGCCTACAGCCTCCTGTCCCTGCCCCAAATTAAAGACACTTCTCCATGATTAATAAAGCTCTGTATGACAGGGACAGGGAACAGCTGCACACTATTATAAGATGTTGTATGATGAAAATTCCTCTAATACAAGGATCACTGATGGAATTGGGAGGTTAGGTTAGTTCATGGACCAAGTGTAAACTTGAAACATACTTCGCTTGCAGCACCTCCCAGGCAGCCAATGCCCCCCGTCTGTCTTTTGTCAAGAGCAGTGCCGTGGCCTGTGTCAACCCCTACCTACATCACAGTGAGTGAGCAGCTCTATTTACCGAGCCTGCAAAAGAAGACGCGCTACGTCCCTGCGTCCTGCACAATTCATTACCTTGCCGGCAATAAGCTGTTCTGATGGCTCTACTGTGGAGAGCATAATTCAGGACACAGCTCTGCTCTTAGGTGGGGAGAGTTTTAGCAGCAACAGCCTTCTGATAAGAGCAGAAAGGAAGGGAATGGTTGCCTGTGAGGCAGGATACGCCTTACCTAGGTTTACAAATGTCTTAACCACAGATACAGATTCAAGGCCACAAAGTCTAATGCTATCAGAAACTGGCCAGCCTTAGCATGCACCCATTTTTTGTCATAGGCTCCCTCTGTGACTTGCATCAAGGGGGCCCTTACATCACACGCTGGGGTTTGTCAAGAAGTGGACGAACAAGTGTACACTAGGGGCCAGTTGGGAGCAGGTAGACAGCCTTAAAGAGGAACTTTGGAGGCCCTGGAGTATAAAAGACTCCAGGGCCATCTGAATTTCACTCCCAGAGGCATCCCAAATTGCCCCACTGTATGAAACCCCTAGATGGCCAGTTTCAGTCACCTGCTCAAGGGGCCTTCGCTGCATCTCTGCTCACTTCTAGCTGTGCGCATACCTGTGCCAGTCCTTTCTGGAAAGCAGGTGTGTGTGGGCACTTCACATCTAGGAGCTGCACACTCAGTTTCAACCAAGCCTGCGCCATGGGAACACCAGGAAGGTGAACGTCAATTTGCGGTGCCCCATCAGAGGAACACCACACCGGAAAGTGAAATTCCTGTGTGGTTCCTATTTAAAGGCACAGAAATGGGACGGCCCGCAGGGCGAGGAATCAAGCCTGCAAGCAGCCAGGTAAGTATATTTTTATTTTGCCTTTACAGTTATACAATATAACTGACAAACAGCTGCTCTTCTGGGCCCCAGCAGTTTCCCATTTATTGAACTCACAAGGCTTTATGTGAAAGAACTGGAAGATCACTGTTCATAACATGGAGGGAGACATCTTCATGGACCGGTAAGGTAAATAACTAGAAGGTTTAATTAAAATATGTATTTCAACAGAACATACTGGAGCAAGAGAGTTAAAGCAGCCTGCAGCAAAGGCCTGTGGCAGCACACACCATGCCTATGAAAAGATAACTTTGCCCCAAAAGCTCTGGTGTATCAATGAAGTACCTCACAAGGTACCTATCTGAATGTTTCCCAAGTGTATATTCTCTACCTGCAAAGTCTCAAACTGAATGTCCTGTACACTAATGGTGCTGCCTTCAGGGAAGATTTCCACAGTCTCTATGATGGGAATGGTCTCTACGGTCTCTACAATAGCCACAGTGCTGGACAGGTCTGTGGGGTGGACCTCCTGAACTGGTGTTGGTGGCACAGCCTGTTCACGGTGCAACTTTCTATGTTTCCACAAGTTGGAGAAGGAGCGATATGCGCGACCACACTCAGGGCAGGTGTGAGGCCGCTCCCCGGTATGGATACGTTTATGCTCAGACAGGCGAACTGCAATGGTGAAAGCTTTACCACATACATCACATTTAAAGGGCTTCTCGCCTGTGTGAAGACGAACGTGGTCCTTGAGGTGGGTGGACTGTCGAAAGGCCTTGCCGCAAACTAAACACGGGTACGGCCGTTCCCCTGTGTGAATCCGGCGGTGAACTTGCAAGGATGTTTCTGTACTAAAGCTCTTGTGGCAGTCGGGGCACTCTAGGTTCTTGACTCCGCCCACTTTCTGTTTATTGCGAGGCGGTATAGCTTGTTTATTCCTTCCTGGCAAACTGCCACCACTACCTCTGGAACCAGTATGCTGAGATGAAACATGGATGTTAAGACGGGCATCAGAATTAACCTTTTTGCCACATATAGGGCACTCCAGCCTCTGGCCTGGTCCACCTCCAGATCGATGGCACCGATGATCTTTTAACCGCTGAGAATTTGGATAATTGGCACCGCAATCTTCACATCTAAAAGGCTCTTGGCTGTGGTGACCAAGCTCATGGACCTCAAGAAGCCTCTTAAGAAGAAAGGAAAGGCCGCAGACTTGGCACTTATATGGGTATTCTCCAGTATGGTGATACTGGTGCATAAGAAGGCGGTAAGGGCGATGAAAGCTAACCCCACATTCGTTGCACTTGTATGGGTAAGTCTGGCTGTGCACAACCAAATGCTGCTGAAGGGTTGAAGACTGGCTGAAGGCTTTGCCGCATAGCTCGCACTTGTGCGGCTTCTCTCCAGTATGAGTAAGTTTGTGCCGAAGTAGATTGGCCTGAGCATTGAAGGACTTGCCGCAGACTGTACATGAATACGGCCGCTCTCCCGTATGAGTCAGCATATGGTTTCGAAGATGAGAGCGCTTCTTGAATTGCTTATTACATGTTGGGCACTTGTGCCTCCGTTCTAGGGCGTGCACAAAACGCTGGTGGCGTAACAGCTGGGACACCTGAGGGAACTCTTTGCCACAAGTGGAGCACACAAAGCATCCAGCAGGGACAGGGATAGTACCAATGACTTTCTTCTCCTCCTCTTTTGGAGGTTCACGTGTTTTGGTGCTGTGCATGCGACGGTGGTAGAGGAATTTCGTCATGTTAACAAAGGTCTGGCCACATTCACAGGAGTACAGGGGGTTGGATTGATGGGTCCGGCGGTGATTGAGCAAGACGGGCTCACTGGCAAAGCCCAAGCCACAGTCTACACACAGAAAACGATGCTCATTCTGATGCAACTTTAGATGTTCTCCTAGCTCTGTCTGTCTCATGAACACTTTACTGCAGAGAGGACAGTTTAAGGGACCAGGTTCATGAGACAACTGGTGAAGGTCAAGTTCTTCAACGTTCTTGAAAGACACTTTGCATAGACCACATGTGGCAGCTACAATGACTGGCTCTTCTGCCTGTTCTCCTACTGAAGGAACCAAGACGTCACCACTTACCTGCTCACCATTAGGGGCAGGAGTCTGCTGATTGTTTATCTGTTCATTAATTAAGGGTTCAGGTGCCTCAATGGGTTGACTGTCTAACTCTACGACACTTGTTTGGCCTTGAAAATGGGTCACCTGGTGTTCCAGGAACTCTCCGGGTGTCTGGAAGAGTTGAGTGCACTCAGAACACTTGTACAATAAAACTTCTACTGCACATTCCTCCGCAACATCCTCGTTCTTTTTGTAAGAATGTTCCAGGTCCACCAGCACTTGGGTATGGGAGACTGCAGATGACTGGGTTGGTACATGGAAGTGCTGCTGACTGGCAACGAGGTGGACCTCACCTGGTGTAGAAGGGTCACACATAACCTGTAAAGAGTTTTCCGTAGTAGGGTCTGCTGTCTGTTTCAGTGCCACCTTGGACTGTGGCACATCCTGGGGTTTCATGTGAGTGTACCGGTGAGCCATCCACATGTCCTGGCTGTTGAACAAGGCTTTGCATTCTTGACATTCAAAGTGGATCTCACTACGTGATGCGCTTTTAACTTTCGGGCTTTCAGGCTTTGGAGGACTGAGCATCCGTAAATGAAGCTCCTGGTGGGCGAGCAAGTCAGCTGGTGTCATCAGCAGCTGACCGCACTCCAGGCACTGATATTGGTTAACCTGAGAGCCAAGGTCCAGGACCTGATATTGGGGCTCGGCGGCAGCTGTTGTGTGGCTTTGCTGGTGCACGACAGCATCTTCCAAGTTCGGGAACTCCACTCCACACTCTGAACACACATATCGGTGCTCTATGTACAGGACTGTCTCCTCCGATTCTGTCATGGCTGCATCTCCTCTCGTCTAGACCAAAGATTAAACTGCCAAGAGAAAACATATTGTCATTAGTAAAATAGGATTGGCTGGCTTCAGTTCTGTCCCAGTTGTTGCTTTTGTACCCCTTTCTACGTCCCTTTCTTGATGCCCAAATTCCTAGAAGTCCCCTTTGCTGCCTCCAACTGACAGTTGCCAGCCTGCCCCCATTTGCTGCATCCAAGAAAGTCTAAAGCACATTTGGTCCTTGGCATCCAGTGGATGCTCATGTGGTTGAGAAGTGTGAGGAGTGTTTGCTCAACTTAACCTAGAGTCTTATCATCAGCTACACTGAATCCCAGAGGTCCAGCAGCACAGTTTTGGTAGCAAGTGAATGGACAGGGCAGTCACATGGCTAAAATTAAGGATAATATAAAGGACGAGTGAATAGTGGATATATACACTGCTTACCTCTATGCTTCCATGCATATAAACTGACTTCACGATGGGGTGACCAACAGCATAGTAGGTCACATTATAAAGGTTTTACAATAAGGATCCCGATAATTAGGGAGTATTATAGGATAGCACTATTCTTGAAGAAAAACTCCTTTTTGTAAGTTTTTCCTGCCTTAATGCTTTCCTCTCCTGGTAAAATAAACATTTGTGTTAGGATTGTGCCCCCAGACCTGTAATTCACTTATCAGCATGTTGCTCCCAAGTTTCATATATTCATGTCTGTCTTGGTAAAATAGGAGTGCCTTTCTTGACCTTCAGTAAATCTTCTAGTATCCTATAGAAATCCCAGAATCCTTCAACTGTAACAGGTGGGTTTATTAGCAGCTTTGGTTAAACAAAGCAGCAGCAGCAACCACCGTTTTCACCTGAGAACGCTGCTTGTAACCCTTCAGCTTCTGGAACACAAGACTAATTCCCCATATCTGAAGAGATTTAAATAAGGCTAATGGAATTAAATTTGTTGTGTCTGCCTCAGCCAATCAGATGATTAGCAAACCAGGGCTGAGAAAGCTTCTGAAGTGTACATCGGAACACCACATTGATGTATATTTTTAAGGTAAACACATTGTAGCTATGGAGAACGGTTTTCTTTTATAACATGGATTTGCAAAAACATAGAAAAGTAAAAAAATAATAGATAAACTCAGCACCTTGAGCACATCATATTGGCACACTAGATTGGAAACTTATAAAAATGCCATCGAAAGCGGAATTACCCTTTAAGCCTTAGAAATAAACATTACTCACCAAACATTACAAAAAGGTCAGACGTTTTACAGCCTATAAAAAAAAAAATAAAAAAGCTCAGATTAGGCAAGCGAAAACTATTTAATCATACACATTGCATAATATTTGAAGGGATTCTAAACCCAATGGCCATTATTAGTCACCAATCAGCAACCCATCAGCAATGCCATTCAAGTCATCAATACAGAAGGGGAAGTGGTCTGGACTAAAACCGCGAGTATTGGTGGCACGCATTGGTGCTGGAGAGGCAGATAAAGTATATTTCCTTATTTAGGGCACAGAGCTGAGAGGAGGTGCAGCGCTGGAAGAACGCTTGGCAAGGTTAGAGACGGTTAATATTTTTTTTTTTTACCTTTTTGCCTGAAAAATCCCTTTAAAGCAGGTCAAAACTCGTGCGGCTGGGCCCTGGAATACAAAAGATTTCAGGCCCAGCCGCTAGCCTGCACCGGGGCATCCTATACCGGATGCTCTGCTGTGTGAAACCCCCCAGGGCGCCGGTGATTCTATCTGATCCCGGTGGGTCCCGCAATGCGATCTCTGCTGGTGGTCGCCTCCTCGGTCGTGTGCGTTCACCGGAGATGCAACCAGGCGGCTGCATCTCATCACAGTGGCACTTCTGAGAGTTACCATCCGTTTTAAACTAACCCAACCCCTCAATGCGATACTCACCTTTTCCTGTCAGAGCTTCTTCTGACAGGGGACAAGAAACAGCTGTACACACATGCACATTTCCTCCAAAAGAAGTCACGCATTAGAGCAGTGTGCAGCTGTTTCCTCTCCCAAGCCATACAGCGCTCCAACAGGAAAATAGGGAGCATCTCCTAGGCAGTGGCATTAGGGCTTGTTACCTAGACTACACCACGTTGGTGCAAGTTGTGAAAAATAGCCTTTCCATTTTTTTTTCACTGGCGCATGTTGCTGCACTACAAGAAATACATTTACTAAAATATTAGCGGTGCAACTCATGCTGAAAAGAAAATTTAAATTATATTTTCACTACTCACTACTAATTTGCACTGTTTTGGTGTAATCTGGCAAATGTGTGTTAGGGTCCCTGTTAGATTGCACACTATCTGGCACAGTGTTGCCCGGGGGGGCATCTCATTCAATCAGCACTTTATGTTATGCATATTAAGCATAAAGCAAGCTGGCATAGGGAGCAGTGGCATCCTCAGTCTCGCTGCAGTGTGCACATAACCCCCCCAGAACGCCCAATATTCTTACCTTAGCCCCCAGCCTGACTGGACTCCCCAACTAGGGAGGCCAGGGATGTGGCCGCAGCCCAAGAATGCAGCGTGGAAGCACAGAGAAAGGAAAGTAATTGCAGGCTTGCCTGTGGGGGGTTCACACAGTGAATCAAGATGCACTTAGTGGCCTGGCTTTAAAGTGATAGGTCCAATTTAAAGCAAAAATAAACCAAGAGAGGGTCCAGGTCTGTGGCACCCTAACCCACCACCCTCTACACACTGGTAAAAATAAGTCTCTGCCACCCCCCTCTATTGTAGCCTGATTTGGGGGTTCTCTGGTTTGTGAGAGCCCCTGGAATTCTGGTCAATCTCTCTGATACCAAAGAAAATGCATGACTTGGCCCAAGCAACCAGCCACTGACCCCCCAGGACTGCTCGGTAAACCTGGCACCAAGGGGCCAGCATGGGGAAGCAGAAATAGGCGAGTGGCAGGGGCTGAAGATTGGGCTTTTAGCAGCATTATGCTGAGGGAGGATCAGGATGCCACACTGCTGCCTCAAGGACCCTTAATACGAATGGAAACCCAAAAATGACCCGAGCCACCGCCAAAGCTACGCCCTGCTGCACTCTTTCAGAGAGGCGATTGGCTCTCTCAAAAGTGGCCCCGGAGCACGCATGGCCGCAGAGAAGCCAGGGATGCTGCGTTGCAGGACCCGTAGGGATCACGTAACATCACCAGCACCCCGGGTGTTTTGAGCAGCAAGCCTCCGGGGTAGGGTGCCCCAGGGCAGGCTAGCCGCTGGGCAAGAATTCTTTTAGATTCCAGAGCCCAGCTGCAATGGTATTGACCCACTTTAAAACAGGTGTTGGTCCCCGCCGCAATAAGACAGGCTGGGGGGCATCCATTCTGGATTCCAACCCCCCCCCCCCCCCCCCGATATTCTTACCTTAGACTCGATCCTCCACAGAGAATACAGCACTATGATTGGCTGCCCGGCATACGCGTTGGTAAGGATGTTACAGCCGCCGGAATTCCCTGCCCACTTGAGCACCATCTGCCAATTGTGGATCAAGGCTAAGGTAAGATTATCAGGGAGGGGGGTCACCAGCATTCTGCATGCCCCCATCCAGCCTGTCTTAATGCCCTGGAGTCTGCTTTAACTTTGTCTAGTGAGTCACATTAAAGACTAACCCCAGGCCCACTTACCCCAGGGATGCCCAGGGGCGGAGCTGGCAATTTCACCCAGCTATATAGTGTATAAGTCTCTAGAGCTGGAACCCTAAGAGTTTTGGTCCACTTTCAAGGTGGACCAAAACTCTTAAAAGAACAATAAACTTTTTCACAGACCAGCCAAGTGCCACAGGGTGACCTGCTTTCCTTGCCAGGCTGTCGATCGTCCTTCCGCAGCCCCGCCCCCTCATTTGTGAAGCCATACATTGGAAACTTCCAGTGAGGTAAGGGGGTCTCGTCTTGTGCTCTCTGGCATTGTGGAAAGGTCCGAAAGTAAATCACCCCCCTCGTGCACACCCCATTCTGGGATACCTCAGAGGTGTGAAACCCCCAATTCGTCTAATATACTCACCTCACCAGAAATCCCACAGCACATGTGCAGGCCCTCATCCAATCAGCGTTCTATGTATATGAACAAACGGCAAAGAATGCAGTTTACAGAGCACTGGCAGTATCCTGACATCCCTTCGGCCGCTTCCCTGAGACTGAAATTGCCAACATCAGACCTGAAGTAGACGCGAGCATCAGACGGAGGGATGGTGCTGTGGTCCATGTACACACTGTGGGATTGGCAGAGCAGGCAGACCCAGGATGCCACACATGCACTGCGGGATAGAGGAAGTAGTCACGTTTATTGCAAACCTGGGTAGGTGGCCCACTCACAATCAGGATGCCGGGGGGGGGGGGGGGGTTTAAATAATATAGCCATATAGACGCTAGATCCAGAACCATAGAGTTCTGGCCCACTTTAAAGTAGACCAAAGCCCTTAAAGTGGACCAAACACCTGGATTTTTACTATCCTGGTCCAAGTTGGGATGCCCTTCTGTGTGAGACCTAACAGATCACCCACTCAACTCTGGCGTTCCCCTGGGGCACCCGCAGCCTCTTAATTTATCATCAAGACGATCTGAGGGGGGAGTTTACACAGTGAGGCATCCCGAATTGGGACGGACAGCCAGTGATTGGTCCACTTTAAAGTAAAACACCCCCATGTGCCACCTTTTGCAGAGGCTATTCCAATCTGGGATGCCACTGCTATATGAATCTGCCGGCCCACCAGCTGCGGGATCACCAGATCAGTAAGTATACCACGAGTGGGGTGTCCCAAATCCGGGTGCCCGGCCCTGGGGTCCTATAGCTACACACTTAGGGTTTTGGTCCTCTTTCTGGCGGAGCACTGCCTGGCAGGGGTAAGTGAGGCACATGGACACAACCCAGGACCACCCCATACCATTTAGGTCCACTTTAACCCTCTTCTACTTATTTTGGCCATTTACTCCTGCCCCATCTCCCTTCACTCTTTTATTCACACTCCAGAGTCCTCCTTTAAAAACTTGTAAGAACCTCTGGGTAGAACACACACACACCATTGCGGTATAGTGTGGAACTCAAACCAGGCCCTGCAAGGGGAGAGCAGAGCATGCCGGCCCACAGACACCCAGCAGCAGGGTAGACAGCTAGCTCTGCGGGTCACCAGCTCATTCCCTCCCTCCCGAAATCACCCTACTCACCCTCACCGCGCCGCTTTCCGCACGTCCAAACATGCCAGCCGCGGATTGGCTAACGCCTGGAAGTGTCTAGCCAGTGACAAGCGAGCTTATTCAATGCGCCGGTGTAGAAGCGATGACGTGACCTTATGACCCCTTTCTGCCGGCGCCATGTTGAATGTGGGCAAAACAGATTCACGTGAGGTAGATATAGAAGAACAGGGTCCAGCCTGGCTCTTGATACACAAAATCCCCCTCCTTAGTCTTTAGAGTTGTGGCTCTTTACTGCATTGGGGTTCTGTCAGGTGGGTCCTGCCCTCACTAACAGGAGTTTTATGGAATCCTCCCAAATTTCAGCTGTAAACGAGTGCATGTAACTCAAACGCAGGTGACATTATAAATGCATACCTTACAACTTTTTAGGGTAAGAAAGAGGGACTATTGTTAAAATAAGCCACACATCCTCATTGAGGGATGGATAGGAGATAGGGTGTAACCGTTACACCAATATAAACACTTTGAATAGGCAAATAACCCATTGATGCAGATCTGCATGTTGCATCTCAAAAGGGTCAATTGAGAACAACGAGGGACATGGACTCAAAAGAGGGACAGTCCCTCCAAATCAGGGACACTTGGCAGGTATATAAATACTGACATCTCTTGTCTCCCTGGTTACATGATTATATAAATGGCTGGGTGTGAGATGCCATCTGCGCTGTGGGATTGTTGGTGAGGTGAGTATATAGGCAATCCCAGGGGGTTTTCACCCAGCGGGGCATCCCAAACTAAGTTACTCCAGGGATAGAGAATTGACCAGCCTTAAAGTGTCCCAAAATCCACCTCAATCGAATCTAAAAGATCAGGGTGCCCCGGGGGAAAGGACCAAAACTCAGGATAGTCAAAATCCTGGGTTTTGGTCCACTTTCAAGAGGAACAAAACCCAGGATGTTTACTATTCCGGATTTGGAATGTCCCCCTGTGTAAAACCACCCAGATCGCACAGAAAACCTCACCTTCCCGCTGGTCCTACACTGCATGCGCAGGCTCTCGTCCAATCAGAGCCGCTTGCTGTGCATATTTAATGTTCGGCAATCGGTTTATGGCAGTCGGGAGCAATGAGGGCCCCATCCCCAGCCTATCTTTGACTATCCTGGGTTTTGGTTCTTGCCCCTTGTTTTTGTTGTGTGAAACCCCCAGGTTTCCCCCCAAACTCACTTTTTCCCAGTCCTACGACGCATGTGCGGCCGCTTGTCCAATCAGCGTGCTCAGATTCACTCAAGCACCTTCGTCCAGGAGCTCGTCTAATGTAAGCGGATCCAAGAGCGCTGGCCGCATCCCCCACTACCTTTTATTAGGGTGCGTGCCCGCACGGCCATTCACAAATGCCTGGTGAAGGCACACACCCTGCTATAGGGATAGCGGGGATGTGGCAGCTGCTCGCACATGTGCCGTTGGACCAGGAGCGTAGGTGAGTTTTCGGGCTTCACCCGATCGGGGTGCTCCGGGGTCAGCAAGTATGTCTGTCCTGGAGTCTCATAGACTCCAGGGTGGGTTTTGGTCCTCTTTAAGCAAGAACGCTTCAGGAAGTCACATTCAGGCATGGAGCTCTGAATAGTAGTGATGTCTCCTAAAGGAAAAGCAGTGGCTGCTCTTTCCTGACTATATATTGACATGGTTCTGCTAGAAAAAGGTGAGTATCTCTCCAATGTCATGTAATGTACTGATGGAGGGACAGGGGGTAGATTTGCTTGAAGTCTGATTTTCAGAATAACTATTCTGATGTAAAGTGGTCCAGTTTTCCACCAAATGGTTGCAGGACTGCATTGGGATCAGCTGCAGTGTTGCCAGGGATGCAATGGTGGGCGGCAAGGTATGGGGAAAGGTAAGGCTCTTGCAGGCGATATGGGGGGGCTCTAATGATGGGGCATGTCCCAGGGGACCCCTAGTTGGCCGGCCCTAAAGTCTTTTAGACTCCAGGGCCGGCATCTGGGATGGTTGTTCCACTTAAAAGGGTTTGTCCATTCATAAACCAAAAAAATCTATACTCTTTTTTTCCGTGCAGATCTTTTATTCGGCTCTGGTGTTTTAAAGCAGACCAATCAGAGCACTCCGTCCAGCACCATTCTCAACATTCATGAGGGAACAGCCACTCCCTCCAAGATGGGCATCCGCCCCTCCTAAAACCCAAACAGAAGAACTACAAGGGACAAAAGGTGAGATCTTTTTTATAGATTTGTTTTTTGTTTATGCCTGAACAGATCTTTAATTTGGGGGGTTTTGTCCCATTTAAAGCAGTCAAAGTAAAAGATAACTTAAAGTGGACCAAAACCCAGGATTTTGACTATTCTTGGTTTTGGTCCTTTCCCCCGGGGCACCCCGGTCGGGGATGTCCCGCTGTGTGAAACCTCCAGATCGACGATGCCAACTCACCTCTTCCTGGTCCTACGCCGCATGCACAGCCGCTCATCCAATCAGTGCGCTCGGAGCCACTGACATCATGTCATCTAAGGCCCTTATTCATCAAGCGATAGCGCCAGGTAGTGTCTGACGAGCGCCAGGTACCGCCAGCTAACGGCGGCTACCGACTCAAGTACGCCCGGCGGCGGTCACAATGACGCATTTATCACGCTAAATGAGGCTAGCGCCGGCGAGAGCGTCAGCTAGCGCGGGATTCATCATGTAGCCGACTGCAACGAACAGCGTTGCTACTAATCCCATCACAGCGCCAGGTATGACCTGTCGCTCCCTGGCGCTCTCCAATGCATTTCAATGGAGCAATCTTTAAATATTCATAATTAATTGAGTTTATGTTTTTTTTTTTTTTTTTTTTTTTTTTTTTAACTGTCAAAAATTCTGTGACCACTACGGCAATGTTAGATATTTTTTTTAAGGTAAAAAAAAAAAAAATATGTGCAGAATTGATATTACAGGTCTGATATTCATGTATTCATATTACAAAATGTTTAGAAAAACTTGTATAATTTTTACATTTAAAAAAAAGGGTTGTTTGGGGGTTAAAAACTACTTTACACACATCGCCGCCAGCGCTCTGGGGTTTAAACAAGGAATTCACAGTGCGAGAAATTTTTGAGCGTGATTTGTTAATGAATCTGCAGCAAGCCGTTCGCTCTGGCCATTCGTTGTCAGGCGCACCCATACAACGCGGAACCTGTGAAACAGCGACCCCTAACCCCGTATTCAACATTACCGCACACCGACTGAGTCGCTGTCAACAAGCAAACCCCGGCCAAGCACAGCGAATACTAGCTGGCGTTGTGAAAATCACGCTACTGGCGCTCATCTGTCGCTACCTGGCGCTATTAATGAATCGGCCTCCAAGCCTTCGTCTAAGGCCAGCGGCTCAGGGTGCGCTGGTGGCCGCATCCCCTGCTTCCCTCTAACAGGAAGTGTGCCCGCACCGGCCATTCACAAATGCCTGGCGCGGGTACGCACTGTGCTAGAGGGATCCCAGAATGCAGAGCCACACAGTCAGAAGACACTTCCTGTTTGCATGCTGCCTGATGCTCCATGAGCCACCATCTTGGATGTTTAAAGTCTCAAAACATGCAGTAGATGCAGATAGGATGATTTTTAATGTGAGCATTATGTATGTACAGGGTGTGGGAAACATATAAGATATGCTCTTATTCAGGGTGAAGGTCTACTTTGAAGGGCCAGTCCAGCCAGATTGCCCATTTTTAAAGCCTTTTAAAGTTTCCTCGGCAGTAATCCAATGCCATCAATCAAGAGACTCCAGTGATGGGCGCTGTCAGCGTGTTCCCTGCTCTATGCGGAGCCCTATCCGCCCATTCACTTAAACAGGCGGAGGGAAGCAACTGAAGCAAAGGCGCCCAGCGCTGAAATCGCCCGATCGACCTCTGATAGAGGTTTAGTTGGTGATGCAGCCGACGCAATCCTGGGGCATCACAAATTGGGATTCCCCAAGAATGAGAACAAGTTTAGAAGACTTAAAGGAGGCCATCATTCCTCTTTAAATGAACTGTAAACCCAACAGCAAAAATAAGGCAACAAGCAGCTCATCTGATGCCTGTCCCATGTGATTTTCTCATTTTCCTATAACACAAACTAAAAGCTTTAAAGTTTAAATTGTATTCCCCTAGGACCACACAAAAAAGGGTCTAACAGCCACCATGTCCCTTGGTGCATGCAGAACAAGCCACAGTGGTCCCACACCTGACTGTGACCACAGCACAACATGCTCAAGACTCATAAAGCTGCACCATGACATGTCCATCCCAGCTCAGCCATGATTTCGAAACTGAATCACAGAAAGCAGCTTGTCTTAGAATACACAAAGTATTTAAATATGATCTGAGTTTTTAATTTGCTTTGTAATGGCTCATTGTACACTGTTCCCAATGAGAATAAGGTGGGGGGAAGTTGACACAGGGTTTGAAGTGAAGAAGCTATTAACATTTCTGAGTGCCTCTCCAAAATGTATAGCAGACCTAAAGTCAGAAATGGTCATAGGCCTTCTTTATCCCCCCTCTCCCCAGTGATTTGGGATGCCTGTTTTCCCAAGTGAAGCCCAGAAACTGATCAGAATACTTACCAATACACATTTCTGAGGCAGCTGAGGATGTGTGTTCACTGCCACTGTTCACTGTGTTCCACCGGTGACCAGTTGGGTTACAACAATCACATGGGACACTCACATAGCCCCAGGTGACTCCTGGCCGCCAATCATAGACAGGATAGCACATCACTGTGAGTTTGAACGTGATTGGTCATCAGCAATGATGTGGGTCTCGCAAGCAGTCGCTGGTCAATGGCAACCCGAAAGAGGTGAGTATCAAGGCTGCAGGACATATGCTTATTGCGGACTATCCATGGGCTGGGCACCAAGGTGATGGACATCCCAAATCAGGACCTTTAGAGGTGGATAATGCAGCTTCTTTCTCTTCACATTATTTGGCCAAAGAAGTATTTACAAATGTTTTTTTCATCCTATTTATTTAAATTTCCTTATATAATGAAGTGTTATAGTTAAATGGGTAAGAGGAACAATCCTTAGAGCCCTTCCCATCCCACAGTGTTATGCACACATCCCATTGCAATGTGAGCTATCTACATTCCACTAATAGGCTCATGAATACAATGGAATCAAATAATATAAAGGGATTGCTATTTGGATATAACAATGTAACACAATGAACCTCTCAGCAGGGAGCTGGAAGGCTTTTTAGAATGACTCATCTTGTTTGTTATAGCCCCAGCAGGAGGGAAAGATAGCCCATCCCAAGGTATCTCATCTCAATATATGGCTCCCTAAACTTTGGCGCCTCTGTATGCCATAATCTAATTTAGATTTTAATTTTTTTATTATTTCTTAATGAAACTGATTTCAGTTGTTCAAGCTGGTTAAATTTAATTTAACTTGAATCCAAACTGCAGCCCTATGTATGGGTGTCATTTTGCCATTTTATATATATATATATATATATATATATATATATATATTCCCCCTTTTAACAGTCGGGGAAATAGACTTGATACTTAAAAATGACCTACTTTCCCATTAGAGGTTTCACAGGGCCCCATAGCAAAAGTCCCTCCCCAGAAGAGAGTGTACTGCCCCTGGTTTGCACGCTCCCTAGTCCTACACAGCCACACTCTTTCATAGCCTAACATGTTTATGAGCAACGTGAACATGACATGTGATCGATTTTGTCATGCACCTGAGCCATCAAGACCTGGCAGTGACAGCACACGGGCTGCACTCTGCATCAGTGAACCGGAGTGGGACCAGCCCTTCTAGGTTCAGCTGGGATCCGGACAAGCTAAATCCCTTCTGCCACGCACCAGGTAGCAGCTGCCTCCTTTGCATGTATACCATTGCGTCCTACCATTGTGCTGCTGACTGCAACACTTTCTGGTTCCGGACTATTTCGGGCTATTACTGCACCCCGGCACACATGAGTGTCCACTGCAGAATACATATCAGAGGTGAACATTCTCATGATGCACCTCCTGCTGCTTATCAACTAGGGAGCAGCAACAGGGTGTGTGCACAGGCGTCGCTAAGGAGTGCATGATGACATGGATACCCAGCGGCTGTAGCATGTGGGCAGAGAGGAAAGTGATTTTTATTTTTACCCTTTGTGGACCAAAACCCACGGTGATTGGCTATCTATATGCTAATCTATAAGATTCCCGGGCCGATCGATTTCCTCCCCCTGGGGCATCCAAAATCGTGAAGCCCTGCTGTGTGAAACCCCCCAGGTCGCCCATACACTTACATTGTTTCCTGGCGAGCCGCATCCCCACTATCCCTCTAGCAGGGTGCGTGCCCGCCCCAGGCATTTGTGAATGGCCTGTGTGGGCACTCTCCCTGAGGGTAGCGGGGGATGCGTCAGCCAGCGCACTAATTGAACGAGCGACTGCACAAGGGACCGGGAAGGGCTGAGGTGGCTTCGGCGATCTGGGGGGTTTCACACATCAGGGCACCCCCACGATCGGGGTGCCCCGGGGAAAAGGACCAAAACCCAGGATAGTCAAAAACCTGGGTTTTGGTCCACTTTAAGCAGAACAAAACCCAGAATTTTGCGTACCCTGGGCTTTGTACCCCAATCTTGGGGGTGTGCCAATTTGGGGTGCCCTCCTGTGTTAAACCTCCTAGATCACCCAGCAAAACTCACTTTTCCCTGGTTCTGTGGCTCATGTGTGGGCTCTCGTGCAATCAGAGCTGTTTGCCATGCATATGTAATGTTTGTGGTAATCAAGAGTAAAAGCAGGTGCATTCCCAGCAGTGCCCCCAGCTATGCAGATAGAGCATGCACAGCCCAAAGATGTCCTATACTTACATCAGCGAAGGAGCCAGTAAGAACCAGCACCCCAAGGGGCTGGCCCCATTGGGTTTTGTTCTGCAGTAGGCAGTACCTCAGCTATTTCTTTGGAGCAGAATTCTTTTTTTTATTTTGAACTGCAAGATTATGGTTGGAGCAGCAAGGGTTTATTTAAAGTGGACCAACACCCAGGGGTGATCGGCCCGGAAATCTATAAGATTCCCGGGCCGATCACCTCCCACCCCGCGGGACATCCGAGATCGGGATGTCCCGCGGGGTGAAGCCCCCCAGAAACCCCAAAAAGGTCTTACCTGATCCGCCGCCGCTTCCGCCGCCGCCGCCTCCCGCGCGCCCCTCCAGACGTGCGCGCGCCCGCGCCGGCCCTCTGTGAATGGCCGGCGGGGGCGCGCGCGCGCCGAGAGTGACGCGCGGGAGGCGGCGGCGGCGGAAGCGGCTTGGACGTTGCTGATCCCCGCCTGGACGTTGGCGGGGATTGGCTGCAGCGTTCACGTGGGAGCGCTGAGAGGTGAGTTTTTTGGGGTTTCTGGGGGGTTTCACACAGCGGGGCACCCCCGATCGGGGTGCCCCGCCGAAGTGGACCAAAACCCAGGATAGTCAAAATCCTGGGTGTTGGTCCACTTTAAAGCATGTTCACTGACCCCAGGTCAATTTCTAGGCAAAATAAGCGCTCAGTGCGAAAAGGAAAATTTTCTGCCCCCTCCTGGTCAATCCTATGGTGCTGCTGCCCCATATGGTATGTGTCACGCTGTGCCTCTTCCTAAGCAGCAGCCAGTGACCCCTTCCCCATTATAGGGGGTGCCTGCACCATTAACCGTGAGCCTGACCTATTCTGCATAAAGCAGAATGGCTGGGATGAAGGTGCTCTCAAAGACCTTGGCCCCCAGGGTGATCGCCCTGCTTGCCCTCCCCTAGAAACAGGCCTGTCTGAACCCATAGGTCCATTTCAAACAGCCAGCCAGAGTCCTCCTATTACTCTCACACTGTGCCAAGGGAGTAACCTATTACATGCTGTAGGCAGTAAGAATAGTTCTTCCCTCTTATCCTGATGTGCATAACGGGATCACTTTTTGGACAGCTTTTTCAATATATATAAAAACGATCAATGAAATCGGGTCGGTAAATCGGTATTATTTGTAGAATAAATCATATTTCAGTGCGAGGTGTCCGGGATTTTTCTTGGTGGGAGCGTAATAATATCCTATCAGCTCATCTTAATGTCTGCCAGCTTCAGGGCTTCATTTTACAGAAATGTGAATCTCACTTCAGTCAGCAAGTCATTTCTGAGATTACCAAAGTGAATGTTCTCGAGTCTTGATAAATTTTGGATTGTGTTGCCGCTATTAGCAATTTTCAAGCGGCCGGGTCAGGCAGTTACCATATTTCAGCTCTTCTACCCCCTCCCTCTCTTTTCTCCTCGTCATTTCCATTTCAACGGAAACCAGTCTGGTCTTAGCCTGCTGCTTCATCCACCTCTCCACTCGCTCTTCTCCTTTAGCCTGGTTACCAATAGCACAAGGAATATGGATCAAGATTCCAACCGGCCTACAAGAACCTTTCACCAATATGGCTTCCCCAAACATTTCCTTATTCCTTTCCAGATACCAACCTTCTTATGACCACACATGTGATATGAACCTCTATAATCCACGTATGAAACCCTCACCTCTTATGTGTTGTTCCTCTCACTTACTGCCCTCCAAGTAGCATTCAACATTCCAACACCTTATTACCACTTAAAGGGTCTGTAAACCAGTCACTGTGCATAGTGACTGGTGGGGAGCAGTGGGGCGACGACTGTCACCATCAGGGAGCGTTGGTCGTTTCCCAAAGTATTCTGGGGTGCATGCTCTCAGCATCCCTCAATCTAGGATGAGAGACTACATGGTTCTTGAGTGGTGGATCAGCCTCAAACTGCTGAGGCAGGAAAGAAGGTAAGTCCCTGTTTTTTTATTTGGGTTTACAGTCCCTAAAACCCTTAAAACTACAGTTCAGCCTTAAAGTGGAACAAAACTCTTACCCTTGACCCCCACCCACCGAGTACCTCAGGCAAAGGATCCAGCATGGTAGTGGTCCACTTTTGAGTTCGCTAATTGCCAAGGGTGCCGGCTAGCTGCATCCCCATCTCCCTATCATTTTGATTCCCAGGCCGGCCAGAACGGCTTTTATGCCACTTTACAGCAGACCAAAGAGGATTCAGCTGGCCAACTGACTGGTTCCCCAGGGGTGCCATAAAATGTACCTTTCCAGCGATTCCACGGCACATCTTGCGGATGATGCATGCTCTGGTACCCAGCCATTCAGGTAGGCTGGGGGCAGACCTGAGGAAAACTGGAGATACGGCCGCTCCCTATGCCGGTCTCTGTTTCTAAAAAGAGCTTTATGTTGCACATAGCATAGATGACAGATTGGATGAGATCCCACGCGTGCCTTATGGGATCACCAGTAAGGTGAGCACTTCGGTGGTCTGCAATTGGGGAATGAGGTAATGTTTTTAAAACGGTTTTGTCTACTTTAAAGAGGGCCAAAACCCAATTGGGCCTGCTCTACAATCAAAAATGAGTGGCCAGAATCGCTGTCCTCAGGGCATCCTGATTTGCTGTCTGTATCTTGCACCCATGGCATCTTGTGCTTTGTCAGCCTTGTTGGGGATGCCACTGCTAAGCAGAGCGCATTTAAGCTTTGCTGTGCACCTGACCCCCACATGTGCCAAGGGATCAGATAAGGGGCAGTCTGCAGGATTTCACACAGCAGAACATCTGAAATCAGGACACTCTGCTATACTCATGTCTCCCTTTATTCTGGAGTTTCACAACAACAGTTTAGCACTAATTCTGTCTCACTCTTATCTGTCTATGGCACATGTGCTCAACCCTCCTCCTCAAGGGTCATCAGAAGGCCAGGTTTTGTAGATCTCCACACTGATGCACGGGTGAGGTAATTAGTGCTGAGACAGAGCTATAGACTGTGCATATGTGTGGATATCTGCCCTTGAGGGTTGAGCACCTATGGTCGATGGCAGTGGTTCTCAGCTTTTACGCAAAGTACACCCTAGTGACAAGACGTTCAAACCAAGCACCCCCAAGGAGGGGATAACTTATAAATGATAGTAGGTCACATGCCTTGTAAAACTTAAAGTAAGAAGAAATAATTTATTACTGTTTAGATGATATACCAAACCCATCAGAATCACCATGCTGGTGCACCGCTACCCCCTAGGGTACATGTACCTAGAGTTGCCACCTGGTCGGTATTTTTAATTTGACTTTACTGGCCAATGGCCTGGAAGTGTCAGTAATTGTATTTTTACTGGTAAATGTAATTGTGGGTATACTTTACGCATCCTCAATTACTAGTAAAAACACCGCCAGGCTAGTGGCCAGTAAAGTAAAAACAAAAAATACCAGCCAGATGGCAACCTTACATGTACCACAGGTTGAGAAACAATGGTCTATGGTAACTTAATCTAGGGCTATGAAGAATGGTTATTCTGTCATCTTTGCCCAGCTCTTCAACAAACCCATTTTGGGGACCATTTCCTATTTGTGCATGTTGTAAGGCGAATATGTCATGGCCGGCTGATTCCTGAGACATCCTGCTGGTAGCACTGTGTTGCCACTCAGTTGCTATTCCAGTGGTCATTATTGGGCGTCATGGGGAGCTCCCTGGCCATTAACCCTCCTCTTGGTTGAGGCCTACTAATAGGAGGCCACAACCTCAGCCAGGTAAGGCAGGATTTTGTTCAGCTTGTTTAGCTTGCCATTGTCTGAGGAGCTGGTAGGCTTCATTCTGGCTGTCTCCCTGAGAGGCTACCATTCTTCCATCCTGGTACTTAGCTGGCAGCTTCATTCGTACTCCAGAACCACCAGGCTGTCATTTCCTCTGTGCCGTGTTCAACCAGGCTCCCTTCCATCAAGTTCCAGCACCCTGGGGTTCTCCTCCATTTCCTGCAATAGTCTGAGTCCAGTTATTGCTCTGTTTTGTCAGTCCCAGTGTTTCACCATTATTGTCTTTGCTTTGTATTTATCTGAGAGGAAGGCAAAGCTTACCAACCCAATGGACTGATGAGTCATGGCTCGAAACTGCTGGCCCCATTTTACCAGCCCCTATACTCTTTGGCACAGGTCCGGGCACCCCTGAAAGTACACTGGGCCCATGCCAAAGGGGCACCAAGTTTTTTCACGTCCACTTGGTCCTTAGAAGTTTGGGTAATATGGGCATGTCAGGCTTTTAACTGGTATAGTGGCCCTTTGGACTGCTTACCAGTTCACAGGTACAAAAGTATTTCACTAAGTCACTATGCTTATCCCATCTGCTCCTTATCCCCCCCATCCCGTGGCGTCCCACCAGGGTAGAGGGAAGGAGGCGCAACATATGCCAGCAGGGCAGCTTCTAAATCTGCACCCTGGGCATCAGAAGACCTCTGCCTCTGCAGGAGTTTCCTTAAAGTACTATGAGGGTGTAAACACTTCAAAGCTTTTTCCAGAATATGCCTAAAATGTAGACCCAAATGAGGTTCAATCAGAATGGGGCTTCCATTTGGAAAGGTTGCACTAATGCATTGCTAAAACAGGCGAGCTGGCAACCTATAGTGTCTTACTGGAAGTGTGCCTAAACAATATGGATGTTCCAAAAGACATCACTCTATTCAGTTAGAAAGTCTTCACAGGATGCCCAACTATTGACCACAATATCCAACTCTATCTTCACATTATAATGTATAATAAGTGTAAACAAACTCATGGCTGTCCTGTGCCCACAAGTTTACGCTAGGAGCACCAGAATTGATTGATCCAGGTCTGCTTTGAATTATGCCATGGTTGGGAGCCAAAGATTCCACCGTCTCGCTGCAGTTCTTCAAACAATAGCCCCAGCTCAAACAAATGCTGTGCACAGTTCCCAGCCAGTGGTCCAGCCAGTAATCACCCTTAAGCACCAGTCATCCAACAGTACATTTTTTTTGTTGCCTAATGTATTGTACTGATGACACAATCCTATGCATGAGTTGAGTTTTGTCAGTATCTGACATCATCAGGCTTAGCAGTGTGTCAGGTGCAATACCTTAGGCACAATAAAGAATATATTGCTGGATGACTGGTGTTGATTACTCACTACGGCTGGGCATTATCCACAGCATTTGTTCAAGCTGAGACCATTGTTTAAGGGACTGGAGTGAGACGATGGAAGGTTCAGCTCCCAAACATTAGATAGTTGACAGTGGGCACGGGGCAGCAGTGAGCTTGTTTACGCTCATTTTACTTGACTGGGCTAGAGCTCCATGTTATCTACCGCTGTTCTCCCAGCTCCCCTCAATAAAAACACTGCACAGAGTATAAATCTTTGGAATGATTTAATCGGCCACAGCTGAACAAATAAATACAAGACAACACAAAAATCTCCGAACACCTTAATCGAGTCTTGAGTGGTAACCAACCAAACTATGCCTGCGAGATTGACGAGGAGGAAATCCTGGATGCACCTGAATAAACGGAAGACATTTTTCTTAAGCTCAGCCGCAATCTCCGTTAGGCTCAGAGCTCAACCGGGCTAACCGCCAAGGTGCAAAATGACAACAGCCTGGCTACCCCAAACTGTAGCCATCCTCGCCCCTACGCTTGCCATCCTGGCTCGTTTTCCCAGTCGAAAAACAGCCGCATTTCTATGCCTCAGTACTGATCTAACCTGTCCACTCAGACCCGAAAGTGAGGAGACCGCCATAGCTGGCCAGCGTTGACTCCTTAACACTGGCCAGCCCGCCAACCACAACCGACCATTCAATCCGCTTTCCCAACACCTTGACCAACCCTAACCCCCCCCCCTGCGGAGCCAAGCCCAAACCTACTGTTCAGCTGAAACCTCCGGGATATACCCTCCAATGCCCTTAAAAACATACCCTCGGCCATGCCTACCAAAACCTTAAATGACACCCCTCCAGTTGGAGTAACCCATCTGCTACCCCCCCACCTAATTAAACAGATTAAGAGCCCCCCCCCCCATCACCATGGCCATGTAATGCCCTACTATGCCTATCCGGTAATCTGCCAATTTTATCATATGAAGGAGCTCTCTCATCACCTACCCAGTGGGCAACGTAATCCATGGATATGGGTATTCAAGAAACTGCCGCTTTTATCCACTTAAGGGCCCCCCTGCCACTTCCCCAGAGTGTCACTTAATCCACCTATATGCAAATCCCATAGTCTGCCGCTTCTGTTATCTTAAAAAGGGGCCCAGACCCCCACCGGGGCCTCATACTCCAGTAAAATAACTACTCGATGCTCCGCTGATTCCATTATCTTAAGGGCTCTCGGCCCCTTCCCAGGCAACGTCATTCCCCCATATACATATCCGATAACCCACCGAACACCCCCAAGTCCCTCCCATTCAGGCCTCCCGGGCCCTTCCCAATGGGCCCCATAAGCCACTGATATAAATATCTGATAATTCGCCAAACATGCCAATATCATATTAAGCGCTCTCGGCCCCTACCTAGTGGGCCCCGAAATCCCCCACCTGATTGACCACAACCCCGCCGATTTAATCATATCAGGGGCTCTCGCCCTTTCCCAGTGGCCACGACCTCCACCAATCTGAGTATTTAATAATCCACCAAACCCACCGAGTGTCAACCTATTCCGCGATCTTGGCCCCTTCACAGTGGGCTCCATAATTTACCCATATGAATGTCCGAACAAACCCCGCCGCTTCTATCATATTAAGAGTTCTCACCCCTTCTCAGTGGGCCACGTCCTCCACCAATCTGAATATCCGATAATCCGCCGAACACGCCGAGCTTAATATAATTCGCTCTCTTGGCCCCTCCACAGTGGGCCCCATAATCCACCAATATTAATGTCCGAAAACCCCGCCGATTCTATCCTATTAAGGGCCCTCACCCTTACTCAGTGGGCCACGTCCTCCACCAATCTAAGAAAACCCATAATCCGCCGAACACGCCGATCTTAATATAATAATCTAGGACCCTCCACAGAGGGCCCCACATAATCCACCAGTATAAATGTCCAAAAACCCAGCCGATTCTATCCTATTAAGGGCTTTCACCCTTACTCAGTGGGCCACGTCCTCCACCAGTCTGAGTTTCCAATAGTCCGCCGAACACGACGAGCTTATCATAAATCACACTCCTGGCTTCTCCACAGTGGGCCCCACATAATCCACCAGTATGAATGACCGAAACAAAAACCCTGCCGATTCTATCCTATTAAGGGCTCTCGCCCATACTCAGTGCGCCACGTCCTCCACCGATCTGAGTATCCGATAAACCGCCGAACACGCCAAGCTTAACCTATATCGCGCTCTTGGCCCCTCCATAGTGCGCCCCCCATGATCCACCAGTATCAATGTCCGAAACCCCCCCCCCTTGCCGATTCCATCCTATGAAGAGCTCTCGCTCTTACTCAGTGTGCCACGTCCTCCGCCAATCTGAGTAACCGATAATCCGCTGACCACGCCAAGTCTTATCGTATTTTGCGCTCTTGGCCCCTCCATAGTGGACCCTCCATAATTCACCAGTAAGAATGTCCGAAAACCTCCCCGCCGATTTTATCCTGTTAAGGGCTCTCGTCCTTACTCAGTGGGCCACGTCCTCCACCAATCTGAGTATTTGATAATCCGCTGCACCTGCTGAGTTTTAACATGCCGCGCTCCTGGCCCCTCCTCAGTGGGCCCCCATAATCCACCAATATGAGTGTCCGAATAAAACTCCCCCCGCCGATTCTATCATATTAAGGGAGGGGGGTTCCAACAATCTGAACAACCGATAATCCGCATGTCGCACTCTTGGCCCCTCCACAGTGGGCCCCTTAACCCTTTCGCTGCCAGCCTACCTGGAGTTTTGCGCTCCCCATGTTCAAATGTGATTTTTGAAGGGATTTCCAGGGATTTCCCAGGAAAATTATATATTGTTTTTTTTCAGCAGCGTCTGGGCTTTAACATGAAATGTCTTGTTTGTCATTTTTTAGGTGTATTCTCAATATTTTTGGGTGAAATATGTGAAAAAAAAAAAAAAAAAACTTTTTTAATATTTGTAGTGTTTTTTTGTAATAAAAAATATGTTTGTCAAAAAAATCTTATTGCGTGTGAAATCCTGATTTCTCCCAGTTACAGCGGTACCACATATGTATAGGTAGACACCCTTTCCTGCCCAGGAGTCTCCCCCAAACTGAAACAGCGCTTTAGGGGATTTTCAGATAAAATTCAACTATGCTATGCGCTATGCGCACCTTGAAGTTTTTCCAGAAAAGCAACCTGTTACATTTGAAATACCTCCAACAAAAAATATATATTCTCTGGAAGTACACACCTCAAGCTTTCTAGGTGTACTAGGCTTGTTGATGTGGCCACAGTTTTCTGGAAGTAATCCCTCAATGTAATCTTTGGTTGCAGAGTTTCCCTAAAAAAAGGATAAAAAAGCTAAATCAAAGCCACGTTTTCCTAAAAAATCTATATACAAACAAGAAAAAACAAGTAAAATCTGAAAAAGCAACATCGCTCGAACAGAACGATACCCAACATGCATTGCTACTGTCAAGGTAAGAGTTGGCAAACACCCCAAAGTAAAGCATGTGCGTAACGGTAATTTTACTTGAAAATTTCAGCTCTGCAGACAAAGTGCGCACCTTGCGTTTTTTCAACCAAAACAACCCTTTACATTTGGAATATCCCCCATAAACCATATATTTCCTGAAAGTGCACACATTAAGCTTTCTAAGCATACCCAGCTTGTTGTAGTGGGCTCATCTTTCTATTTTTCCTAAAATATAAATATACAAACAAGAAAAAACAAGTGAAGTCTGAAAGTGCAAGTTCCCACGAACAGAACAATTCCCAACATGCATAGCTACTTTTAATCCTTTTAATTGACAGCCTACTTGAGATTTTGTCACCCTCTGTTGACAGGTAATTTTTCCCTATTTTGCGCCATGTTTTGCGCCATTTTTGCTGGAATTTTCTGGAAAGTTATATATATATTTTTTTTGCAGCAGAGTTTAGGCTTTAACATGAAATGTTTTGTTTGTACATTTTATTATGTTTTTTACAATGTTATTATTAAGTAAAAAAGAAAATAACTAAAATAATTTTTTTTTTAGAAAATCACCTCCTTTATTTTAAATAAAAAATGTATTTTATTAAAGAAAACTATATTGCATGAGAAAGCCCCATTTCTACCGATTAGAACGGTACCACATATTTATCGGTAGCCCCCCATTCCTGCCCAGGAGACCCCCCAAAGGGGACCCCTTACCAGTTCACAAGGAGTTAACAGTAAAAAAAAAACACACACACAGAATAAAGAATGACTTTATTAAAAAATAAAAACTTTTTTTTTTACTTTACTCACCTCTGATCCTCAGCTCCTGTGTCCCTCGCAGCTCTGATGACAGTTGCTGTCATCGCTGGCCAGTGGAGGAGGGAGGCAGGCGATCAGATCATCACCTGCCTTCCTCCTCCTGTGGCCAGCGATGACAAGTGTCAGAAATGACAGCCGGAGCCAGGACGACACTCTTGTCAGCGGCAAGATGGGGATCGAAGCCCCCCCCAGATGAAGAGGAGACCCGGCCGGATCGAACAAGGGGTCAGGTGAGTGTTTTTGTTATTTTACTTTTACTGTAGCAGGGGGAGAAGTCAAGCACGTAGATTTTACGTGCTTGGCACTTAAGTGGAGTGGAAGCAAGCACGTAGAATCTACGTGCTTGGCACTGAAAGGGTTAATCCACCAATGCATATTAAGGGCTCTCGCGTCCTCCACCAATCTGAGTACCCAACAATCTCGGACCTCCCAGAGTCCTATCATATCATACACTCTCGGCAGTTCCGAATGGACCCCCATAATCCACCGACATGAGTGCCTGAAAAAACCCAGCTGAACACATTAAAGGGGTCCCATCCCCCATCGTTCCAACCTCTGACGATCAAACCAAGCAATCCACCTCCGTCCTTACGTGGGCACACCACTCATTTCCCTGAGGCCACGCATTGTGACCCTTCTGGTCCTCCCCACCATCGGGTGACAATCCTTGATCCATTCCCCCACCGAACCGCTCTCTACATCCAACCTTAATATACAATGAGCCCAACTCCCTTTCCCATATATTCCATGTACCCACCTACTTCGGCCATTGCCTTTTAAACCCACCCCAGCCCGCCCTTAAGCATTCCCCTGACAGACTCTGGCTCCCCCATCCTTGAATAACCCCAAACGCAAGCTGCTTCCCTGCCATGGTGCTCATCTCCTAATCCGATCACGTCTGTTCCTCGGGCCAAAGCCCCCAATTCCAACCTTGGAGCAGCACGCTGCTCACTTCCCCTTGGATCATTTACCCCTCCCTGTGTTTTTCTTGCCCTTCTCCGAGGATACAATACCAGGACCCTCTCCCAGATACTGAACCGACCCTAATGGTGGCCAGCCTCCAAACCTCCACCCCAACCAAACCAACTAAAACCGATAAGCTGTTTTTTTTTTCTTTTTTTTTTTTTATTAGCACTTGTTTAATTCAACCCCCCATCCTACCACCTCTATAACTATTCCTAATCCGGATTCCCCAGTCATCCATATGCAGAGTAACCCATCCTTGCTCCTCCAACACCCCTCCATCCAGCAGCGGGCTTGCCTTTGCCTCATCCATGCCTGCCGTGCATATCTTGTAATCCCAAGCTTCAAACAATCCCCCACCATCCCCCCCTTACTTTTGTTTCTTCAGCAGCGCACCGTCCGCTTGCCTTCAAGTACCCAGATGCCTCCTGACCCAGAACCTGCCATTTTACTTCACACCACCACGCGCCCCAATTGTTACCAATCCCAGATCTAATGGGGATTAACCATACCCACATACCCCTCAATTCTCCGTACCCCCCCTCAAGCCCCCCACACCTGAAGGCAAGTGCCAGTACCCTGACAGTAAGGAAATGTAACTCACCACACCCCTGCCCTTTAACGAGCACCCTCCTAGCTTCCCATGACCACCACCTCTTACAATCCTCCCTCAAATCACCTTTTAAACAAATTGCCAGGCTGACTACCCTATGTCCCCTTACCCTATCTCCTGAGTGCCCAACCCCTGCAGTTTACTTGGCTCGCCATACCCTCTACCACCCTGATCAAACCCTTCCTCCTGCCTCTTCAAAATTCCCCCGAATGAATAATTCTTAAACCAGATCAAACGACAAACATACACGACGACCAGCTGGGCATACCTTGAAGGTGCGCAGGCGTCTCGGCCCGCCACCCGGACGAGCGTGAACACGTGTCGCTGGACCGATGTCCTGGTACCGCCGATGCCTGGTACCGCCACCTTGCTGCAAACTGGTCCCGTCCTGGGCGAGTGGGCCGCCGCAGCAAACTCCACGTGATCGCGTGTCACTGGAGTGATGTCCTGGTAGCGCCGATGCCTGGTACCGCCACCTTGCTGCTAACTGGTCCCGCCCTGGCCAAGTGGCCCGCTGCCGCGAACTTCATGGGGGGGGGAGGTGGCGGGCCTCGTCTGGTGCCAATCAGGCGATTGAGGGGCCCGGCCATGTGCCGCCCTACCTGTGGGAGAAAAAAGGGGGGGGAAGTGTGCTGTAAACCCCCCACCCCCCCATGACGGTGCTGCCGGTAAGGCACCCGGGGGCAACTACACCAGGGCTAGATGGGTAACCACCCAGCCCGGGTCCCCACCCACCCGCATGAACGGGTGGGGCTCCGACCCACTCCCTCGATGGGTCCCCTGTGCCAGATGGGAGGAATCACCCCAGCCACCCTGACATTAGGCGGGGAAGCAGCAGTGTGAGCTCCGGCCGCCGCCCCCCCCCCCCAGAACAGGAGACGAAATGTGAGGCGGGTGGCGCCCTTCCTCAGTGGCTTGTGCCCTCACCCCGGCCCCCTCTCGCGGCACGTGGGGTGCCAGGGGCTCTCCCTATCTGCTGCTTGGGGGGAGCAACCCCCCCACCGTCGATCACGGGCGCCCGAGGTGCCCTGCATGAACGGGTGGGGCTCCGCCCCCACAAATGCCGCACCCTGGGGGCCAGCTAACAGCCCCCCCCCGCACAGCCCGTGCACTGGCGGCGCCAGGAGGTGGCGAGTGCTCCCCAACAGCGTCAGGTGAGGAGCTGGGGCCCCCGGGCAAAGCGGGTGTGTAAAAATGACACCTGGTGGGGGGGCGCACCGACACCGGGGGAGGGGCACCGGCACCCGGCGGGGGGACGCTCAGCCACCGCGGTACGGCGGGTGCAGCACGCAAGTCCTGTGCAGCCCGACAACAGGAGCGAGGAGAGAGGAAGGGGGGGTATCCCCACACTGCAGCCCGGCTGGCCGGCCGGCCACACGAGACAACACGGCGGGCCACCGCGTGCATGGCCGGAAGGGAAGAGGTAAGGCGGGGAGAGGGAGGGGGGCTCGTGGCGGGGAAGCCCGTCGGGCGGGCGCAATTGACGGAGGGGGGGGTCTCTTCCCCCCCGACAACAGGCAGGCGGGGGGGTGCACCGCCAGCGACACCCGGCGGGGGGAGGGTGGGGGCACCCAACGGCGGCGGCGCGCGTGGTCTGCTGGACACTGACAGGGGAGGGGGAGGGGAATCCCCACACAACACAATGCGGCGGGCTGCCGCGCACACAGCCCAGCCGGGAGGAGGTAAGGCAGGGGAAGGACGGGGGGCTCCCTCACAGCCATCACTGACAGCCGGCAGGGAAGCCGGCTAGTCCTCCAGCACGTCGGGCGCCCGTGATCGACGGTGGGGGGGTTGCTCCCCCCAAGCAGCAGACAGGGAGAGCCCCTGGCACCCCACGTGCCGCGAGAGGGGGCTGGGGTGAGGGCACAAGCCACTGAGGAAGGGCTCCACCCAGTGAAACGGGGAGGTAGGAGTCATGCTGCGGGCCATGGGGCAGCCGGAGGCGAGAGTTGGGAGAGGAGCACTTACCCAGTCCCCCCGGATGCCATGGCCCGCAGGACGAGAGGATTCTTTGGCGCTGGACGAGCATCAGGCAGACAGCTCCGTCCAGCGCCGGGAGGATGATGGGGTCAAAGAGGGAGAGGGAGGGACTTCCTGGCCTCTTTATAGTGCCCCCCTCCTCCCTTCCCACAATCCTCCCCGGCTGACTGGTCCAGCTCCCGATAGGAGCTCAGCCAGTCATATGGGCGCCTCCTTAAGGGACCGGCGCTTTCTTTCCTGTCCATTGTGCTCATGTGAAGATAGTGTTCGATATTGTGGCCATTAGTTTTGGCCATCCGTGAGGACTTTCTAGCTGATTTGAGTGGTGTCTTTTGGAAAATTCATATTGTTTAAGCACGCTTTTATTAAGAGACTATTTGATGCTTTAATGTTTAGTGATTGTGTGTTTTCACCTAATAGAAGTGCTGCTATATCTCCCACTGAGCGCTTTCCTATTTTATCTTTTTGCTGGCAACTTAGATTTCCACCTTTACGACTGTGGGATTCTCAGAACTGACATTGTGGAGTACAGCCTCTCAGTGATGAAACAAGATGGTCACACTATTGGCCTGATGCAGAGCCTCCTCGTTCAGCTATCCCGTACATTTTGCCGTTGGTTTTGGGCTGTGGTCGGGGCATTAAACGGTGCTCCGTTGCTTTTTGTGTGCGTGTTTGCGATCAGGTGTTACGGCATGCGCCTTTTGTATGTCGGCTCGCAAGAGGCCGGACTCTGTGCAAACGGACTTGTCCGTGATTGGTCCGTTTTTTTAACTGATTCCGAGCCTTGATTTCCGATTGAAATCAGCCCAATATAACAAGGGTCTGGACATCGATGGCATGCATGACGTGGAGGTATTCGAGCTCACCCGCCTTAACCGTGTTTCTCTCCAGGACTTGTATAGGCAGCTGCGGCCATGGTTAGCCCGCACCACAAGGAAGGGGCATGCAATTGCAGGTATGACCAAATTGGTTGGCTGCCTGCAGTTTTTGGCAAACGGCTCGTTCCAGAGACTGGGTGCCCTCTCTGTGGGGATGTCCCAGTCTACGCTGAGCCGCAGCCTTAACAAGTTTTTGGATGGCATGGCTACCCTGGCTCCAAAATACATCTTTTTCCCTGACACAGTGGTAGCCTGGAATGCGGTTAAGCTGGGCTTTTATAATATAGCCGACATGCCCAACGTCATGGGTGCCATAGATTGTACACACGTTGCGTTGGTGCCGCCAGCTGCGCAGGAATATCTGTTCAGGTATGTGGTTTAGGTCAGCATGTGTCTGCCATGTAGCACATACATTTACATTTGGCCAATGTGGAGTAGGTTTCAATGGCTGAAAGCAGACCTACATCCTGTGTATGACAAAAAAACAGTGGTTTTAAATGTTGCTTATGTGAATGCATCTTTTTTATTGTGTTGGCCCTTTTTGGGCCACTAATTCCTGTTATATTGTGCTATTGCAGGAACAGGAAGATGGTACACTCGATCAATGTGCAGGCAGTGTCTGGCCAGACCTGCAATTTTTGAGTATATTTGCTGCCTTCCCTGGGTCCACACACGACTCGCACATTTTGAGGAACTCCAGCCTCTTTGTTCGCTTTCAATCTGGCGATATGTCTGGCGGATGGCTACTGGGTAAGTGCTAACAAATTGGTGTGGCGGTCCAGCATGAATGTTCTGATTGGTCTGTGCCTGTACCCCACTAATCTGTTAGACACTCCAATGAAACAGTAGAAGTTTCCACTCAATTACTTACCAGTATTTCCTCCTATGGGCTTGCTTGTGATTCTCCACTATACCTTTCTGTCCACGCCATCTTAGCTATGTTGCATCCCAGAGTCATTGTAGAGGAGTGTGCTGGGGGGATGTGCATGTTGCCTCATCAGAACTGTGCTTAGCACTGACACTGCACAGCTGACCTATGGCCCTGTTCAACAATGCTGGAATGCTAAGCAGCACATTAATGAGCCACTTCCCCTTAGCCCTCTGTCTGTTGCTCCCTGTTCTTGCCTGTTTTAACCTAACGTGCAGTATTTGTAAGTAGCATGTAATGTACTTGTGGCTCTTCGTTAGTAGCAGGATGGTACTTGTTTAGATACACTTTATAGCTTTGGTGTTTAGGTTTGTATGTCTAGGCTAGTTATGGGGACTGCCACTACATATGTGGCAAAGGGGCCCATTTGTCAGGGTATGATTGGATTATGCTGTGTCCTTAATTTGTTTTGTCTGTGTTTTTTTTTTTAAGGTGATTCTGGCTATCCCTTGCTCCCCTGGTTACTCACCCCCATCCTCCACCCATCCTCGCAGGCCCAGGACCGGTATAACACAGCACATAGGAGGACTCGCTCAGTGGTGGAACGTGCCTTTGGCTTGTGGAAGACGCGCTTCCGTTGTGTGGACCAGACTGGGGAGGCCCTTCATTATGACCCGGCCAAGGTTATCAAAATAATTGTGGCGTGTGGGGTCCTGCATAACCTCACCATCCGTAGCCGGGTTCCCAGATACACTGACCTGCCTGAGGACGCTGTAGCCATTTCTGAAGTTTACACACCTCCCTACTCTGGCCCCCAAAGTGGGTCAGCACAGGCGATCCGGTCCCAGCTTGTGGACAATGTTTTTTCATAAGTTTCATTGATTTTGGCCAATGTGTGCCTTTTTTATTTTGTGATTCAAACAATTAAATTTAATGTGACAAACATTGTTGATTATTTTTTTGCCTGTTAATGTGGGTTGGTGGAAGAGCATGTGTTTTGGGTTAGAGTAGCGGTGTGTCCTGCTCCCCAGAATCCCTACCTAAACACATGCCTTCAGTGGTAGGTAGAGTAGGAGGAGGAAGTAGATGGATGGGGGTGCTGCATGTTAGCGGCAATATGAGCAAGGCTCTGATTGATTAACTGCCATTGCTGGACCATTGCCGCCATCTGCCTGCTTTGTTCTCTGGTTTCGTCAAGCAGGCAGGACACATTTTGATTCAAAACCTCTAGTTGTTGTGACATTGAGGTTACTTTGGAACACACTGTCTCATTATACCTCTGTGTGTTTGCCGCGAACTCCACGTTCTCGTCGTGCCATGCTTCCTCCATTAGCTGCAGATGCCTCCTCTGGCTGATATGGCAACGTTGCTGGGTGCCGCCACTGGCACGGGTGGGTGCGTCTGGTACTGATGGAGGGGCTGCAGGTGGCTGCCTGGCCGTAGAGTCTGTTGAGCGCCCACTGTCCACGCCAGCATAGGTTTGGGCCCCTGAGGTATGTGTAGGGGACAGCAGGGGCTGCACTTGCTGGGGCTGGTGTGTTGGATGTTGGCCCACAGGGTCCCGTGGCCTTGGCTGCAGCAGACTTGGGTCCTCCTCCTCCAAATCCCGAATTACTTCAATAATGGGTGGACTCGTTAGGGTCTGACAAGAAAGGTAGCAGGTAGTGAGGCCACTATTGTAAAGTTAATCTAGGCAAGTGGCATTTCATTCTACACAGTGGTCCAATGACTTACCTCATCCGTCCACTCCAGGTTGGTTGGTTTTGACACAAGGCTGTTCTGGCGAGCTCCTCCGGGACAATGCAGGGGTAGCTTGGCCTTGTTGCCTGGCATCTGTTGGTTCTGGAAAGAGATAATGACCTTTGTTTAGTGCCTCCAATACCTGTGTGTTGTAAGGAGTCTACAAATGTTTTGGTCCACATTCCAAAGTCACAATGTCAAACTATACTCACCTCCGGACCTGACATTCCTGACTGTGTCTTGTGCCCCTTGCAGGCCTTGAAGGGTTGCCGGGTGAATAAAGGTCAACACATGCTCCTCCGCTGGGGTAAGGAGGATTTTAGTAGGGATACCACCCCCTGTCTGCAGGCTGGGGAAGAGTAAAGCACACATAATAAGTGTTACATCATGCTACAAAGCAGTCTGTCCAATCATTTACACTCTAAATCGGCGTTACCTCTGCTGGCGGCGCATGTCCATTTTTTTTTCCCATAATATTTAAGGTCCCCAAATTTACGTTTAATTTGCTCCACATCCCTCCTCACAGACCCAACACTATTCACTTGCCGGCAGATGTTCTCCCAAATATCCTGCTTGGCATGCTTTGGGGTTGACTTTTAATGACATCCAAATAGGGCATCATAGTGCTCACAAACACCAGTGGCTACAGCCATGCTTTGAACATCACAGAAACGGGCTGTAAGTGAGCCACGTCGCAGCTGCCGCCCACATGGGTGTGTGGTCTCCTCGGCAGCAGACGACATTGATGGCTGGCTGTCTGGGGAGTAGTTTCGTTTTCTTGGGCTGATGGGTGACTGTGATGGACTGTGGGGGGTGCTAGGTGATAATGGCAGGGTGCCTGTCGAGCTGTCACCTGTGGAGCTCCCAATTTACTCCGGGCTGGTGGTAGTTGGGGTTACATAGTGGCGAGGATGAGGGGTGGTTGGCCTGGGTGGGCTAGTGGTTTGGGCCCTACGCTTCCCCTTGGTGGTGTGGCTGGAGCTACCCACATGCTTTCTGGGTGGAGGAGGTGGAGGCTGCAGGGTGGCTCGAGATTTGTGGCCCTTGTGAGCCCTGGATGATTTAGCAGGTGGGGGCGACTGGGCCAAGGGCTCCTTGCTGCTGCGTTTGGACCGAGCAGCCTGTGTGGCTGGCTTATCCCCCCTTTGATTAGGCCCATGTCCGGTCCGGCTCCTGTGCCTGGTCGTGTGTGGGTGTTCCTGATGGCTCTCTGTGCGGCGGGCATGTTGCTCTGGGCTTTTTGGGGTCTGACGGCTCCCTTTTGGCCTGGGCATAGTGATATGGTAACCAACACAGGGCTGAGTGCATTGACCTTTAAATTGTTTGCCCGTGAGGGCGTGCGCGGCAGCGTGCGCACACGCACGCCTCCGTGGGGGCACGTCATAACCTGATCAGTAAGAGAGCCTAACATGTCGCCCGCAACCTACACCGAGGAGCAGGACAAAATCATCATGGAGGTGAGTAGGCGAGCGTGCGATTATTTGCGCGCACAAGCCGCTCAACAAATATTAGCCATGGCAGGGCCAGATTAGTGAGGACAAACTGTCTTGCAAACCGCACCAACTAGAACAGGTTAGTTTGAGCCATGTGCGCAGCAGCACACTAGCCTAGAGGCAGATAGGCTAAGTAGGCCCATGTGAGTAGCAATGAGGCTCAGAAAATTGATTTAGATAGTGGATGAGAGTGTGTAATCTAGTAGTGTCACTAATGCTCTGCCATTTTTTGGACAGATGATGCTGCGCAACCGTTATGACTACCTGCCGTGCGACTTTGAGAAGAGGACGTTGGCACTGGCGGTGGTGGAAGCCATAGCCCGGAAGACTGGCACCACCTACACTTTTACCCAGATCGCCCAGCACTGGTCCGATTTGAAAAGGAGGCATAGGCCCCGGGGAGGCGGTTCTTTGTCCAGCACTTCCCAGGTAAGTCTTGGTACATGACATGCACTAATCACACTGGCCATGGCTGGGCCTGTGTTTCTGATTGTGTTTATATTGCAGTGCAGGACTGGAGTTATAGGTTCCGCCCCACTTGGACCAGAAGACGCAGCCCAGTGTTGGGAGGTACTGGGGAAAGTATAGGTGGTGCCACGCCAGTGCCAACGCCCACCCCTCCTCTGCCAGTGACTCCGACCAGCCACTGGACCTGACAGTACAGGAGGGGGCACAGTCATACGGCAGGGAGTCCGACCAGCCACAAATCCCACCTGACTCCGGTAAGACTCTCAAACCTACCCATGTCCAGATACATGCACTACAGACATACTAATTTGCACAATTTTTATTTTTAGATGATGACGTCGCAGGACCATCAACAATAATGGCGGAGGGCCAAGGCCAAGCTCCAGAGGTGCCTGGGGAAGGTGAGTGATTTGATGCATACAAGCCTAAACTAATCTGCCATTCAGGAGGGCCAAAGTGTAAATAATAACCTTGTGTTTTTGATTAAAACAGCTTCACAGGCGGACGAGTGGCTGGACCCAGGGAGGAGGTTGCGCCCCAGACGCCCTGTTGGCCGCCAGCCTTGTAAGTTGTTTTTTGAAATCATACATGCAGTTAAAACTCCTGGCCCAAACCCCAAAAACATGGGCCAAGACACATTAATTCACAAACTTAGACCCACCTTAAACCTAAAAATTGCCCCAACCCAAACACCTAGCTAAGCAATACTTACAAGGCTAAACTCATGATGTTTTACCTTCACAGCTGCAAGACAACAGCCCATTTGAGAAGGCTGGTGGGCGACATCCAGGAGATCGCATATTCACTGGGGCAACAAGATTAAGAAGAGCCTCCTGGGTGACAGTCACAAATGTGCCACGTTTTTATTTTTGATTTATGTTTAAAATTTCTTAAAAAAAAAAAAAAAACAGTTTCATACACACTGGAGTGGTGTCTTCTCTTTCATGGCACTGTACATTAGAACAACATGACCATACAGTTACATGTCCCAAAAGGTAAGTATATGGGACAAGGATTAGGAAGAAGAAGAAGGAGAAGACATTAAGGTAAGCATTAAAGACAGGGAAGAAGAAGAAGAAGGAGAAGACATTAAGGTAAGCATTAAAGACAGGGAAGAAGAAGGAGAAGACATTAAGGTAAGCATTAAAGACAGGGAAGAAGAAGAAGAAGGAGAAGACATTAAGGTAAGCATTAAAGACAGGGAAGAAGAAGGAGAAGACATTAAGGTAAGCATTAAAAACAGGGAAGAAGAAAGCTTGAGGGTGGACTAGGGATGTGCGCTTGCGTGGACCCAGATTGTCAACAGGAAATCCGTGGAAATGTAAGTATACTTTGAAAAACATTCAGAATCAGGCTGGAAACGGAAACAGATGGGAAGAAGCTACGTTGGAAAACGCAGTAAAAAGGACACAAAAACGGAACGTCAGTGTGAACGGGCACGGAACCCACGACGACACGGAAAGCACCCGAGAGGGGAAAAAACACTTCTCGATTGAAGACACAGAACGGATCATTAACAGAAGTCTCCCAACGGAGGCTCTGAATCACGTGAGAACCCCGGGACAAACGGAATCAAAATGGGACTTATGAAAAACGGAACAAAATAAGGTCAGAACGGGGGAGGCTCTGAATCAAGCCATATATGGTGGAGACGGTTCTCTTGTACTCCCATAAATTCCAGGACTACCAGTCTGCATGTTTTCTCTAATACTCCCAAACCCTCAAAACAGGTATAGATATCTGAAAGAGAAATAAAGAACTAATACCCCATTCGATCTATTGTGCCCCCCATTCTAAAGACAGGCTAACACTAGGTAACAAAAAAAAAATGAAAAAGGCAGCTTTCCCTGCTTTTATCAGTATTAACTGATAGAGTGCATGGATCACAGTACAGAAGGTCTCATTCTTCCCTGCGGTTATCACTGCTGTCATTTATTGTCACACTGTGTCTGTGCTGAGCTAAAATAGCACTTCCCAGTTCTGAGGAAACTCAAGGTAATCTGATGCCCTCCTCGGGTGCCCTTATATTAATAAACAAAAATAGGAAATAAAAATCACTAGCAATGGTGGCACCCATCCAGCTCCATAGATGCTGCATGGAACCCACTAGAGTGGTTTAAGAATGGTGAGCTACATTGCAGCACCTAATAAGGGGACAAGGGGGGGGGGATCATTCTTTTCATAGAATTGCCTATCTATACTTCTGGGTTTTATGGTGCACAGTCACCCAAGGACCCTGAAGTGTATAACATGTCCGTGACAATAAGGAGTTCATAGTTAGCAGGTTCTTGTGCAGCAGCTGCTGTATTCCGTGGAATGATAACGAAACAGACTCTGCAGTCCGAGCCAGAAGGCCACGATTTTACTAAAGCAACACTAAAGATGAAACACAGAAGCAGCCTCCTCCCTTAGCATAGTCATTTGCATTCAGAGTAGCTATGATTAAACCTTCCTGGCTGTTATTTATATGTTACAATTCTTAGGAAGCTTCCCTTTTAGCTGTCAATGAAATTTAGGTTGTTAGCTGGTACCACAACAGTCACTTTAGTTGCATGTAGCTGCAACTCTGTTCCATTGCTACCTAAAGTAGATTTAAACCACTTAATTTCTCAAATTCTTAAAGGAGCCACAGCACTCAACCCTATTAGCTTGCAGACCAGCCTACAATCTGTCTCTAAACTTAAAAACAGAGGGCTTGGTCTTTTTAACCAAGTTTTGAGACAGATTGTAGGCTGGTCTGCAAGCTAACAGGGTTGAGTTCTGTGGCTCCTTTAAGACTTTTGTATCCTGATTGCCCTGCTAACGTGCACCTCCCAGGTTAGTTATAAAATGGTCTGAGCGGCTGGCACCCCTCCTTTGTTCCTGCTAATTAAAATTTCTGCCCTGAGCTCCCCAAATGCACTGTCTTTGCTGGTGGCCAATGGGATTCATCGGCAGGACATGCATTGAATTGTGCATGCCCAGCTGATAAACTTCACTTTTGGGTCACGTGGCTGTCATTCGCACCGTTGGCGTAAAGGGAACTAAGTTTTTTTTTTTTTGGGGGGGGGCAATTATGGGCATTGTATGCTTGCATAGGAATTATTCTATAGCATTTAACCCATCCTTGCAGTGAGACAAACACAAGTAGTAAGTGTACACATGCCCAAAGCGTCCCGGAGAGCAGTTGAGGATTCAGGTGCATTCAAAAGCACTTCAGTCATGTCCTGGCCAAGATTCGGACCTGCCACCCTCCGTTCACAGGATTGATTCCTTAGCTCTAGGACAGCCCCGTGGTCTAGAGCATTTTCTCAATGTCTAGGATTGCTGATTAAAGTGGACCAACACCCATCGCTGATCGGCCCGGGAATCTAAAAGATTCCCGGGCCGATCAGCTCCCTGCCTGCGGTGCACCCCGATCGGGGATGCCCCGCTGTGTGAAACCCCCCTGGACGCCCGCAAATCCTACCTGTTCCTCGTTCCAACGGCGCATGTGCGGGCTGCCGCCACCGCCACCGCCGCCGCCTCTCCCGCATCCCTCTAGCAAGGCGCGCACCATTCACAAACGACCAGCGCGGGCGCGCTCCCTGTAAGAGGGACGCACGAGCGGCAGCAGATGCTCTCACCTTGTCCGTCGACGGACCTCGCTTGTCCGTCGGCGGTGATTGGTGGAACGAGTCACGTGGGAGCGGGGTCAGGTGAGTTTTTGGGGCTTTCTGGGGGTTTTCACACCGCGGAAGTGGACCAACACCCAGGATAGTGAAAATCCTGGGTGTTGGTCCACTTTAAAGATACTCAGGTGATAGGAGTTACCAGTAGCCATGATTCCACTATGCGTTGAACATTTTGATCCCTTTTAAAGCAGTCCCACACCTGTTTCCTAGCTAATTTGTGCGGGACGGCATAGTAACAGGCTCGGGGGGGCATCCAGATTGACCTCCGAAATCCTTACCTTACACACGGAGAAATTCAGTCCAGCAATTGGCCGCGGACAAAGGATCGAGGTTAAGGGGTTGTAGGGGTCATTTTTGCGGGGAGGCTTCAGCAATCTCGATTCCCCCGAGCCTGTCACAATGCTGTACCTCACCTATTATAGCTGGGAAACAGGTGTGGGACTGCTTTTAGTGGTTAAGCACCCACAGCTCCTCCCCATACATGGACCTGTAAAAGAAAACATATTCATACATAATAATAAACAGAAAAAGACACAGCCTGTGGCTGGAGGTGGACCTCCCGTTTTAAGATTTAAGATATGTTTAATAGCTTTTTTGAATGTAGGCCGCAGAGGCCTAACTCATAACAGAACAACGACAAATACCACAGAATATACAATACACATTGCTTTCTTTAGGGGTTAGAACATTCACTGAGGAACAGGTGGTGCATTGAATCCCTTGGTATGATGGCAAGCAGCTCTTGGGTTATTTCAAGACTTTTTTTTACCCTCCCCCCAAAACATAAACAGAAATAAAGTATACATCAGTCATTTAAAACCTAGAATAAAAAAGCAAAACATTTTTCTGTCTACAAGAGAAGGTATGTATAGAAAAACAGACAGAGTTCAGGCAGCACCATTAAAGTGTACATGAGGCCTAAATCCACATGAGGTGGCCACTATGGGGGTTGAATTTGTACTCTAGAGTCAATAAATTGCCCCCCTTCTTTGTGTTGGGACTACAGATACACTTTAAATGTAACTCTGCTACTAAGGCTGTGATTTGCAAAGTGCAGCTGGCCTTGGTAACAGTAAGGGGTTCATTTGGCAAGTAACCACAATTAATGGTCGACTTTGGTACATTTTAGAACCTTGGTCCATCTTCACATTTCACCATCAAAAAAGCTGCCCCTGCTTAAGCTTCTGCAGTAATCCCTTTATTTCTCAATTTCATATGCATAGTGTGTTGTCCTTCTGGCCTTAATTCAGCATTTTCCCTATGAGATTCAATACCTGAATGCATCACAAAATGTAAATTAGAAAAAGCTGGAAAGTCATTAAAGGTTAGTTGCGAAGCAGGTTGGATGTGTATTATCAGAGCGGATTTATAATGAGGAAAGTTTGGCTTGAGCCTACAGTCCACATTAAGCCAGGGGTGTGTGATCCTAGGAGCTCACTCTTCTTCCTATCATGGCATTTATTTTAGGTCAGATTTAGTGCAAGGAAACCTGGAGCAGCAGAAGACAGATTCCTGGTCACGCTTAAAAGCTGATCATTGCTTGTGAATAGCTCTCCGGTTTTAGGCTTAATATGCCCCATTTTGTACATTCTGCTCCTTACATTAGAACACACCAGTCTTTTATATATTTTTTCCCTCTACTGGATTTAATTTTTTAGTCTCCAAACTCTACTAATTCTGTTCCTGCCTTAACTTGTAACTGAATGAAAAAGTTGTCTATGGGACATTGAGGGACGGGAAAGGTAGAGGAAGATTGAAGATAGTCTTGCTTGCCATGCTTACTCCACCGCTACATTCTTGAAGATTCACAGGAGCTACCAACATTTACTATATACTTATCATAACCAGAGGTGGACGGGGGACAAAGGTCAGCCTGGGATTTTACGGACCCGACCAGCATATGACCAGATAACATACTTGCTGAGTACCCCCAAATGTGCTACCTGGCCAGTCAATAAGTGCATTGCAAAAACAGGCCGTGGACTACGGTGGATATGGTTAAAGTGATGGTACTGACTTTTTAAGCGGACCTTCACCCAGAATAAGTTCTTGTATTTTTCCCCCACCCCAGACAGATTGCCCACATTAAAAATCACCCTACCGGCACCTATTACGTTTATTTAAACTTTTAACATCCAAGATGGCTCTGCATTCTGGGATTGCTGTCCTTCTGTTGACCCCAGCTTTGCTCTATCTGCACAAAGCACAGCTATAACCCCACCCCCTGCACTCCCCCCCACTCCTCCCGTCAGTATGCAATGCTTCTGGGGCAAGATGGCGGCGCCCGTATCCTAGAGTCCTGAACAGAGTTGAAGCCCAGTGGGGGAAAGAATGAAAAGTGACTAAAAACTTAAAATATATATATTTTTGCTGGGGAATAGTTTAAGGGTTTGGGCTTTTCATTAAATGATGCTGAAGGTCCGTTTTAAGAATTGTAGGGACAGATAATGTGGTCAGGTTCAGCCCTCCCCTCCCCCCCCCCCCCCCCCCCCAACGAGGATGCTGAGGCTAAAAACATTGGGGCAGAACATAGGGTTAAACTCTGGGGTCAGGTACAGGGGCTGCTGAATGAAAGTCTAAGGAGGCAGGAATGTATGAGGCAGTGGATTTAAAACTTGCTCATCGGGAATTCCACCCCTGGCCAAAGCTATAGAGAGGGACAGATAACTCATACTGCGAGTAACCCGTAATAGAATTTAACTAGGAAATATATATAGGGCACCATCATTTCTTTAATAAAAAAGGACTTGATTTGCAACACACAATGTACATTTTCTAGGGGGGCAGGGGAACTTTTTTACTCTCAAAATGATTCCATGGATATCTTTTGTTCCATGCAACAGAGGTTTTCTGGGAGGCCTTTACGGTTCCTTTTCAGAGTAAACTTGTATGCAATTGGCAAAGAATTATGGACTGAGGGGAGATTTTACAGATGGAAAGGTTATTCATTTGCTCTTGATCTAGCGCAGGTTTCCAACCTTTTCATGGAGCACCACTTCTGATTTAGCGATTATCTCAAATACCACCACTAACACAGACTTCCCAAGAAGGTTGGAGTGTTTATGCTAGCAATACATTCATCCCTAGATGCTTGTTGATTTGACCACTTGGCACATCCTATTGGAGCAGTAGCTTGTCTGCAGTTTTTCATGTCCCCTCACTTTCATCTCCAGTGGTTTTGAGTACCACTAGAGTATAGTTTGAGTACAATTAGTGGTACTAGTACCACGGGTTGGGAACCCCTGGTTTAGAGGGTATTTTTATTTGTTTAATCGGTATTAATTTTTACTCAGAAGGTACTTTATGGGTCGAGGAGTGTTTAAGAAAGTCAGCCTAGTGCACCAGAAAGTATATAAATGGTCATGATAAGGGTCCCTCTAAGCTATACAATCTTATGGCACAGAACCTGCCTGTAATAATATTTTGCTTTTAAGTGTTCCAGGAAAGTTACCTAGCAGATGGTCGGTGAGGGTTGGGGATTTGAGGGGTTCTGTGTTTAGGCTTTCTATAAAACTTAAACTCAGTTAATGTCATCAGTACAAAGGTGGCATGTGTAGCTTTCATTCTTCTAGCTCAGTTTTGGCAGGATTATTGCCTTCCCACTCAGGATCAGGTATCGTTCCATGCTCCCTTTCTGGCTACATTTGCTGTGGGAGTTAGTTCGTCAAATGGCCTGTCTACATAAACCCCCATTGTAATGCTTATATGGAGTTCAGGTACCCTCACCACAAATCTGTCTACAAATGGCCAACCGGAGCATTAACGTTAGTGGGTCATGGGCACACCGCATTACAAATGATCAGAAGCGAAGTGAGGTAAATAACCCTATAAAGGGGTACAAATCCTAATAATGTCAATATTTATGGGTTACTATGTATTTATGAAATCTAGACAGTGTCTGATTATTCATTCATAAACTGGCAACAGAACAGTCTTTGCAACCCACAGCAACAAATCACGTCACAATTTTATTGGTAAGACCGTACAATCCTGTTAACAAAAGTTCATCTCTGATTGCTGTATTATTACCAATACCAGCTGAAAATGTCATGGCTACAGCATGCGATAAACAAAGACATTCATCATGTTTACAACCTTAACAATCTTAAAAGGACAGATACCCATGATGCTTTGGTCTTGGCTGTAGCATTTTACAATAAACTTTAAAGTACCTCAGACACTAGATTTGATTTTAAAAAGAACAGCATGTATACAGTATAAACTTCCCAATGCTTAGTTAATAGCTTTGCTTTGGTTTTACTCAAATGAGGCCCAACTTTCTACTAAATTTGCATAATTGTCTGACTTCTGGAAAAAGTCAGACCAGCCTATTGATTCTAATAGGGGCCTACCTGGTGCTGCATGCCATGAAGCCTCCAAGTGTCATCCTCAGGTTTCCTGGTGACAGATTCACTACTTCTGCATTTACTACATTATAGATATGCTGACCATATTACTCAGTACAAGGATGTAACAGTACAGGTGTGGGCCCACTGTACCTCTGCAGAAAAAGTGAGCTCATAGGGACCACCAATTCACTGCTGTACATACAATAGAGACAGGGAAATCAGCTGCTACTAGGCCCATGACAGAATAGGGCCCAGTGCAGCTTACCAGACAGCAAAAAAGACCACTGAAGTGGTTCTAACCCTGCTCTGGCCTATCAGAAAAAAACAGTTCAAATATTTGGGTGAAGTCAGACTTTAAACTTTCGTGAACTTTCCTCTCAGGCCTCAGATCAGGGGTGCCCTCAAGCATGAGGTACTCCACTTACAGTACCTTCCACTGCATAGTGCGCTCCCATTGAGGTTAATAGGCTGCGCCATAAAAAAGGAGCCTCCATGCATGGAGGCGGCAATTGATCTTTATGGGAGCGCGTAATACTGAGGTCATGACGAGCCAGAGAAGGTGACTGGTCTCGTGCCCGAGACCACCCCTGAAATCTGCTTCTGAGGGCTTACTCTTTAAGGACTATCACCTTTTTATACAACGCTACATAACTCATTATCAGTAAGTAGAGGATCAATACTGATACCAGGGCTGGTCTGTAGCAACCACAGTTGAGCATGTGTCAGGTGACTAGTGATTGGTTGCTGGGGTTACTCTAGTAAGTCAAGCAAATAAAGCCAATAGTTATTTCCAAGTGCCTTACACATATGACACTCACAATTCCACAACAGTTGTCCGTCTCTAGGGGTTATTGTGCATCATGACACCCCCCCCCCCCCCCCGTTATGCCAAACTAGTCTAGGATGATTTATTCAGCCAATCAAATTGGACAATGACCACCATGCCTAAACTATGCAAAACAATGACCTGAAAACTGGACAGTTTTATCAAGAATAATGCTAAGAAACCAGATTTTCTTCACATCAATCTTAGTAAATCTCTCCCATAGTTATGACAATCACATTTACAATCAATGTGTCTGCAGAACAAATCAATACTTGTTGATAATGCATTTTCTTCATGTATAAAGCTGACCAACCATTGCTGCAATTCTAGTGGAACATATTTTAGCTCAATAGCAATGAGACTAACACTAAATATATATTCTTCAGTATGTAACCCAAATGTATTGTTAGCAAGCATTAAAGGATTTCTACTTTGAGTGTCATTAAAACCCCCTTAGAGAGACTCTCACCCCCCCCCCCCCAAAAAAAGAAAAGGAGATAACTCAAATAGGTTAATATTTTCTTAGCCACAGAGCAGCTTTAGACTGCTCCACTACACCAGCATTCTACATCTCTGCTCCTGATCAGCTTCTGTGGGCCATTGCAAGGATACCTCACCAGTTAAAATTAAAAAGCAAATCTAAAATCAGGCAAATTTATTTACTGGGTCCGCACTTCCAAGCCGAACATCTGTTTTGACCATCACAAGGACAGGTGTGTGCAGCACCATGCATGGCGAGTCCAGACCCTCCGAACTAAACTCCACTGGTCACCAGCAGAGTATGAAACAGGAGAGAGCAACATAGGGGCAAGGACCAGGTTCACCATCACCAAGGAGGGCTAAGTATTTTGCCTGCTTGCTTTTTATGTATCCCAAATCGTATTGCCCTGTGGGTAAGGATGTAATCGAAAAAGCAATTCTGTACTCACCTGTAGAATTGTTTTTGTTCTTGCATGGAACGGCCCGCTTCAGTTTTCATAACTGATGGGTATTCCGCCACCAGGTGGCGCAGCAGCACTGCAGAAAGTTGCGGCAGCTCCCGGCTCCCTATAAAAACGGGACCAACCAACAAGTTCCCAGCATAGACGAGCAGTGAGACAAGAAGCCGGGAGAGAATAAAGGTAAGAATGTAAAAAAGGTAAAAAACCCTGATTTTACTCGGAACAATAACCAGAAAGAGGCAACCAAGAACAACTATAACAAGGGTGGGGAGAAGCGGGCCGTGCCATGCAAGAACAAAAACAATTCTACAGGTGAGTACTCACAGAATTGCTTTTTTCTTTAATGCATGGCACGGCCCGCTTCGGTATTCATAACTGATGGGACATCCAAAAGCAGTGTCCAAAGTAGGGCGGGTTCCCCAATGAGTAACAGCCAGTAGTTCAAGTCACTACCGCCTGAAAACCTTGCGGCCCAAAGCAGCATCAGCTGAGGCCTAAATATCAACCATGTAAAAAACTTGAAAAAGTATGAACAGAAGACCCAAAAAAACGGCCTTACAAACTTGTTCCACAGAAGCTTGGTGCTAACAAAGCTCCAAGAGAGTCCAATAGCACGCATGGAAAGAGCAGTCACCCAAAAGGGAGGAGTCTACCCCTTAGCAGAATAGGTTTGAACCATCACCTGACGTATCCACTTGCAGACAGTGGATCCAGCAGGAGGCAAACCATTCCCAGTCTCAAAGTGAAACAAACAGAAAATTAGACTTCCCAAAAGTCTCCATAGCACCAAAAAGAACATCAGAGCCCAGACCACATCCATAGAATGCAGAGTCCGCTCCATGGAAGTAGCTAGATTGGAACACAATGAAGGCAAGACAATGCCCTGAATAAGATGAAAGGCATACCCAACCATAGGCCGAAACCTGGCCTAAGTCTAACAGCGCCTAACTCTAAAGACACTCAAAATAAGTATTTTCAGAACTCGCCTTACAGAGGCGATAGTCATACAAAAAGGGGGACTTCTCTAGGAGTCAACAAAGGGGCAAAGCGGCCTCACGGATAGACTCAAAAGGAGGCCCCTGCATAACCAGTAGCCCCAGATTCAGATCCTAGACAGATAGCAAGGCTGGGGGGATGCACGTGAAAAAACACCCTGGAAAAAAACCCATGCACCAGCAGATAATGGCAAGGGCCTGTTGGAAAAACTTTTCCAGAGCTACAAACATGGCCCTAGAGAGTGTACTTAAGACGAAGGTCCAAATTCAACCAAGTTGCAAGAATTCCAAAATCCTGGGAATAGAAAAAACAGCCTACAGGAAAGAGACTTGGAGCTCTACCAGTCAATGAAAGCTTGCCAGACCCTGTAATAGGTGAGGCACAAGGACTTCCTCCTGGCCCCAATCCTGGTATCAACAACAGAATCAAGCAACTGCTAGACCATAAGATGGAAGCTCTCAACAGCCAAAAAGGCCTCCAGGGTGGCAGGTACCCGCTCTTGGGTTATGGAGCCCATAACCCTGCTCAGGAGAGAAACAGAGGGAACTCATAGAGAACCCGAACTCCGTCCAAGGGAATGCCAAGGTATCCAAAGTGAAGACCATAGGATCCTGAACCAGAGACAAATTCTGAAGATATATGATTATGGCGGGACACCACCGTTCCATGACCTGCTGATCCCAGCGGTGAAACAGGAATAAAAGCTCCCATTAGTTACGGGAACATATCCCCAGCTGAGGCAGCCCCCTATCTCAGAAAGTCCACCTCCCAGTTGTCCGCCCCTGTAATGTAGACCGCTGAGATGCAGGGAACATTCTGTTCCGCCCAAGAGAGAATCAGGGAGAATCCCCTGAAGGCTAACTTGCCCCAAGTAACTCCCTGACGAATGAAATAGGCAACAGCCTACTGGACGCCTACTGAGCAGACAGAACAGTCTAACCCTGAAGGTGAGCAGACAGGAAAAAAAAGCAACCTGATTGTCCTCAGTTTCAGGAAGTTGATGGGAACCTGGGCCTCCAGTGGGCCCCACCATCCCTGGAACCTCAGGGATTTTTCAGAAGTCTCCCCCAAATGGCAGACTGGCATCTGCGGAGACCATCCCCCAACATAGGGGCAGAGAGGATCTAACCCACAGAGGTACCAGGAGTTCAGTCTCGACCAGAAGAACCATCTGGCCAGAGAAGACAGATCAAAATCCTGCTCCAAGGACGCAGGGTCCCGATTCCAAACTGACCAGAGGACTCATGTGAAAAGAGCAAAGAGGATTACCTGAGGCAAGACACCAACAGACCCACTAACTGCATCCCTTGACAATGTAGGGTTTAGGACACTATAGCAGAGCCTAAGCCTGCAACTGAAAAACCATTCCCCTATTACTGAGGACGGAACACCCTGACCTGGGAGATACTCAGAAAAGACAGCATCCATGACGGGAACAGATAAAACTAGGAATGGCAGATTACCCAGCCGATGGATTCTAAAAAGAAGATAACCAGCTGAGTGACTTGCGCGACCCGAGAAAGGGACTTGGCCACAATCAGACTGACGTGCAGGTCAGGAATGGTGAGGATGCCTTGGATCCTTAACAGAGCCATCACCCTTGCCATTGTCATGGTGAACTATCTGGTGACCCTAAAGAGCCATAAATTGGAATGCTAAGTCTCAAGCGCTAACCACAGAATTTGACAACCCCAAAAATATAGGCACCAGAAAATAAGCCGCCATGATGTCCACAGAGAACCTGAAAGCATCCAGATGAAGGGTACTGACAGCAGGCTAGTGGCTTAAAGCAGAAATACTATGAATCAAACAACTTTGTTGAGGCCCTTCAGGGCCAGAGTATGCCTGAAAAAGCCTTCCTGTTGGGGGACCATGAAAAGACTCCTGACTCTAATAGTCAAGGAGCCAGAAGAAACACCCCTTAATAAGACATGGGATTTAAATGATATCCAGGATCAATGAATTCTGGGGGCGGCCAGGCAACAAACTCTATCTTGGAACCAGAGGATACAAGCTCCTGAATCCACTGGATTAAGACGTGAAGTCTCCAGATATGAGTAAAAAGGCAAGGCCATCCCCCCACCCAGATGGGTGAGGGCGCCCCTTCATGCCTGAGGGGGCTTGGCAGAGGGTTTGGTCTTGGTATTCCAGGAAAAACCGGGATGACCACGGGATCTGCCACGGCCCCAAGAATCTCTGTGGCCACTAGATGCGCCTGTCCTCACTGTCCCTCAGCGTGGTAGTGTCGGGAAGGCACGACCAAAGTTTTGGACAAACCTAGCACAGGAGCGTCCACTTCAGGAGGAAATGACCACCTTTTGACAAGATCAGAAGGAAAGGGATACCTTTTATCCAGCCCCTTGGGCACAGCAGGCAGTCTGTTGGGACGTTCCCATTCCTTAAGGTGAAGTGTTTCTGCTCAGGGAACTCTAGACGCTGTTTACCAGGGTGAAAAAGCTCCCTTTGCTTTCTCTTAGCAACCTCGGGAGCAGCAATGTGCAAAATTTCAAAAATATGTGACAGAAGATTATCAGTGTCCTCAGGGTATGCTGAACCAGGGTCACTATCGCAACCCTCCTGCTTGCTCCCAGAGGAGTCAGAATCCTGGGAAAGCTCCCCCATCTCAAGGGGGTGACATTCACCAAATTCATTAATCCCCACATACATTTCAGGAAGAGGGGAGGATCCGGGATCCAGGTGCACTTCTTACCAGAAGCCTTCCTAGAAGCAGACTTGGCAAGTTGTTTCTCAAGTTTGGCCACTCGCATAGCCAAATCAGAGCTAGACTCCCTGCTAGTGTCCCCCTCATTGGGACCCAATTGCAGGTGTGGGGAAGTAGGTGAAGCCGAGGGAAGCGCAGAGCTGGGAAGCGAAGCAGGCAAACCAGCTTGGAGCGCAAGGACACTCTCAGCGCACGGCACGCACACCGTGACACTGTTACTCACAGGGGACACCCGACACATGGAACACAGCCGGGCTTGCCCCGAAGGACACCCAAGTCCGCTATCCCCAGAAGCCTCCATATGGTGATTAATACAGGCGCAATAGGCCAGCAGTGGGCAAAGGCTATACAAAGGCCGCCCCGGGATGCCCTTCCACGGGATACCCCCAGAAATAGTGAAGGGGGATGAGGGGAGGGAAGGAGTGGAGCCGGGATATGCCACAACCCAATGGTATCCCGCCTGAAAGACATAAGTAAAGAAACATAAGTATCCCGCAGCATATGTACTCTGAATAAAAAAACCCCCAAGGGGGACTCACGGACCAAAGACACCGTTGGGTCACTCAGGCTCAGACCGCAGTATAGGCGACACACCGAAGGAAGCAGCGCCGCAGCCGGGAAGGGAGAAATGCAGCTCTCTCAAAATGGCGCCGACAGGGCCGCGGGGAGACGACTCGATACGCGTCACCAAGCGGCCCCGCCCCCCCAAAGAGCGCAAAAACGGCGCTCACGTGACCAAAATCACCTCAGGTTATAACGGCCACAGCCGCGGAGCGTAGTACTAAGCGGCGTAGCAGCTAAAAACACACAAAGAACGTTAAAACACCACAGATATTACTCCTCGGCGCTAACACCCCCCGAACAAGTCAGAGAGGGGAGGGGGAGAAGAGAGAGAGTGACAAGAAGGCAGCGTCAAGCAGCCATGGCCAGGGAGGGGGGGAGGGACCCCAAAAGGAAAATAAGGGGACACGGTCCCCAACAACTCACCCCCTCAGAAGCTAGGGCAGGAATGCTCACCATAAAGCCTCTGCCCGGCTACCCTTTGTGGCACAGGGTCTGAGGCTTGGAGCTGCGCTCCAGGAGCACTTGACCCTAGTGCTCTTCTACCTTCAACCGATCTGTCAGCCAAGGCTGGGAGGCAAGTAAGGTCCAGAAACGGATGGAAATTGACATGCAGGGTCGCAGGCTTGGGAACTTGTTGGTTGGTCCCATTTTTATAGGGAGCCGGGAGCTGCCACAGCTTTCTGCAGTGCTGCTGCGCCACCTGGTGGCAAAATACTCATCAGTTATGAATACCGAAGCGGGCCGTGCCATGCATTAAAGAAAATAACAGTTATTTGACAAGGTCCACACTAAAAGCTCTCTAAAACTTTATCTTGCCTTAAAGTGCATCTATACTCAGAAGGGAATTTTGTGGTCACCTTCCATCCCCAGGCCTGTGGCCCAAAACAGCCTGTGTTTCGTTTTTTACTTCAGCCTTTGCCCATTATCCATAAAAACAGTAGTATTATGGTGAATGGAATACCATATGTTAATTGATTCCGATACAACCAAACTGTCACATAATGGCAGTTAGGTGCTCCCCATTGCTGAGCTGTGTGTACTCTGACTGCATCATCACTGGAGGTGGGGCTGCTCAGCCGGGGAGCAATAGGCCTACTGCGTCCAGTTAGTTTTGTTATGAATATTGGGCAAAGGCTGAGGTAAAACAAGAAACACAGGCTGTTTTGGGCCACAGGCCTGGGGATGGAAGGTGACCACATAAACTTCCCTTCTGAGTTTTATGTGGTCACCTTCTATCCCCAGGCTTGTGGCACTGGGCTGAGGATAGAAGGTGACTACATATACTTTCCTCTATTATACAGAGTGTTTCTTTGCCAGAGCTACCAGATGGTATGAAGATCTTCTAGTGGTTGGGAGCCCAGATGTATAAATGGACCACAGGTTCATAAAAAGGGTTATATAAATGATTATGAACAAGTCCTTTGATATTAGGAGTGGTATAACGGGGTGGGGGTTGACTATGTGGTAGTATAGAATTCCTGGTGTTATTTCTGGTTTGCTGTGATGCAGCAACCTGTTTGAATTCCATTTTTAGAATATCCATGTCTGCCATCATCCTATGCACTTGTTCATAGCACGGCCAATTCCGTGACTACTATCAAACAGATATTTGGTTCAAGTTTAGTTTAAGCTTTATCAAAATAAAGAAAAAATCAGTTTATGATTTTGCAGTTAATGAAACAGCACATAGCCAAGCCTTTCACATGAGAGGTTCTGCTAATTATTACAATTATGACTGCAACAACCACCCCTGTGGAATCCCGAAAGTTAAAACTTTCTGGGAAGTCGGAAATCAGACATGAAGGTCTGTATGATGGGTACAGGAAATCACTACCCAGAGCAGTAATGCGTCCTTCCTTTTTGAAGGTGGTGCAGCTGCCAAATATGTTCACAGCCCTGTGAACTGGGCAAAGGCACACCTTATAGCATGTTCCCATGTGCTATCAATTTATGCCTATAGAATTCAGGGCAGTATCAGGCAGGTCATTTACTGTACAACTGCAAGAAGCTGGTGAAAACCCCACAGGTTTAAGGGCAAACTTCAGGGATGGAGTGGAACCTTAGTTTCATGGGGGAAATCCCTCATTCCTAACATGCTCAAGACTGGATCATGTGCCTCGCCACCAAAGGTTCTATAAAACACACTCTGACCATCAAACCTCACCTTCGGCTTTACTGTATCTCAACTGGAAAGTTGTCCTTTCCCTTCACCTGCTGCTCTCTTTTAGCAAGCTATACATTTGGCATTTTCAGGAACAAATGTTAAAAAACATGGGCTTGTTGGAAAATAATTATTTTCATTTTTAAAACACACTCATCCCAGTGTACCTCACAATGAGAAAAAGTTTTTGTAGGGCCTTCTTGTAGGACTTCTGCCCTAGGGCATTCACCACTTGGAGGCCAAGGGTAGCAAATGATCGACAGTTACTTATGGATGGCCTATAGATTTTCTGCCCAGATGCCTCCACCATATACTTTTTAATCCGGTCCTAGTAGCAGGTCCCAAATATAGAAACACCTAACATATTCTGTATACCTGGGAATGTTGCAATCCTTATTTCCAAGGAACAGGTCCGCTGCACACCCTCCTCTGATTTGGGATGCCTTGCTACTTTAACCAGAACAGAACTTTCAAAAAATGGGTGTTGTTCCTAGCGTGGGGGCATCCGGATTGTCGATGGCCCCCTGTGCATTACCCCTGTTAAACCCAAAATATTACCTTTCTCCCCAGGCCCCTGGAAAAATTAAGCACTGTGATCGCCATGGTCGGGTGGACTGCAGGCTTCCTTCAGGTATCTGGCAACAACGTGACTGTGGCGGGCAATCGCAGCTCTTGCTTTACCAGGGAACCGAGAAGAAAGGTATGATTTCTTGAGTGTAAAGGGGGTAATGCGCAGGGTGTGGGGGTATCGGCAATCGGGATACCTCCCTCTGCTAGGAACACCACTTTTTTTGTTCTGGTTTAACGGCCCCAGGAAAGACTGAAAACTACCGCCATTTTTCACCTATTCTTACTCCTCACATGACCACCAGTGGCCAATATGGTATAACAGGTGCATGCTCTCAACTTCCTGGAATACCCCATTTGTTGCCAGAGGAGAAGCTGTCACCATGGAGGGTCCTGGAAAGGTAAGCAATAAAAGCAAGTTATCAGGCTTCCTGGGGATGTTAAGGAAAATCCCAAACCAGAGTGCCCCCATGAATATGTACAGCGGGTCCTTGCTCTGCTTTAAAGGTCTCTACTGCTCTAATTATATTTATTAGCAAGTCTGATAGCAATCCCCTTTATAATAGCGTGGAAAGGGTCTCACCCAGTGCTTTACCTGAAACGTAGCTAAGTGGAACGTTGCTTTGAAGCCACCAGGTCAGTACAAGCATGACTTCTGTCTTTCTTTCTAACTGATATAATAATTAAAAATACATGATAAAAAAGTAGATAACCGTACATTGCAAGAGATTCTGCAAGACATTTCAAGGCAATCCTCCTGGGCAGCTACTGGGCCAAACCTTAAAATTTGGTGAGCATCCCTTTTTCACAGTATCCACTTTCTTTTAACCCCTGATTACACTTCTTTTCCATCACGTCTAAAGCTAAAGCTAGAATGAGGCCAATGTCCCTTTAAGAAAGTTCAAAGTTCACTTTTTTAAAAAGAAAAAAAAACGCTATAAAGATTTAAAAAAAAGATAAATAACAAGTAAAAGAAGAACTTTTTTTTTTGGTCTTGTTTGGTTCTTTTTTTTTTCTTTAATTCATCTTTCTGATAAGTCCTCCACCCGTTGCGGAAATTTTTGGTATGCGTTTTGTTCCCCCTCATTACATGGCGCTTTCTCTGAAGGTTCGATAAGTCTTTTTTTTGTTTGTTTCAAAAACACTTTGGCACAGAGGAAAACAAGAAACAAACTTTTTTTCTGTAAAACCCACAAATAAAAACAAAATGGCAAAAAAATGAGAAGTCTTCAAAGAGGCCGGTAAAGCTTTTGTCGTCGTGGATGCAGGAGGGACAATCTGAACTCCTGGCACCTCACCGAAATTTTCAGTTTTTCTATTTTTGGTTTCAACATTCCCTCCTTGAGTTTCATTTCAATAAGATCGGCTTCTTCAGATGAGGTATATAAGACAGAGAAAGATGCGCCCCTGCAGCCCTCACCCTTCGACCCCATTTTAATCAATCGTCCGTGGGCGTGAGGGCACAGAAGGAGGGGGAACGTTAAAAATTTTTGGTAACACTATTTCTTGGTATATATCCTCACTCTGCCAACACTCAGAGTCTGTACTTTGGCACGGAGTCAGCAAAGATCAAGTTCTAGTTTTGGTTGGTTTTTGGTTTGTGTTTATTTTGGTTTCATTTTTGGTTTGGTATGTTTTTTGGTATAACTTTTTTTTCTTTACTTTTTTTTGTCCATCCGCGGAAACATGATCCTGGATTATTTATCCCATGAGGCGAAGGCAAAAAAAAAATAAAAAGCTTGGCAGCATTATAAATAAATAAATACAAATTAAGGGCAATAAAGGAGTCAAAAGAGCAATAATAAAGCTAGGATAGGTCAAGCCTAAAATGACTATTGTGCACAGGAATAAAATATATATAAATAGACATTTTTTTATAACTATTTGGTGTGAAATAAAGAAATACAATGGGAAATAGTAGTTTAAGTAGTCACAAAATTGGGCAATAACTGGGTAAAAAAGTTATGCGTGTATGTGGTTTGCGCTAAAGATATTTAGACCAGCCAAACCTTTCTGCTTATACATTGTATGCTCTTTACATCATTGTTAAATCCATTTTATATTTGTATTATGGATAGCTGCTTTAGTTCAACTAAGCTGAACCAGAAGCGTTGTAAAAACAGATGTAAAGCAGGTCAAAAAGTACAATGATAGGTTCAAATGAGCCCTTAAACCCTTAATTTTGGTAATTGTTGGGAAGGTTTGGTTTAGAATTGGGACATATTTAATAAATAAATGTTAAAAAATGCATAAAAGGGAAGGGGAATCAGTGCTGGCTAAACAGAAAAAGTATAAATAAATTTAAGAATATTTGGAATATGGACATCACATGTATACACAGAGTTACTCTGAGGTTCTAGAGATCTGTTAGGCTTTGGATAAAGCTGTTTTGGTATTTGACGTAGGAGGGCTGTGGTGAGCATCCCGGAATAGGCGTGGTTCACCTTGGCTCCTATATGTTACGCACGCATCCCTGCCTCATTGAGCGGCGGACACCCTCCTGCTGAGGCCTCTGCCACCTCCTCCTAAAATCTGTAACATTCATTCCCTATACTAAGAGAATGTAGAGCACAAGGAGGAAATGGGCGGAGGTTCTCCCTGCCCCCCTGTTGTAAGCTTGTACTCATCTGTAACCGTAGAAAAAAGTAAACGGCACAAAGCTCAATACGACAAACAAGACAGAGCCAGTGGAGTTCAGTCTTTGGGAATTCCTTTGGTTGGGGAGCATTGTATACACCGCTGAGGATGTAGCATATTTTTGGTTTCTCTGAAGTATTTCCGAGGTTTGTTTTTTTGGTTTTTATTTGGTTTCTGGGTTTTTTTGGTTCTTTCTTTTTTTTGGTTCTAATCCCCCTCCTCCACACATTTTGCTGGGAGGATTGAGAGGGGACAGAGGCAGTGAATTCTAAAATGCAGTTGTGCCTCTAACCCCTATAGTATCCAGGAACCTCCATGATAGGCAGAGGCTCAGCTTGGCTGCTGGTGGAGGATGAAAAGGGGGAGAGATGGTTCCTCAATCACTCTCCACGCTATGCTGGGATCCTCCTGGACTGTGCTGGAAGGTAGACATGGCAGCATCTCCGGAGGAAGTGCTGGAAGCTGGGGAGAGGCTCGGGGTACCACCAGCAGATGCAATGCGTCCCAGGCCAGAACCGACGAGAGGGAGACCTCCTGGGTTCAGGAAGAGCGGAGGGCTCACCAGGTTAGACGAGTTGGAAATGCTGGAGCCGCTGGCAAGGACGAGGTTACAGCTGGCATCAAGACCGGAGAGTGGCAGAGAGCCACCACTGGTCAGAGCTAAAAAGGTAAAAAAAACAAGAGGTTAACTAGTGCAGAGAGATATGGCAAATGGGAACATGATGTGTTGGGGAGCAGGGATATTCTACTAAAATTGTTAAGAGGAAACCTTGAGTCTTGTGGTCATATTTTATGAATTACTTCAACATTTTTTTCTAAATTGTTTCATTAGACAGTGCTTTAGAACTGTTATTAATATAGACATGACCACACATCTAGTAATGGAAATGCATCCTCTAACATCACAACTTCTGTAGAATAACGCCCATGAAATGAAACAAGGTCACTGTGTCTATAAACATACATTCTAATCACATGCTATACAGACACTAAACCTCTACAACAGGAATGGTCAACTATGAAATGGTTTGATGTGGGTTTCTAGAATACACAACCAATAATATGAAATGTGGAAGAAATGCCACAGGCCATCATGAAGCATCCATCATAAAGGGTCATGTGACACTCTTGAGAGTCTGTCATATAACTTGTTCTGTCCTACAAACCTTGTATGGTGGCCAGTGGGTTTCCAGCCATGAGGGCCGGGTTCAACCCCGGACTGACCCCGAGCAATGTGCCCCTGTAAGACCAAGAAAATGAAGAAGACAGGAAAGTTTGAGTAAGGGTAATAAACTTCTCATTGTAGGAAGATGTAATATAATGCTAAACTTCCATACTGTTCTAGTTCAAAAATAGTATTATGTTATACCTTGTAGCACCCAGTCAGTTACATAAAGGTAAATATCGCAGTCAATTGTTATAGTATTTTTTGCAGATGAAAGTAAGTGAAACTGGGGTTTTACGGGGCAGCAGGGTGGTTATGTATGGGGGCCTCATCTGCAGCCATCATCCAACTATATGTATACACCTCATCTGCAGCCATCCTCCAGCTATATGTATACACCTCATCTGCAGCCGTCCTCCAGCTATATGTATACACCTCATCTGCAGCCATTATCCAGAAGATATATGTATACACCTCATCTGCAGCCATCCTCCAGCTATATGTATACACCTCATCTGCAGCCATCACCCAGCTATATGTATACACCTCATCTGCAGCCATTATGCAGAAGATATATGTATACACCTCATCTGCAGCCATCCCCCAGCTATATGTATACACCTCATCTGCAGCCATCCCCAGCTATATGTATACACCTCATCTGCAGCCATCCCCCAGCTATATGTATACACCTCATCTGCAGCCATTCCCCAGCTATATGTATACACTTCATCTGCAGCCATCCCCCAGCTATATGTATACACCTCATCTGCAGCCATCCCCCAGCTATATGTATACACTTCATCTGCAGCCATCCCCCAGCTATATGTATACACCTCATCTGCAGCTATCCCCCAGCTATATGTATACGTCTCATCTGCAGCCATCATCTAGCTATGTGTATACACCTCATTTGCAGCCAACATCCAGTAGCTATATGTATACACCTCATCTGCAGCCATTATCCAGCAGCTATATGTATATACTTCATCTGCAGCCATCCTCCAGCTATATATATACACCTTATATGCAGCCATCATCCAGGTATATGTATACACCTCATCGGCAGCCATTATCCAGCTATATGTATACACCTAATCTGCAGCTATTATCCAGCTATATGTATACACCTCATCTGCAGCCATTATCCAGCTTTATGTATAGACCTCATCTGCAGCCATTATCTAGCTGTATGTATACAACTCATCTGCAGCCACTATCCAGCTATATGTATATACATCATCTGCTGCCATTATCCAGCAGCTATATGTATACACCTTATCCATCATTGAGCTATGAGCCAAGTTTGTTGTTGCAGAAGAAATCATTTTAGGTATTAAAACCTTTAGTTACTGAGTGCTGTATCATGTGCACTGTCTCTTTCAATATGGAGTCCTACAAGGCAGAAGTTGCTATTTGCAAATTGACTAGCCCATTAGTATATGCATAATCTGGATAGTAACAATAAATATTGATATGGGGTTTATAAGGCTCCACTAGTCTCCTAGGATTTGCTGGCCATACCTGACAAAGTGACAGGTTTACTGCAAATGGTTAGATCCTGCCGGGGGGGATGCGCAGTTCCTCAGCAGCCGAAGGGTCGGCTCTTCTACTCTCCTGTACAACTATTTTTTTTTGTTCCATTTTGTATGCATTCATAAACCACCTTCATTTCGAGAAGCTGCTGAGATGTGTCGTGAAGCTGCTGTCTGAGGTGATTATGTAGCAGCACTATGACATGCCACTAATAAGATCGCTGCTCCCAGCTACCCGCGCTGTCAGACACATTACATAGCGGCTATGTGATCCTCTCCAGCTGCTGTCAGCATCATGTACCGCCTGGCGAGATGCAGTGCACCAAAGAGCTAAGGGGGTCATTTTTACATCAGTGCTGCAAATCTGTTCCGAGTCCTGCCTTAAAGTAATATATATATATATATATATATATATATATATATATATATATGTACACCTATACCTCATTTTGACTATCCTGGGTTTTGGTCCACTTCAGGGGGGCACCCCGATTAGGGGTGCCCCGCTGTGTAAAACCCCCCAGAAACACCCCAATACTCACCTCACAACGCTCCCACGTGGCCGGGTGACAGCGACGGACAAGCGCTGACAGCGACGGACAAGCCAGCGCGTCCGCCGCCGCCTCCCGCATGTCCCTCTGACAGCGCGCGCGCCCGCGCCGGCCATTCACAAACGGCCGGGGCGGGCGCGCGCACGACTAGAGGGGCGGGGTGAGTTTTTGGGGGGTTTTCGGGGGGGTTCCTCACCGCGGGACATCCCGATCTCGGATGTCCCGCGGTGAGGGGGGTGATCGGCCCGGGAATCTTATAGATTCCCGGGCCGATCACCCCAGGGTGTTGGTCCACTTTAAGATAAACCCTAATAGCGCCCCAGAAGATAACATCACTTGACTACAGCCAGTATGATTCTGGGGAGACTATAACTTTAGGGATGTTTTGTTAAGTTTAGGTTTAGTGCAGACAGGGATGGGGATCATAGCTAGACTTGCCTAATAAGCATGTGCTCATCACTGGTGTTTAATAGGGGACCTATAGTCAACAATGACATTTTTAGAGAGGACCAAAACCAGAGATTTTAGGTATCCCAGATTTTGGGTCATTTGTATATGACTGGTGCAGGCAGACACAGCAGGTGTAGGGATTCCACCAGCGGCACCGTGGGATTAGAGAACAAGGTAGGTTTACCTGCAATTCCCGGTGTTTCACACAGCAGGCATCCATTGAGATGGCTGTTACCCAGCCTTAAAGTCTCTTAGAGCGTAGAGCCTGCTGTTCAGGGGGCTTGGTCCACATAAAGAGGAACTACAGTCAGAAATAACCAGAGTCCCTCTTTAATATAAAGCAGTGGAGCAGCCCAGGTCCGCCTGGATACTCATCTCTTCTAGACAGCGCGTCCCACATGACCATGAGCAGCCTTCCACTGAGCACGCTGATGGGCTGCTTGAAGGCAGCCATAGAAGGATACGCAAGAGGCCAGTACCCGGGTGGCCAGTTCTTTCTTTTAGATGCGCAATGCATAGCAGGACAGCCTGACCCGGGCTTCTGCATATTAAAGAGAGGCTCCCTTCCTCTTTAAAACAGTTGCCACTGGAATATCCCAATTTGGAATGCCTTTACAGTTAAAAATCCCAATAAATGCCCCATTGTGATGAGGGGACAGGCATTAGCTGTGTATTTCAGTGAAGCATGTCACCTACCGGAGGAGCTGCAGATTCTGCTATGTGTGCAACTATTTTCTGTCCTCCATCAGATAGAGTTGTGCTAGGAGACGGTGAATATTTGTCTAGTAAGGACTCACAGCAAATATCTCTAATTGACCTCAATGAGCCCTGACGCTTCCTTCTCACCCCCTGTGGCACGAGCTCCCACCCCAGGCTTTCTGAATGGCTGGGGCAGGAGTGTATGCACACCGCAGGGGATGCAGAGGATGCAGCAGAGCGCACTTCCCATTGACAACAATGAGAGCTGCTTTCTGAATGACATAGTCACGTCAGATCGCTCTCCTTGGATGAGAGCCTACGCATGCTCTGTTTGATCGAGAAACAGGTGAGTGAATAGTGTCTTTCTGTGGGATTTCACACAGCAGGGCATCCCGATCCGGAATGGGAAGATTCCAGGGCCGGACTGCATGAGTTTTGTTGCGCTTTAAGTTGGACAGCGCACAGACTGGGGGATGCCACTCCCAATGGCCACTGCCTGAAGTGCCAATGACTGGATTCCACTGCATACTGCCTGTAATGTCGGATGTTTTACACTGCCTGTAATGTGGGATGCCTCACACTGCCTTTAATGCGGCAATGCCACTCACTGCCTGTAATGTGGGATGCTGCTCACTGCCTGTAATGTGGGGTCTGTTATGGGGTGGTTGGGGGGGAATCTGCACATGGTCTATAATGGGGGAGTTATTTAAGCATATTTAGCATAAATTTTGCATATTTTTTCTAATTTTCCTCCTCCAAATCCAGAGTGCGTCTTATGACGAGAAATTGGGTACTTCCCTCATTACAGGTCTGTTGACTGAGTTATAGGACCTGCTACATATTTATCCAACAATACATGTAACTCGGGCAGGTTTCTTCCATAGAAGATAGAAGATGTTCAGTCTTCAATTACTCACCCGGCACTAGGGCTGAGTCCTGTCAGGCTAAGCCCCGAATGGGTGCTGCTTTGTGGGCTGGCGCTTGTGCTGTTGCTTGGTGGGGGTGTAGCAGAGGGGGGTGCTGTGTTGGAAGGTGGACGAGGATGGACAAGGGACCCCAAAGCCGAAGGTAAGGTAGTCACTGAAACACAGAAAGGGAAAATTCAGATGAATGCATTAGGATTAAGGAAAGCCCGAATAGACTTTTAGGCTTATGTAAAATGTAATTTTTGTGTAGACTTTACATTATAAGTGTGCCATATTGCATTTATTACATTTTTATGCATTCTAGATGTCTAATGCCCTTATCTATTATAATAAATTGACCTAGCTGAATTAAACAGCCTGAAAGTCCACTTAGGTCAACTTTTTAGTCATATCCCAAATCACTGTAATGAACTATTACTCTTCTTATGTGCCCATCTCGATGCCCTGCACTTCCAGCTTTCTGCCTTGAGGGTGTGTGTTTTTCAGGGGACAAGACATAAGCAAAGAGCCTCTTATTCTCTATAGGCTGGCCCGGATTAAAGGAGGGGTGAACCAGGATTCTCGACTTCACCACCTGTTGACAAGGACAGTGACTGATCTACAGTATGTATGAGGCTTACTTCCCAGAAGCCTCAGTCACCTCCATGTCCCTTTAGAGTTGAAGTGGTTTAGATCTCATCAGTAATACAATTGTGTCTCCTGGAGGAATGGTAGATAGCATGCAAGAAGAAACTGGTGAGCATCGGAGCCTTGGCCAGTTCTGATCTGAGGTCAGATTAAAAAGACAACTGTAGTAGACGTTTCCTTTGGGGAACATGCAATTTGACACTGGGCCCAGTTCTCTGAAACCCATATCAGACAGGAGGACTTTGGGCCTACAAGGGAAAATAATTCTTGGGGATATACAGTTAAGTCCATAAATATTTGGACAGAGACAACATTTTTCTAATTTGGTTCTGTACACAATGTATTTGAAACAAATACAAAGCAGCTGAAGTTCAGACTTTCAGCTTTAATTCAGTGGGTTGACCAAAATGATTGCATAAAAATGTGAGGAACTAAATCATTTTTTTTAAACCCAATCCCTTCATTTAAGGGGCTCAAAAGTTATTGGACAAATAAAATATATTTAAATTTAAATATTAAATTATGTAAATAAAATGTTAATTTCTAATACTTGGTTGAAACCACTTTGTTGACAGTGACTGCCTGAAGTCTTGAATTTATGGACATAACCAGGCACTGTGTTTCCTCCTTTTAATGCTCTGCCAGTCCTTTACTGCAGTGGTTTTCAGTTGCTGTTTGTTTCTGGGCCTTTCTGTCTAGAGTCTTTAACAAGTGAAATGCAGCTCAATTGGGTTGAGACCAGATGACTGACTTGGCCATTCAAGAATATTCCACTTCTTTGCTTTATTAAACTCCTGGGTAGCTTTGGCTTTATGTTTTTGGTCATTGGCCATCTGTATTATGAAATGCCGACCAATCAGTTTGGCTGGATTTGAGCTCACAGTATGTCTCTGAATAGCTCAGAATTCATCTGGCTGCTTCTGCCCTGTGTCACTTCATCCAAAAAAAAAACACTAGTGACCCAGTGCCACTGGCAGCCATGAATGCCCAAGCCATTACACTCCCTCCGCCACAGAGGATGTGCTATGCTTTGAATCACGAGCTGGACCACGCCTTTGCCATACTTTTTTCTTCCCATCCTGGTAGAGGTTGATCATCATCTGTCCAAAGAATGTTCTTCAGAACTGTGCTGGGTTTAGGGAAGTCCAATATGGCCTTTTATTCTTGAGGCTTATGAGTGACTTGCACGTCCAGTGACCCTCTGTATTTACTTGCATGCAGTCTTCGCTTTATGGTGGATTCAGATATTGATACGCCTACATTCTGGAGAGTGTTGTTCACTTGGTTGGCTGTTGCGAATGGGTTTCTTTTCTCCATGGAAATTATTCTGTGATCATTCACCACTTTGTCTGCCGATGGCCTCCAGGTCTTTTTGCATGGATGAGTTCACCAGTGCTTTCTTTCTCAGGATTGTACCAAACTTTAGGTTTTGACACTCCTAATATTGTACCAATTTCTTGGATTTTTTTTTCTGTTTTCGCAGCTTAAGCATGGCTTGTTTCACCTGCATGGAGAGCTCCTTTGACCGCATGTTTTCTTCACAGCAAAAAAATAAGGCCCTTAATCCAGTCCTGGCCTTGCATCAGTGATTAGGGCTTACCAGGGGGTACTCTAATCCTCTGGTGGGCAAATGTGACACAGAGTAAAATGTGGAGGGCTTACATTAGGGATAGCTCACTAAGTTGAACTTTGGTAAGCAGTTTTTCTCAGCACAAGTGCACAAAACTGAAAGGCACCTTGAGAAGCTCTCTAGATGATGTGCAGAGAATTTCCAATGGGGTAGAGATATTTTTCACAAATTGATACCCCATAATGTACTGTATGTATGTGTGGAGAACTTTCCACATAACGTGAATTTCCTCATATGTTGGGAAGATAGTTTAAAGCTTAACGTTCCTTTCTATTTTTTATATTAAACATAGAATGTTGACGGCAGAAGGAGACCACACGGTCCATCTAGTCTGCCCTTATGTATATACTGTATGTGCTCTTTATATATTTAGGACAGATGTGTGCTAATTCCAGGCATGTTTACATTCACTAACTGTCATTTTTTCAGCTACCTCTGCTGGAAGTTTGTTCCAAGCATCTACTACTCTTTCTGTAAAATAATATTCTATAAAATATATTCTAACATTGCTCCTGATCTCCCCTCCGACTAGTTTCAGGTTGGGCCCCCTTGTTCTATCATAAAGTATTCTCTTAAAAACACTCCCCCCCAACCTTATTCAATCCTTTCACATATTTAAAGGTCTCATTCATGTCCCCTCTGTCCCTTCTTTCCTCCAGACTGTACAAATTAAGTTCTTTAAGTCTCTCCTGAAGTTTTAGGTTTAAGTCCTACCATTTTTGTTTCGCGCCTTTGGACCCGTTCTATTTGAATAATGTCTTTTTGCAGGTAAGGTCTCCAGAACTGCACACAGTATTCTAGCTGTGGCCTCACCAAGGCTCTATACAGCGGCATCACAACCTCCCTCTTCCTACTGGTGATGCCTCGAGCTATGCAGCCGAGCATCCTGCTTGCTTTTCCTACTGACTGGCTACACTGTCCACTTATCTTGCAGCTTTTACTAATCAGTATCCCTAAATCTCTCTTCATCCTGTCTAACTCAGTACTGCCCATACTGTCCTCAGAGCAGGAATTTACATGATTTTACATTTAGAGACATTAAACTTCAGTTTCCGCTGCTTTGACCATTTATCTAGTAAAGCTTAATCAGTGTCCATGTTGCAGACACCTCCAGGAATATTCACCCTATTACTGACCTTTGTAACAGGGTGGATATTCTTGTAGGTGTCTGGGTTCTATGGACCCAGACTCAAAGCTTGGTACCTTCTCCATTGTGCTAGGGTCTCCACCCCAGGCCAAAAGGAAATACCCCAAGCCGCAGTAGAAGCAACATTGCAGTGCAAAAGTGTAGCAATCAGAAGGGATGGCTGGTTACCTGTTGTGCTGAGAGTACTGGAAGCCTGGGAGGTGAGCGTGGGGGCAGAGACCGGGGGAGACACCTGGAGCAGATCAAGGACAGAAGGAAATATGAGAAGGTGAGGGATGGGGGGAAAACAGAGGATAAAAGGGGTAAAGCTGAGGTTGCTGTATAGAATAGACATGTGGAGCTTGGGCCCTGTCGATGTATTCATACTTGTTTCTCCTCTACATAGATTTAAGCATTAACCTCTCTAGAGAATTCCATGACAATATAGATGTGTATGTCGTTATGGTGGAAAACACTCATTTGAACCCCCCTGTTCTACAGTGAGGAGCAAAATCTGCCCATCTGGATACATCCAGTTGTGGATTTTCCCATATGAATGGACACAGCTTTGATGCTAACACAGTTCTATGGACTCAAGTGCTCACATGTGGCCCATACAGCTCCCTCATGCCATTCAAAGTTGATGTATTACCAAATGTGTCCCAAACATCTGCCCCTTGTTTGGGGTGGGGGGGATTTGCGGCATACTGCTACATGGGTTGATGCGTTTCTCCTTCTGTCGGCGGTTACAAAACCACACACGAATCACTTCCTTCTCCATGTTCAGCTGCTCAGCAATCACTAGGATCTCCTCGGAGGTAGGTTTCTGATTCTGCATGCCATGGTCAGGTCATGGGAAGAAATGGGAGAAGGCAAAATAGAATACATTTAGAAGTATGGAAAAACAGTAATCGAAAAGCTGATTCTTACTTCACCCTCGGCGAGCTGCTTAAACTGGACCTTCACCCTAAATAAGAGCCTATCTTGTATGTCCCCCCACCCCGTACATACAGATTGGCCACAATATAAATCATCTTACCAGCACCTATTGCATTTTTGAGCTTTTAACATCCAGATGGCGGCCTGTGGAGCCTGCAGATAGGAAGTGTATTCTGACTATGCTACTCTGCATTCTGGGATTGGTGTCCTTTTCCTGACCCCAGCTCTGTTCTGTCTGTCCAAAGCTATAACCCACCCCCTGTACTTTTCACCCCTCTCCTCAATATGTGATGCTTCTGAGGCAATATGGCGGTGCCTGTTCAGAGTTAAAGCCCAGCAGGGGAAGGAATAATAAGTAAGTGACAAAAACTTAAAATATATTAATTATAGATTCTGGGGAATAGTTTAAGGGTTTGAGAAGGTTTGATTTAAGTGCCAAGCTAATTACAGAAGATGATTCCTTCCTTCCTTCCTCAGCTGTCATCAGCACTCTGCAAGTGTGCAAATGCAAGTGCACTCTCCTTCCCATGAAAGTGCAGACTCGTTATTCTAAGTGTGTCATACACCCCGCTTCCACCATTCATGACATCTGGGTAGTCTCCAGTAGAGGGCGAACTTCTGCAGAGATGAATGCAAAAAAGAAGCTCCTCCCGGTCCATAAATACCTGGGACCTCCCACTAATCCCCCAGTTCCTTCTCTGCAAGAGCAACGAGCAAGTCAGAAGATGAAGGCTTCTATTCCTTGCAGGTAAGCCGGGCTCACGGCCGGCCATTCTTGCCCCTATTTCTGCCTGGACCTTATTCCATTGTCCCGGATGAGCCTCCCAGCCTTGGCTGTAGGTCCTGGTGAGGCTGGACTTGCGGGAGGGGGGCGTGGCCTAAAGAGCGTGCGTTCTGCGCTGACCCGCCCCTCTTCTCTTCACTACCTCCAGGCAAGGCTGTGCTGGGCTCCGGTGTCCATCTTGTTCCTGTTGCTGCTGCGGACTCCGCTGTTTTGTGAGTGCCCTCTCTTCCTGCGCTGTCTTTATTGTACATATTGTGTATTTAGATGTATCTATATAAATATATATATATATATATATATATATTATAGTATTAGGTAATGTATGAGTGTTGGCTGATGGGTCCCCTTTCATTTGTGTTTTTCAGGAGGACTCCCTGTGTTTTGCATGTTAGGGGGTTCTCCCGGTCCTAGGGTCCCTAGCTTTAAATTACACCTTTTCCTAATCCTCCCACTGGGACTTTAAAGGGGCATCCCATGGTTGCTTACCAGCTTAATTCCCTAGGGTCATTGCGACTACCCCAAAATATCACCATATGGAGGCTCTGCAGGATACTGGGCTTGGGCTTCCTTCGGGACAATCCCAGCCGTGTGTGGGTTGTGGGGTATCCCTTATGGGGGAGAATGTGCTAATTTGTATTCCATGTGCACAAAAGGCCATATCCCGGCAGTCTGCTTCCCAGGCTTCTGGGTCAGCACAGCCCGCTTCATCGCCTACCCCTCCCCGTCCTATCCGTACCCCAAGTGACATTGTCACTAGTGGGGAGTCGCACTCTGATGTTTGTGCTCGCCTGGCCAGCATTGAGAGATTTCTTTCTGGCGCAGTGGGCAAAAAGGCCCATGCCAAGAAGAGACATTTATCGCCGTTATGCCGGCTTTGGATTTTGATGAGGATGAGTGGTCAGATTATTCCCCGTTAGAGGAGGGGGAGTTGTTTGAGAAATCAGAATCTGACAATGTGCAGTTGTGTGATAATGGTGTTGGGCAGGCGCTGGGGGATGCCGTTGACACTTGTAAAGTTCTAGCCCATCTCCTGGAGGTTTTGGACATTGCCCCACCGGAGGCGGCCCCTCTCAAAAAAGGGGAATTTTTCGGGTCCTCTAAGCCCCGCTTGGAATTTCCTACGCAAAGTCCTACTCGTGCTGTTGGTGCGTCCTGGGCTTTTCAGCACCAGGCTTCTGTTGAACAAGTTTGTAAGGCTGCTACTTGGTCTTCCGTGCCGCAAGGTTCTGCAAGCTGCAGTGGCTTAAGTCGGTGCATTTTTTTCCTGTTTTGTGTCGGTTCCCACCCATGATGGACACTGCTATTGGATGTCCCAGATGTCATGAATGGTGGAAGCGGGTGTATGACACACTTAGAATAATACTATTTTGTGAGTACTCACCTTTAAAATGGGTATTATGAGTGTGTCATACACCGCGCTTCACCCCACCCTTGTTGTATTCCGGATCCTTTATATGGTGAACCTTTTTTATTTTTGTTGTTATATTGGTTCTTCCTGGTCCTCTTACTGCTATCATACACTGGGGGATTAGTGGGAGGTCCCAGGTATTTATGGACCGGGAGGAGCTTCTTTTTTGCATTCATCTCTGCAGAAGTTCGCCCTCTACTGGAGACTACCCAGATGTCATGAATGGTGGAAGCGGGGTGTATGACACACTCATAATACCCATTTTAAAGGTGAGTACTCACAAAATGGTATTTTTTTGGGTGATCTTAGGGATGCCTCGATTTCCCCTGGATCGCTGTGAAACTCACAGCTGAGTGCGTTGGTCACAGCTGCTACCCAATATCCCTCCTTAATGGACAGTGCAGCCACAGCCAGCCAGTGGGAAGTGACTGCCACTCCCCCTCCATTCTAGATTATTATTATATAAGATATACTGAATTTAGCTGCTTTGACTTTTATAGATTTTTTTTTCTTTTTCAGTACTCAATCTTAGATTAAAAGGCCATTTTTTATATCCCATAGATTTGTAAGGTCTCTTTTTAAAGGTGTATCCACATTTGTTTAAATATGATTGTGACACTCCCCCTTTCAGCTTTCTATGCCCCTCATTAAAATGCACAGCATAGGAAGCCGATTGGAGGCGAGCCTGCACATGCTCTGTGTGATCGCAAGTTTATTTTTGTAACACACAGTGGGTCATTCCAAATCAGGATGCCCCACAAAAGATGAACAAAACTTGGAGAGAGAAATTTCTGAGTTTTGTTCCCCTTTAAGTGTGTCTAGACTGCAGCCTTTCAGATGTGCTGATGGGGGTGTGTACGTCAGATGGAGGAGTGCTGGGGATGTTGCTGAAGGCCTGTGCATGAGCCGTGGGATTGAATCTAAAGTTGAGTATATGGTGAAACCAGGTTTCACACAGCAGGACATCCAAGATTATCATACCCCAGGGGACAGCTTTCACCTGGCCCAAGAGACTTTTAGGCTTAGGGCCGGGGACAATAGGCTTTGGTCCACTTTGGAGCCTATTAGAATATAGCTATTGATTTTTGCTTTTTCTTCTCTTTAAATTAATCTCCATAATGAAGTGCCAACTCACCGCAATAAAACTTTTCTCCAGTGCAAAGCGCACATTGGTCTCTATGCTGGTGCGTTTTTTGCGCCTGCGGCCAGGGAGCCCTTCGTATCCTCCCCCAGGACTGCTCAGTGGGTTGGGACTGGGCAGAGTGCTATCAACTGACATGGTTTCTACAAAGAGAGACAGACAGAGAGAGAAAATTAGCACACATAAGACAGCGCCAGAAAATATCAGAGTGCCTTATTCACATCCCCCCTGTCGCTCTTACCTGCGTCACTAAGCCATTTCTGTAACAGCGGTTTTAGCTTGCACATGTTTTTGAAACTAAGGTTAAGTGCCTCGAAGCGGGAGATGGTTGTTTGAGAGAAATCGTTGCCATAGAGTTTGCCCATAGCCAGGCCAACATCCCCCTGCAAAATAATTAGGCAAACATTAGACTTGAATCTGTAACAAAGTACTAGCTAATACCCATGCCGATAGTCCCCCCTCACCACATATTGTAAACCCCTTTTTGGCGTCCTATAGCAGGGCTCCTACAAGATTAGATTTCGGCCCTGGGGGGTGGGAATTTCATCCATAATAAAAGAGGACCCAGCGCCAGGAGATCTGAGCAACAGCATATTCAAATCATGGGTGCTGGGTCATGATGCAATCTGGCAATCTCTAGTCCTGCCACTAAAACCCCCCGCAATATGGGATCCTGAGAAAGAAGAGAAGACTGTCCAAAAGAATGTCCTTAAAGCGGAAAAAAAATGGGTTTGTTTACTTTCCCAGGTTTTGTTCCGCTTCCCTGGGGAATTCCAAATCAGGATGCCCTGCTGTGTGAAGTCCCCCAAATCTGCTTTGCTTGACCCCGGTCCAACGGGCACAGGCTCCAATCCAATCAGAGACGCTTTCTGTAATGATGTTATTTGGCAAGCGACTCTGATTGGAATGAATGGGGAGCATGCACACTCACACTACCCGGGGAATGCAGGAGCATGCACTACCCATTTTCAACAATCAGAGATGCCTGCCAAATCACAATATTTGAGCAAGCAGCTCTGATTGGACAGGAGCCCGCACATGCGCAGTTGGACCAGGGAAAGTTGAGTGTTTATCAGCGCCCAGGAGGGTTTCACACCACAGGGCTTCCCGATTTGGGATGCCCCCAGGGAAAGTCAGTGGCTGGCAGGCCCTGGCAGCTGGCTGCTACTCGGTTTTGTCTCGCTTTAGAGTCAACAGCCAAACAAAAAAAAACAAGAGGATATTTACCTTTTGTCCCCCGCAGCTGTTCAGTTCTAGTCAACATTCAGCAACTCACCTGATCACTGGATCCAAGCCTGTGCTTCCCATGTCACTGGGTCAGAACATGGGGTCATAATTGATGGTGGGTCAGGCTCGCGATATGCCATCAGTTTCAGGAGCGCTGCCACATCTTCTCCATTAATTGCCGTTGAGAGGGCAATTAATGGAGGGGGTGTGCGCTGGCATTGTAGGTAATGAAGAGGACACAAATCGGGATGCCCCACTGTGTGAAACCCCCAGGGCGCCTATAAGAAAAATCACCTTGGTGCACTCCAACGGTGCAAGCGTGGGCTCTCGTCCATTGAGAGCCACTTGCTGTGACTCCCATCATTCAGCAGACGGCTCTCATTGTCATTGCTATTCAGATAAGCTAGGAGGGTAGTGAGCACAATGCCAGGGATACAGCAGCACACACCTTCAAGCATGGGCAACCTGGGTGATTGTGTGGGACACCAGCTCTATGAAGAAGCAGGGGGTGTTGCGGTCAGGCAATTCTGCAGCTTTCCTTTCTGATTCTAGCATTCGACTGCTGGGCATCATTTTTTTATATTAAGCTCCTCTAGAATGACAATATAGTTGTGGCATTAAGGCCTTCCCCACCTGAGTGAATCCCAGCTTAATCCTACGCTGCTTGAATGTTCGAGCAAACTGTTCCAGCTCCTCCAAGTCACTGGGCTCCTCAGGATGTGAGGGTGGCTCTGTGTGCGACAGTATGGGGGGATCCTGCGGCCCTGGGCGGGACACAGCCTGAAAAGCAAAATCATAGGCTTAGACTTGAGAAAGTTTGACATCTTGGTAATATGGGCCCCACATTTGTTGCTGTTCTCACCTGAGTGGGAAGCCCAGGTCTTGGTTGACCCGGAATGAGATTTCCCTGGCCTTGTTGAGGTAGCTGGAAGAGATTTGGTGCAGATAGGAGGCCTTAAGGAGAAATGTAAACAGCATTAAATATATATTAGTACTTAAAGCAGATCACATTCTTAATTTGTAAATTACAGTTTCTACTTTAATAAAGGCAAAGGCCAAGCATTTTGTAACACTCCACCAGCACAGAAGTTGAATCTGGGGCTTTGAGTGACAGGTCAGTCACCCAATCCCCTGTAGCAGTCTGACTGTATAGGTCACCATGAAACTGACCAATTTCCTGGACACACCTGGGCTCAGCCAATTAACAAGTTTGAATAAGAGTTATAATTATCTAAGTACAGGTGTGTGCAAGGGAATGGTAAGTGCAAAGTGCTGGACTGAAGGGCAATTACCCTGCAGGAATAGGTCAGGGAGGGCAGGAGCCACAGGCAGCATCTGCTGCTCCACTGGCCCTTGGTGTGCTCTTGTGTCTTCAGTGATATGGGAGCAGGCTCCCTTGAGGACAGGTCAGAGCACCTAGACCAGTCACTATGTGCTCAGCATTGCCACTCTGGAGGTAATCCCATAGACAGCTGATAGCAGAACTGGATCATACAACCGTGGTAAGAGGGTAGGATGCAGAGCTCAGAGTCCCCATTTCTGTTCATGTCCATGTCAGATCTTTGGTCTTCTTGTATAGGGCATATTTTATTGACCTGTGATAAACTGATCTTGACTCACCTTGTTGGCCCTGCCCTGCCTGGGGCAGCAGGAACTGTGTGGGGGACTGCAGAGGGTGCCCAGGAACAAGAACGAGTTGCTGGAGTTGTAACAATTGCTGTATGTCCTGAGTAAGAGAAAGGAAATTAAATATGAGAAAACAAAATACAAACAAGGACAAAATTGCAAGAGCAAGTTTGCGAGGGCTCACCTGTGCAGTGAGGTGGATGGGCTGGGACAAAGCGAGTTGGGGGGGTTGCTGTTGGCTGCTGGGGTTAGCTTGGGAGTCGGACCCTGACTGGGAGGCGCTGGCGGCAGCGGCAGCGTTGGACTGCTGTACAGCGGCAGCAAGAAGCTGAGCTTGCTGGAGGAGTAACTGCTGCTGTGCAGGGAGGAGGGCGGTAAGCTGTAGCCAGGAACCGGAAGGAAGCAGAGCAGAGAGGGTGGATAGGGACAGGGGAAGAGACAAGGAAGCAGTGTTAAGGACAGGAAACAGGCAAAGGAAATTTAACGATAGTAAGGCAGTCAGACAATACAAACTCCTAGCTAAGCTAAGCATGGCATTCCAACAAATGCCAAAAGAGAAAACTTTGTATTTGAAAAGAGCAAGTTCATTTTTTTTTTTGTTCTATGTATGTGTTTTTTTGCATTCGGTGTTATCAGAATCTGAGATGCCATTTTCTGGCTATTCAGTTTGACATTTTTGGGCCTACAATTTATGAAAATAATATTTTTTTCGAATGTGATGAAGTCCGGTCAAATAAAGACAACTGATCTAGAATGTGCAGACAGGATGCCTTTAGGCCCTAGTCCTGTGCCTGATGGGGGCACTGGCATTACTGCTAAAGTAAAAAGTTCACTCTGCATATTATTTTTAGGACAATAAAGACACTAGACACTAAAAGTGCCTAGGGCACCATGAATGCCAAATATATATAGGTAGAGCAGGTCACATTGTATTCACAAACAAGCTTCTTGTGTTTCTCTGTGAATCTCCAATGGCTGATGCATAATCAGAGACACGGTCATAGCTTGAGTTATCCGAGACCTTGCTTTCCTGAGGGATGCAAAACAACCAGTTTTTGAGCTTTGCTGAAAAATACGGGGTTTGTGCTATATCCAGTTATGGCATTTCTGTCCTGATATGTTTCCCATCCTGGGTGTAGAGACAACCTATTGTTGCTATCGTTGATGAGAAAGTGGGCACAAAATACAAGTCTATAAAACCTGAGAGGCTTTTGGCTTCGATTAGAAGATAGATACAATGCTAATGGGACGCCATTCTCATTGTAAATTTCCCACTAGGATTTTCTTGTCTGCACTGTGGCTTCCCATTTTTGTTTGTTCAAATCACTCGAGAGCATTTCATTAGATTGATCACATCTTTGAAGCGGACCAGAAGTTTTAAAGTAAACCCAAAATCTGACACAATGACTCAACCGGTCTGCTCCTGCTTGCATGACCTACATGACCACCATGAGCGAATGGCATTCTCTAGAAAGCTTGTGCGGTGCATGCATGACAAACTGCCTTACAAACTCCATTGGTTGGAGTTGCGAGAGCGCCATTAAAGTGAGGAGCAGCTACGGCCGTCCCTGCATAGGGGCAGTGTTGGACTGGCCCACTAGAGCACAAGAGGTCCAAGACTTAAATAATGTTTTTGCCTTGCCTGGAGTGTTCTCTGAGTTTGCTATTTTATTCAGTAGATTATATTTAATATTTTATATTATTACAATCTAATTGTCTTTTAGCTAAAGGGTGAGTCCCGAGGATAATTTTCCCCTTAAGGGCCTTAAGTGCTTCAGTCCAGCCCTGCATAGGGGTGAGCATTTAGCCTAATTTTGGCTTCACATTAAGTAGGATGGGGGTATGAGCGAACCTTCAGTCATTTTTCTCAACGTACAATCGTGATGTTGTGGCTAAACACACATCTTCTGGGGCATTCTTTTGTGTTATAATGTTTATTCAGAATGCAGATACCTAAAGCATTACAGTAAAAATGTTGATTTGCTAATGTGCGCTAGGTGTAATAAGCGGTGATGCTGACAATGTAAGGATGTTAACCTGCCACTATTTGGCGTGGCATTACAAGATTTCTCCAGCATCCTCCCCAGCACATGTGAAGGTATAACAAGGTGTAGTTATAGCAGCTAGATGCACAATTACACAGTGTGACAGCAGACAAAGCCATTGTGTGGAGCAGACATGAGACAGCTTGGCTAGATTTGTTGTGCGGCAGGACAAGACGGCTATGCCGTGTAACCTATTGATGTCTGGTTTTCTCCATAAAGCAGAATAAAAGCAAATATGACATTATAAGGAAAGTCCCAGTCAACACAAGTCATGTAAGAGGAAACTACTTACCCCAGCAAGCTGGCTACCAGCAAGGAGGAGCTGTGTTTGTGGAAGGGAGGTAGGTGGTTGCTGTGGGGCAGGTGGGGCCTGTGGGGTTGGTGGGGCAGAAGGTGTTGGGGGTACTGGTGTGCCAGGTAGAGATGGAGATCGTTCTCCACATTCTTCATCTGTAATCTACAAAACAAAAATACAATTTAAAAAAACTTCTTTGAGAACTTAAATAAATAAAAATATATATGGTGTGCAAACTTGCCTGAAAGGCAAAGGCGTACACCTCTTACAACTGGTCTTGCGGACAAAGCTAATCAAAAAGACTCATATAATAAACAAAAAAGAACCTCCAGACGAAAATTACTCCCACCCAGGACTGGATTTATTGTGGTGGAAACCCCTTGGCAGAAAGTCTAGTGGAAGCCTCTAGTAAGTAAATGTAGATAATTAGTCACTGCACTTATTAACATGTGGTGGAGGGAGGGCTGTTTGTAGGGGAGGGTGAGCAGGGAGATTGAGACCATGCAGGAGCACCATATAGTAATAGTGCCCATGGAATTTTTCCTCCGCATCTGTGCACTTGTGAACAACACATTTCTGTGAACATACCAGTGATATGTGTAGTGACTACACACAAGTGAGTTACACACAGTGGGCACACCAGTGAATTAACACCATATGAGTAATTACACACAGGTGAGCTGCCCTAAACTCAACACTGGCTGGGCTGGGAATAGAACCTGCCACCTTCCGGTCACAAGCCCCTACCTCTAGACCACAACTGCCCATATGATGGAAAAGAGGAAGCAGGATGTTTTTTCTTCCTGCTTTAGTGCTATTTTGCCTAGAAACTGCCCTGGATGGAAGTCCCCTTAATTTGCACCCCAACCCCCGGTATACCTGTTTGGAGTGCCCTACAAATGGAGAATTAGACAGAAATCTCAAGTCTCACGGGCGGCCCACATGACCTCTAGCTGCCAATAGGGTATATCCTTTTTTTATTTTTTGCTGGGTATCGCAAGGGGTGAAGCTAGCTTCTCTGCCACCTGAAGTGAACTTCAGGTCCTTTCAAGACAGGTCCTTTAGGGTACATGCTGCCCTAGGAACATTTGGTGCTCACATGAGCTATCGATCTGCCTTAAACAGAACACAGCCCCTTCCCAGCCCTGAACTTGGCTGTACTCAACTGCTCTGGTGCAGGTCTGCAGGAGACCAGAAGGTGCACCCTTCCACTGTTCATAGCTGACTGAACCCCCCAATAGGATCAGTATGTGCACTGCACCATGCACACACAGCTGGTGACCCCTATGAGTGGCCGCATTCATGGAAGCTTCAGGAGCACATCTTTCCAGGTTTACCGGAGGACGGGCATCCCAACTTGAGGCGGTGGTGGCGGGCGCAGCAGCCCTGAGGTCTTAGTGTTGGTCTACGAACAAAACTGAACTGTTAACAAAGGCCAGAACTAATTGGTGGCCACCCAGGTTGATAAATAAGATTAAAAAAAATAACCACCAGATCAATTTTTGTCTCCGGAAAGCACCATTTGGCATGTTTTCCTTCCACCAAACTCATTTCCGCAATCTGGTTACGACTCAGTAACTTTGAATACTTTGTTCCATTTGTTAGGGCTGAGACTGTAAATGCAGATGATTGTTTTATCAATACTCATAGAGTCAGTAGAAAACACAAGTGAATATTGCTGCTCGATGCAAAATTCAGAGTAAAGATTATTCTTTTTTTCTAGAGGAAGGGATAGCAAAAGTAGCGAGAGATTCTAGTACCTCACTAGGCTTTCGCAAAAACAATGAAAAGAATGGCCAGAAGATTACCCACCAGTCCTAACTAATGAACAGGATCATGCAAATCATTAATTTATTCCCCAACACCATTCTGAGCTTCAGAACTGCTGACATGTGGGGTTCCTTTATTAAATAGACTTTACAGGCAACACATTCTAATAGCAGATTGCTTTTTATTTTGGCAGATCAACCTACATTATTTAGAGGGCAAACTTTAGTTTTTGGTCAAAGCTTTAAATCAGGAAGCTTTTTTCAACAGGCTTAGGAAGCTGAGTCATTTAAAGGAGCCAATTTCCTCAGAACAATGGTCTGCGGAGAAATGGACAGCGAGAGTGTTTTATGGGGAAGTAAAAGAATGAAGTTGGGAAATTGGGGCCATACTGGGGACGTGACTGGGGATTCCCCTGTTATATCCTGTATAGCTCAGGATGCCCCAGTCAGCCACAAACTGGTCTCAAAGTTCCCACCATATATGTCTTTACACTATGGCTGACTGGTTTAACAATGCTGCCATCTTTTGGCTGAAATAAAATCTTTTCAAATTGTACAAATTATACTTTACTTTAAAGCAAACACCCAACATGTGGACCTGGTTGGAGCTTCACAAAGAAAAGGATAATCAGGGCTTATGTTCTGGGTTTAAAAAAGGTCCGTTACTTCCTCAAACACTGCCCCAGGAGAAATTTTGAGACATTTTCACTACCCCAACCCAGGGCCGGCTCCAGGTTTATGTGGGTCCTTGGGCAGCATTGCCCCAGTGGGCCCCTTTGTGGTGAATAGTCGCGTCGCATCAATGAGGGAGGGCCCCCTGGATTCACCGCCACCTTGGTCATTGCCGGCACATCATGAGGAGATGTGGCCACCAGCTGTGGCAGTGACCTTCCAGTCCGCCTGTCAAGCCCAATCGCACACCCCAAAGGCCGGCCCTGTTGGTGGGCTCCCTGGAGGCCGGGGGGCCCCCGGCAGCTGCCCAGCTGACGCCAGCCCTGCCCCAACCTCCTGCTGTGGCACTGGGCATGATCCTTGTCATTTATGGCAATTGACCCTGTGGCACGCCAAATCACTTAGCTCCAAGCACTTATCTAAGGCAACTCTCTGGCCAGAGACATCACTGGATAAATTTCTGAAGCTGATTGATGCACTGTCGGCAATAAGGCCTGCTGTATTCTGCTGAAGCCAAAGAAGTCTTAAGTCAGGGTTGGTCCCCGCATTACATGAATCCAGGCGCTAGAGGCAGCACTTATAATTCAGGACTTGCTATGGTTGCACCTCTTCCCTGGGGAGTCGCCAGGAGTCATTAAATGGGGTGGGTCTGGGACCATCATACTGAAAATGCTATTTATTGTGTCTTGCACTGGGGCCTATAAAGGTCTAAACGTTAGGCTCTCCTGCCTATACCTCTTATGCCAAGGGTATATGTACTGAGGGTAAAGAACTAACAATCACACTATGGCCCTTGTCAGGGCATCACTTCCCCCTATTATTTAGCACCTACTAACAAGGCATCATTTATGCTCTGCCTAAACCTCTATAAAGGTTCAAAATAACAACAAAAACTATTTAACTTTATATAAATATATAGCAGGCCAATAGCCCTATGGAGAAGAAATGGAAGCTCTTTGACGATAAAGACATGTTACCTTTGGTGAGAGGGAAAATGGAGACGATGCTTTGTTTTGCTGCACCTGAAATACACAAAAATTTGATGAAGAAATTTATGAAAAAATATTAATAGAAGAGCCTTAGGGAGACCTCTTACCTCATGTAGAGTGTCTGCACCATTCCTTTCATTGTCTGTAATACAATAAGCAGAACAAGATGGAGGTCAGTGTTTTGGAAACTAAAGCTGCCCTACTTAGGAACGATGAGATCTTTTGTTTCCAGAGGCTGCAACAGCTAAGAGTTTGTTAGGACTTTTGTACCTAATGTCAATGGCTGAAGGGGAAAACATGGGGCCCAAGCCCAGTGCCTCTACCATGCTTGGATTAGGCAGCATCCATTTATCTATAAATGTTGCTCTTTTCTCTGCTTTCTTTCTAGTGCGTCCATCAGTGAGGCAGGTTGATCCTAGAGCAAAGTCATGGATGGAGCTATTAGTGGCAGGTTCTTGGTCCTACCCTCATAATGGTGCTACCATCAGTGTGAGTTAGTTTGGTTTCCACATAGGAGGGCAGCAGACTTGAACAACTGAGGGCACATTCCTGCAGATATGTGGTCTCCGATGCACCCCCAGCCATACCCTAACCCACTCCCTGCTGCTAAAATCTTAATTCACATAACTACTGATTATCAAAACATGGTGAACTAAGGCTGAGTGTGGTGGGACACATTTATTGATGGACTTTGCCCTTAATGATATGTGGATGTCACCTTACCTGCTACGCCCCCTTCTGTGTGCAACTTTCCGAGGTGTCCCGGTTTAGACATTCTTATTTCTGTGGATGAAAAGAAGATGAAGAATCACCAAACATTTGAACCAACCTCAAAATAAAAAAGAAAACAGAACAGTTCTCCAAATGTATTTGCCTTACATTCATGTCATAAAAGAACAACAGGAATTGTGAGCTGAAATAAAAGTATTAATGAGCAGATACAATCACCTCCTGTTACCACCATATTAAACATGTGAATGCACCAGTAGCAGCTTCTTACACCATCTGTTGGTGCATTGTTTCAAAGCAAGTGGTCAACCTGCCAAGTGCTATGAAGTTACCAATGTTAACCAATAGCAGGGAGTGCTCGTTGAAATGGCCTAGGCAGCCAATAGCATTTTATATTAGCAGTATTGGATTTTCCCCAGAATGGCACTTCAGCAAGAGGGCATGTATATCCACCATAACCAACCAACGGACCAAAACTAGGGGGTCATGGACTAAGATGTTGAGAGCTTCTCTGCCTCAGTTTCCCAGTAGTCAATAAAGATTGAGGAGCTGCTTTACGTTAAACAAACAATAAAGTGCAAAAAATATGTTTTTAAATGCTCTGCGTTTGGATGGGTTTCAAAATGGGGAAGTTTACCAGGTGAGGTATAGAGGTTTTCCCATGAGGTACACATTTTCCCCAGAATAACCCCTAGTCTAGCTTTGCAAGGCTCTTCACATAACGCAGAAAGCCTTTTCACATTTTAAAGCGGACTTATGCTCTACAACTGAACCCCACCATCTATTACCTTGAATTGGTACGTAAAATTAAAAAAAAAAAAAAACTGTACTTCCCTGCCCTGCCTAAAGTGTTTTTTTTCCCCCAAATAAAATCCAGGTCCTAGTCACGGCTGCTACATGGAACACCTTCTAGTGGATGAAGGAACTTCTTGCATGGACCTGGTAATTTTCTTTTTTTTTTAATTCCATATTCCAAATCAGGAATAAAAGTTTTTTGGGATTGTCCATGCATTAAAAAGAATACTCACCAGTGATCAGAGGCAGACTGGAGTGTTTATGCTCTGATGCTATTGCATTGCGATAACAGTTCATGGGCAGGGGGAGGGTACTGAAGCTTTAGTATTGTAGGGGCAAAACATGGGCTGGGATGTCTTGACTGGGGGTGTTACAATGGGCCTAGGTATGAGGAGAGGGAATCGTAAGAGAATAAGTGTAAAGGGTCATGGTGAGGTGGGCTACAGCCAGCCCAAGTGACCCTAAAGCAGTGCACCCCACAGTGAATTCTCCCTGTTTTCCCTATGGCCTGTCCACCTTTGCCAGTAATCCCCTGAAATAGCTTCCTCCCAATCTGGGGCCCAGAAACATACTGGTTTCTGAGTCCGGGTCCCCCAGTGTTCTGGCTCATTCCTGCCACCTCCTACAGAGAATTTCTGAGGCCGTACCTGGCACTCCCCCTCTGTTGCAGTGCATGCTCCAGTCACTGTGAATAATTTGGGGGTGGTACAACATCCCTTATGTCTCTTGAGGGATCTCAGAAATAAGTACATGGATGAAGCAGCAGAAAAGCTGTGTATTACTTTTGTTTTGTTTAGCCTGGATAGACCCTTTAAAGATTCTAAAGGTCTATCAGCTGGTCCATCCTACTCAGTTGGTGTAACTTTACTGTGTCACGAGATCGAGTGCTGTGGAGTGCAGGTCCTTTCTCTATTCACAGGTAACCTCCTGGATGTACGGCTGCCCCCAAACCAGTCACAGTGACTCTGACACACCCACCTCATTCATTGCAATGGGGGACAAAAGGTGGGGTTTTTTTTTGTTGCATGGACAGATGCTTTAAGGTAAGGGAATCCTGGAGTTCCACTTTAATATCTTTGCAATGGGGTCCCCTAAAAAAAGACTGCAATCAGCAGCGGTTGTCGTCACGCATGTGAGAGGTGATTACTGGTCTGTTAGCGAGAGGGAACTCTCACTTCTGCTTCTGATTTCCCAGCTGAAAAGACTAATTACCGAAATCAACTAAAAATACACACAGCGCACTTACACACACCCCAGAGTCACACACATATCCTCTAGACACACAGGCATGGAGTCACTTCACAAATACAACACCAACTGGATTCCACGGAGAAGCTCACGGGGTCATGGCCATGGCTGTCTGAGGAAGCTGAAGAACAGACATTTGGAACCAATTCAGGGGTGGATTAAAGGAGGGGTTGATCAAGTCTTGCATCCCAGTATTGGATAGGGATGTTATAGATGCAGCAGCCCAAAGGCAGTGTGGCCCACAATAATTATCCCGACTCTCCTTATGGCCAGAACCTGTGAGATTTTGATTTGGGATGCCATTACAGTTAAAGATCCTCATAAAGCTAAAATCCAGCGCTGGAACTCTGTATGATGGGAAACAGCAAATAGATCTTATTTGTGAAGCATGTGGTCTATTGGGGGAGGTGCATTTGCTGCACATGTATCTATTTCCCCAGAGACCGGATAAAGCCCAGTGACTAGACCTGACGCAGGCAGAGCAAAGCTCCGAATGGGAGGCAGCATGGCCTTGTTAGAGGCCAATAATTAGGATTGGGACAGAAAAAAACAGACAGGCACGGACCACCATAAGCATAACAGTAGAAGATGATCAGCTTATTCACACATGCAGTAAGAATACAGGCATGTGGGATGTATGGAAAAGACTGCATGAGAGATCCAGTATAAACAGCAAGTTGTTCTGCTGAGGAAAGTTTTATGTAAACTTTTAAAATGAGGCTTAGCAGAGAGCAAGTCATGTATGAGAATAAAAATGCCATGCTAGAAGTGATCGCACAACTCAGATCAGTTGGTGAGAATATAACAGACACAGCCAAGTTGTTGTGCAGCTTACCCAATACATACACTGCACTGATCAATGAGCTAGAGACTAGGCCTGAGACTGATCTCACACTAGTATTTGAAAAGACCAGGCTCATAGATGAGCATCAGCGAAAATAGGAGCTTGCGCATTACTTCACAGAAACCAACACTAGAACAGCTTTTAAAGCTACAGATACAAGGTTACACAGCAAGGAAACCAGGATGTGCCTTATGTGACATCTAAAGAGAGACTATATGGAAAGCAGAGCAAATTAAACAGTGTCCCTCTTATACTAAAGGTCAGAACCACAATTTCTCAACCATGTGAAGGGAACTGGAATGCCACAAGGGGCAGGCAACCATTTCAAGACTGGTGTATTGACTCGGGAGCAACCAGTCACACGACAAGTGATAGAAGCTTTTTCACAGAACTTGATCTGAAAAACAAAGAGACTATTTACATGTATGACCAAATGATGGGGGACACAATTTAGCCATAGTAGTAAAAGATGTGCTTTGTGTTCCTAATCCAGGAGGAGGACTCTTATCTGTTAAGTGTCTGATTGCCAAATGAATCACTGTAAAATTCCAAAGTGACAAGTGTTCTATCCTGGACAGCAAGCAGACAATAGCAAGTGCCATCTGTATCACTTCAACACATTGAAGGAAAAGGTGAGACTATGCACCCATAAACACAATGACTGTATACACACGTGGCACAGGCACACAGAATGCATAAAAGAACTACAAAAGAGGAATCTGACAAAGGATCAAACTGTATACCATTGTCCAGTTACTGTTAAGTGTGAATGTTGCATCAAATCCAAAGCTACATGAGCAACAGTTCCTAAAGCCAATCAGAATAGAGCTTCAATGCCACTTGACCTAGTTCACAATGATGTATGTTGTACCCCAATACCACCTACACCTAAAGACAACAGGTACATAGTGACTTTCATAGATGACTATTCAAGATACACAATCACTTACCTAATGAAACACATTAGTAAAGTTCTTGACAAGTTACAGGACTATGTAGTAAAGACAAGTAACATGTTTCACAGGAAACCTCTCATACTTCTGAGTAATAAAGTAGGCTATTTCAAAGGACACAAAGTATAAAAGTATTTAAAGCAGAATGGAATAGAGCATGTGGTGTGGAGAGCTGAGATCTATGCTGAGAGAAAAGAGCCCTGACAGGAAGAAGCCCAGGGGGCCCTGGCATGGATGTGACAGGTGAGGCATCCCTTAGGAATAAGAGGACCCCATGGGAACCATGAGGCCGCGACGGAATGTCACAGTAGTTTGTCACTGGTAAGATATGGCTGCCCCTGTTCGAAAACTCTGCCCTGTAGTCTCATGTTGGGAGAATGGTACAGGCCTGTAAACTAATACACAGAGGTTCCCTGTGTTTTTCTCGCTGGCATCCAAACAGCTGATCCTGGGGAACTCCATGACCCAGTCTGGGATAACCCTAGACGTTCTCCACTAAGAGGGGGTGCTCAGCTTTCCCTCTGGAAAAAGGTGTAATTTGGGAAATACAATATTACCTAGCCCCTATTCTGAAACATTCTGATTAGCAAGTGTAGCTGTGTCTCCTGCCTGAAGGATACAAGACTGTTTAACCTTTATGCTGAAACGTCCTTATAAAGAAAATGTGCCTGTGTCTGCTGCCTAGATGCAATGCAAGTTTATTTGACCTGTAAACTGTACATTTGACCATGAAGACTATTAAAACATTAACTCTTTCCTTTCCCTGCAACAATAAAATAAGTTGATTCTTTCACCGCATGTCTGCTGAGGTACCACCTTACCATCACCCCATGCCATGATCCAATTAACCCTTACCATTGGCTACCACCACACCTGTATACTGTGATTCCATAAAGTAGGGGTACTGTAGCTATGTTTTCTGTTATGGTTGCAAAGCAGGGATCATGAGCAGCATCTGATGCTGGCATATAAAAAGGCAGGTTTGTGACAAGCAGGTGAGTCTTTTTTTTATTTTATGCTCACACAGGAATAACCCGGGGAAGGGGGGGTTGAGTATGTACCCCAAAAAGAAGAGAAGGAAAGCTATAAGAGTCTTCACACAAACATTTGACTTTGCGGCCAGGTGCTTTTCAAATGCATGTCCACTTTAAGAATAAACCAAAAGGCAGCTTTAAAATTCCTCACATAAATATTCCGCTTTGCGACCGGGTCCCTTTAAATGAAGCTTGATCTGGTTTATGTGTAGATCCTGATATGATCTAAACTCTAATTTTATAATAATACGGTGCAATAAAGCTTTCATAACTGACATGTGAGCACCCTCCCACCCCCTCCTGGAGCTCTCGCCCTGCACATTTATCATCAAATAGGATCATATTATGCATCTACCGCCACACAGGCTGATGTATAACGCACCTCTCACTTTCCTTTCCCAGCACTCACCTCCAGCAGCTCACTCACAGCGATGTATACCCAGCCCCCCAGGCTCCAAATAGAACTGACATATTCATTTTGGGTATACTATCTATTTAAATAATTTGAAAAAACCTTTTACATAAATCAAGCATGTGTCGTTATGGTAAGTAGGATTCAGATCTTGACAGCAGGTAGCTTCTCTTTAGATTGTTCCTTTGGGACCTGCTGCAGACACATCAGGTCCACTTAATTTACAGCTCATTCACCCTGTCACCTTATACAGCCCAATGAACTGTATTGCAATAATATAATACATATTTAGTATTAAAAATCTTTATAAACATGATGGATAGTATGCGGAATAGTAGGAGGAGGAGCTGCTTATACACCCCAATTAAAAATAATCCCGCCAAGCTTGTGATGTTCTTCATCTGATAGAAAAAAATATTCACAGGTTTTTGAGCCTTTCCAATTTTACAGGGGAGAATTGCTCACCTCTTAACTGCTTGGGACAGGCCATTAGAGTAAAATTCCCGGGGTTTCCTGGTTGCTCACATCGATCTACGTTCCTGAAGGATAAATGCCTCTGCTGCACGCACGCACGCACCCACCCACCCACCACCATTCATTAAGATATGCTGGCAGGGGTGCATGGATCAGGAGAAGTGCTGGCGATAATGCTGGAGGCCCATGAATGCACCCTTGGACTGGTATAGGCAATCCTGGGGGGGTGTCACACAGCGGAGCATCCCAAACTCTTTAAGACTCTAGAGCCGGGGTTTTGGCCCGCCTTAATAATGCCCAATAGAAGCCCCATGGCTCATTTGGGATGCTCAGCAATGTAAAAATAAATCGCTTACCTACTTAGATGTCCATCCATGGAGCCAAAAGTTACAGTACTGGCCAAGCTTTAGCAATGGCTCCCCATATGACCTACCTAGCTATTGATAGAAAAATGCTAAAGAAACGCTTTCAAACATGAGCGGACCTATCGTCACCCAATCACTGAGGGACCCACCCTACAGTCAAATTAAAAAAGCTACATCCAGCATTATCTACTACGAATATCATAAAAAAACTGGGCTAATAGTTACATATTGCACCATATACTTTGGGGATAGGGCCCCCCAAATAGTTCAAGGGCCCACTGGGGGACTTCCTGGCCAGTTTGAGGCTGTACATAGGAGACTATTGATCACTGTGCAAAACTCAGTGGACTAAATGCCGCCAGCAGGAAGTCAAATACATGGTCACATGTTTAAAAATGTTCTAAATTATAGAAGAAAAGCTAATCCAAAAGGGCCCAAACACAGCTTTCTAACCGACTTCTATATCGTCATTTTGGTATTGGTAAAATACTTTGTTACCCAAGTCATCCCTGGTTACAGCACAGCAACAAGTTTCAACTAATCTGTTGCAACATAGTCAGTGCTGGACCGGCCCACCAGAATGCCAGAGGATCCTCCAGTGGGCCATAGGTACTACCCCAGGACCACTATCAGAACAGTACAACAAACCCATTAATTTTATTATGCAGCAATCCTATGCAGAAGGCCCAGGGATAATTTCCTCCTCTGCCACTCCCATTGCAGAGCACAGCACAGGAGGTGAAACTTTATATAAATTTATAATTACTTTGGCAATAAAGCTTATATTATAAAAAAGGGAAAAAAATAAAGGACATGCCATGCATAGCCCTACACAATAGGAATACATTTGAGTGTGCCTGACAATGACTTTAATTTGAGGCCGACTAGATGTAGTCCCTTGCATGCAACTCAACTTACCCATGAGCATGTGCTGAAATCCATTCCTTGATTAACACTCCCTGCTGCCTGAGCCCCTGCCACTAATCCTGGCCCCCACTTTAACCCCTGTACCCCCCCAAGAGGACATCCCAGCCTATTTTCTGCCCCTGCAATTCTAAAGCTTAATTGCAATCCCTATAAAGTGGAGCAAATCCCTTTTGGGGCACCCCACCTCCCCATGCATTCCCCGCCCAAGTACCTGTGGCGATGCTGCTCCTTCAACGAAACGGGTTTCCAAGGCCGAGGCCACGCCAACTCGGCAAGTTTGAGATCACCAATTGGCGGGATGCAGTAGGCCAGACGGCTGTCTGCATCCGCTGATTTAGATTTAAGTGCAAACATCTACAGGGAAGCCGGGATGCCGGAGAGATAGTCCACTGGGATGAACCAATGTCCAGCAGGCACGAAAAGCAAACAAAGGAGTAGGATCCTGAATTACCATAACAGGCAGTGGAGGGGAGGCCAAAAAAGTAATTGGTTCTGAGCCTGGCAGCAAGGAAAGCGATAAGTACCCCCCAGGGGTTAGAATTCCCCAGCCCCTAGGCATGAGATGTTGGCTTGTTTACAGTGATTGGAATCCGAAATCCCAATGCCCACTGGAGTTCAGAATAAAATGACCCTATGGGTCGTCTATTCTTTTTTGGCAAGTAAATTATCCCTATACTTAGCATAAACAAATGGCTATATAGGACCAGAGAAACAATACAGAGCTACGTCCCTCAAACCAACATTCCCTGTCACCTTCACCAGATGTCAAATAATGGTGCTGCACATTTAAATGACAACGGAGCTCAATTGTAATACCGCGTATATTCTAAATTCATATAAACATGCTGGATAGTGAGAGGAGGAGTCACTTATACATCCCAACAGAATACATTTTCCACCAAGCTAGAGTAGGAATAAAATACAGGGGTGACAGGTCTTTGAGCATACTATTCCACATTTACAGGGGTGATCTGCTCCATTGCAATGTCAGCCTGTTGGGGGGGTAGCATCATTACCAATCTAAATATCTGCCCCAAGCATTGTGTGATCATTACCAATCTAAATATCTGCCCCAAGCATTGTGTGATCATTACCAATCTAAATATCTGCCCCAAGCATTGTGTGATCATTACCAATCTAAATATCTGCCCCAAGCATTGTGTGATGGGTAACAACATCTACACACGTCAGAAGAATTGCAATAGCAACAAGCATTTATTGCGGCACAGGCTATCTAAGGAGACAGGCAGTTAGAGTTGAGCAAGTCTCCCCTGTAAAAGCACAATGGTATGTTCAATAGCTGTCAGCACCTGATTATTTTCACTTTGGTTAAAAGAAACAAGCTCGGCTGATATATTTTTTTTTTTTATACAAAGGATGGGTGGCAGCCGCTCAGACCATTTTATAACTAACTGGACTTGGGAGGTGCATGTGATCCGGGCAATTAGAATATACAAATCTTAAAGGGACCAGAGCACTCATATTTTTGATACAGGCTGTATAAGTGCCCCTGTATAGCTGTATACGTTTTTTATTACCGGACCATTTTTTTGCGATAGCGCTCCTTTAATATAAACTCAGATCAGCTTACATGAAGACTGCACCTTACCCCTGCTGCATGTGCACGGTACCCCAGCCCAGAATCCACACAGGACACTCACCCACAGTCAGCAAAGCAAGCACAACTAAAGTGATCCTAACCAAAAGATGCCTTATTGCTTCTCACATGCTGATGATTAAATGTGGTCTCACCTGTTGCCCAGGGATGAGAGATCACCATGATGGGAGCCTTTCAGCCAGCAGAGATGACAGAAAATATCAGAGAGTGATGATGCAGAGACAGCATGTAGGAACTAACCCTCCCACAGTCAGCGTTAACCCCATTCCTGCCTCGCGCACTGCATTAACCCATCAGGGACCAGACTCACAGATAGAGCTGGCTGTACAGCATAATCATCCATAGCAAACGCCCCACATTGACCCCTTCACTGCCGCCGTGCCTAAATGCAAAGACACACAGGCACTCAATGCAAGCAAACTTCTAGCAGGATTTTTAAAGGAAAAGCTTTTGCCACAAGCTCTGCGAATGCAGTTTTTATTCTGCTGTTTGCTCTGTAAAGCTGCCTCCCGTTACCCCCCTTATGAACTGATAGAGTCAGCTTTTTAAAGGATCCGTAAAGGCAGGGGCATAGCTAGGGGGAGCAAGGGAGGAACTTGCCCCAGGGTGCAGCAGGTCAGGGGGGCGCCTGAGAACAGGTGGGGAGCGCCATTTTGAATCTTTGCTCCGGGTGCCGGAAAGCCTAGCTACTCCACTGTGTAAAGGAGCTGTATTGTAAAATCACATAATATTAAAAATCCATATAGACATGCTGGATAGTAAGAGGAGGAGATACTATAAAACTATAAAAACTATAAAAAAAAATTATGTCAAGCTTGTGGTCTTCTCTTGGGAGAAATAAAATCCATGGTTGACAGGTTTTTGAGCGTGTCATTCCACTCTTACAGGGGAAATCTTTTTTATTCCAATGCCTGTCTCCTGAACCTAGCTGTGGGGAGCAGCAGCATTAAAACGGTACAAAGCCCAGGACCTTGACTATCCCAGGCTCCAGGGGCATCCTGATTTGGGATGCCCCCCTGCCTGAACCCCCCCCCAAATCCCCCATTTTCATTCCTCAGTGAGTAAAGGTGGGTGAGTTATTATGGGCACATGCATGGGCTCTCATCCAATCAGAGCCGTTTGCTATGCATATGTAATGTTTGGCAAATGACTCAGGAGCAAAAGCAGACGCATTCCCAGCAGCGGGCACCCGCTTATCTGAATGGCTTTGGCGGAAGCGCAACCTCAACACAGCAGGGCATCCTGATTTAGGATTTGTTCCACCTTTAAGTGGACCTATCACCTCCATGGTTTAAAAGACTCCAGGCTGATTGTGACCTGACCACTGTGTGAACACCCCCCCTGCCACCCAGCAGGCCAAAAGTCATTAACCTTTCCAGCCAGCCCACATCCCCAGCATCCCTTCAGCTGAGGCATGCTCTGACATTCATGTAGGCTGGGTGCGGGAGCGTGCCTTACACCACAGGGAAACCAGAGATGAGTCCGCTCCTGTGTGCAGGAGCCCACTCCCCATTGAAACAATCAGAGCTGCTTGCTGAATGGCATAGTCATGGTAAATGACTCTGATTGGATGAGAGCCACTACATGTGTCATTGGACTGGGTAAAGGTGAGTGAATACTGGCACCCTGGGGAGTTCCACACGTCGGGGAATCCCAATTCGGGATGCCACGGAGGAAGGCCAGCCGGGCTGGGTTTTGTCCCACTTTAAAAAGTACTGTGATGCTTGTTTTTTGCATTTGCTAGAAAGAATGGAAAAAAATCATACATGGCTACTTTTTCAGGGCAGGACTGCTAAACTTCAACTTTCTGTCCCTTGAGCCAGCCTCGGCTGTAGGGGAAGATTAAAGGAGCTCTATCACGAAAAAGTGTCTAATAAAATATTCACCTAAACATATCAGATTACAAAAAGAAAGTTTACATAGAAACACTGTATGTAAATGTTCCAACCAAGTTTGTTTTATTTCCTTTTACATTAAGGAAAGAGAAACCAGGGTGACAGGTTTGGGGACCTAACATTCTGCTTTTCCCATTCTGAGAAGAATAGCTGAACTCTGTATGCTCAGACACCCAGTGCTGGAAGTATACAGCTTATTGCTATTGCAGTCCATCTAATGTGTGGCTTTATGCAGATATTTGAGTGGTTATTGCCTCCAATTTTCCAGTAAAGAAAAACAATAAGTTTGGGTGTATAACTAATTTCTCATCTTCTTATTTCGGTTTTTATACAGATTTTCAATTCATTTTTTTTAAATACCGGTAGATCACACAAAGATTTTAATTCAATTTGCTAAAAAAGGCCTAAAGCAAGTGGTGGAGGCATCCCTCTATATAGGAATTGGTGGAGGCCTCCCTCTGTATAGCAAGTGATGGAGGCCTCCCTCTCTATAGCAAGTGGTGGAGGCCTCCCTCTCTAAAGCAAGTGATGGAGGCCTCTCTCTCTATAACAAGTGGTGGAGACCTCCCTCTGTATAGCAAGTGATGGAGGCCTCCCTCTCTATAGCAAGTGGTGGTGACCTCTCTCTCTCTATATAGCAAGTGATGGAGGCCTCCCTCTCTATAGCAAGAGGTGGAGACCTTCCTCAGACCTTCCTCTCTATAGCAAGTGGTGGAGACCTTCCTCTCTATAGCAAGTGGTGGAGGCCTCCCTCTCTATAGCAAGTGGTGGAGACCTCCCTCTGCATAGCAAGTGATGGAGGCCTCCCTCTCTATAGCTAGTGATAGAGGCCCCCCTCTGTATAGCAAGTGGTGGAGGCCTCCCTCTCTATAGCAAGTGGTGGAGGCCTCCCTCTGCATAGCAAGTGATGGAGGCCACCCTCTCTATAGCTAGTGATAGAGGCCCCCCTCTGTATAGCAAGTGATGGAGGCCGCCCTCTCTATAGCTAGTGATAGAGGCCCCCCTCTGTATAGCAAGTGGTGGAGACCTCCTCTCTATAGCAAGTGGTGGAGACCTTCCTGTCTATAGCAAGTGGTGGAGGCCTCCCTCTCTATAGCAAGTGGTGGAGACATTCCTGTCTATTGCAAGTGGTGGAGGCTTCTTCTCTATAGCAAGTGGAGCCCCCCTCTGTATAGCAAGTGGTGGAGGCCCCCCTCTCTATAGCAAGTGGTGGAGGCCTTCCTCTCTAAAGCAAGTGGTGGAGGCCTTCCTCTCTATAGCAAGTGGTGGAGACCGCAGGGCGCATTCCCCAGATTAATACTTTTAATACTTTTAGAAAAGCAAAAATATATTTAATTAATATGACGTCTTCTGGAAAGTCTAATTTCCAAAAGTATATATATTACTCTGGTCCGAAAGGGATTAAATATAATAGATTCTGATTTGGAAACATTAGATGCTGATTGTTCTTTTATCTAATATTTATCTAAATATTAGGTGTTTCGGTCTATAGTTGGGCAAAGCTGAACCATGATTGGCTGAAACGGCTGATTCTACCAACAAAGCACTTTGCGTCGCCTTTAATAAATAACGCCCATTGTCTCCTAACATAACCTCGCTTCTTCCCATTATAGACCCATCCCCAGACATTTACATTTACATCAGTAGACGGCGTTCCCTCTAGCTTGCATCCACACTATTCATTAGTAGAGGTGCTGCATAATTTATAGCCCTCCTATATATTTATCTCACATAACTCGCCTGTCATTTTCTAGTGATGGATTCGCTGTGACAGGAGTACACCATCAACCCGTGTGCTGCCTCCTCCCATAGCTCTCCTTATCTAGATAACAAAAAATCTGAATGGAACTAGCATATATCTTTAAATGGCAGCAATTATACCTGAGCTGTCACATGTCTGTCAGGGATCAATGAAAATGCCCGAAGTAACCTAGACAGGACAGTGTCTCCTGTAGGGCCGTAATTCCTAATAGGCAAACCTAGGTCTGTGCCTAGAGCGTCCACCTGCAGGGGCCACTGAAAAATGGGGGTTACTGCTTTAGTAAAAAAAAAAGTCCTAATGTCGGTGATTTAATGCCTCCTCTTGTGTCCCCCCCAGACAGTGTGTGTGGTGGGGGCAGAGTGTGCAAGGGCTTGAAGTACACCTAAACTCAGAAAGGAGGTTCATGTCTACCTTCTATCCCCAGCCCAGTGCCCCAAAACAGCCTGTGTTTCTTGTTTTTACTAAAGCCTTTGCCCAATATTGATAAAAAAAAACAGGAAGTAGTATTGTAGTGAATGCCATATGCTAATTAGTTCAGTTACAACTAAACTATCACATTAGGGCTCAACAGAATTTTTTTCCTCATGTTTTTCTGTGAGAAAAGCATTTTTATAATGATTTTTTTCCCTAGTGCAGTTCAGCAGTTCAGCCATTTTAGCTGTGCACATTCTTAAATAATTTCCACAGTTGAAAATGATAAATTGCACTAAGGAAAAAAATACAACACAAAAAAAGTGCAATTAAGCATCTTTTTTAGCTGTGCAAATTTGTAAAACGTGCTGAAAAAAATATACTTTTTTTTTCACAAAAAACATGAGGAAAGTGATGAATCAGCCCTAATAGCAGTTAGGTGAAAGTGCTTCCCAGTGATAACCTGTGTTTATTTTGACTAAACACATCATCGCAGTGGAGGCAGGACTACTTGCCAGGGAGCAAAATGGCCGACTGCTTCCAGTTCATGTTGTCATGAATATTGGGCAAATGCTTTAATAAAAAAAAAGGAAACACGGGCTGTTTTGGGGCACTGAGCTGGGGATGGAAGATGATGCCATAAACTTTCCTCTAAGTATAGGTGCACTTTAAATGCTGGCTGTAGGCAGGGCATCTCTCCCAGGTGAAAACGATAATGATCAGCCCCACCTGCTAGCATCAGAAATCCTTGGTTGTGAAAGCCACAGAAAACGGCCCGGCCATGAGCGCTCAGCTCACATCCATCTGTAGACCAATTAGTACGCCAGCCTTAATCCGCTTTAAAAGGATATAATATCCACGTTTATTCCATACAAAAATCTTTAAAAGAATTCCATCCACGAATACAAGTCAAGATAAAGCATTAGGGAGCAACTTGAATGCCAACGCGTTTCGGGCACAGACTCAGCCCTTTTTCATGACATTACTTTCTGCTCCCATGATACACATCTCTCCCAGGTGTCAAAAGGACCTGTTTTCCCTGCCTCCATTGCTGTGGCTTTATGATTCCTTTGTGTCCACAGCTGGAAAACCAGTAAGTATGGATGGGGGACCCCCCAAAGTTCAGGTTCGGCTAGTTCAAATGGGGACCCAGACTTTGGGGGGTGACTGTGGCGAAGGAGGGGGTGCAGAGTGTGCAGCAGAAGCACACTGCTGTGACCTACCTCAACCTGTTGTCCTCTTCTGGCACAGGTAAGACATTTGAATCTGGCCCCAACCGGCTCCCATGAATGAGGACACTTCTAGTACTCAGCAGCCCATCATCATTTTTTGTGTTCCAATCCAGCTCCGAACTTGAACACGAACTTCTGGCTGAAGTCCGTGTTCGGGTTTGGGAACCAAACTCACAAAGTTTCCCCATCTCTTCCGGTAAAAAGTATATACTCACCTGTGACTACTTTTAACCTCTTGCACCCCCCATGCATTATTTTTGAGTGATGGATACATCAGCTGCATATTTATGTTAAAAGGGCAGAATGGAGTGTGGTCATTGTTGTTATACTCACACATTGCGCCCTGACTCAACAGATAGTGGTGTAAGCACTAACATTGCCTAGGGCAGCCTAGACACCAAATCCAGCCCTGGTATCCACTTCAAGCCAGTCTATTCTGAGGGTATAGGTGTCATCCCTGGAAGACAGTAGGACCAGTTGTATGGACCCCCATTTTCACCAGTAGGTTGCAGACCTCCCTGACACACCCCGTATCTTTTCTGCAAAAAGAGGAACATATCCTAGTTGAAAGTTTCTTGCGCAATATAATACACTCCTTCCATTTTCAAAAAACAATTACGCCTTTCTACAAAGATCACAGACAGTCTGACATTTAGAACATCACTTGGATTTATTGACAGAAGTGGATTTCTGCACATGCCATGGTCTGGTCTAGAGTCAGGGACACCATCCACCTTAGTCTGATGATTCTAGGGTTATCTTGTGTCTGTTGTAGCAGTGATGCATGCATACATACATACATACAATGCATAAGGTCATTCTTTTATGATAGGGGTAGTCTTGTGGATTAAGGGAAATACTTCTTGTGATGAAGCAGATCTTATAACCTAAGGAAATACTGGTCAGCATTGAAGAGCCTCACCAATTGAGGGGAGGGGAAAATATGGGTTAATGGGCTGAATATGGGTTAATGGGCTAATGTGATGATTAAGCCATATTCATTGTTGCTAATGGGGCCTCCTATGATGTTGGTATGAGGTAGATCATTTATCTAAGGGTTTTAATAGTGTATATTAAGATTTTATTTGTTTGATTGCACTTTTAAGCACTTGGCTAATATGGAAAAAAAGATCTGCTGGAGGAATATATGAGCTGATGAATATTTTATGGTGTTAAGAAGTTGGATTAAATGTATTAACACTAAATGTGAGGCGAGGCATATCTGGATTAAAGGGAATTTAATTCAGATCACAGGGATTTTTGGAGTATTTGGCTGAAGGATTGATGGGGTATTTATTCAGATGACGGTTTTTCTTCACGAATTAAAAGTAGACCTCTTTGGTGGAATGGGTTTAAATATAAAGTAGTATTTTGACTGTAGGATCTCAAGGATTGAGGAGATCAATGTTTGGTTGGGGGATTCATTAATTTAAGGTTAAAGGGTTACTGCATTAGCCATAATGGGGCCCTATTCACATGTCTGCACCAGGGACTGATCACATTTAGTTATGCCTCTGCTAAGGAGGATTTTGCCTGCCTGTGAGACCCACAGTGGAGAGATACTTACCTTTTTCAGAAAGCTGCACCTACTCCAGTAGGAGTCATATTTCATTTGGCTGCAGGCATTTCGAGGACTCCTATAGGAAGGAGCGGTAAGGAAATGGTAAATACAGTATCTCTCTACAATGGGAGGGGTGGTTTAGCTTGGTTTAGGGTTCCTTATAGACTAGGACTCTTGCTAGTTGTCAGAGAGTGTTTGGGTCTGTGTTAATGGGGTATTCATCTTCAGAGAAGGCAGGTGCCAGGGGTGGGACTATGGTGGATGCAGATGTAGCGACCACATTGGGTTCCATGTGGTTAATGTTCCACCTCTACTCTATTATTTATACTCTACTATACTATACTCTACTATTTTGTATACAGAGAAGAAGCACCATTTGCCTGCAATATCAGTCCTTAGTAGTCTAGATGTATCTAATTCAGTTAAAAGGACAGGAAAAAGGTTACTATATGAGTCATGATAGAGCCCTATTTAATGTTTTCACCAGGGCCCGATCACCTTTAGTTACACCTCTGTGGGGTATTATAGATAAATGGGGTTTTTATCTGATCTATAAGAGGATCATGTCGCGAGGGTCAAGTTAGTTAACCTAGTACTCTTCTGGGTGCCTATAGAAAGGTACTCGCGACATGCTTCAGCCCTTACTTTGCAATTTTTAAGCAACCACTGTGACTGCCAATCACATCAGGGCTCACTGTGGCTTTCCACATCCAAATAAAAAGCATCATGTGTTTTATTATAATAAATACTTGTCGCAGTTACAGAAAGTGAAGCGAGGCGCGATATGAGTGACTGCTCGGGCTCTCTGGCAGAAGGCACAGCGTGTTCGTTGAAGCGTGGGACTGTCCCGTAACCACATCCTGCAATAACACAGCGACCTGGTGCAGGTTCCTCCCAGAGCGCACCGACATGCTGACACAGACACAGCACCTGTGGTACTTTGACGTATGTAGGGCAGGGCCGCTGCACGCTCATATGGGGGGGGGGGGACAGGATGCCTTTCTCTCAGGTGCTTGTTGGCATTAATGCTAATAAATGTTGGCAAGGACAACTGTCACTAACAATACATCTAAACTAGTTTTACATTTTTTTTCTCGTGTAGAACATATGGAAAGTTTAACGTTTTCTCTCTGTGTGCAGCTGAATGTAGTAAAAGCATAAACTGATGACTAAACTGACAAGGAACAGAAGAGACAAGTGTTGGACTGGCCCAGCAGAGGATCTTCCGGTGGGCCCCAGGCACCAGGGCAGGTCTTAGGCCCTTATTTAACAAGGGATAGCGCCAGGTAGCGAATGGTGAGCGATCGGTAATGTCGGTCACCGCCACGAGTACGCCGGCTCCCCTCCGCAATCACACATTTATCAAGCCGATCCTGCTTAGCGACTGACAGAGCGCCAGATAGCAAATCATTCATCATTATTCCAGCCTCACCCCACAGCGCCAACGAGCGACCTTGAACAGCGACAGGTATGACCTCTCGCTACCTGGCGCTCTCAAAAATTGTGCAGAATTGATATTACAGGTCTGATATTAATGTATTCATATTACAATATGTTTTGAAAAACTTGTTTTTTTTTTTTCCTAAAAATATGGTTGTTTGGGGGTTAAAAAAACCCATCGCCGCCAGCGCTCTGGGGTTTAAACAAGCATTTCACTGCGCGAGAATTTTTTGAGCGTGATTTGTTAATGAATATGCTGGGACCCGTTCGCTATGGCCATTCGCTGTCATGCGCTCCCATACAGCACGGAACCTGTCAAATAGCGACTCCTCACCCAATGTTCAACATTACGGCAAACCGACTGAGTCGCTATCAACTACAGAACAACGGCCAAGCACAGCGACTACTAGTGGGCGCTCTGAAAATGCCGCTACTGTCGCTCATCTGTCGCTACCTGGCGCTATTAATGAATCGGCATCCCCGAGTAAGTGTTGCCTGATGCAAGATTTAGGATGGTTCCCCCTAGAGCGACGCACACACAAAATGGGAAACAAGTAACGGAGAAAACACAGAAAAGAGAGCGACAGAGAGAAAACAAGAAATAAAGAGTGAGAAATAGACAGAGAGAAAAAAGGAGTGTTGGAGAGAAAAACATGAGAGAATGAAAGCGAGAAAGAAAAAAAGCCACAGAGATGAATAGGATTGAAGATAAAGAAAGAAAAAATAAAGAGTGAAAGAAAGGAGTAAAGAGAGAGAAAAGAAAGAAAGAGAGAGAAATAGAATGAAAGAGTGAGAAAAAGAGAGAGACAGAGAAGGAAATAAACTGAAGAAATAAATAGAGGGATAGAAGGTACAAAAAGGAGGACAGCAAAAAGGCCGCCTATGCCAGGCACTGCTGACCCAGGGCCACCATCAGGCCGGCACTATGTATTCACATCTGATACAGTGTTTCCGGCTTGTCTGAAGCAGTATTTCTTCAGTAAATTACATTTGTTATTTGGTCAATAAACATCACACTTTATATATAAGGGCTGATTCAGCACCACTTTCCTGTGAGAAAAACATTTTTATAATTGTTTTATCCTTAGTACAATACAGCACCATGTTTAGCTGTGCAAATTGCTAAATACATTAAGGAAAAAAAAAAACATTATACACATTTTTTTCACAAAGTGAGATAAAAAAATTTTCATTGGTGCTGAATTGGCCCTTTTATTACAAGCTGAATGGTGGACTGACCTGATCACATCAGATAGCAGAAAGCTGGTCAAAACTTCCCATCGTAAAATAATCGTTTTACCTAGAGTTAGGCTTTATTAACTATAGAAAGTGCAATGAAAATATTGCAAGGGAAAGCTGATTGTGACCAGAGACATGCTGTGTTTTAGCTTTAGTGGTCCCCTGCAGACAGCTACCTCCTGTGACTGAGAGGGGATCCCACCACAGAAACCAAGGTGTCACCACATCAATAGCACCCTGCAAAAAAGCCTCTACAAAGAGCCCGTCTGCAAAGCAGAGGAACAACACACAGGACTTTCACTTGCCCATGTTTTGTTCCTCTCAGTGGGGGCATCCCGAATTGGGTGTGTATCCCCCCCAGGTAGCCTGATTCACTCACCTTCCTGTCACCCACGGAGCAGGCTTGGCCAAATCCGAGCATGTTGATTGGCTGAGCATCCTGCTCACCGAATCAATATGCTTATATAGCCTGGACGGCTCATTCAGCCTGGGCGTCTAAGCAGCCCAGCAGAGCCCAGTGCCTGTATCCTCCACTCAGCTTCTAGCTGTGGCGCGCCCATGCCGCCCATTCAGAAAGGCTAAGGCAAGACTAGGTGAGTGGGCCGCAGCACTGAGGCGCAGCGGGGGCTCCGGAGTTCAGGTTAGTGGATCTGGGATGTTTTAGACAGTGGGGCATCCCAATTTGGCATGCCCCAGGGAGTGGAATTCGAACTTTTCAACGTCTCTTTTTAAAGAGAACCAGTCAGGACATAGGCTTTTTCATATCTTAAATCGGAATTCTGGTCAAACAGCCCCCCGTCCCCGTCACCCTCTTATGGCAAAGAAAAACAAAACTTTACCTCAGCGGCAGTGGCACTCTCCAGTTTATGTGAGGCCTGCTACACAGAAAGGCTCATGGCAGCATCCCCGGATCCATGCGTGCACCTGTGGCACATTCACTTGAATGGGCAGAGGGCACATGCACGGAGCTGGCGCACAAAGTGGCATCCCTCGGCTCTGTGTGCGCACTCTGTGCCCATTCAGGTGAGTACGTGTGCACTGCACCACAGATGCCACTTTGCGTCTTATCGTGTGGCTGCCGCCTGTAAATGGCACTGGACCGTGACTAAGGGGTTTATTTATCAAGGGCTAGCGCCAGGTAGTGTCTGACGAGCGCCAGGTACCGCCAGCTAACGGCGGCTACCGACTCAAGTACGCCCGGCGGCGGTCACAATGACGCATTTATCACGCTAAATGAGGCTAGCGCCGGCGAGAGCGTCAGCTAGCGCGGGATTCATCATGTAGCCGACTGCAACGAACAGCGCCGCTGCTAATCCCATCACAGCGACAGGTATGACCTGGCGCTCCCTGGCGTTGTCCAATGCATTTCAATGGAGCAATCTTTAAATAATCATAATTAATTGCTATTAATGTTTTGTCAAAAATTCTGTGACCACTTCTGCAATGTTAGGATTTTTTTTTAAGTAAAAAAAAAAAAAATTAAAAAATGTGCAGAATTGAGATTACAGGTCTGATATTCATGTATTACAAAATGTTTAGAAAAACTTGTATAATTTTTACATAAAAAAAAATGGTTGTTTGGGGGTTAAAAACTACTTTACACACATCGCCGCCAGCGCTCTGGGGTTTAAACAAGGAATTCACAGCGCGAGAAATTTTTGAGCGTGATTTTTTAATGAATCTGCAGCAAGCCGTTCGCTCTGGCCATTCGCTGTCAGGCGCACCCATACAACGCGGAACCTGTGAAACATCGACCCCTAACCCCGTATTCAACATTACCGCACACCGACTGAGTCGCTGTCAACAAGCAAACCCCGGCCAAGCACAGCGAATACTAGCTGGCGCTGTGAAAATCACGCTACTGGCGCTCATCTGTCGCTACCTGGCGCTATTAATGAATCGGCCTCCCCGTTTTTTTTTCGTTCCAACCCCCCCTTGCCTCAGTGCCAGGAGAGGATGGCGGGAGGGGGGGGGGGGTTGTGAATGGACTTCTGCTTTAAACAGGCTGGCACAGTTGTAAAAAAAAAAAAAGTAACGGCCATTTTGGATCTTCCACTCCCAACTGACATTGTAGCCGCCATCTTGTTTTTAAATTTGACCCCAGCAGGAGTTAGTAAAAGGTAAATTGTAGCAATCGAAGTCCCTGGGAAGGGATGCATATAAGCACTGTTTGTTGTGTTGGTCTGGTTTAAGTCATTTTTACCTGCTGGTCCGCTTTAAACTAGAGATCCAGTGAAATGCCTAAAAAAAAGGAGAGTAAAGCAGTCTCGTGGCATCACAGAAGGATCGGCATTATTAAGTACAGCTTCAGTTTTAAATGGCCACCAGTGCCACTGGGCTGTGTCATTACCGGCCAATTAGCTGTTTGCTGTTAATTTCAGTCATTCAATGACAGCGCTGGTTGCGTAAATCTGTAAGCGGAAATAGCGAGCTCTCATGGCTTGCCAGCGCTGCTGCGGCCGATATAGAGGAATCAATGAGAAGCTGACATATTCGATCTGCTGATACCATTTTTACGGTTCTAATTTATGGAGATTGCTATTTAATGTGCTGGATGTGCGGACGGCGACGGGAATCCTTTGTGATTTCCAGACAAACATGCGTCGCTCGCTGTACTTACACTAAACAAATCACAGTTAATGATTAGGAGGACAAGGATATTATTTTTGATTTATTGGCATGTTTTGTGCGCGGAAGGCGGTGACGGATCAGGACGGAAAAGCAGGGAGGACGCTGATCATATTTATGTCGCCATATTCAGGCAGGCCGCTGTGCTCGGCATTATTTTGGAAAGCTACAGTCAGCAGAAAAATTAGGTTATGCCAACATAGTTTTGGAGGCGGCATCTAACCCCCCCCCCCACACACACACACACACACAGACACACACACACACTTCCTAGCAGTTATAGGGTCCACATTTTTTTTCTTTTTTTTATCAGGGGAAAGTGCAAACGCGGTCCCCCACTACCACAAATTATGCAGTTGGGGAAATCGCAGGGGTCAGCACATCTGGAGCGCAATGGCCTCGCCTCACTTTGGGATAACCGCCTTAGGCCCTTATTCATCAAGCGATAGCGCCAGGTAGTGTCTGACGAGCGCCAGGTAGCGGCAGCTAACGGCGACTACCGACTCAAGTACGCCCGGCGGCGGTCACAATGACGCATTTATCAAGCAAAATGAGGCTAGCGCCGGCGAGAGCGACGGCTAGCGCGGCATTCATCATGAAGCCGCCTGGACCGAACAGCGCCGCTGCAAATTCCCTCACAGCGCCAGGTATGAGCTGTCGCTCCCTGGCGATGTCCAATGCATTTCAATGGAGCAATCTATAATTAATCATAATTAATTGGTATTATTTTTTTTTTATATTTTTTTAAAGTCAAAAAATCGGAGACCACTTCTGCAATGTTAGGATTTATTTTTAAGTCAAAAAAAAAAATTAAAAAAATATGTGCAGAATTGATCTAACAGGTCTGAGATTAATGTATTCATATTACAAAATGATTCTAAAAACATGTATAATGTTAAATTCAAAAAATATGGTTGTTTAGGGGTTAAAAACTAGTTAATACCCATCGCCGCCAGCGCTCTGGGGTTTAAACAAGGAATGGACAGCGACAGCACATTCGGAGCGTCATTTTTTAATGAATATGAAGCTAGCCGTTCGCTCTGGCCATTCGTTGTCAGGCGCTCACATACAACGCTGGACCTGTGAAACAGCGACCCCCCAGCCCGTATTCAACATTACCGCACACCGACTGAGTCGCTGTCATCAAGCTAATGCCGGCCAAGCACAGCGAATACTGGCTGGCGCTGAAAAAATCACGCTACAGTCGCTCATCTGTCGCTACCTGGCGCTATTAATGAATCGGCCTCCCCGTGATCATGGTATCTCCCCTGCCTGGTAAGTAGGTCCACAATTTTTTTCATTTGATCAATTGGTTGACCTAATTTTTTTTATCAGACTAAATGAAAAACTTTTTATTCTTATTTCCAGTTCCTTTAAATTGTGTAATATTAAAAAGACATATAAACACATCGGCTAATGAGAGGAGGAGTCACTTATACACCAGAACTGAATATAAACTCCCACCAAGTTTGTGGTTTTCTTCTCCTGATAGGAATAAAATAAAGGGGTGACAGGTTTCTGAGTGTATCGGGGTGACAGAGCCAGTCATCCCTGATTCCTTGTTCTTCTTTCATAAAAAAAAGAAGCCAGCGCGGTTGGATATTATTGATGCAGGGTGTATAAGTGACCCCTCCTCCCACCATCCAGCATATTTATATGGATTTTTATCATTGGGCCATTCTTTCGCAATAGTGCTCCTTTAAGTCTAATTAAAAAAAACTTGATGGGAAATGTGACAGATTGATGATTTGTACAACATGTTACTGAGTTTTTTCTATTTTACTGAGTTTTTTCTCAGTCCTGGCAAAAGGCAGCAAGGAGCACACCTGAAGCCTGTCTCATGTGTCTCTCCTCCATTTCCTGCAGCACCCTATAGATGATATAGCGGGTCTTCAAAGTTTGCCCCTCCTTTCCTTTTTATTAATCACCTGTCCTTCAGCTTTCGGGGAGGCCGATTCATTAATAGCGCCAGGTAGCGACAGATGAGCGACAGTAGCGGCATTTTCAGAGCGCCCGCTAGTAGTCGCTGTGCTTGGCCGTTGTTCTGTAGTTGATAGCGACTCAGTCGGTTTGCCGTAATGTTGAATATTGGGTGAGGAGTCGCTATTAGACAGGCTCCGCGCTGTATGGGAGCGCATGATAACGACTGGCCATAGCGACCGGCTCCCAGCATATTCATTAACAAATCACGCTCAAAAAATTCTCGCGCTGTAAAATGCATGTTTAAACCCCAGAGCGCTGGTGGCGATGGGTTAAAAGTAGTTTTTTAACCCCAAAACCACCATATTTTTGGTTAAAAAAAAAAACAAGTTTTTCAAAACATTTTGTAATATGAATACATTAATATCAGACCTGTAATATCAATTCTGTAATAACCTTAAAAAAAATATCTAACATTGCAGAAGTGGTCACAGAATTTTTGACATTTACAAAACAAAAAAAAACATTAATAGCAATTAATTAAGAATATTTAAAGATTGCTCCATTGAAATGCATTGGAGAGCGCCAGGTAGCGAGAGGTCATACCTGTCGCTGTTCAAGGTCGCTCGCTGGCGCTGTGGGGTGAGGCTGGAATAATGATGAATGATTCGCTATCTGGCGCTCTGTCAGTCGCTAAGCAGGATCGGCTTGATAAATGTGTGATTGTGGTGGGGAGCCGGCGTTCTCGTGGCGGTGACCGTCATTACCGGCCGCTCACCATTCGCTACCTGGCGCTATCCCTTGTTAAATAAGGGCCTGTGTGTCAGAAAGCACAACAAGTGCAATCTCTGGAGCTTGCCAGGCTCATTCACACTGGGAGGGGCAGGGGCGGCCTCGCGACCATATTGTGAGGTGGTCATGGACGAATGAAGTTGAAAGGAGAAGCTTTGGAGATCCTGGTCTGTCACCCTGTCCCACACATAGCCCAGCAGTATTCAGGCGTGCACCAACAGGGGAGGGGGTCTGACAGGTGTGTAATATTACATTTAACAGTAAAACATTATTCCTTCATGCTTTAAAAGTGCTATAAAGCCTACTTATTTTGGTAACATTTTGGCTGATCTCCTCCTTTGGGGTACCCAGTTGGAACTTCTTTTCTCTAGGGGTACTTGGCATAAAAACCTTGAGAACCACTGATCTATTGTACATTGTCTACAGCAAGCTGCAGGAAATGGAGGAGAGGCTTCAGGTGAGCTCCTTGCTGCCTTATTATTACCATTGCCTGAACTGTTCCTCTTCAATTTTTTTTGAATATTCAATGTGAATTTATTTAACGTGAAGGGACAGTGAAAAGATAGTAATATATATAGCAGTAACAAAGTAAGAAAAAATTCTTACTTTTTTTAATTATAAGGTCCAATAAACGGTCTACTGAATAATATTTGATATAGGTGTCAATAACATTAAAGGGCAAGTATCATTTGCCAGCTGGGCTAGCGACGGGCTGAATATATTTATATTACATACACTTCTCTCTCAGCTGATAAATCCTAGATTTTCCTACTGCAGGGTAAACATGTTACACTGGCTGGTAAATTATTGTTACAGTGTATCACAAACTTACAGCTGTGATTACATTGCAGCAGGAGAATGTAACAGGTGTATCCTCAGAGAAGCAGAGAAGTGTCTGTAATGAAAAAATATTCAGCACTATGCCAGAAGAGCCAATAAATGATAGTTGTCCTTTAAACATGCTCACCTATTCCAGCATCAGGAGGTGGCACTATCCTGCAGCTGGATGAGGCGTCTGCCCCTGGCTTGTGGGCTGTTGCTTCTGATCCCTGGGAGCATTGAGATCAGGAGTTGGAAGAGGTTAGTATGCCTACCTGTAGCCTGCAAGGCTACAGGAAGTAGAAGGAGAGTTTTCACAGGGAAATACCCCTCAGGTAGGTCCACTTTAACATCCTAAAAAAGCCTTTAAAATGTTTGTTTCCAACACATCTATCCCATGTCCCCTTTGTTCCCTGTCCGTTTATAGTGCTGTTGTATGTTTACCCATTTTGCTTGGCTAAAGGCAACAGAGAAAGTGCTAAATGTGGTATGCTTTAGGAGAGAAAACTGCCATTCGCTTTCATTGTTTACCTTGGGGGCTGATTCAGCAACTGTATGTAAAATGTTACTTGCTACTGAATCAGCCCCCAAGGTAGATGATGAAAGTGAATGGCAGTTTTCTCTGTTAAAAAGTAGCGCACTTTTTCTACTGGTGCTTAAAAGACTGAGCTAGACTGTAGGAAAACAGTAGGATAAAAAAAACCCTAATTACAGCTCAGAGGATTGCATGATGGGTAAACTCATCTAAAAACATCAGTAACTGCAACAGAAATGAGTTTTAAAGCGGAAGTAAAGTTGCTCTCTCTGCTCACCTTTTCCTGGCCTTTGCCTGCTCTGGCTTAGCATTGCAGTCTCGATTTCTGATTTTCCGAACCGCATGGGCTTGAGTTCGGGATCCCAAACCAGAACACGGACTTCAGCCAGAAAGATGGCTGCTGCTCCCGTGAGTAAGGGCACTCCTAGTGCCAACACTGCCAGCTGGGACTAAGAGGCCAATTCATTAATAGCGCCAGGTAGCGACAGATGAGCGACAGTAGCGTTATTTTCACAGCGCACGCTAGTATTCGCTGTGCTTGGCCGTTGTTCGGCTGTTGACAGCGACCCCGTCGGTGTGCGGTAATGTTGAATACGGGGTTAGGAGTCGCTGTTTGACAGGTTCCGCGCTGTATGGGAGCGCATGACAGCGAATGGCCATAGCGAACGGCTCCCAGCATATTCATTAACAAATCACGCTCGAAAAATTCTTGCGCTGTGAAATGCTTGTTTAAACCCCAGAGCGCTGGCGGCGATGGGTTAAAAGTAGTTTTTTAACCCCCAACCATATTTTTTGTAAAAAAAAAAAACGTTTTTCAAAAGATTTTATAATATGAATACATTAATATCAGACCTGTAATATCAATTCTGCACAATTTTTTTTTTTTTTTTTTTACCTTAAAAAAAATATCTAACATTGCAGAAGTGGTCACAGAATTTTGGACATTTAAAAAAAAAAAAAAATTAAATAGCAATTAATTATGAATATTTAAAGATTGTTCCATTGAAATGCATTGGAGAGCGCCAGGTAGCGAGAGGTCATACCTGTCGCTGTTCAAGGAAGCTCGCTGGCGCTGTGGGGTGAGGCTGGAATAATGATGAATGATTCGCTATCTGGCGCTCTGTCAGTCGCTAAGCAGGATCGGCTTGATAAATGTGTGATTGCGGAGGGGAGCCGGCGTTCTCGTGGCGGTGAGCGTCATTACCGTTCGCTCACCATACGCTACCTGGCGCTATCCCTTGTTAAATAAGGGCCAAAGAGTGTCCTCACTCATGGGAGTTGTGGCCCGGCCATAGCCCATCCTTCTGCTGCACACTCTGCACCACGACCACTCCCAACCCCCCTCCCCCCAACATTACTATTTTTTTTTCATCTGCCATCCCCCATTCTGCGGGGGATGGCGGCCCATTGACAGGGGCAGAATCACCCCAAAGTTCAGATCCTATTGATTTTAATGGGGACCGGGATTGGGTTCAAATTTCAGCCAAACTTGCTGAACGCGACGGTTGGGTGGGTTCGCCCAACACTAGCAGTGATTTGTTTCTGAATCTGTCACCAGTGGCAGCCCCTTAAAGTGGACCATCACCCAGGGGTGATCGGCCCGGGAATCTATAAGATTCCCGGGCCGATCACCTCCCTCACCGCGGGACATCCGAGATCGGGATGTCCCGCGGTGAGGGCCCCCCCAAATCCCCAAATAAACTCACCTCATCGGCGGCTAGACGTGCGCGCGCCCGCGCCGGCTGTTTGTGAATGGCCGGCACGGGCGCGCGCCCTGTCAGAGCGACATGCGGGAGGCGGCGGCGGCGGGCGCACTGTCTTGTCCGCCGCTGTCACCCGCTTGTCCGTGGCCACGTGGGAGTGTGTTGAGGTGAGTATTGGGGGCTTTCTGGGAGGTTTTACACAGCGGGGCACCCCAAATCGGGGTGCCCCCCTGAAGTGGACCAAAACCCAGGATAGTCAAAATCCTGGGTGTTGGTCCACTTTAAGAGTGCAACGAAACACCTTTTCAATTCCTAGACAGCTCACAAACCCCCGTCAAGGGTATCCACCTGGGAGCAAGGATGGACTATTCAAATCTCCATGCATATATCCAGCTCAACCAAGTCCCATAAAACATAACTTAACTTGTGGGTATTTAAAAACATACAAGTCCCGTCCTGGTGTGTAAGCCGATCTCGCCTCCCTCAAAGGTTACGCATTTCGGAGAGCAACGCCGTAGTCATAAGGTTACGCATTTCGGGGAGCAACACCGTAGTCATAAGGTTACGCATTTCGGGGAGCAACACCGTAGTCATAAGGTTACGCATTTCGGGGAGCAACACCGTAGTCATAAGGTTACGCATTTCGGGGAGCAACACCGTAGTCATAAGGTTACGCATTTCGGGGAGCAACACCGTAGACATACGATTGTGGGGTGGGCCCTATTAAAATGGACCTTACATTCTCTCTTGTAAATGAGTGATCAAAGATGCTAGAGCAGTCTGTCAGACCCTGTCACCCTTTGTTGATCTACTATTCCAGCAAGCTAATAAAACAACAAGCTTAGACTTTTCCTGTGTGTTTTAGCAAGCCCTATTGATTTTTAATAATGGACCATTTTTGCAATCAATTGCCTTTAAATCCTCAAACCTCAATAGGTTGCTACAGAAAAGAAATGCAAATCTTTTTTATTGTTGCAGAATTCTCTTTTGCTGAATCTTCTAATGAGGGGGGGGGGTGATGTATCCGACTACTCTTTTCTTATAGCAGTCGCAATGTGCTTTGCTTATAGCGTTGGCGACATCATGTGATTTGATGTCCATGTAGGTCTTCCTTTATGGGAGACAGTACAGAAAAGCCAGTGACTACATCCTGGTGGTTTCCATAGAGACACATCTGGCCAATCACAAGAGAACAGCTGACCCTTCAAATACGCACCCAGTCACCAACCAATACAAGCAGGAGTTATGATGGCCGGATATATGAGGATGTCAGCTTACACGCCCGTAGCCTGTTGCAATGAATATCTAGAATACAGGCTCTATAATACATATATAAAACCTGCGCATATCATTTCATGAGGTTTAGGTGCTTTGTAGCATCACCCACTTAAGAGTATGTTTAACATTTTTATTTTAGACCAATCGGAGTTAAGCAACCATTATCCATTTAGCCCAGAAAATCGCTGGACCACTATTTTCTTAATTTAGAATACTGTGCAAGATAATTGGATGGATTGATTCTTTAAACTGAATGATGTACTGAAAGCAACAGTGATAATACTTGAACAGGTGTAAGGTGTGTGTAAGGTGTATGTAGGTTAATTGGACATTATTTTAAGCTCCTTTGAAGGAAAAGACTGATGTAAAGTGATATAAAATATCATCATGTAGAGTCATATTAAATACAGCAGTTTAGGGTTCTGATTTACATTTTTAATACAGCAAGGGGTGGGCTTATAATTTGCAAGATTGTGTCTGGGGTTTTGAATAGCAAAATACAATATCAATGCACCTTGTCTGGGATGTAGCTGCGGCCTGCTCATGTGCTGTGGGAGTGCGAGCGAACCCAGGGGGTTCCACACAGGGGGTTCCACACAGGGGGGCATCCTGGCATTCTTCCCACTGATCTGACCCTGCCTCAGGCGCCCTCCTGGCAGGTGGGGGCCTCATGAAATTGCATGGTGGTTAGACCCCCGACTGCACCCAACATTTAGGGGAGATTCACAGGGGTAAAGCTCAGCCACCTTTAGTCTAAAGGCTTAGGGCCTTATTTATCAAGGGATAGCGCCAGGTAGTGTCTCACTAGCGCCAGGTAGCGCCAGCTATCGGCGGCTACCGACTCCAGAACGCCAGGCGGCGGACACAATCACGCATTTATCACGCTAAATGAGGCTAGCGCCGGCGAGGGCGTCAGCTAGCGCGGGATTCATCATGTAGCGGACTGCAACGAACAGCGCCGCTGCTAATCCCATCACAGCGCCAGGTATGACCTCTCGCTATCTGGCGCTCTCCAATGCATTTCAGTGGAGCAATCTTTAAATCTTCATATTTAATTGATATTAATGTTTTTTTTTTTTTTTTTTTTTTTAAATGTCAAAAATTCTGTGACCACTTCGGCAATGTTAGATATTTTTTTAAAGGGAAAAAAAAATTTGTGCAGAATTGATATTACAGGTCTGATATTAATGTATTCATATTACAAAATGTTTAGAAAAACTTGTTTAATTTTTTAATCAAAAAATATGGATGTTTGGGGGTTAAAAACTACTTTTAAGCCATCGCCGCCAGCGCTCTGGGGTTTATACAAGCTTTTCACAGCGCGAGAATTTTTTGAGCGTGATTTGTTAATGAATATGCTGGGAGCCGTTCGCTATGACCATTCGCTGTCAGGCGCTCCCATACAGCGCGGAACCTGTCAAACAGCGACTCCTAACCCCGTATTCAACATTACCGCACACCGACTGAGTCGCTGTCAACAACCGAACAACGGCCAAGCACAGCGAATACTAGCGGGCGCTGTGAAAATCACGCTACTGTCGCTACCTGGCGCTATTACTGAATCGGCCTCCCCGACTAAAGTCATACAGGCTACCATTGTACATGTCATCCAACAAATCAATTGCACAAATCCTTCTTTGAAAATGCGGAAGGATCCAAGAAAATGCGTTAGGCAGGAACAAAACTATAGGGTCGATTCAGCACAAGGTGAGAGAAATCAGCCCTTTTTTTAGAGAAAACATTTAAATTTATTGTCTACCTTGGGGCTGATTCAGCTCCTGGTGAACATTTATGTCCGGTTGTTGAATCGCCGCATGGTAGACTATAAAAGTAAATGGCAGTAGGCTTTTCTCACCTAGTGCTAAATCGACCCTTATATGTAAACTAAATCCTATAGTGGATCAAAGCAACTTTGGAAGTTGCCATACAAGATGTATACTTGTGATATAGTATTTTTAATGAAGTATATTAATAAAAATTACACTTAGAGGCTACCACTGATCTTTTTATGATTTAAAGAAAACATGAGAAGCAGATAAAGATTTCAAAGACGCAAAGGGAAAAGGGGCTTCTGGAGGTTTATGTTTGTTGAAATCCTTTCAAATGATTTTAAAAACATTTTAAAATGACAGCGCGCTCTTATTTTTTCCTGTGTTGTCTCAGAAGGGCTTGTACATCCCCACACTGACCAGCAGAGGGCACTCTGAGACCAGCATAAAGGCAGTGGACATCAGAGAAGGATGAAGATAGTGGTACCCGGCATCCGTTTTCACAATGCTCCTCTATTGATTCTCTACGGCACTGTCTGCTTCATTTACTTCCCCGCACACTTTTCCTTGTATGTACGACGCAGACACACTACCGTTGTGCAGACATGTCTAACAATCACAAAAGCGGATACAATATAACAAGTCACAAATGGGGGAGGACAGGAGGGGAGGCGCAGACACAATGCCGTTACCTGCATTCCATAGACTCGTTATAATGCTCAGCAAAAACCTACAATAATCATAAACCACAACACCGCCACTGAGCCACACAAATGTTATTACAAATAGAAAGGTTCAAGGATTCTGGATAATGCGTAATGCACGGTTAAATGGTAACATCATCCAAAGAAATAGACTGTATATGTTAAATGGGGGGGGCAGGGGCAGGCATTGCCAGGGGGCTGGATGACCCATAGGTGCAATTTCTAGGGGATGGCCCTGGGCCCCAAGGCCATTGGGGGCGCCTTTATCCCGACCATCCTGTTTTCTGCAGATTAGTCAGGGCCAGTGTTAGTGGAGCAGGCAATAAGACAGGCCCCCTTACCCCCTCACATTGGGCTCAGTCATAGGGAGCGGGCACTGTCTGCTGCTAAGTAAGAGACGCAGCATGGCACTTACTAGTGTGGGGCAGCAGCAGCATCATAGGATGGGTGAGGAGGGTAAAACTGCCCTGTTTTTGATTACTCTGGAAAAGGGAGGTCAGCAAGAATGTGTGGGTCCCATACAACTTAAAGAGTGAGTCTATAATTATTATTAAACTATAGTTATTAAACTATTTTTAATTTTTTTAACTAATTTTAATGCATAGATGGCCATTGTATGCTTGGGCACACATAGGAATTCGTCCTCCGCATTTAACCCATACGTGCAGTGAGTGTACACATGTCCGGTGCGGTGGGCTGCCCTAATAATGGCGCCCGGGGAGCAGTTGGGGGGTAAGGTGCCTTGCTCAAGAGCACTTCAGTCATGTTCCAGGACCAGGATTCGAACCTGCCACCCTCCGGTTGCAAGTCCGCTCCCTTACCTCTAGGCCTCAACTGCCCCTTTTTTTTTTTTTTACTATTTTTTTTTTCTATAAATGATGTAATGCCTCACCCACTCCTCCCCCTTAGCTAAGCCCAGTTTGGGCAATGACAACTCACTGTGGAGCAGGCACATCTGCACAGAAGCTGAAGCTGGAAACTTGGGTGACAGGTCAAACATCCAATCCTTTGCAGCAGTGTGACTGTACTGTCACTGACGTCCACTTGTTACTGAAGTCTATGGCTGCCATGCAGAGCCCCGCCCCCTGCTGGAATCAGGGGAGGATTAGGGCCATCAGGTGAGATGTTATTATTTTCATGCCTAAATGGGGCTAAGCACAGGGGGGGAGGAGAGGTGTCGGAGGGAAATTGGACTTCCTATTTCCTATAAAGATCTTTCCTACAGAATTCAATTCCCTCCCCAGTAACTATCAGTCATCAGCATTTAAATCCATCCAAATCGCTGTTACTATTAGACCCACTTTACTGTTGCATCCCGCGCCCTTCTTCCAATAAAAATCCATACATGACCTATAGAATTCCTTACCCTCAATAAGCAACATTAGCATCCTTGTCCCTCTGCATAATAAGTGGCCTGGGTCCCCCTAAAACCTGTTAAGTCCAACCTCGGACCTACTGCATTTAAACCCCTACGCCCTATATACAAGTAATTACCAAAGCATAGAAAAGGGGGGTATGAGGGAATTTAAAGCCTCAACAAGCTTCCCACAAAAATGATGCAGCTGCATGTCCTTTCTGTGCTGTATTACAATACACTGCTGGACCGTTGCTTGGTAAGTGCAACTCAGGTATTGAAGTCATTCTCACCGTGGGGCATCCCAAATTGAGATGCCCTATAGGAATCATAGTAACAAAGATTGAAATGACTTTTGGTCCGGTTTAGGGGAAGGGCATGGTAAGGTAAGAATATGTGTTTACATCCAGCTTCTTGCTCCACCATTGCAGCTGCCTACATGCAACTTTCTGAAAGGGCCATCAGGTGGCTAACAGGACCAGCGACCATGTAAATAGCTTTATGCCACCCAGCCATTGCATGGACAGAGACTATGATGGGATACCTGACATTTAACCCATATAAAGAAAAACACAATCATAAATCCAAAATCCTACACTTTAGACGTATTGCCATTTTGCACCTTTAACCCTGCTACCTGCTCTCTGGCCGTGTGACAACAGGAGTCTCGTGACACAGAAATATGTCTTCACACACTGACCGGGAGTCACTGGACTGTGTCCTATAGATTATCTAATGATGGCATCCATTCCACCACAAGAAAGGCTCTCTAAATCATTTCATCCAGGGCCTCAGTGTTAGAGAATCTACAACCTGGTGCCTAAAGTGTGGCAGAGCTTTGCAGAGGAACAATGTAGTATGAGAAACATCTAACCCTAAACTGGACATCAACTGTTAAGCCAAAGGTGGAAATAGAGAGAGGAGTGCACCATTATGAGGTCATGGTTGCCCACCATGATAGCTCCACCATCCCAGCAACAGCTATATGGCCACAGAATACGACAAATCAACTATTGGTTACCCAAGATCAAGATTTGTACTGTACCTGTATGCAGTTTTGTTCTAATTTAGAACCTAGAAGGTAGAATGGATGAGGCAAGAGGTTTTGTAAGACATAACAAGGGGCCAGTTTCTAGGTAAGGGTTTTATTCTAAGTATACAGCACATCCTGTTCCAGAAGATATTCCTTACTCTTGGGTTATACATCCAGTAGATGGCGCTGGACTGCAGAGACAGAAAAGTGGCTCCTCCCGGCCCCATATATACACGGGACCTCCCACAAAATCCCCAGATCTTCTCTGCAGTCCTGGCTGCGATGACTAGAAGATGTCTCTCTCTACTCGCAGGTGAGCGGGGCTATTAGCCTGCAGCCCTGTAGGACTATTCCCACCCGTTTCCTTCTACTGCCTCCCAGCTTAGGCTGCTCTGGTTCGGGTGAAGGTAGGCAGCACTGCTGTCAGGTGCTAAGGAGCGCTGCTCCAACCGCAGTCCCCCACCAAAGGGTAGGCGGTATAGGCCCATGGTGAGCCTTATGGGATGCCCCACCCGCATTTATTGCCCCTCGCCCCCTGTCCTCACAGTTGGCTCCCTTTAGGCTGGCCGTTGCTTCCCCCTCGCTCTCCCTTGTAGTTCTCGGTGGGGGGGGGGGGGATACATGTCTCTGCTACATATATTGTGTGTTGTGTTCGATCCCTGTTGAATTGATTGCACTGGTTTCTTTCACCGCCGCACGTTTGTACTGCGCTCCGTTGTTGGCGGCGACATCGCCTCAGGCGCTACTGCGCCTTTATTGGCTGGTCTTGTCAGGTGGGCGCGTTTCGCGCTCTTCGGGGGGGCGGGCCTTGCGTTTTGCATCACTGTCTCCCCGGCCCGCCCCTCGAGGTATATGCGGGCGCCATTTTAATTCTCTGCTGCGTGTGTCTGGCTTCTCACTATCGCAGTCCGTAAGTGCCCCTGCGGGCTGATTTATTTTTGTACATATCTGTATATCGCTTATGGGATCTTTTGCTTATGTCTTGCAGGTGGGTCAAACTTTGTGGTTTCTCCCGGTCCCATTACTCCCACTTCCCTAGTGGGTTATTGGGGCATCCCGGGTTGCTTTATTAGCGTCAATCCCTATTGGCCTGTTGTGCCGTGATAATCACTATATGGAGACTTCTCAGGATAATGTGCTCGGGGTTCCTTCGGGACAAGCCCGGCTGTGTGTGGCGTGTGGGGTATCCCCTATAAGTGATGATGTCAGGGTGTGTGTACCCTGCGCCCAGCAGGCACTTGCCCTGCAGTCTGGTTTACCTGCGGCTGGGCCTAGTGCTGCGTCCCCTCTGGCTTTGCCTACCTCCCCATGCTTACACCTGACTCCCAGTGAGGTGCATACTAGTGGTCCTTTCTGCCCCCCTGCTGGGAGACTGTCACCACGGATGCCAGTCTGACAGGTTGGGGGGGATTCTGGAAGTCCCTGAAATTCCAGGGTCAGTGGGGCCCTTAGGAGGCCCATGCCCCTATCAACATTCTGGAATTGAGGGCAATAAGGTTGGTTCTCGTTCACTTAACCCCACACCTGCGGGGCTGGGCTGTTCAGGTCCGCTCGGACAACCAGACGGCGGTTGCCCACATCAATCATCAGGGAGGGACCCGGAGCAAGAGGGCCCTCAAGGAAGTGTCCCTGATATTGTCCTGGGCAGAGGAAAATGTTCCCAGCTGTGTACATCCCGGGGGTGGAGAATCTGGAGGCAGACTCCCTCAGCTGGGGGACCTCTCGTCTGGGAGAGTGGTCCCTCAGCAGCAGGGTGTTTTGCTCCCTGTGCCACCGCTGGGGTCAGCCAGATGTGGATCTGTTTGCATCCCGTCACAATCACAAGCTTCCAGTCTTTGTCTCTCTGTCCCAGGATCCTCTGGCCTTGGCCACGGATGCCCTGGCAATGTCTTGGACGAGGTTCCAGCTCCTGTATGTGTTTCCCATCGTTTCCACTGCTGGGCAAGATAGTTCAGGAAGGGGTGCCAACCATCCTGGTGGCCCCCTGTTGGCCAAGAAGAGTGTGGTTCACAGACATCGTGCAGTTGGCAATAGATCAGTACGCCCTGCCACGGGTTCCAGATCTGCTCACTCAGGGAAACCTAACCACCCCAATTTACAAACGTGGGCTTTGACGGCCTGGCTGTTGAAACCTCCATCTTGATAGAAAAAGGGCTGCCTGCCTCGGTAGTGAATGCCATGAACAGGGCTAGGAAGAGGTCCTCTTCTTCCATCTATTACAGGGTTTGGCGTACTTACATTGACTGATGAGAGTCCCACTCGCTTCCCTCTTGTGTGTTTTCTATTTCTAGGATTCTGGAGTTTCTCCAACATGGTTTGGATATGGGCCTTCAGCTCAGTACTCTGAAAGGCCATGTGTCTGCTTTGGCAATTTTTTTCCAAAGATCCTTTGCTCAGCATCCCCTGGTCAAGACCTTTTTCCAGGGAGTTACTCACGTTAGTCCCCCACGTAAGCCTACCAGTCTGGGACTTGAACTTGGTCTTATCTGCCCTGCAGGGGTCTCCCTTTGAGCCCTTGCAAGGGGCTTCTTTGTCCATTCTCACGCTTAAGGTCGTCTTTTTGGTGGCTATCACTTCTGTTAGGCGTGTTTCTGAGTTGGCGGCGCTTTCCATCAAGCCTCCTTATTTTGAGAGACACCAGGACAAGGTGGTGTTTCGTTTTAAGCAAGATTTTCTGCCTAAGGTTGTTTCTGCATTTCATCTCAATCAGGACATTGTTTTGCCTTCTCTGTGTCCTAATCCCAGTAACCCTAAGGAAAGGGTTTTGCATTCTTTGGACGTAGTCAGAACTCTATTGGTGGCTACTGAATCTTTCAGGAAGGCTGATGCTCTTTTTGTGCTTCCGTCTGGTCCACTATCAGCAAGTGGATCCATCAGGCTGTGATACAGTCCTACTCTGCTAAGGGGAAGGAGCCTCCCTTCCGCCTTACTGCTCATTCTACTCGTGCTATTGGTGCCTCTTGGGCTTTTCAGCACCAAGCTTCTGTTGAACAAGTTTGCAAGGCCGCTACTTGGTCTTCTGTTCATACTTTTTCAAAGTTTTACAAGGTTGATGTTAGGGCCTCAGCAGATGCTGCTTTTGGCCGCAAGGGTCTGCAGGCGGCAGTGGTTTAAACTGTCTGCTGTTACTTTTGGGGATCCCACCCTACCTTACGGACACTGCTTTTGGATTTCCCAACTGTAAGGAATATCTTCTGGAACAAGACGTGCTGTATACTTAGAATAATACAATTCTGTGATTACTCACCTGTAGAATTGGTATTATATGTATACAGCACGTCCTGTTCCACCCCACCCTTGTTATCATTCTCTTTAGTTACCTCTTTATGGTGATTGTTCTTATGTTCAAATTTTCATATAATGGTTATAGTTCTCCCAGTCTCTTGCTAACTGCTTTTCAATATTGGAGATTTTGTGGGAGGTTCAGGGTATATATGGGGCCGGGAGGAGCCACTTTTCTGTCTCTGCAGTCCAGCGCCATCTACTGGAGTATATCCCAAGTGTAAGGAAAATCTTCTGGAACAGGACGTGCTGTATACATATAATACCAATTCTACAGGTGAGTAATCACAGAATTGTATTTTTTCTTACAAATGTAGGATGAATATTGGATTACCCAAGATAGGCCATTCATGGACAGGCTCGGACTGGCCCACAGGGTTAGCAGGTCGACCACTGGTCCCAGGGGCCCCTCTGAGTTCCTTCAACACCAAACCTGGACTGTGTATAGCTTATTTGTGGCATCCCAAGTACACACACAGACAGTACAGTATTTTATAATGTTTCTGTGCATGGGCCCTGAATGTAAGTCGGGAATACTTGCATCTAAATGTGGGGAGGGCCCCAGAGTCATTTCTACTAGTGGGTCCAAGGCATCCCAGGCTCACAGTGTTCATGGATGATTCTATAACCTAGCATGGGTCTTGTACCATATGGATGCTTTTTAGGTTGACCTGTCCTAGATGATATCACTGAATCCCAGACTTATTTGGCATATTTCTTTTTCTTTATAGGCAATACAACAGCAACGACTTGAGTCAATGTATTGCACCGAAAGGAGAGATGAAACTCTGGTGAGGTGTGCTGGAGTCTACACCCAGCTCAGCATTCCCCAAAGCAGTGCTGCCCATGTAATCTCCCATTTTTTCCTTGGCCAATCTGCCCCTGCAATTAGGTATACGGTTTCAGTCCCTTTTTATGCAAATGTGTTTGATGTTAAGGACCCCATAGGCTTCTCAGAGTTGAGCACCGGCACTTAAATAAAAATAATCCTGGAACAAAATAGCAGAATAGCCATTGTTATTCTCCTTTTAAAAATCCCGGAAAACAAACCACGTGTCCCTTCCAGGTCAGCGGGGGAACAGCCTGACATGCGGGTAACTTTCTCATTTTCCATACGGAGGTCAGTAATGGCAGTCGCCTGTATTTCTTTCATGACAGATTTGTTGTAAAGCTGAATTCTCATCGCTTCATTGCTGTTTGTGGCATTTAATTAAAAAAGCCCCAAAGGGCTAATGTATAGATTTGCATTTGTGTGCGAAACCCGCAATAAATTAAAATGGCAATGATGTGACTCTTCAATAGGCTTAAAATTAAAGTGCTAATTGAGTGAGTATAAAAAAAATGTGTGTAGGCTTAATTTCATCAGCCTGAAAGAAAGAGTAGCTGTCCTAGACATGGTGATTAAGTAATATATATATATATATATATATATATATATATATATATATATATATATAGATCTACAGGAGGTACAGAGGTAACAACCACACCTGGGCCCATAATGCCATGGAATTTGTGCTCACAGGTATCATATGCAGAATGAAAGGACCATTTGTATTGGCTGTTTCAGTGATTCATATTCTAATTCTATCTTAGTTAAGAGGGAGGATCCTAGGGGCTTAATGTGACAAAAAAAAGGTTACTGTATTAACATAGTTGGGGCCCCTATTTTATACCTACAATATATATATATATATATATATATATATATATATATATATATATAAAGAATGGGTCATGGCCTATGCTGCTATTCTACGAATCTGGGCCTCTGGGCCGTATATTCATAAATCTCATTTTGTATTCATATAATACAGGTTAGCTCTCGTTTCTGATGAATTATTAAGAACTCTTCTCATTGACATTACAAAGAGCCTTATTTATCAGTGTGCCTTACATAAGGTCTATCTTTACTGCCCCAAAGCATAAGATTTAAACCTTCATTATAAAGAGGTCATTTTCTTGTGCGGGATCAGGCATTGACAGATCTTAAATGAATTATGTTAAAGGCCAACTCCAGTAATTGTTTTTTTCACTATCTCTGCACGCAGCTCCCCCCTCCCCCCTGCTGCCCCCAGATTAGCCTTATTTTTCGCTTATCTGTCCCCCGAACCCACTTATCTGTCCCCACTAAACAGTGTTTAGGACCCGGTTTGCAAGGAAGACCCATAATCTGGGTGATCAGTGGTGGTGACCACTCTTGGAGGGAGTTCTCACCAGTGATCACATTTGGCAGGCTCGTGCATTCCCATTTAACTAAAACAAAACGTAAAAAATGAAAAAAAAAATCAAATAATAAGAAAAAACTGCCTGAACATCATCTCATCCTTGCAGCATGGGGGCATCCTGATTTGGGATGCCACACTATTCCTTTGCCTGACAGAAAAGCCTGATGCCAAGTAGCTCATGCTCACATCTTGTGTGTTCTACCGATGGCTGCCATTCAAGACCTCCAGTAGGCAAAGTCCCCAGGTTGAACTCAGTAGGCTGCTGATGGTCATGTGAGGCACAAAAAACATCAGTATGGACTGCCTGGTCTTGGGCTTCCCAGTACGGGGAAACGCAGTATGGCATCCCAGATTGGTAAACCCCATGCTGCAAGGAGAGAGGCCATCCAGTTTGTTGCGAATGATCTTCAAATGGCTATTGTAGGCTCATTAAACAAAACATTACAAACCTCCCCTCTCAGGACAGGTGATCCAGCTCTGAGACTGTGCTCATCTCACTACCAAGTTCTTCTGCTCATTATAGCTGGGCTACAGATATTCTTTCCTTGCCCTATTCCCTCCAATCACTAAGGGAGCGTTTTCAGCAAGTAAGTAAATGCTTGTGTAAATATTTTTTGCCCTTTAATTGAGTCATGTGACGTCATGGCATCAGCTGAAAGTAGTTGGGGGTAGAAAAAATTCTGTAGCTGGGCTTTAAATAATAAGCCCCAGTATGGATACATGTTTAAAATTGCATTAAATGCTATGCGCATATCCCAGAGCATCACTGTTTTGCCAGTGTGGCGGTGCATTAAGATGTGCGCTTTAAGAAATAATATATATATATATATATATATATATATAAAGAGAGAGAGAGAACCCAGCTGTGCTATTTCTAGAATAGGTAAGGAAAATGTGAATGTCTGTGATGGGACCAGTTGTAAATACACTGGAAGCATACTGGGAAAAGATTAAAGGACAATTTCACTGACAGCTGATATTTCCATGTTGAGTAGTAGAAAAAGGGATTACTCATCAGGTGCTTCTTATATCTCCCGGGGATTCTGCTGGTGAGGGTAAGGTATTCCTCAAACCCCTTCTACAGGCTTTACTGTAGGTCAACCCCCAGTTATTATTGATTCTCCATCATAAAGAACCCACTGGGATCACATCACTCCAAAATCTGGTTATGTTATGGCCACTACAGCGGGCAGAACTCCAGAGGGAATTTATCACAACAGCCATAAGACATATAGAACGTTTGTGTATGATCTGTTTTGGTGGACTATGCAGAGAATTCAAAGCAGGTCCATAAGCAAGACCTGCATTGGTCTGTTGTGCAGAACCCCATGATACATCAACAAGCCAAAGTGCGAAACTATCCACGCCCTCAGCATGTATATCTCTAAAATGTTTTTTTTTTACCCCAAAAAGGGCTTAAGAGACAGCTGCTATGTTATGGAAAGCTGTCATAAGAATTTTAAGATTTCTTTCACCTCTAAATCAAATCTTTATCCTACCAGGCCTTGACCCACCACCCCTTCAACACCCAAACCACTGTCAACAGACACCAATGTATAGCTAGTGCCGTTTCCATTGTAAACAATGCTGATATATTTTGCTTCTAACCCAACCCTGGTAGGTTTCTGGCTCAAAGTCACTGTGAACATTGATATTTAGTTAGCCCAACAATCCACCCAATAGGCAAAAGACTCCTGATGATGACTGGTTTGTGTTCGATGTCTTACATTTAGTAAAAAGACAGATATGCCAATTTAAAGCAATGTTTCCCAACAAGGTAGCAATACCATTGGTGTCTCCAATGGTACCCACAGCCACTAATGAGTGAGAAGCAGGAGGATATGAAGTATAGCAAACGTTTCAATAGGATGTACCATATGGTTGCCCATTCATGCCAACATGGCAACCTTCCTATCAGTCTTCCTCCAACAGAATGCACTAGGTGGCTGGCATTGTTGGCAGGGGAGCTTACACTGTTGGGCTGGGTGGAGTACATACAGTATAGGTTTGCCTTTAAGTGGACCTCCACCAAGTTGGGGAAGTTAATATTGTGTTATCTGAGAAAATTAGGCAATGGGAAATTAGACTTTATGAAAAAGAGGACAGAGTGGGCCAACTTACCAAGACCTTATGTGGATCAAGCCCTCTCTGACATGTACATACATAGCACTGCCTAAGCCATGCTGAGTATCTATTGCTTACTCTGTACCTCCTCCAACACGTGTCTATGGCTACTTTTCCTAAGCAGCAGCCCCTCCTAATATCTATACTCTCACGAAAGAAATTCTTGGCGTCCCTGAGCTCTAACCTCTCCATTCTGTACACAGAATGAAGTGACTGTCAAATAGATACTTATACGGTCCCATCTCTCTTCAGGAGATGTTACTGTCACATCAGGGGAAAAGAAAAGCAGTTGCTTTGTGTACTGAGGTGGAATGAATGCACATTGTACAGGCATGATAGTCATTTATCTGTGTATTGATTGCACTGTATGCTTAAAGCTGAGGTATCATGGGGCGGGAGCAGCTAATGCGCTGTGTCAAATTAAATACATGTCATTGGAGGAAAAGAGGAGCTTGACCAGCTTTAATCATATTTAATCATTTACTCCACTACCTATCACTGCCTAATGATATTCACAATAGTCCCAGTGGTGGGCTTTTTAAGTAAGTTTTGGCTACTCTTAGCCTAATCTTAAAGACAAAATCCAAGCAAAACACACATTTTTTTATAAGTAGGATAATAATAATATTTAACACGGAAAAGGTTGACAACACCCTAACATTAGGTTATACCCCCCATACCTCAGGTAGTAGCATGCCTAAAGCAAACCCTCCAACTTCATGTAGTTATAATCCTAAAGGCCTAAAGGCAAACCAACCTCATGTAGTAGCTTGCCTAAAGCAAATCCTCCAACCTCAGGTAGTGGTAATCCTAAAGGCAAACCCTCCAACCTCAGGTAGTAGCATGCCTAAAGAAAACCCTCCAGCCTCAGGTAGTAGCATGCCTAAAGCAAAACCTCCAACCTCAGGTAGTAGCATGCCTAAAGCAAATCCTCCAACTTCATGTAGTTATAATCCTAAAGGCAAACCAACCGACCTCATGTAGTAGCATGCCTAAAGAAAACCCTCCAGCCTCAGGTAGTAGCATGCCTAAAGCAAATCCTCCAACCTCAGGTAGTAGCATGCCTAAAGAAAACCCTCCAGCCTCAGGTAGTAGCATGCCTAAAGCAAAACCTCCAGCCTCAGGTAGTAGCATGCCTAAAGCAAACCCTCCAACCGCAGGTAGTAGCACGCCTAAAGCAAATCCTCCAACCTCAGGTAGTGGTAATCCTAAAGGCAAACCCTCCAGCCTCAGGTAGTAGCATGCCTAAAGCAAATCCTCCAGCCTCAGGTAGTAGCATGCCTAAAGCAAACCCTCCAACCTCAGGTAGTAGCACGCCTAAAGCAAATCCTCCAACCTCAGGTAGTAGCATGCCTAAAGCAAAACCTCCAACCTCAGATAGTAGCACGCCTAAAGTAAATCCTCCAACCTCAGATAGTAGCATGCATAACGCAAATCCTCTAACCTCAGGTAGTAGCATGCATAACGCAAATCCTCTAACCTCAGGTAGTAGCATGCATAACGCAAACCCTCCAACCTCAGGTAGTAGTAGCCCTGAAGGCAAACTCCCCAACCCCATTATGTAGTAAGTCCACAAAAATCCTTTCCAGACCCCTTCCAAGCCCTTCAAGCTTCAGATTATAGTTTGCCCAAAGGCACCCAAGCATAGCTAAATGCCAATCCCTCCAACTGCAGGAAGTAGCATTCCTAAGGGCAAGCCCCCAACCTCAGTTAGTGGTATTCCTACAGACAACCCCTGCAAGTCTCATGTAGTATCATGCCTAAAGTCAAACCTTTCCAACCTCACCTAGTAGCATGCCTAAAGGCAAACACTCCCAACATTGGGTAGTAGTATGTATACAGGCAAATTCATCCAACTCCTGGTATTAGTATGCCTAAAGTCAAACCTTTCCATCCTTACCTAGTAGCACACCAAAAGGCAAACACTTCCAACCTAAGGTAATAATTTGTCTACAGGCATACTCAGATGGTAGTATACCTTAAGTCAAACGCTTTCAACCTCAGGTAGTAGCCTAAAGATAAACCCTTCCAGCCTCTGCTATTGTGCTTTCCTGAAGATAAGACTGGGCTAGGATGTCTTATTTTTTCATAAACACTGACATTTGTTCTTAATTTTCAATCCAAAATGTATAGAGCCACTGTAAGATCGCAGCACAACCCCCCTATATTGCTGGTGGGTGCCACTGGTGGGTATTTTTTAAAAAAAATATTTGCTATGGTTGCTAATGCATCTATAGTGGACTTGGGAGCAAACAGGCAGCGCTGCAGAGTGTTCAGCGGGAAGGGCACTGTATACTATGAGACTGCATATGGCTCTCCAGCATTTGCATGGTTCTCACCAGTGACATATTGGCATGGTGGGTTGCTAGGGTGCAGGGGTACCTGGCAACCTGGGCAAGAAATGGTCCTGACCGTGACAGGGGCCTTCTGGTCCCAGTGGCCCAGGCAATTGCCTTGTTTGCCACTGTACCTGTAACTTCGGATGATATTTAAAGCATCCTCAGAAATCCTGAAAAAATCATGCTAGGGTTTATTTTTGGGGTGGGTCTTTTTTGGGGGGAAACAGGGTGATAGTAAGCCTAAAAGCAAACCTCCTAACCTCACCATGTCTCAGCACGTCTAACTTCTTCTAATGATAGGTTGCGTACCTAAAGGCAAACTTCTCTATCCTTAGGTAGTTGTATACTTATATGCTACCTTCTAAAACTAGTCTATAGCTATTCTCACATAATAGCAGGACATCCTCCAGGACAATATTGGCATGAGCTAATATGGCCATAGATAAGGCGACCAGCCATGGACCTTAATTGAATGCGGTAAATGACTTGCTCCATTATGTTTTTGCATAGTTATTGACTGTGAGCGTCTAGCAAGGTGCATTGTTGGTGTCCACCTGGCAACACAACCGACCATCCATGAATTATTACATTACATCAGATAATAGTGATATACTATGATAGTCATAGTATTATTATGTTACTCATTCTCATTATTTTGATTTAATCAAATACAGTAATGATCGTTCTAAGATATTTCCTGTGTTCAGTTGATCGTTTCTCAGTCTGGTTGATTGAATGAGTCTATTCTTTAATATCGTGCTGTTGCGCTTGTAGATACGCCCAGAGGTGTAGCTAGTCTTTCTGGCACCCAGGGCAAAGATTCAAAATGGCGCCCTCCACCTGTGCTCAGGCCCCCTTTTGGTGCCCCCCTAACCCGCTACACGGGGGCACGTTCCCCATCTGCCCCCCCCTAGCTACACTTCTGGGTACGCCTACAATAAACTATTTTGTCTTGTACAAGCCATATAACATGCTGTTGGCACGTTCTGTCCACTATAGTTTATAACGTGAACATGTAGACTCAGAGGTTACATGTTTATGGCTGGGAGAAAAAGCATGGTCAGGCAACATCACCTCTCTCAGAAGAAAACAATTCACACAAAAGACCACACATTGAGACCACTCATGATCCCCAACAAGGTCAGTGGAGGTTGTCTGGTGCAGCACCTATAGGCATAAAATAATCTGACCCAGCTGAAGTACATCTGATCAGGCAGCGATGCTTTCATGCCTATGGCCATCTACAGCTTCCAGTGAGTACAGAAGATTCAGTCAAATGAATACTGAATACCCGATTGTTTCAATAGTTTGAGCAAAAGCCGCAACTCTCTGGAGTAATGTAGGAACAAGGCCTTCCTAATATTTCATTCCAAATCTTTTATATGAAAAGAGCCATATTATCTCTTCTTTATCAAAAGAAATCCCAGCGAGAACCTGACATAGCCGAGGGACCCAACTCCAATTTACTTAGCTCAAGTTTGAATACATAGGGCTGATTATGTATAGATCCTTTATATTCATTTTTATTCATAGGCTCGCCTTCCATTATTCAGAAGACTATCCCTGCAGCTCTAAATATTAATGTCTCGATCTATATGTCTTTATCTCAGCCTACGTGTCATAAAATATCTGCGCCATTGTATATCTCCCGCTACGCCGTATGTTAATGCATCAACCTGTCTTACATATGTCTTTGGCCTTTGCTCACTCATCCTATTATCGTGTCATTGTTCGCGCTATTCGACGTTTGTGCATTTTCTCATATCACTATGCATGTTCTTATGTTACGCCGTATTGTACGGGATCGCGGCTGGTGTTATTATACTGCGCTGCATGCTATTATACCTCTCTGCGTGCTGTCTGGATAGTGCTCTGTGTTTCGACATATAGACTGCTTTGCAATGCATTGCTGGTAATCCGTCTGTGAAAAGGTAGAGAGAACTGGGGCATACAGGAAAGGAATAATTATTATTTAACTCACTCGGCCGACCGCTGTTGTCTGGGCTCTGCTTTCCTCCTTGACTTATGCCTCGGACCTTACATACCCAATTATTATATATTATTATCTTTTAAAGCTAAATCTACTGAGGTTCAGCCAGCATTATAGATGCTTGTGCATTAGGATTGCAACGGTCATTTAGTAGCAGACAAATCTTTTTCCCTTTTTTTTAAATAAAATAGTGTTACTTTGTCATTTGCCTAAATTCCTCCAAAAACAATTAAATTCTCTAGCTACAGTGATCCCCTTTTTCTGCCCACAATGTCCTTTATATATGTGGTTTAAAGATTAACTCCACTCAAAGTTTCTTATTAAGTTTGGGTAAGGTGGCGAAGGGTTAGAGTCAGTAGAATGTTTTTTGTGCTGCCTGTATTCCCTGAGAAAATGGCGTCATTAGCCACAATATGCGTGGGATGATGCTTGTTTAAATATTATTTAAAGGGGACCAACACCCATATACAAGAACCCCCTTCCTCTACATGGTCATTTGTGGAAGTTGTGGCCTTGCAGTTAGGCTACGTTCACACCTGTCCGGTTGCATTTCCAGCATGCGTTTTTCAGCAGGAATTCCACTTATTGCATTATTTTTCACGTTTTTGTTTGCGTCTGCTTTTAATAGATACCCCTGTAATGGGAATGCTTATGTGGCCAGGATGCAGCAGGCATGGCTTTTTGCGGACGCGTTTTTCTCCTCTCTGCTGCACCGGAGAGGTGTGAAAGAGGTCATAAGGGTGGCATTGATGGATTTTTATGCTGTACCGCTGCATCTGCCGTGAACGCAGAAACGCATGTGGTACCAGAAAGGTGTGAATGAGGGCTTTGGGTATTGAAACTGGAGTGTTGCAGGTCCGATTCACACCTGGAAGTTCTCTTGAGCAAGGAACCTAACCACCAAGTGCTCCGTGGACGCCATGGCTAGGGCAGGCCCACCACTCCAGGCTCCTGGGTGCACTTACTGGTGTGGTTCACTTGTGTGTGATGGGATAAATGCGCAAGCATACAATGGCAATTTAAACAAATTATTATTATCATTATAATATGCCCCCCTAGTTAATCCTTATTTGTGATGCCCACTGTGTGCAATCACCCAGTCCACCCTATACAGAAAAACGTTAACTAAGTATGACTTTAAAGCGGCCAAAATCAGATCATGAGTCTAAAAGATTCTAGTTCTGGTTGAAATTGTGCCATGGGGCATCCCAAATTGAGATGTCCCACAGCTTGTAAACTCCCTGCATTCTGTGTGTCTCAGCATAGAGGGTCTGCTCTGTGGCTGCTGCTCCACGCTCCTTGCAACAGGTGGACGCTTAAATGCAGTTGCAGAGTGGACTGCATAAAGAATTTGCTGATGGAACCCAGATGTGGGTGAGTATGAGGACCCAGGGTGGGGGAGTCTGTGACCCTGCAGGACGTCCCAGATTGTCCCTTCAAGGGTAAAGTAAACCAAAAGTAATTTCTTACTTATCGATGAGTTTGCCAGCACAAGCTCAAAAAGGTACCTTAGAAATGAGGTTTGTGCGGCCTCATTTCTAAGGTACCTTTTTGAGCTTGTGCTGGCAAACTCATCGGTCTGGTGTTTAAATTGGGTGGTACTGCGTACCTGGGTGCCTTTGAGGCCTGCACCCTTATATGTATTTTGATAGCTGTGCATTACATTAGTATCCTTTTGCTCTAATTTCTTACTTATGGTATGGTATAAGGAGAAGCAACTACCTAGTGTCTGTAAGACTGGATGTGTGAGACTCTCCATGATCAGCATCCTCAGGCCTATCTGAATGGCCAATGTGGCAGACACAGCGGGGGGATACGGCTACAGCTAGGCTTTGTGGCACCCCGGCTAAAGATTCCAAATAAGCTATACCTTTAGTGGATAAAGACCATCGAAGGAGCCCCTAGGACCAGAGGCCCATTGGGGATTTCATAGCTTGCATAGGTGTTTATTGTGGAGATTTCGCCTGGCAGTGTTCAGGGGCCAAACAGGAAGCTGATTTGACAAAAAAGCAATAGGCGACATAGGGACCAAAGGGAGAGTCTTAGGTCCTGGAACCTCTCGTGTGGTCAACTTGGTCCTGCTGACATCCATGGATTTTCTAAAAAAAATAACTGCCTCTCTTCAGTGGGCAAAAATGAAGTGAATGGATCTCCACGATGGGGACAAAGACTACAAAAAGAACACATTTTGGCTTGTGCCGGGTTTCACATTCAGAAATCCAGAAGGAGGCACTGATAAAATGAAATAAAAAAATGGACAAGAGCCCGCTGTTGATCTAAAACGAATCAGCGCTTTTGCCCGAATAAAGGATAAATGTTTTTTGCAAGGCTGGCGTGCTGCTGCCATTACTACTGTTCTTCAGCTTTCTGTGCTTGCTTGATGCTCTATGGCTAGACTGACCCCATAAGCGTGGCACCATAGGAGCCCATGATGCCATAGGCCCCATCATGACATTATTAGCCACTATTATGGATTTAAGGCTCAATAATAACATCTATTTTAGTTTAACTTCCTATTTATTTGGCAGTTTCATTTAGCTGTTTTGGGTAGGGCTCCACCTAGTAACTTCTTGTAGATTAAAATAAAAGCTCTCATTAAAGTTATTTATAGGCAAAGTTGATTATAATAATTAATAATAAAACCCATTTACCCAATAGTATTAAACTAAATACAATAAACTAGCTCCGAGGATGCTGTGTAGTGGGGAGTAAGCATACGTGATTATAAAGCATTGTGGGGCACCTAGGCCACACTATAGCAGAGCTATCTGATTGTGGCCACTAGGGGGAGCACTGGTTGAGATTATCAGAAAAAAACAAGGCATGGAAAAAGAATGGACAATTTCTTACTAAAATAGAAGGTTCGACCTATACCCTCTCTGGCAACTTTGTGTCAGCTGGACCCTAAACTAATCTAACCTACCCCCTGACATCACATGAGGCTTGCATTAAGGAGATATTTTACCTTTTCTATTGTAGTGCCATCCAATGAGGGTCAGGAAGTAGCTGCACACACATGTGGCAGTTTCATCTTCTCCAATAGGTGCAGTGTGCATCTACTTCCTTTCCACCACTATACAGAGCTCTATACCCAATTCTGGCTTTCTAATTATTTTTTAAGCTGACGGGGAGGCCGATTCATCAATAGCGCCAGGTAGCGACAGATGAGCGACTGTAGCGTGATTTTTTCAGCGCCAGCCAGTATTCGCTGTGCTTGGCCGGCATTAGCTTGATGACAGCGACTCAGTCGGTGTGCGGTAATGTTGAATACGGGCTGGGGGGTCGCTGTTTCACAGGTCCAGCGTTGTATGTGAGCGCCTGACAACGAATGGCCAGAGCGAACGGCTAGCTTCATATTCATCAAAAAATCACGCTCCGAATGTGCTGTCGCTGTCCATTCCTTGTTTAAACCCCAGAGCGCTGGCGGTTGTTATATGAATACATTAATCTCAGACCTGTTAGATCAATTCTGCACATATTTTTTTTTTTTTTTTTTTTTACTTAAAAATAAATCCTAACATTGCAGAAGTGTTCTCCGATTTTTTGACATTAAAAAAATTAAAAAAAAAATGATTACCAATTAATCATGAATAATTATAGATTGCTCCATTGAAATGCATTGGACATCGCCAGGGAGCGACAGCTCATACCTGGCGCTGTGAGGGAATTTGCAGCGGCGCTGTTCGGTCCAGGCGGCTTCATGATGAATGCCGCGCTAGCCGTCGCTCTCGCCGGCGCTAGCCTCATTTTGCTTGATAAATGCGTCATTGTGACCGCCGCCGGGCGTACTTGAGTCGGTAGTCGCCGTTAGCTGCCGCTACCTGGCGCTCGTCAGACACTACCTGGCACTATCGCTTGATGAATAAGGGCATAAATCTCACATACATGGGAACCTCAAATTGGGATGCCTCAGTAAAGCGGACCAAAATCCAAAGTACTTGTACAAGCTTTCCAAATCAGGATTTCCCGGAAGTATTATTTTTGACTGGAGGTCCGCTTCAATAGAAGGATTTTAATAATTTTTGCTTAAAGAAGTGTAATGCTGATTCCTAACAAAAAGAGCAGCTAAAAGCTGAATAGAAAAATCAAAGTCCTGTGACCTATGTTGGGGGCCCCAGTTACATACCTGCATCAGGGCCCCAATATTATGCCATCCTATAGGTCACTGCCCGAAGAAAGGGGCTCCCTTCCTTGCTGGTCATACCGATAGGGACCCTAAAAATCGTGCTACAAACCCCCTATTGTCAAAGGAGCTTATTCTGTAAGTGCGTGCAGCCATTTCTGGACCTCGTGTTGGGTGAAGCTCCAATGGTAAAAGGTATGTTTCTTGTGAATACAGGACAGTGGTGGTGGAAGGGGGCAGGTTAAAGTGTGCAGAGACTGGGGGAGGTGTAGCAAGGCAAAGTGGGTGAATGGAGCCAAGAGGAAATGGAGGAAAGTAAAGTTGAAAGGGTGTAGTGCATGAATAGCGCCTGGATGGTTGGGTGGGTGAGTAGGGCTTGGAAAAACGGTGGATTGAACAGAATTAGGAGGATGGGGTAGAGAAGTGGTGTTGAAATGGTGGGAAGGGTGAGTGGCACTAGGAAGGTGGGTGAATGAGTAGAGCTGGATTGGGAATTAATGAATAGAGCTGGGTAGTGAAGTGGGTGAATGAGAGGGAGGTAGGTGAGTGGAGCAAGGGCGTTTGAGGATTAGAGCTGGGATAGTGGATGGGTAAATGGAGTTGGGATAGGGTGGATTAGCAGGGCTTGGAGGGTGGGTTGGATGAGTGGAGCTGGAATGGTGGATGGGGAAGTGGTACTGGGAGGGGTTGGGGGGGGCTTGGTTGGGGAAATTAAGGCATAGGTAAGTGGAGCTGGGTGAGGGTTGGTGAGGGAGTGGTGGGTGAGTGGCAATAGGAGGGTTTGGGGGAGCTGGATGGGGAGCTGGATAGGGTGATACAGGAGTGGGTAAGTGGAGCTGTGGGAGTGGTGGGTGAGTAGCAATAGGAGGGGTTGGGGAGCTGGGTAGGGGGCTGGATAGGGTGATACAGGAGTGGGTAAGTGGAGCTGTGAGAGTGGTGGGTGAGTAGCAATAGGAGGGGTTGGGGGAGCTGGGTAGGGGGCTGGATAGGGTGATACAGGAGTGGGTAAGTGGAGCTGTGGGAGTGGTGGGTGAGTAGCAATAGGAGGGGTTGGGGGAGCTGGGTAGGGGGCTGGATAGGGTGATACAGGAGTGGGTAAGTGGAGCTGTGAGAGTGGTGGGTGAGTAGCAATAGAAGGGGTTGGGGGAGCTGGGTAGGGGGCTGGATAGGGTGATAAAGGAGTGGGTAAGTGGAGCTGTGGGAGTGGTGGGTGAGTAGCAATAGGAGGGGTTGGGGGAGCTGGGTAGGGGGCTGGATAGGGTGATAAAGGAGTGGGTAAGTGGAGCTGTGAGAGTGGTTGGTAAGTGTCAATAGGAGGGGTTGGGGGAGCTGGGTAGGGGGCTGGATAGGGTGATAAAGGAGTGGGTAAGTGGAGCTGTGAGAGTGGTGGGTGAGTAGCAATAGGAGGGGTTGGGGGAGTTGGGTAGGGGGCTGGATAGGGTGATAAAGGAGTAGGTAAGTGGAGCTGGGAGAGTGGTGGGTGAGTGGCAATAGGAGGGGTTGCTACAGCTGGGTGGGGGGATGAAGGAGTTGATAAGTGGGAGGGTGAGTGGCACTGGAAGAGCTGCACAATTAACATGATGGCTGGTAGTGGTGGCTGCAACGAGTTGCAACAAAATTGTCATCAGGGCGACAGCAAGGCCCCCCTTTTTTTTAGCTGGGCCCTATACAGAAGCCCTGGCTGTACTGCCCTAATGGCTGCCCTGTCTGAAGATAATGTAAATGAAGCACAGAAGGCTTACTTTTCCGGAGCAAGGTCATTCGCCATACAAAATGACAACTGGATTCTGATTGGCTGCTTTCCCATCAGATTTTTTTTTTTATTTAGGAAGCAGTTGCCCCAGGATTACAAGGCAGCAATAAACACCAACATTTCAGTAATTTTACATCAGTCGGTAAAGAAGATAATAGACTTTCATATAAAGTCCCTTCCGCTGGGACTGCGGCATGTGTCCGTGCAATAGGGCTTTGCAATGCAATTTGTTCCCCAGCGGCGGCTTGTAATATTGCTGTAAATGTGACTGTGGGATATATACGCTGATGGGACAATGATCCCGCCACTGAAGGAGCTGCCTCGCTGGACCTGGACATTCTGGAGAGGCTCAGGCTAAGAATGGGAATTTCATATTAACAGAGGTGTAACTACAGGGGTTACAGAGGTTGTGACTGTAGCAAACTTGAGGTTGGGGGGACTGTCATTGCTGATCCTAATTAATCTAATTAGATTTGTACAGACAAAGGTTTTTTATCTTTGTCAGTCTTTGGTTGTCTTTGATTGTCTGATTGTAATAAATTAAAACAACAGAACATGTTTCTGTATGAGCCATAAAGGGGGCCCCATGTAAGGTCTGCACCAGGCCCCCACCATGCATATGAATAACTGTTATGCAACTGTTATTAGCAGTAATACAGTGTGTAATGCCGGCCATCCACACCCACTCATTTTACAATCGCCTACTAAATTGGACAAAAACATGGTAATCTAAAGTCTCTGTCCAGAGAGAAAAAATAAATAAATGAATAAACTCACATACGGTAACTTTTCACCCCTATACTCACTATTTATTATATCTTACTCCAGTTCAGTAGAAGGGTTTACTAGCTCCAGGGCTGGTTTTAGACAAAGTGTGGCCCTAGGCAAAAGTGCCACATGCCCAGGTTCTATACATCTTCTCTATGTTTTCTTGTAAAGTCCCTGCTTTTCTCCCCCATGTATCCAGTTTTAGTCCTTTTAGGAAGGAACAAAAGCCAGCTCTGGTTTTTAAAAGATACTCCTCTTCTGCGGGGCATCCCAATCTATGATGCCTCATTTAGTGAAACACAGAAAATCGTCGCAATTCTTATCCGGACCGGCACTCCCATGACACATGCAGATGTACCACTGGCTCTCTTCCAGCAACTGCATGTGCCAGCAGTATATAAATCACACAGCCGAAGAGAAGGCACATGTGCCAGCAGTATATAAATGGCACAGCCGAAGAGAAGGCACATGCGCCAGCAGTATATAAATGGCACAGCCGAAGAGAAGGCACATGCGTCAGCAGTATATAAATGGCACAGCCGAAGAGAAGGCACATGCGCCAGCAGTATATAAATGGCACAGCTGAAGAGAAGGCACATGTGCCAGCAGTATATAAATCACACAGCCGAAGAGAAGGCACATGCGCCTGCAGTATATAAATGGCACAGCCGAAGAGAAGGCACATGCGCCAGCAGTATATAAATGGCACAGCTGAAGAGAAGGCACATGCGCCTGCAGTATATAAATGGCACAGCCGAAGAGAAGGCACATGCGCCAGCAGTATATAAATGGCACAGCCGAAGAGAAGGCACATGCGTCAGCAGTATATAAATGGCACAGCCGAAGAGAAGGCACATGCGTCAGCAGTATATAAATGGCACAGCCGAAGAGAAGGCACATGCGCCAGCAGTATATAAATGGCACAGCTGAAGAGAAGGCACATGTGCCAGCAGTATATAAATCACACAGCCGAAGAGAAGGCACATGCGCCTGCAGTATATAAATGGCACAGCTGAAGAGAAGGCACATGCGCCAGCAGTATATAAATGGCACAGCTGAAGAGAAGGCACATGCGCCTGCAGTATATAAATGGCACAGCCGAAGAGAAGGCACATGCGCCAGCAGTATATAAATGGCACAGCCGAAGAGAAGGCACATGCGTCAGCAGTATATAAATGGCACAGCCGAAGAGAAGGCACATGCGCCAGCAGTATATAAATGGCACAGCTGAAGAGAAGGCACATGCGCCTGCAGTATATAAATGGCACAGCCGAAGAGAAGGCACATGCGCCAGCAGTATATAAATGGCACAGCCGAAGAGAAGGCACATGCGCCAGCAGTATATAAATGGCACAGCCGAAGAGAAGGCACATGCGCCAGCAGTATATAAATGGCACAGCTGAAGAGAAGGCACATGCGCCTGCAGTATATAAATGGCACAGCTGAAGAGAAGGCACATGCGCCAGCAGTATATAAATGGCACAGCTGAAGAGAAGGCACATGCGCCAGCAGTATATAAATGGCACAGCCGAAGAGAAGGCACATGCGCCAGCAGTATATAAATGGCACAGCCGAAGAGAAGGCACATGCGCCAGCAGTATATAAATGGCACAGCTGAAGAGAAGGCACATGCGCCTGCAGCTACAGTCAGCTGGTTTAGTCGCTCATTCATATGCGCAGCTAAGACAGCTGTGGAATAAGAATTGCAACGATTCCAGGGGGTTTCACACAGCCGGCATTCCAATTCAGGATGCCCAGGCGATTAGGAACAAAACCCAGGATATTATAAATTCAGGGTTTTGTTCCTCTTTAACAAATTGAACTGATCCCTAACATGTTCTAGCTAAATACCCCCATCCAGTTTGATGTCTAAGTAAGGAGAAGTAGATAATACCCTGGTGGTGACCCTGCTCTTACCTGCCACCCAGGTTTTTTCCCTTACCTCCATCCTGTATAGAGCCGCTGTATAGAGCCCTGGTGAGGCCACAGATAGAATACTATGTGCAGTTCTGGAGACCTTACCTGCAAAAAGACATTATTCAAATAGAACGTGTCCAAAGGCGGGCAACGAAAATGGTGGAAGGACTTAAACTTAAAACTTATCAGGAGAGACTTAAAGAACTTAATTTGTACAGTCTGGAGGAAAGAAGGGAGAGGGGGGACATGATTGAGACCTTTAAATATGTGAAAGGATTGAATAAGGTTCAGGAGGGAAGTGTTTTTAAGAAGAAGCTTAATGATAGAACAAGGGGGCACAACCTGAAGCTAGTCGGGGAGAAGATCAGGAGCAATGGTAGAAAATATTATTTTACAGAAAGAGTAGTAGATGCTTGGAACAAACTTCCAGCAGAGGTAGTTGAAAAACTGAAACTGAATTTAAACATGCCTGGCATAAGCACACATCTATCCTAAGATAAAGAGTACATACAGTATACACATAAGGGCAGACTAGATGGACCGTATGGTCTCCTTCTGCCGTCAACCTTCTATGTTTCTATCCTCTTCACAGGCACCACTGCATAACATGGGCTACACCAGAGACTTCAGTAAGATGGCTACCCCCAAGAGTAAGGACACTGTTGTCTTACTGGAGCCCCTGCCATAGTCCATTATGTGAGCTTAAAAATGCCAACTATTAACTACTGGCACAGGAAAGCCCCCATTGAAAATGGCCATGTGGCAACCCTAGCACCAGCCAGGGGCCCTTATGGTTCCCAGGAGACCTTGGGACCCCAGACAGCTGCCTTGTTTGACTGCTCCAAACGCCGACCCTGACTAGTTCCTGAAATCAATATGTCCCTTGCTCACTGGCAACCTCCATGTAGTACTGGCCACGCCCACTCAATTAATTGCAATGGAGGGGTGTGCAAAGCCTTGGCACACCTCCTTATTGAAGGGAATGAAGAAGTTTTATTCAACCCAGCTAGGATAAAATAGCTGCAGTGAGGGGAAAAAGTGAGTATTTGAATGTATTTTCTTTTGCCTGGACTGTCGCTTTAATGCATAATTGACCATTAATTGGATAAGCGCTTGGATCTAAGCCATTTGCTGCCACAATAGCAACTGCCTGGCAGCACAGACTTTTTAAGACAAAAGATGCTCCTACACAGGGGAGCAAGGTCAGAATGTCCTAAATCTGGCTCCAGGAGAGTTGACATTGGACCTGGCAGGATTCAGGTATGTCTAGGTTCATTTTAAAGTACCTTCTATCCCCAGCCCAGTTCCCCAATACAGCCTGTGTTTCTTTTTTTACCTCAGCCTTTGCCCAATATCTATAACATCACAAACTGGATGCAGTCAGTCATATTGCTCCCTGGCTGAGCAGCCCCACCTCCAGTGATGATGCAATCAGAGTACACACAGCTCAGCAATGGGGAGCTCTTCAACCTAACTGCCATTATGTGACAGTTTGGTTGTAACTGAATGAATTAGCATATGGCTGCCATTTACCATAATACTACTTCCTGTTGTTTTTCTTGGTGTTTTTATTGATATCGGGCAAAGGCTGAGATAAAAAAAAGAAAAACAGGCTGTTTTGGGGCACAGGGCTGGGGATTGGGACTTCTGAGTATAGATGCACTTTAATACAGGTGAGCGGACAACTCTAACTGAAATTAAAATATGCCATAAGAGCAGATATAAAGTCCACTTATTCTCCCTCACAGCTAAGCCCAATTTGAGGGTAAAAATAAGACCTTCCTAGTTGCTACCCAGTTCCAAACCACTATCTGAGCACTATATGCTTTGTTTCCAGATCTCCAGTGCTGTAATGATTTGTTTGTTATCCAATGCTGCAGTGATTGGGTGGCAAACAGACCATATTCCCTTGCACTGCACATACCAAATGGACTGAAGATACAGTGTCCTACTTCTGGTGGAGGGCCCAGAGGATAGTCAAAGCAACTGGACTTACAGGTATTTGGTACTAATGCTTTATACAGGAATGCTTGAGGCCGAGGAGGACTGGGGGCCAAATATCAGCCTGGGAATTTACTGACCTTGGGCAGCCCATGACCAGCCTATGAGTAGCTGAGCTCTGCCCCCAAGCTGCTTCCAAGTTGGCCAACAAGTACGTTCATCAGCTGAGACTAAAGAACTGCAGGGTCAGAACGCGAGCAAGCTGATGTCAGAACGGCAAGCAAGCTGAATAGGGCCGTGCACACCACCAGCTATTCACAGATACCTGAAGTGGATATGCATCCAGCTAAAGGTATAGTGAGGTTTGCTGGCTAGGGGGTTCACACAGTGGAGCATCCCAATTTGAGAGAGGAAATCTGCTAGCCCTAGAATCTCTTACTCTGACTTCAGGGCCTCCACACTGGCCAGTGTGGCTCTTTAAAGAGATGGTATTTAAACTTTAGTATTATACAGGGCAGACAATGGGGTTGAGCCTTTGGGTTGGCACCTCACCCAGACCCAGACCCTGTACCAGAATTCACTCTTTTTCAAACACCTCTGTCAGGTCCTGCCTCCAAATTCTTCCCCTTCATAGAACAGAAAACTGCCATTGACTTTCATTGTCTTTTTTGGAGGAGATTCAGAGCCAGGTTTCTGTTCTAAAAAAGGCATCAGAATTCTCACTTGGCTTTGAATCGACCACAATGTTTAAGGGTGGGTCTCACAGCCATGATGGTGCAGCTATAAGCATTGTGCGGGGAAATCATGGTCTGTGGTGTACAATGGAGTCAGGTATGAAGGGGAAGAATTTGAAGGCAGGGACCTGACAGAGGTGTTTGAAAAGGAGTGGTCTGGGTGAGGTGCAGCCCGCCAGGAATTCTTCCTGTGCTCCCTATGGCCCATCCCCCCCTGGCTAGGGATAGTTTGCACCGGCCTGCATGACTCATTGCATTGCTTGTCAAGGACAAGCAAGAGGTGAGAGCAAGGCGGACAAGAATGGAATGACCGCTATTCATTTCCTTCAATCATAGCAATAACCCACAATCTATGGGATTCTGCCTCATGCATGGCGACAGGGAGATCCTCTGACGTACTCTGAACCATTTACAGTGCAGTCAGGCAAAAAAAAAGATGCACGGCAACAGGTCTGATAATTCAGGAACAATCGATCAAGTCCCGAGTGAATAACCAGTTGAAATTGCACAGATATGAGAAAAAAAGGCGCTAATTCCAAAATAAAGAGCACAAAGAGAGCGCAGATGAGAGAGCGGACAAAGGGATGAGACTGCAGGTGACAGCGGTGCAGGGGTGACTGGATTAAATTGGCTGTTCGTAGAGCTCTCTGGTTCTTTGTTTGCTTTCGGTGACTTGCTCTGTCTGAGCCTCTATGTATTTTGCTGTCTCTCGCTCTGGCTCCTTCTTTCGTTCTCTCCCCCGGGTCTATGCTGATTGTAACTGACACACTGACTCCATTTCACACACTCATATTTCTCGTAAGATCAATACTTTTGACTCCCTACAAGACAATAATCGTGCGCTCGCCGCCCGCCAGTCGATCAAACACATTATTAGAGCTACGTCCCGAGGGAGAGAGGCACAAGCGGGGAAACAGTGAGAACAGAGGGGGCTAAGAGGCGAGAGATGCCCCCACTGTGCCACACGCTGCCCCATATTCCTATGCCCATGGGTCCCTTCAACCATTGTGGGACGCATCCCAGTTCCGAGAAACACGACTAAATGCTACACAAGCTGCGTGGAGGTTTTCAGTTTAACACTTGAGTCTCAGAGGCCTCTTCAATGAGCTAGCGCAAAGCTGTGTGTAAACTATGGTTGGGGGTAACCACACAGGTACACCAATTATTCTAATATTTGAATTAATATTCTGAATAGGACCATTGATGCTGAGTTGTCCTGATGTTAAATCAGACCACTCAGAGGTCCACAAGGTCAGTTTGCACCTAGGCAAAATGAAAAGTGGGGCCCCAAATCTGACATCGCCTGCAGAAACCTTTGTACCCACATCTGCTTCCAGGGTTCAGAACGGTAAAGCACCCCCTATTAAAGGGACAGCCATGCAATGCCAATAATAAGACACCAAGGATCTCCCCCGAAGCCCGTATAAAGTCTCTCTCTTCTACAACGTGCTGTAGATATTGTAACGAGTCTCCAATTTTTGCCCCTGCTTTCCATTCTACTCCTCGATAACCATTCCAAATGTGGTTATATGGCCTCCCCTGTCCCTCAACATTCCCGGCAAGCCACCTTGGACACACTTGATGGATTAGCTTATACCGGGAGCACTGGGGACACAATAGTAGCTGTGTGATCTTGGTTGTGGAAAAATGGATTGGAAAGGGGGGGGGGGGGGGATTTTGGAGCTCTGCTACAACATCTACAGTGCTCTACAGGAAATGAACGAGAGGCACATGAGAGACAGGCTTCAGGTGAGCTCCTTGCTGCCTTATTATTCTTATTTCCTTGATTCCTGGACTGTTCAAAGTTAAGTAGCCCTTCCCCATCCAGCAACATTAATATATATAATTAATGTATATTGTATAATATATTATATTAATATATTATAATTAATATAATTACCCCCCCATTCTGTTTTGTCTCCCATGTGCACAACTTTTTTTTTAACTTTCAGTGCCTGAGTTTACTTCTTAAACTGACTGATAAATCACTACTAGAACTGAGCATAATTGATCAGTCAATCCTAACCAGTCTGCAGCTTCAACCTGCTGGAGAACACATAGCCAGTCTTCTCAGAAAAGCTTTGCAAAGTCTTAGGCTGGAAATACCTGCAAGGACTTGGGTTTAGTCTCTGAATAATAACATTTCTCATTGACTTGTATATTTCCAGCCAAACCCCCTGACACTCAGTTACATCAAAGTCTGGAGATCCAATGCCCCAGAGGTCTCTTTCCTCACTGTGAAGATTCTCTAGGATGAAGAGAAATGTGAAGAGTCCTCCTTGTATGAATGTCTTTCAAGTTCAAAACTCACAAACAATTTCTGAACCTATTTCCAATCTCTGTTCACCTCATTCACACCTTGTGACTGCTAACAAGATCTTTGACACTTCCCGGTGATCTGTATTGGTGCCAGCTTTGTCTACCATAATGTCCTGTAACGTTCAACCACATAGATCTTTACTACTTCATTGCTGCTTCCCAAACACTTCACCCCTTTTTCTGTGGTCGCAGTAGAGGACCAATGCAGATATAATCCAATAGTAGTACAGCAGGTGCAGACAGGTTTTATTTACTACCCCTGTCCTTAAACCACCTCTTTTATCTTGCCTAGTGAGTATTTCTAGGAACACGTTTTTCCATTTTGAACAAATAACTAAAATGTATTACTTGTGTTGTGTAGGGGAGGACCCTTTATAGTTTAAAAAAAAATTAACCAAGCAGTGCTTAGTGGTATCCTTTAGGTAAATCTTGGGAACAAACTGCTCACGACACAATGGAGTATAAGCAACATTGTGCTGAGCGTATACAAAAATAGTCAGGACAGTATTTACACAGCGGGATTGTGGGAGGCTGGCTATTATAAATAATAGAAAGGCACATATAAGAAACAGCATGCAATAAGGTGCGCTGCTTATTATTCCAAGTTAATGGGGGGAGAAATACAGAGCTTCTTTAGTTGCCAGACAGATTGTGCCATGACTTATGGCCCGCTTTCTGTGCGCAGGTTGCTTTGCATTCATAATTCAAGTGCAGGGTCTTCTTGATACAAACAGCAATTATAACTATTTATCTGTGTATTGTCTGCATGTGGAAGAGATGAGCGAAGGAGCAAGGCTAGTTACTTCTAGGTGACCCAAGAGACAGAAAAAAATGAAAATAGTGAAAGAGAAATGATTGGAGAGTTCAGAAGGCAAGGCAAAAATCTCACCGAATGATAAGGACAAAGGAGATAAAGAGACTCAATGAACGCAGAAGGCCGACTTAAGGTAATAAAAGCTAGAAGCGAAGGCTCGATGACAGAGGAGGCCAGGTTCTTTGTAAAGACTCCGTAACAGAGGAGACTGGTGGAGTTGTAAATAGCAGCATACAATGCCAACCTGCTGCTCCTAAAACCAGTAAAATATTTACCTAATTAAAAGACATTGGCAGAGAGAAATGTAATGTGTTACCTGGAATATTATTTTCCAGATGCACTTGAACTAGAAAAATTGTAAACGGGTTAATAAATTAATTTATCTACCTATCTACAGTTAAAAATTAAAAAAAAAACACCTACAATCTCTTTACATTTAAGCTAGCTAATCCAATGATAGGCTGACAGCAGAATGGGTTAAAGTGAATATAGACTGTTTTTTATTTTTTACTTCAGGCTTGAACAATGTGCCCTACTACCTCACCAGCTTTCCAAAGCTGATTTATCTTGTACAACTTACTATGATGGCACACTATAAATAATAATAATACCCATGTGCAAACACAGTGCCAATGGGGGGGGGGGGTTAGTGGTTGAGGTGTCTGGAGGATATAAAGGTTGGGCTGCATAGATATAGGGTGTTATCATCGGATAGGTAACCATTGTTTATACAACTGTTAAGCTGGCAGTATAGGATAGTATTGGGCCGTTTTTATCCCTCACTCCTCATGCAACCCTATTTAAGCAAACCATATTGCCTACTAGCGAAGCTGAAGAAGTGAATAGTTATTCCTGGCCTATTTTCGGGCCTTCTTAAATGGATTGATGTGTAGAGCATCATATTGCAGACCCAAAATATAGTTTTGAGTGGCTCCCCACTCATCACTTCCCCTAGACTCATCTCAGTCAGGAGAGAAACTGACCTGATCCACCACTCCTGTGGTGGGAGCCAGGCACCTTGCAGTTGCTGCCGCTGTTGTAGATAGTGACAGTTTCATCACCCAATCACTTACTGATGGTTTCATCATCCAATCACTTTAGTAGCAGTGGCCCTGCTGGGGTAAGGTGACAAGACCATCCTCAACATCCTCCTTTTGAAATGAAGCTAGGGCTCCAGTGCTAATCTTTTGGCTGGGCAGTGAGTAACAGCCAGGACATGGTGAGGAGTGGTGTTGTTGTCTCCTAATTGGGCCAAGCATGGGGTCAGCATTAGAAGTCAAGAATTCAGCAACCTGCAGACTTGTCATTTCTAAATCAGGAGCAGTGGAGGGTGATATAGAGGCACTAAGGACCAATTCTGAAAATAGTGACTGAAGAGGAGAAGCTGACGTTCTGCATTACACAGTCCTAACAGTTAGTTTCTGTGCACCACCTCTGTAAAACATTACTGGAGGTTATAACCAGCATGGCGGCTCAGTAAAACAGAAAACTGGGAGTTCAGGACACTAGGTTCTGTGTATAGACACAGTGCCAGCGAGGGGGCTGCGGTTCAGTGATAGAGGAGCTTCGAGACTCTGAAGGCTGTGCTTGCGATATAATCTTGGAGTCTTTTGATGTAAAGTATGGCATGAGCAGGACTCATTGCCCATAGCAGACGCACAGATTGTCTTTTCTTCTGTTCCAGTATGAGTTAGAATATGAATCTGAATGCGGCGTGCAACAAAGGAAGCTTTTCTCCAGACACTTACCATTAGGAGGCCCTTCAGTAACATAAGAGGTTGGGGGCACAGCCACATATGCACACAGACAAATTTTCCAACTGCACCATATAAGATACCCATTACGATGATTAATCCCACTACTAATTAGATACTTCATCAGGTATGTTGCATGTGACACAGGTCATTGCCAGCTCATTCAAAACCACATAAAACTGAATGTAATTAATTATTACTGAGCCCGCCCATAAGCAATACACCCCTTCTTGGCTTGACTAACCTCTGGATATAAAAAGGCTCTTAATAGCTTCAATTTTGACTCACCATCTCTGTTTTCTTATTCAGAACGGGATCGAAACTAGTAAACCCTTGTTCTGTTCTCGACATCCTGAGCAATCCATATGAGACATAAAGAACGATTCCTTTATTAACCAACTGAATGCCCCATAAACTCCATCCAAAGCACAGTACAGACCCCCCCCCCCAACATATATAAAGCAGTCAAATCAATGTCTTATCTATGCCACACTGAAGCTGCTTCTATCTTCTTTAATAGTTTCATTAATTGTTCCCAGTTCCCAGCTCTCATCTCGATAATCGACATTCTCGTTGGCTGTTCTTTTTCTCTTAGTGCTCCATATAATGTATATACTGCTCCATATAATTCTTTTAACCTTCCATAGGTCTCACTGGGGCTTTAGAACGCCGATGGCCAGGAAAGACAGAGTGTTTTCCATAGCAACAAGGCTGACATTAATTTTGTCACCTTGGTTGCTATGATGAACATCTTGAGTTTTCAAAAATAATCTCCATTGTTCCTTGGCAAGAAGCGGTGCCACCAACGAAACGTGCCTTAACATGCAACAGTTCACCGAATAAATAAACAAGCGTTGTCCAAGTTGCCAGTGTCGGGATGAATGCTACAAAGCGATACTAAATTCACTCTGGGCACTGCCATTTTGAATAATGATCTGCAGCGTGGAAAGCTTCAGAATACGTGCAGCTTCCTGCTCCCTAGTCAGAGACATGCGGCAAGTCTGCTGAAGGTTTTCAGCTGCTGAATTTGGCCCATTGGCCTTCCAATTGTAGAGGTTCAACAAAACTGAGTTCTATGTCTTGAGGTCTATGATGGTGGAGCATGGAGGCGAAAGTTGGGTTGCAGTTAGTGAGGAGGCAAACCAGCCCCTGTTCAGTATGGATAACTTTTATCAGAATTTGCCCCATGACTAAGGGTGCTCACGAATATCATTAAAAATCTTTTAGCTCTGCCTAATCTGCCAATTTGGGATGTCTCATTCCCTACAAAAGGCCCAACAAAAGGCCTAAAAAGAGGTTTAACAGCTTAGGGACATCTATATGGGATTGTGATGCTCTGCTGCACACCATCCCTCAGAAAGCCTGATACCAGACAACTGCTCCTCACCTTTTACTTGTTCCAGCATGGTTCGCTGTTCCCATGTGACTGCCAGCAGGACTTAAATGGAGGACTTAAATATCCCTATTCACCCACCACCCAGTGAACCTAATTGGCTGCCGGAAGTCACTTGAGGAAGAGAAGAGGTAAGTATGGGTTGCCTGTATCAAGCTTCCTGGTGAGAGGGGAGGAGGGTGCAGCGGTTTAGTCATTTGTGACTGCACTTCCTTTTTATTTACCCAGTCCACTCTTCAGTGGCACTTTCATAACCTGACAGCCAATTGGTTTAATTATGCCCATGTGCATGCCCAGTGGGAATCACCAGAGAAAAGGGCTGAGGCTACCTCTATGGATTCCATAAGGGTGAGAGTGAGGGTGAAGCCTTACATCTCTAGACCAGGGGATCCCAACCAGTGGTATGATTACCACTGGTGGTACAGATCAGGTTGTACTTGGCACGACTGCAGACTAATCTGTACCCCAAACCAATCTGCTGCTATCTATATTTTAATAAAAATAACTCCAAAACGTTAATTTTAGTTTTGTGCACGGCTTACATGGTTTTAGGTGATTGACAACCCATAAATACCAACTGGGTGGTCATTGAGATAATCAGAAAATGGATATTGTTCCTTGATAGAAAAAAAAGGTTTGGAACCCCTGCTCTAGATGGTCCTCCCAGTGTCTATGGGGACAGGAATTCACATAATATTTAAAGTCCCTATCTAGACAAACACTATCTTCTTCCCACCTGTTCCCCATCAGAAATAGTGTAAAATAAGCCATTTCAAAGCATATCAAACTCTGCAGTTATATGTAAAAACCTTATTTATTCTAAGTGAAGTCAATTTTTTCTCTTCAATTTCTGGGTCATGGCTTAGCTGGGACGGGCGTGTCACAGCGCAGCTTTATGAGTCTTGATCCTGCTCCTCTGTGGTCAATCACGTTGAGATCACTGAGGGACAGAGTGGCTGATAGACCAATTTTTTGCATGGTGAAGTTGAAAGGAAGGCCAAACTTTGGAGCCCTGCTACAACTTCTATGTGGGAGAACCTCATGGGACAGGCATCAGGTGAGCTGCCGGCTGACTTATTATTGCCTTTGGGTTTAGAGTCCCTTTAAGGTTAAGTTGAAATTAGATTAAATTTAGCCAGCTCACCAACCTTGTATCAGCACGGACAGGGGAGATCCTGAGCAAATACTCCTCCAATACTGTAAAATCCAAAAACAAGAGCTTTGTCCGGCGTATCCATAAAAATTAACTTCTATTGTGGTCTAATAAAATCAGCTTACGTCCATAGATGTGTGAATGGCCCGAGCCCCAGAGACAGATAACTTATGTGACGCGTTTCAGGCCCGGGTGGGCCCTTAGTCATACAACTTGTGAAGCGAGCAAGGTGTGCTTAAATATTATTAAGATAACAATGAGAGAAAGGCACTTACCTCCCGCCCGAAAACACCTGATGACCCATTTCATTGGTAGCCTCCTATCCAATCAGGGGGCTTCACTTGAGGCCTTCTCTTCCGGGTTACGATACGGCCCGGATCATCAGGTGTTTTCGGGCGGGAGGCAAGTGCCTTTCTCTCATTGTTATCTTAATAATATTTAAGCACACCTTGCTCGCTTCACAAGTTGTATGACTAAGGGCCCACCCGGGCCTGAAACGCGTCACATAAGTTATCTGTCTCTGGGGCTCGGGCCATTCACACATCTATGGACGTAAGCTGATTTTATTAGACCACAATGAAAGTTAATTTTTATGGATACGCCGGACAAAGCCCTTTAAGGTTAAGGACCACAATGCAATGTCCAAAATGTAACATTTTCGAAAGAGAAATGGCCACAGGTTTGGGGTTTGCCAAGAAAAAAAAAAGACCAACAGCACACAAAAATGATTCCTCATCACTTGTAAGTTAACCCCTCACGTCGCCCCATTTCCTGGGAACGAAGTTGCCATTGATTGCATCGCTCAAGAGAGAGTGGGCCGCGCACAACCGTCTTCAGCCGTCATCCGTGCTATATATTCAACTCAGCGGGAGCTGCAATTACTCAATGTAACCAGCACCAAATTAAAGCCTCACCTGCTCCGATCTGACAGTTTATTGACAAGACATGGAAATTTATCGGGGAACATCCACAAGGCAGCAGAAAAGAAGGAAGTTATCTTAATAGGTGAACAATAAAAGAAAGGGGAGAGAGGAGGGATAGAGCTACAGTGGTTTTAGCAACAAAAGAAAATGGTATTGGGGGACGGGTAGGTTAGAGGAGGGGGGTAAACAAAAAATGGGGAGGATTAAAAAGGTATAAAAAAAAAGAAAGAGGGGGGAGCAGAAAGGAGGCTGTATATACAGTAATAAAAAGGTGCTAGCTGTGAATTATTGAAGAGTCGGAAGGTGGAAGCTTTAGGGGTGGGGGAGGTGGGGGTACAATTCTGGGTGGGGGTGAGCTAGGCCTTGAGGGGGGGTGTTGAATCCGCAGAGCTTCTCCAGCTTAGATTAGGTGGGAAAGGGTGGGGGGAGCAGGCGCTCTCACACCAGTCACTATATGCAGGGCATCTGACAATGAAAATGCTTTATTGCTTAGTCTTGTATCGATCGGTGACGAGGGGGCTAAGGCGGGGGGGGGGGGGGGGGTGCTCTGCTGCACTGCACAATCTACCATTGCTTCCCTCAGCCGCCTCCACTCCCCCCACACCTCTGCGGCTCTCTCCTCCTCGCAGACCCCGCTGCCTTCCATCCTCTCTCTCTTTTCTTTTATTCACACTCTTCCTTCTCCATCCACAGCAACCTCACTCTTTTCCTCCTGCCATTTGTTTTCTGACTTTTCTCATCCCTTCTCTTCCTCCCTTTATCCGAGTATTAAGGAAATGTATCTCGCTCCCCCTACCCACCCTGTCACCCACCCCCCTCTCTCTATCCACCAGAGCTGGCTTCACCTGTTTTATCTCATACTTTCCAGTGTATCTCTAATACCTAGCTCAGCATCTGTGGCCTCCTTCCCCTGGGTGAGTCTCTCTCACCACCCCCTCTCTTTTTCATCTTTTCTCTATCCATTCTTCTTTTTTTAATCTCTCTCTCTTACTCTTTATTCTTTTCTTTTTTTCTTCCCTATTATTTCACACATTTCACATCCCGCTCTCTCTCCACTTATGCTCATGCTGGCTTATTGCATGCACTCTAACTGCTTTTGCTATTTATATTTCCCTTTACCTTCTCTTTTTAACCCCCCCATGTTATTTTCCTCTTTTCTCCATTTATAAACACCAGTGATCCTCAGTGTTTCCTATTCATCTCTCGCCTGCTCCCATTTTTTCATTCTTTTCTATAAACATCTTTTTTTTCCTTTCTCCCAGCCTACTTTGTCCTTTGTTCTCTCTTTAGTTACTGACGCTATTTTTTGCACACCTTTTGTTTGTTTTTCCTTTCCTCCCTCTATCTTCCTCCTGTCTTCCTCGCCTTCTGTTTCACCCCTTCTTTTCTCTGTTCCTCTTCTTCACTTCTTAAGCTTCAATTTCTCTTTTTCCCTCTTTCTCTGTATCTCTCTCTCTTTTGCTTCCCCCTCTCTTTCCTCATCTTCTATTCCTCTTTCTCTTTTTATGTCTCCCTCTTCTCCTCCCCTCCACCTATTACTCTCTTGTAACCTATATTTATTCCACTCTGTCTCTCTCTATCTCATCTGTTATATCTTACATTTTCCAGTGTATTTCTAATTTTTCCTCCCTTTCTCTTCCTTCCCTCCTGACCCCCAAACATTCAATTTCTCTGTCCCTATTCAGTGCCCTATGCTATTTTTAACCTATTTCTTTTTGTCTTTATTCCCTTTCTCTTCCTCAACGTCTATCACTCTCTCTTATCTCTTTCTAACATTCTATCACCCTCTCTCTTTGCTCATCTGTTCCTCTCTCTGTCTTTTTTCTATCTCCCTCTTCTCGTCTCCACCTATTTCACTCTCTCTTTCTTCCTCCTACTTTCTTCCTACTTTGTTCACCGCAACCTTCTCTCTCTTTATCACCTCTGTTTTTTTTTTCTATTTCACATTCTCAGATTTTTCTTCTTTTCTTTTTACTCCTGTGTCTCTTTCTCTCATCTCTTTTTACTCCTTGTTTATCTTTTATTTCACATAGCTAGTTTAACTGCATCTGCTTAAAGTGGACCAACACCCTCCCATGATCGGCCCGGGAATCTATAAGATTCCCGGACCGATCAGACGCCTGACGCCTGACCGATCGGGGGTGCCCCACTGTGTGAAACCCCCCAGAAACACCTAAATCCCTACCTTATCCACGATCCAGCGGCGCCCGCCGCCGCCTCCCGCGCATCCCTCTAGCAGGACGTGCACCCGCGCCGGCCGTCTGTGAATGGCCGGCGCGGGCCCTGTAATAGTGACACGCGGGAGGCGGCGGCGGGCGCGCTCTCTTGTCCATCGCTGCCTCCCGCTTGTCCGTCGGCGGGGATTGGCAGCGGCGGTCACGTGGGAGCGAGGAGAGGTGAGTTTTTCGGGGTTTCTGGGGGGTTTCACACCGATCGGGGTGCCCCGCCGAAGTGGACCAAAACCCAGTATAGTCAAAATCCTGGGTGTTGGTCCACTTTAAAGGGACTAAAGAACCAAATAAAAAAAAACATAAGGGTATTCACCTTTTGTTCCCCGCAGCTAATCGATAATAATTTTCTTGATCAAACCCGTGCCATGGCCAAATTCCAGTGACCAGCACTTCCATGTTGGACTTGCGGCACTGCCATGGAGAGGGCGTGTCAGGCCTCGGGACGCCCCCTCCATGGAAGTGAATGGAGAGGGTGTGGCAGCCCCCTGTGACTGATGGCGGATAGGGATGGGTCCAGCATGGCAGTGCCAGCGACTGGAGTTCAGCCAACATAGGATGTGATCTAACTGGGGTGACTTGCTGAACGTTGGCTGTGCTACGGGGATAAAAAGTTGAGTACTCTTTTGTTTATTTTTTTATTTGGGTGGCCGATCCCTTTTACTTCTGCTCTTCGTTCCCCTCATGTTATCAATCTCTTTACGGTAACTTCTTCACTTCCCTCTCTTCTTTCTCGTCTCTCACATTATCTTCTAGCTTCTATCAGTCACTTTCTGATTTACCTCCTCCATTCTATATGTTCTTCTGATCTTTCTCTCTTTTCCACTATCTCTCCCCCATTCTGGTTCTCTCCTTTCTGCTCTGGTCCTGTCCCTTCTATTTTCTCTTTTCTGCCTCCTGTTTTTTCCTCCTTTTTTCTCTATTCGCCTAAATATTATTTTCTCGGCTTCTGCCTTCAGTTTAGTCATGGTACAGTCAACCGCTTCACTGCTCGTTAAAACTAAATAAAAACTAAACGGAACAGTCAAAGCCTTTTGCCTTTTCTATCCCAGGTACCTATTACACTCACTAACAGATCTGCCTTTCTTCAGCACTTTGCCTGTTTTAATCCTTTGATCCAGTTTCATACTTTCTAATCCTGTTTTCTCTCCAGCTTTATTTTCTAAATTCTTTTGCTACTTTTCTCATTTTATTTTGCTAGACTATAAGTCCCATGTGTTAATGTGATACACTTAGGCTGGCTCAGTAAAACAGCAAATAGAGCAATAATGATAATAGGCAGAGTGGAGTAAGTATGTCATAGCTCTCAGTTTTTGGTTTACTGAGGTTTGATCCATCGTTAAAGAGATAATAGAATCTGATATTTTCTAATATATTCTGTTTCCACTACATATTTGTTTGATTTTTAAAGTGGACCAAAACCCGGATTTTTACTATCCTGGCTTCTGCATCTTACCCCATGTGAAACCCCCCCCCAGAACGCCGAGCTAACGCACCTCTCCTGGAGCACGTGGTGCAGACGTGGCCGCTTGTCCAGTCTGCTTCTCCCACTGTGCCTATTATTGTGCAGCTGGGGGTTTAACACACCAGGCCATCCCAGTTTGGGATGCCTTGGGGGAAGGAGTAAGCCTGCCTTGGAGTCTCATAGACTCCAGGGGGGCTTGTGGCCACTTTACAGACAATTTTGTATTATAGTTATGTATGCCAGGTAAAAACCATGTCTTATTCTAAGCTAATTATCAACTTCTGTTTTCAAAACTTAAACCGAACCACTACCTGTTTTTTCGTTAACAGGTGTTGGCCCCGCAGACAGCGAAAAAGAACAATCTCGGGGGGCTTCCAGAATGCTGGAGCCCCCCAGAACATAATCGCAAGACTCCTTTCCTGGCGCTTTTTCGAGGTAGAGGTAACAATTTCAGGCATTCTGGGGGAGAGCAAGCATTTCCCATGTCGCATTTTCCACTTTTGTGATCCAATGGCACATGTGCAAGCTCTCCTACAACCAGCTTCTATGCAGTGCATATTAATAGGTGGCATAGAACGCTGAATGAATGAAGAGCAGCAAGCATCCCGTTTGCTGCTTCCTTCTGGCTGGGGGTACCTGCACCAACCTGTGTGCTTATTCTTTACTACTTGGCAAATATCTTTAGTATATAGCAGATGTGGCAACAAGTAACAAGAAAAAGATGCAAAGGCACACTGGGAATTTGGGTGCAGGATCTGGGGCTGTCCCTGCCCCACACACGTCAGGCAAAAAGGAAGGAGAGAGGATCCGCACTCCTAAAATCTTGAGGCTTTATTTGAAAAAATAATTAAAACCAGCATCTTCAAAAATATCCACGGCAGTGTAAAAGCAGTAAAGGACCCCGGCACATAAAGTTATGCCACGCTCACTAATGCGTTTCGGACGCACACACTCGGTCCTTAATCATATATAGCAGATGTGGCCACTGTGCACTAATCTTAGTGGATTTTGGCTGAAATCAATCATTTAGCCAACGCATAAGAATAATGCATGTAAAGAAATGCTTGCTTTGGAAAAACTAAAAGCATCTGTGTTACTCTGACTGCATTTGATTGGCTTTAAAAACTACAGGAGAATCAAATTAACATCAGAGTTTAAAAACAGTTTTTAGCGGAGGAACAAAAAAAAACTCTTTTGATTGGCCGCTGTAGACAACTCTATGTGTTGGGCTTTGTTCAGCATTTGTATAAGATCTCCTGTAAATTTTAACAAGCACCCATACTGAATCCATACATTTTAGAGATTAAATAAAACAGCAACATTGATTTGAGGAGAGACAGCTAAACCACAGACAATACAGAAGACATCTTGATGGCAAAAGGCAGCAACCACGGAGGAGAGTTGGTCTCTCCCACTGAGCGGTAACCATGTAACATTCTAACATGTGACACGCTCAGCCACATCCGCCACTTTAAAAATGATGGACGCTTTCAAATCACTGCATGAAACTGCCTTTCTAGGCAAGAAACTGCTTACCAATGAGGAAGAGACAGCCTTAAAGGAGAAGACAGCGCACTTTCAAAAGGAATACGTTACTTTTAGAGCTTCTAAATCTGAGACGGTGCTTCCATGAAAAATGCAGAGGCAGCAGGGGAACATTCTGCCTCCCAATCCAATAAATACGTTTAAGGACAATGAATAATCTCACTATTTTAGGCCCAAGCATTATTTAGCTTGGGCTATACTACGAAGCAATGCACTGATTTAAAATAAAAAACAATACAAATAATATAATATGAAAAAAGAATAAAAGAGTATATTTGAAAGCTTACTCTGCCCCATTGCTTTACTGGTAATGCACAATCATAGACAGTGGATGACTGTCGCCCAAAATCAGCCTCAAAATTTAGTGGCCAACACATTACCAACTCCACCAAACCATGACTTCAGTCTCTCTGCAGCCTGTTGTAAATTTCCATCCCTTCACTGTGGCAGGCAAGGAAAGGAAAGTGTCCAAGCCATGGGGTGGCTGTCGGTCTGGCTGGCACTGGCAAGTAGATAGTGCTGTCAGTGGAGACCTGGCCTAAAACTGGGCCTACTCTTGTCATTAGAGGTTTAGCACCTTTACTTGTTTTTAAATGACATCAACCACACTTTGCTCACAGGTTTAGACCGTCAGAGGACGTCACCCTTAGAATGTAATAGAATGCCTCGGGGCCTCCGCCAATATTTGGGTTTTGGTCTGGTCCAGGAGGCTTTTCGGTCTTTGGTCTGACCAGCCACAGAGCCAGCAACAAAGCTATTGGTGGCTGTGGACCCCCGCACGTCTGGGCAAACATTCTTTTGTTTTTGCAAACCTGCAGCCAAAGCAGGATGGAGAGTCTAGAGCAGCAAAGCCACCATCATCAACGCTACAGTGATGGGTGCGTGCAGAGCTGTCAATCGGCAGCCGCTCACTGCAGATAAGCCACCAAGCACAGCCGCTGGCAGCTCAATGCAGGGAACCCAAGCAGCACGCACCCCCACAAGGGTGGCACAAGGAACAGATCAAGTTCTAGTAAGTAGGCGAGTGCCAGACTTGGCTGAACTATTATTTTAAAGAAAAAAAAATACTGTATCTGGGGCCTCCACCAATATATTTATTACTTTGTTAACATGTGGCCTTCCTTAATTAAATATATGGTGACAATGCTGTATAAGGAGTTCTAGATGGTGTGGTGTGATTTGAATGTGTATATCCAGCTAATGTTGTGATCTCCGAGGACAGCTAAAATAAATCTGACAAATATACAGTACAGATTGTTGAATGTTGCATCTCTCTGGTCTACTAGAAAAGGCTTGGTAGCCTAGATTGAAGCAAAAAAGGGAATGGCACTGCTACATGCAGCGTGTGTTTGGAGTCAACACCAGCTCCAAATGTTGAAGAGGTGCTCTGAGCTGGGGGTGGGGCAGTGAACAAGGTAACACTTGCAAATTGAGACAATCAGTTTATTATACCCATTCATTCAGCACATGCCCCCTGCCAGCAGTGGATGAATGGGTATAGGCTGAATGTCTCAATACGCAAGTGGTACCTTCATTCATGCCCCCACCCCCAAACTCTGAGGACCACTTGAATATAACGTTCTTTCTAAAATAAAATAAGAACCTAGCAGAGAGTGTAAAACTCCTTCTAATGGCTTTAAAAAAAAAGTTGGATTGGCCTGGGTGCTCCTGAGAAATATACTGTAGTGAAGCTTCAGCCTGCTGGTTATTACCCAGTGTTGGACACACTGCCACAGTGTATATAGCCACCATTCAACAAAGCCAACTTAATAGCTGAGAATAGTCAGTGAGCTTCAAAAAAAAAAAAAAAAATCAAATCGAAAAGGATGTGCAGCTTCCTTTGTCTGTAAATAAAAAAGATCTACCTAAACCAGAATTCTTATTCTCAATTCCAATGAAATATAGGAGCTTCCAATGTCATCTCACCAAGAAACCATAATCTATGCTCACAAGCGCTCTGGTAATTCCTTCCACTGGATTTCAGGAGCTGCTCGGGTAATTAGCTAGAAAGCATTCCGACGACTTGGCCAACAATAGGCTGCTGCGGCTTCACCGCCGGGCTCCACCGAAGGACGTTCAGTAATAACTTTTATGCTAACATTCTAATTAGCGGGAAAGCTTAATAATTCATCAAAAACGGCATTCATGCCTTGCCTACCAACGAGCAGGCAAATATTTCAATTAGCATCACTTTTATACAAATGTGTGAGTTTCAGTATGCGACGCTGCTCTTTACCACTCTTCAAACTCAATATAAACAGCGACTGGCGGAAACTTTTTTAACAAGGAGGAAAAGCTCTGTATTAAGAGATGTCATTATTCTTTTCCATATAAAAAGTCTATAGAAAGACATTGCCTGTGAAGGTTCTCATTCGCCCAGGTCACAGTATATCTTTAGTAATAAATCTAGGCATGTGAACTGGCTGTATTTCACTATTCATCCAATAGGTTTTCATAGTTCTGAATTGAGAGAGCCAGATGGATGACTAGAAAACGTCTTCAGGAAAAATACAGCAAGTACACATGCCTTGATTTTATACTAAAGATTGACTGGTAAGGCTTGTAGGGCCAACAATGTTTAAGGGTGCACTAACAGGGGGGGCTGACAGGTCTAATATATTGTGTTAATAGTGAAACAATTTTCTTTTATGCTTCAAAAAATTCTACAAGGCCCATAAACTACTTATTTTGGTAACGTTAGTAATGTATCTCCAGCTTGGAGGTACTTCATTGTAACTGTTTGTCGTACTTAGTGTAAAAAATTTGAGGACCACTGATCTATGACACACCAAGAAGACAATTGTGCAGCCACTGCCATTAGGGAAGTAAAAGCAGGACCTCATCTGCAGGGGCGTAACTTCAGGGGGTGCAACCGCATCAGTCCTGTCCCAGGACCAGGATTTGAACCTGCAACCCTCCGGACACAAGTCCGCTCCCTTACCTCTACGCCACGACTGCTTGTCTAGCTGCAACCAACTGAGTCCGGAGTCGGCAGTGCCACAGCTGGTGACAACGAACGTCCCACTGCCATCTTCTTGAAGTCCTGGCCAGCCGCTGGGAGCAGACGCTCTCTGCGTCACACGCGCTCCCGCCCATTCACGTGAATGCATGTTATGGAGAGCGCCGCTTCCAGCAAAAGATGGATGCGGGCATTTGGTGCTGACAGCTGTTGCACCACCAACTTTGGGGGCTGGATTCGGGGTGAAGGTGTCTTTTTTTTTCTTTTACTACATTAACAAGATTGCTATTTGGAAGGGGCAGGATGGGGATTATGTTTTTTTTCAGGAAGGGGCTGAAGTTTACTGTATGAGCCGTGAAAGGCCCCCATTTAATCTTTGCACCAGGGCCCTGTCACATTTAGCTACGCCACTGCTCACCTTTCTTTTCTAACCTGCTTCCACACTTCAGTCGCACCCTACCTACTGCAGCTTACCCTCCCTGCTGTGTAAAACGTTCTAATACCCAAATCAAAGGTCTGCTTAAGCCATTTCAGAAGACTTCTCTCTTTTCGGTGCTGACATAGGATGTCGGCAGCAGCTCCTCATTATGGAAATCTTTGGAAATTCATGTTGAAATAGGAAGAGGGCCCAGAGGTTGTGTGGAGGCCTAAACATATCTAATGGTGGCCTTGTCCTTTCTCTTAGTCTTCTTAGATAATTCGTGAGGAAGAGATACAGAGGGATTATATATATATATATATTTATATATATTAGATAGATTGATCGATCGATAGATTTAAAAACTGAAATATGATTGATTGCTATGGGCAACCCCGCCATCTTTTCACAGCAGTTCCCTTGCAACTAAATAGATTAGCTCTAAATTAAGTTGAAGTAACACAGATGTTCCTTTAAACATTTCATACACAAAATCCAGTTTTCTCAAACTCCTGCAGGCATTTTCCCCAGGGCAAGACATGACGTGACTAAAACTACCACAGCACACTCCACCTGACATCCATGGATGTTATTGTCCATAAAATGAGGGCATAATAAAGCTAATATGGTGCTACGGGAGTGACCTGTTGAGTAGATAATTAAATGCTGGCAGTTGTAGTACCACAATAGCTTTAGATTTACGTTTTTTTAGACTGATCTAAGTAACATTGTTTTGTGTTGAAAAGTAATTCTTTATGAGCAGAAATGAGTCCAGTGTAAAAGCAGATAGGAATAGAGGTTCTCAACTCCACTACTTAATTTAACTGTATTAACAATGTAACTATTATTGCTGTGGCAGGCACCCAATCGGATATGTTAGCCAGACATCATCTATAAGGTGATGTATAGGAGTCCACTGACACAATAATAAAGTTGCAAATTTATTTTATACTCTCCCTATGTACAATGCTTTGGGACCACAAAGGGTCCTGCGGAACGCTGAAATGTACACATGGAGTGCATGAAATAAATTCAAATTTTGCAACTTTTTAGTGGACTTCTATATGTCTCTATGCCTGGAACAGTGAACAAACTGGGTGAATTACCCCATTGACCAACTCAATGCTTCGACCATCAATTCTTTTTCTTTTATCCCCTCCAAGGGGATTCAGACCAGCTTGTTTCTAGTAGGGCCCTTACTGATGGTACATGCACAGATGCTTGTAACTGTCACTTAAGCCCTGCTGAGCAAAGGTTAAAGTGATCCTATACCCACAAAGAAAGTTAATGTTGTCACCTTCTATCCATTGCCCAGTGCCCCAAACGACCCTGTGTTTTCTTTTTACTAAAAGCTTTGCCCAATATTTATAACACTAACAGGAAGCAGTATGCTGGTGAATTGCAGTCATATGCTAATTAGTTCAGTTTAGTTACAACTAAACAGTCACATAAGGGCAGTTAGTTTGAAATGCTCATCAATGCTGATCTGTGTGTACTGTAACTGACTGTATCATGGCTGGAAAGCATCATGGGTTGGGGACAGCTCGGCTTTGACTGGTGGTGATGTATGTGCAGCAGGCGCCAGGAGGGATGCCCTCCCGCTCATAACTGAACAGCAATCACCACCCATTTTCTGGAAAAGCTCTTAAAATGACCGATTGTGATAGGCTCATGCACATCCACCATGCGATAAGCTTATTGGTGCAGCCTGCTCCACCCACACATCCATCTTTTCCACCAGCTGAATAAATAGAAATACATTAATTATTTAAGCTTGAAAAAAAGATATGTGCCCTGCAACCCCCACCCCCCGGCTTTTTTGGCCCTCCCAAGGAATATACCTGTAACAGGCCATGCTCCTGGTACCCCACACACTGGAGAGGTGGCATCTGTTTAGCTTTGAGGTACCGCCGATCAGTTAAGCCGTTCATATTGTGTATAACTAAGCAGGCCATTAGCACAGTGTAATCCCCAGTTTGGAGTCGGCTTGCTGCATGAGTGCATTACCCTATAGCGCCGTAATCATGGCAGACACAAAAGGACCAAAGTCGGTTCATGCACTTGTATGTGTTGTATATCATACAGGATCACCTGTCATTTTACATCACCAGAGCTTTCTGTCTGGTTGTCGTTCTCTCCTCCGGTATCCTTAAACCCCTTCTGTTCCACTAACCGTAGATCTAGACCCTAAAGTGGGAAGCATTCCAGCCTTAGAATATAGACCTGCTTTATCACTTAACCCTTTGTCTGATGCTTACCGGCCACACTTATGCTTTATGCTCTGCATGGCTGAGCCAGCATTTCCAACTGATGGGAAACATCACTTCATCTACCTGCCGTGAATATACACAAATAGAAGACTTACTTCTACTAAATCATGGTTTACATTAGAGCAGCAATGGTCGTTTCCATCTGGCCAAATGGATAGACAATGCAGGGTAGAGTGAAAAGCAATTTATTTATTCATTTTCACACAATTTACTTTACTAGGCACTTGTGTTTAAACTCCAAAGATTGGAAGTGAATTCCTTGTTGGTAGAATCTTGTAATGCTAGGTAATCCTTGGAGGAAGGTAAGTAGGGGAAAAGCATATCAAAATGTTTTTATTTGCTCTTGGGCCATATTAGCCAGCATCTAGACATTGACCAGCTTTCTAAACTTTTTGCTTGGGCAGGGGCAAAACTGCAGTCAAAACACAGAGCCAGCTTGGCCAGACAGCCAAGCTGCTGATATGTTACTTAGCTATCACAACAGCCATTCTGATTGCTTTTAAATGACAAGCAATGAAAAGGAACAAGCAAGCTACAGGGTCTACACCTCTTAGGCAGTTTGTACCCACCTCACCAGGGCATCCCTCTTCTGGGTCCCTCAGATTGCAGGTGACCTCCTGATGGACGGCGCCATCTTGCATCCCATCAGGTACTGTGCGCGGCCAGCGATCTCATGTCTGCACAGTGCCCATGAATGGGATACAATGGGGGCCTCCAGTCAAGTAGCGATGGCTGAGCCGGCAGGGGAGCAGAGAATCAGGTCCTGAAGCAGCCGGATAGTAAGCAGGGCCTGATGGGGGAGGGGGGGGGGGGGGTTGCCTGTATTTATTTTAAGTTCAATGTGGACCTAAGCTCTCTTTTACAGTTCTGTGCCAGCAACCTATCCCCTAAAGCCATCATATAGGTATTAACATAGTGATATGTCTAACTTCCATCCAGCCAGCTGTCAACCAACTTCCTTAAAGTGGACCAACACCCAGGATTTTGACTATCCTGGGTTTTGGTCCACTTCGGTGGGGCACCCCGATCGGGGGTGCCCTGCTGTGTGAAACCCCCCAGAAACCCCGAAAAACTCACCTCTCCTCGCTCCCACGTGACCGCCGCTGCCAATCCCCGCCGACGGACAAGCGGGAGGCAGCGACGGACAAGAGAGCGCGCCCGCCGTTGCCTCCCGCGCGTCACTCTTACAGGGAGCGCGCCGGCCATTCACAAACGGCCGGCGCACGTCCTGCTAGAGGGACGCGTGGGAGGCGGCGGGGGGCGCCGCTGGATCGTGGATAAGGTAGGGATTTAAGGGTTTCTGGGGGGTTTCACACAGCGGTCGGGGTGTCCCGCAGTCAGGGGTCTGATCGGTCCGGGAATCTTATAGATTCCCGGGCCGATCATGGGAGGGTGTTGGTCCACTTTAAGTCAGTAGACAATTAGAAGTCAAAAGCAGCTACAGGCCAGCAGCATTTAGGGCCTCAGGCTTGTATTTGAATGCTTTACTTTCTCCAGGTAAAGTACAAATATTTTTTAAATTAGAGATTACTGACCAGCGGTCTGCCTCCAGATTTTTAGTCGGGACATATAAGGGCTGATTCAACACTGTGAGAAGTATTTTCTTTTTTGCTGAATCAGCCCTATATAGACAATACTTGTCTCTAACATGACACCTGCCAGGACAGGTATGTATTTAGATCCCCATACTGATACACAGGTGAAGTAATTAGTGCAGGACTATATATATGTGGAGATCCACAATATATGACATGTTGGTGGGCCTTGTATGAAAGGATTGGGGACCACTGCAGTAAGAGGAGGTATCCCACCTGTTGGCCTGGAATCTGCTCAGGGGAACAGACGCTGGGCTTTGCAGTTCAGGTAAGTATAGATAATCTTTAGTACAGGCAGAAGTTACAAATCATTTCAAATACACTAAGCATTTAGCCCTTCATCATAAAAATTCCACCTCAAAGTTTGACAGAACCTTTTGTCTTTTTGAAAACAGAAATGTGGCATTTGTAGATTTTGTTTACATTTTTTATGCTTTGCCACACAGAAAACTACATAAACAAGGCATAGCCATGTGCAGCTCAAAGTTCTGGCACCAAGGGGGGGGGGGGTAATATCCTGACACAAATTAACTTCAAATTTCACCCCATCTATACATAGTGCGTCTACATAATGTAAAATGATAAAGCTTTATAGGTATATGTGTACTGATCTAGAGATGGTAAGTCATTTTATATTGATTTAAAAACTTGGTCGGTCATATGCTGTTTGTTATTTTATTGTATTGTATTGTAACATATTGTATATTAAAATAATTGTATGACTGTTAGAAAGAGATTTTAAAATTGGGACAGCCTAACATTTAAGTGGACACTGTATAGGATTAAAAACAAAAAGGTTAAACTGACGCAGTACTAAAAAGGCTAAAAGAAATAGAGGGATTTTGATTAAAAAGAGGGACTGTCCATCAAATAAGGGACACCAGGGAGTGATGTTGGGGAAAACACATGTGTTCACATTGGTGATCACTGAAGAGATGTTGTGACTGTAGACTAATGGCTAAAAGCTAAACCTATTGGCTGTCAGTGAACATTGTCGCTTGAAAGAGATCCCCTGACAAAGCCCTGTTGTCTAAACATTACAATGTAATAAAAAAATGTTTCCCAGAGAAAAAAAGCAATCACACTGTTCAAAAAGACTTTGCCGCTGAGGTTAAAAAAAAAAAAAACTACTCAACCCTTGTCATATACAGGGAGGGGCTTACAAAATAGGTCTCTTTAAGAATCCAAAAAGAAAATTAAATACATATTTTTTTACCTTTCAGAATCAATAATAATTGGCTGAAAATGAGCTAACCACCTATAACCTATTCCTAAGGCTGTAATGTTCAGAGCCGGCCTATGTACTCCCGGGCGGCAAAGGACAATGGAATCAACCAAAATTTCCCAATAGATCGATAAAGGTTCAGATGCTCAGGGGACATCTGCTGGGGTCATTTTCACTCCATACAACGCTATAATGTCACATGACTGGCCTAGAAACATCCACATAATGCTACAATAGGCCTCATTTATCTAAATGTCTGAAATAAGGACATCTGTGTCTCCTCATGGCAACCAATCAGACTGAAGTGTATATATATATATATATATATATATATATATATATTAGTATGTCTTTGTAAAAAGCCTTTTATCAACCTCATTTCTATTAATATGATAGCCATCGCCCTTTCAATTTGTCACATAACTTTTCACCGATACATCTTCTACTAAAGCTTTATTAATTTTTCCAGATTTTTTCCTCCAGCTGTAAGGGCGCAATGACATCTCTGAAGTCACGCTGTCCCCTCTGCCTCCTCCCCTGTCACCTCCTTTGGGATATCACCCCCCTCCAACCTTTTCCTCCACCTTCCCCTGGGGCAACACGCTCACCGTCCCCCTCCCATGCCCTTGTGCAATTTGAGCGATGGGCGAAGCTGTCCGTCACACGGCGTCTGGCAGAGGGACACAAGCTGCGAGCCCGGGACACAACGTGTCATTTATAGTATGGAGAGCTCAGAAGGGGTCACAGGTCAAAAGAACCCCCCCTCACCCTGGATAACAAAGGAGGGACCATGGAGGAGGAGGAAGAGATATCAGATATAGCACAGCAGAGAAGGCCAGGCAATGGCAGATACGAGCGAGGAAGAGGTGTGTGGGTGAGATCGGCCTACGCAGCGGCTAGTTGTTATTTGTAGACCAACATGGGGTACAGGTTTTAGGTATAGGCTAACAAATTAGTCAACTGAGGAACGTTTGTGTGGCCACGTTATTAAAGGCAGAACTAAAGCGGAGCTTGTACTCACAAATCACCCTATTGTCACCAGATAGCCAGTGAAGTCATGCAACTGGCCCAACCCAAGAGACCCCTTCGTCTTAAAAAAGACGTATATAAGTCCACATTTTATGATTGTCTTGGGAATACACACTATACTCCTGGAGACGGGCCTAGGCCAAGCAACATTATGATTTCTAATCACAGGCCTAATAAACAATTGCACTGATGTGCATATTGATTCCGATTGCTGATGGCATTTTACACATGTGATGTCATTTATCTCAAATGAGACTTAAATGTGATTAAAAATTGCATCATATTTAAGATATAAAACATGGCAACTTGGTCCCACCATCCGAGATTATCACAGATGCCTCAAAAATCTTTCATGTATGTACATATGCTTCAGTTCTACTGCATAGATGTGTAATGTGTCATTAGAGGACCCCTTTAACCTCCCACAAAGTATACATTAAAAGTCTAGAAGTATATACAAATTTCACTACACCTCTAGAACAGTTCTTTCAAAATACCTAAGTTAGAAATAAGAATTTAGATGCTTTCTTTAGAAGAAAATAACATTAACAGTTACTGTCAGCTGTTACCTGTAAACAAGTAAGTATGTTACTATGGAAAATGGGGCCTCTTAACATTATCCACAGATTAATTACTAGATTTACAGTATAAGGTGTTTTTCTTAAAGAGGAACTCTGGTAAGAAATATCCGTAACTCTCTCTTTAATATGCTGCATTGGGCTGCCCTACTGTGCATCAGCACCGCTATGCTATAGAACAGAGCCACCCAAATACTCATCTCCGCGACCCTTCTACAGTACAGGTATCATACTCCCTCCTGAAAGGCCAGCAACAGGCCAGGTTTTGCGTATCTCCACACAGGCGCTCAGGTGTAATAAGCGCTTATACAGAGCTATAGAGACAGCTACGTAGAGATCCACAAAACTTGGCCTGTTGCTGCCCCTTTAGGAGTGGGTTTGATACCTTTGTTCTACGGCATCCATGGAGTAACCTATAAGACTCTCACGGCCAGTGGCTGAACAGTTATGTAGGCCATCCTGATAGGCTGCTCGCGGTCATGTGGGACACGCAACCCAGACCGATGCGCAGCAGGGCAGCCCCAGAACTAAAGGACCCAAAATAGTATTTGCCAGGGGTATGCAGCAGACCTAAAAATGTTAAACTTGTTGATTTTGTTCCCTAAAAGAAAGAAGAGACCGGGGTGACTTTTTTTAACATACCTTCTCATTTTTACAGAGGAGAATAGCTATATACTAACAGCTTGTCTCCTGAGTTAGCCCTTTGGAAACAGTAGTGATCACCATTCTATCTGCCCAAAGCATTGTATGATGGATAAAAGCATCCACACACATCAAAACTATTCAATAGCAAAAATTCTGTATTTCAGCACAGGTTGGTTCAGTTAAAGTGGACCAACACCCAGGATTTTTACTATCCTGGGTGTCGGTCCACTTCAGCGGGGCATCCGAGATCAGGATGCCCCGCTGTGTGAAACCCCCCCAAAAGCCCCAAAAAACGTACCTTTTCGGCGACGGACAAGCCGCCGCCGCCGCCTCCCGCGCGTCCCTCTTACAGGGCACACGCCCGCGCCAGCCATTCACAAACAGCCGGCACGGGCGCGCGCACTGCTAGAGGGGCGCGCGGGAGGCGGCTGCGGCTGATCCGTCGCCGATAAGGTAAGGTTTTTTGGGGCTTTTGAGGGGGGTTTCACCCCGCGGGACATCCCGATCTCAGATGCCCCGCGGTGAGGGAGGTGATCGGCCCGGGAATCTTATAGGTTCCCGGGCCGATCACCCCTAGGTGTTGGTCCACTTTAAGTTGAGCAAGTCTCCCCTGTAAAGGACGAATAGTACACTCACCAGTCTGACACCCCCAATTTTTCTTCCTTCCAGAAAAAGAAGTCTTAGACTTTTTTTTCAAGGCAGACCTCCATTAAAAATTGGAGGAGCTCTCCAAATTATGGCAAGCCCCTCCCAATCTTACTGAATTGTTCCCCCTGTAGAGTCTGAAAAGTGTCAACCTGCGGATATATATATATATATATATATATATATACTTCATTATGCTTATTACTATTTGGAAATAAACCTTTGTAACTGTTTTGTAATTTATTTTTTAATGGGTGCTGCCTCTGTCTGCTTTGTTTCTTTTTTGATTTCTTTGGCTTATTTCTTCTAATCATGGCCCAGAATTGCACACACATTTATATCATTTTCTTATGGACGAGAAGCTCTGTTTGTCAGACACAACACACAATTTAGATCACAATCGCGCCGCATATAAAAGGTAATCATGGTAAAGCTGATGAAGTGCTGAAAAGCAAACACGGCTCTGGTCTTGGAAGGGGTTAACAGTAGCCAGGCAAGCCAGTTTATTGATTTTTTGCTCGGCCCCTTCTGTCCAAAGCACATCTGATGCAGGAAGGTTTCTGCAGATACACGCACATCCCAATCCAATTATTAAGGCCCCGTACACACTATAAGCCAACGATCCGAACAGAATTTTGAATTTTTTTTTTTTACTGAATAAGTATTTATTTTTCCAGGCAAACATTAGAGGTTTATATTCCATCCACCCTATGATCAATATTTTCATGCAATTAACAAAATAATAGCATCACAAGGCTTTAGCTAAATTAAAAATATGATTGAACATCCTCCGCCTCCCCAACAGGGGCATCCTGATTTGACGCTCCTTTAAAGAAAAAACATAGGAATCTTGAAAACAGCATATAGTAATGAACCTTTCAAGACCTTGTCCATGCACCAGCACAGCCATTAGGGCATGACAACCAAGACTCCAGTGCCTGGACAGGTGGCCCTGATGGCAGCCTTTGCCTGCTGGCTGCCAGCGCTAATGATAAATGAGAACGTCTTCCCTCCCAGGCTGGTTCGCCTTGGGGCCCAATTCAAACTAGCCATCACGTATCGACAAGGTAGACTCTATGCAGCGTATAGTGTCTGGGCCCCCCACATCAACTGTAATGTGATGGCGGGGGCCCTAATCTGAACTTCAATGTCCGATATAGTCTGAATATTACCTGGTTGCCTTGAGATCAGAGGCCCAGTTCAAACTAAGCTCCAAGCCATCAAATGTAGCTTACACAGGGGGTCCAGATGTTGTTGTATGGTATGGGGTCCAAATATTGCAGATTGCAGCTCTGCCACGCATGCCCTCCTGGCACATAGGGTTCAAGAGTGAAAACTGGTAGCATAATTTAGCCAGTTTTCTGACTTTCTAGGGCAGGGTATCCCAATTCAGCAGACAGGGAAGTACAGCAGACTTAAAATCTTATTTACAACAGGGGATGTTCCCGCAACAACCTGAGGTGTTAATATTAACCTAATCTGGATGCTGGCTGAAGGAGAGCCACAACCCTGAAGAAAAACAGGGTATAAGTCTATGTATGCTGGGTGGTGGGCTACCAGTACAGCCCACCAAGGCCCCCCAAAATATATCAGCCGCTCTACAGAATATATTCAAAAATTCATATTTATTACTATAAGCCAAAAAACGGGACATACATCTTAAAAACAATTAAAACCATATATATGAGATGAGGGACATAGTGGACTAATAACAATGAATATGATTATTGAGAAAAATTCATGAGATATTACAAATATATAAAAATATACTGGTTTTGCCTAGGAGTCTCCCCTTCTAAAAGTGCTAGTGCAGTGTGCAAACTGTGTCACACTCTGATGAAGTGGCAGTAGGTGGTTGCCACGCAACGCGTCAGTGTGCTGGCATCTTGAGGTTGAGGTAGACTTGGACTGCTTTACACGGTAATGTACATTGTTTTGATTTCATCCAATATATTCTGAATGTTATGGATATTTTTTCAGTGTTACTGTGATTTATGCCCTGGAGCCTACCACCTTCTCTTTATTTCTCAGCACATATATATGCACAGCTGCACTTAGCACCGCTATTGGTGCCTCTATATCCATTGTAGGGACACTTAAGTCCCCCCTTTTTCTGCTTATCACTTCTATTTTTATTCTCTATTTGATTCTTGTTGCACACTCTGCACTTTCACTGTTTTGCACAAGTTTGCACACTGCACTAGCACTTTTAGAAGGGGAGACTCCTAGCAAAACCAGTATATTTTTATATATTTGTAATATCTCATGAATTTTTCTTAATAATCATATTTATTGTTATTAGTCCACTATGTCCCTCATCTCATATATATGGTTTTAATTGTTTTTAAGATGTATGTCCCTTTTTTTGGCTTATAGACTTAAAATCTTCTTTTCTTCGAAATACCCATCTTCTTTTCATCTAAATACCCCTATAACTAAAAAAAAAGAGGACCAAAAGCACCCAAGGTTTTGGTTTGCTTCTGCTTCACACTGTGTTAAACCCCCAGAATTGCTGCTCTCTTACTTTCCTCCACTCTGCCACGGCACATGCACCGGCCACCTCTGCCACCTTCACACTGTGTGCTACACTGCAGCCAATGGCTGCCTGGCAGGTGGGTGCAGCCACAGGGAGCACGCATGCCCCATTGGTGAGCTGTTGGAACATAATGGGAGGTAATTAATTGGTGATTACAGGGGTGGGAGGGTTTCACAACGCAGGATGCCCTTGGGAGGCTTTTATCCACCTCTAAAGTTTTTTTATACTTTTTGGTTTTGGTCTGGCTGCTTTAAGTAAAGAAAAATAAAAACAAGCATTCCATCCAGAGATGTAGTGGCATCATCATCTGTATTACTGTTTACTTCTTCAGATGTAACCTCTATTAATGCCTCATGTCATGGGGGAATAGGAGCAAAGATTTCTGGGAGATGTAGTTCTGTAAACCATTAAAATAGGAGCAGCCTAGCGTCCAGTAGGATTTACTGTAGCAGCCTTACTTTACATGCTTGTCACAGGATATGTGACTGCTGTATGGACTGGAAACTCAGTTGGTGTAGGATTATGGAAGCGGTAAAGCTGGATGATCACTACAACCCTCAGGCAGCTTGGAAAGTGGTTAGTAATGGCAGCCACAAGTTTATGTCAATGCTATTGATCCAAGCGGAGAGGAGTTTCCTGGTGCACCCTCCAGGATTTATTCCAGGCTACGGGAAAGCAAGTTCCTTACCTACACCTAATCCTGAGAAGACAGACGTACAGGGAATGCACTAGTCACACTTCTCATGCCCAACTTTACACACGGTACCAGAAAGTTACACTGCATCTGCTTTATAACAAATCTAAGGCAGGTACAGCGCAGACAAGTCATGAGAGTCTACTTATCTATGTATATATTTTACAGATTATAGAGGTGTAATTATACTGTTCTCAGTTGCTCAAGAAACTCATAATTCTTAACACATCATTGCACACACAAATATACACATTATTGGGGGCCCCAATATATTGAGTATAGAGGGAAACTGAAACCTCTAAAGTAGGGGTCCCTAAGTATGGTGACACTTGTTTACAGCCATCGTGCAAACACGTATATGACGTAACTTTTGTGTGCAAATCCCCCATCCCCTCAGAACAAGAAGCACAATGTGTTATGTACGTCCCAATCCTATAAAATACCAGGGCCAGCACCAGCACTGGGCATACCTGGGCAAGTGCCAGGGCAACTGGTGTCTTTAGGGACACACTTAGGCTTGGACTGGGCTTCGGGATTATTTTCTGGTGGGCCCCAATAATTGGACTGGTCAGCCAGGTGTACCGCGTGCAGACCTGCTAATGGCTAGCCTTAGGATCAGAGTAAGATTAAGCGGCAGTGGAGAAGGTGGAGAGGAATGGAGTGAGATAAGTGGCAGTTCATAAGGTAAAGAAAGACAAGGCAGCAGGGTTGGGCCTTTAGTGGCAGTGGAGAAGGCAGCGAGGCCTGGAAGATGACTGGCAGAAGAAGAAAAAGCAGCAAGGACTGAAGGGTGATTGGCAGCAATGGAGATGGCAACACGATCCAGGGGCTGATCAGCAGCAGCAGAGAAGGTGGCACGGTCTAGATGATGTTTACTGGCAGTGAAGAAGACAGTGAGGCCTGGAGGGTTATCAGTGTAAAAGGAGCTGAAGGCTGACATGACATGAAGTGGCATGAGCTGTTACATTACGAAAGGGGCCTGCTGAGAATATTTTGCCCATGGGCCCACATAGCCCTGCTTGCTTCACACAAGCTAATCTCCCAGGCCCAAACAGATTCAATGGCAGACTTGGTAATGTGAGAAGAATGAGGTAAGCCAGCACACTGCTGCACCTAACTGACTCTTCCTTTACCTCAGAGTGCTTGCAAGCCAGGCAGCAGGGTCTGCGAGCCATAGGTGTTACAAAGTTACACTGCCCTAAAGGAACCATATAGCAATAGACAAAGACCTACAACTACAAGTGTAACCAAGAAGGCTCAGAATGGTAGCTGCAGGCTTCAGTGTATGTAGCGGCAAGGTAGGCCCCTATTGGAGTCAATAGGTTGGCCTGATTTTTACATAGGTAAGGAAGCGCCGTTGTGACCTGAGGGTTGCAGGTTTATATCCTGACCATGGAACATGACCAACATGTTCCTAAACAAGGCATCTAACCCCTCCAACTGCTCTCCGGGCACCATAATTAAGGCAGCCCACTGCTCAGGGTATGTGTATATTCACTGCGTGAATAGGTTAAATGCAGAGAAAAAAATCCTGTGTGTACAGAAGCATACAATGGCCACCAGTGCCCCTAAAAAAAGTTGATCAAAATCCTGGTATTCTTAGTATACAGTACGTCCTGCTCCAAATAGATTACTTACACGTGGGTATTACTCCACCAGATGGCGCTGGACTGCAGAGACATCGAAAATAGGCTCCTCCCAGCCCCTCAAATACCCAGGGACCTCCCACAAATCCTCAGATTTTCTCCCAGTCTGGACTGCAAAGGACGAGAAATGGCTCTCTACTCGCAGGTGAGCGGGGCTATTAGCCTGCGGCCCTGTAGGACTATTCACACCCGTTCCATTAACAATATGCCTCCCAGCCTTGGCTGCGCTGGTCGGGTGATGGTAGGCAGCACCGCTGTTAGGTGCTTAGGAGCGCTGCTCCACCGCAATCCCCCACCAAAGGGTAGGTGGGTCAGGCTTATGGTAAGCCTCTATGGGATGCCCCTCCAGCACTATTGCCCCTTGCCCCTGTCTATCGGTGGGCCCTATTTAAGTGGCCGCCGTCTCCTGGTAGCCTTCGGGGGAAAAGGGGTGTGTGTGTAACTGTGTATGCTATGATTCTGTGTTTTACACTTTATCTTTTATTTTTCTGCCTTGTGTAAGCCGCCGCGCTGGCTCGCTGTCCTTTTCTGTCTTTTAAAAATTGCCGCCGCGCGACTTTTTAGTCCCACTATGTTCCGCGCTTGGCGCCGGCATTACCTCAGGCGCTGGTGCGCTGTCATTGGCTGCTTGGCACGTCCTGGCTTTGCGCTCTTCGGGGGGGCGGGGCCCGTCTATGGCGCGCTCCGCGTCATCGCCGATACCGGCCCGCCCCTCGAGGTATACCGACGCCATCTTTAACCTGCTTGGTTGGCCCATGCGCTACGGACCTCTACCTACCACGGTCCGTAAGTGCCCTCGCGGGCGGCTTTATATTCTACCTTTTATTACTGTGTGCTTATGGTCTTTCAGGCTGGGGAACCCTTTGGCTTCTCCCGGCCCTTTATTAGTTATATAACTTGTAGGCCTTGTGTAATACTCCCACTTCTCTAGCGGGTTATTGGGGCATCCGGGGTTGCTGTATAGCGTTAATCCCTATCGGCCTATAGTGCCGCTATAATCACCATATGGAGGCATCCCAGGATAATGTGACCGGGGTCCCTTCGGGACAAGACCGGCTGTGTGTAGTGTGCGGGCAGCCTCATGCTGACGCTGACAAGGCGCGGGTCTGTGTACCCTGTGCTGAGCAGGTGCTTGCATTACAATCTGGCCTGCCAGTGGCTGCACCTCGTTTTACTTCGCCTACTCCCCCAAGCTTAAACCTCACTCCTACTGAGTAGCATACTAGTGGGGATTCTCAGCCTGATGTGTCTTCTAGACTGGCTACTGTTGAGCAGTTGATTGCTAAGTCCTTGGCGCGTAAGGCCCCTGCTAAGAAGCGGCACTTAACGCCTAATGTCACTATTTTCTCTATGGAAACTGAGGAGTTTTGGAATCTTTGTGGCTATACCCCGTCTGATGAAGGGGAGCTTTTTTCTGACTCAGGCTCATCTGATGAGAGACCAAGGGGTCATGACGATTCTGGCTCTGAGCCCTGGGCCCCGGATGACACTGACAGATTATTGACCCAGATTTTTGAGGTTCTGTCCATCTCTCTCCCTGTTGCAGCTCCCAGGCAAAGGGGGGGAGCTTTTCTATACAGCAAAATCACGTTTGGAATTTCCAGAGCAGGCACATTTCCATAACCTTGTGCTCAAGGAATGGGAGCGCCCCAGTAAACTTCCCGGGGTCCCTAAAAGTTGGGATAGGAAGTATCCTTTTCCTGCTGATGTGGTAAAGTGTTGGTCATTCCCCCCCCCCCCCCGAGGTGGATGCCCCGGTCCTAGGGCTATCTAACACCTCTGTCATGCATTCACCCGACTCTACTACCCTGCGGGATGCTGAGGACCGGCGTATTGATCAGCTGGCATCCCACGCCTTTGCATGTGCGGGGACGGCGCTGCGCCCGGTCTGTGCCTCTGCCATCACTGCTGTGGCCACTAGAACCCTTATCAGAAATATACTTGATAGTGCCCCTGATGATTTGCCTTGTGAGGTTTTCAATGCACTTTCCAGTTGTGATGTGTTTGTAAATTTTGTCCTCTCTGCCATGGATGACACCATCAGAATGTGTGCCAGAACATCTGCCCTTGTGGTGGCTATACGCCGCTCGGTTTGGCTGCGCCAGTGGGCTGCTGACAACGTTGCCAAGAAGGCCCTCACTGGTTTTCCCTTCAAAGGACTGCGCCTGTTTGGGGACCGCCTGGACCTTTTTGCTAAGGGTGGCAGGTTACCCCAGCGCAGGTGGCAATCTCGGCCCTTTCGGGGTCAGGGTTCCTTCTCCTCCCCTTACCGTGGAGCCAGACAGGGGAAGGGGGTTTCCTTTCCTGGGACCCGGGGAGATTTCTGGGGTAGAGGCAGAGGATGTGGACGTCCTGGCCCCTCCTGGGGTCCCAAAGCAAAATCATCCCCCAAGCCCCCTCAGGCATAATGGGGTGCCCTCACCCATACGGGTGGGGGGACGGCTGCAGCACTTTGCTCATGTCTGGAGGCTTCATGTCTTAGACCAGTGGATTCAGGAGGTAGTGTCCTCCGGTTACAAGATAGAGTTTGCTGCCTGTCCCCCTCCAAGATTCATCAGATCCCGGATTCCTCAGGACCCTGTGTCAGCTCAGGAACTGGTGCAAGCAGTGCAAGGCCTCCTGGAGCTGGGGGTCATCTGCCAGGTCCCCTTAAGAGAAAAAGGCAAGGGCTTTTATTCCAACCTATTCACAGTACCCAAAAAAGATGGTTCAGTTAGGCCCATGCTGGAAAGAACCTCAACAAATGTGTCAGGGGCAGGAGCTTTCGCATGGAAACTCTGCGCTCTGCCATCAGTTCCCTGCGCCAAGGGGATTTCATGACTTCTGTGGACATCAGAGATGCTTACCTTCATATTCCTGTATTTCCAGGTCTTCAAAGGTTCCTCAGGTTTGCTCTGATGGATCAACACTACCAGTTTGTGGCTTTGCCCTTTGGTCTCAATTCAACTCCCAGGGTGTTCACCAAGGTGCTGGCGGGCGTGATGTCTCTGCTCAGATGTCAGGGCGTGAGCGTGCTTCCCTATCTGGATGACATTCTCATCACTTCCCAATCTCTACATCAGGCAGAGTTGGATACTCAGCTGGTGGTGTCCACTCTGGAGTCATTTGGATGGGTGATCAACCACCCCAAGTCCTCACTGTCCCCTTCATTGGTAACTCCATTCCTAGGAATGAATCTGGATACAGTTCAGGCAAGGATTTTCCTTCCTCAACAGAAGGTGGACAGTCTGATTGCACAGGTCCAGTTCCTGCTATCTTGTCCTCATCCATCCATCAGGCAGGGGATGCAGCTGGTGGGCCTGATGGTGGCATGCTTCGAAGCGGTCCCTTATGCTCAGTTCCACTTGAGGCCTCTGCAACTCTGCAACAGGTCCAGTTCCTGCAACTTCACCTATTGTCAGTATGGGACAAGGACCCAGCGTCCCTAGACGGGGTCTGTGTGCTCTCCCCTCAGGTCAGGAGGTCCCTCTTGTGGTGGATGGACTCAAGGAACCTGTTGGGGGGCAGATCCTTTCTTACCCCTCCCTGGGAGACAGTCACCGCGGATGCCAGTCTGTCAGGTTGGGGGGGTTTCTGGAAGTCCCTGCGGTTCCAGGGGAGGTGGGGTCCTCAGGAGGCCCACACACCTATCAATGTCTTGGAACTGCGGGCGATCAAGTTAGTTCTGGCTCACTTGACTACTCACCTTCGGGGCCTGTCTGTTCAGGTGCGCTCGGACAACCAGGCGGCAGTTGCCTACATCAATCATCAGGGAGGGACCTGGAGCAAGGGGGCCCTCCAGGAAGCGTCTCTGATTCTGACTTGGGCGGAGGCCAATGTCCCCTGCATATCAGCTGTGTACATACTGGGGGTGGAAAATCGCCTGGCAGACTCTCTGAGCAGGGGGACTTCTCGCCAGGGAGAATGGTCCCTATGCAGCAGGGTGTTTCAATCCCTGTGTCACCGTTGGGGCCAACCAGATGTGGATCTGTTTGCGTCCCGTCACAATCACAAGCTCCCAGCTTTTGTCTCACTGTCCCAGGATCCTCTGGCCTTGACCTCGGATGCTCTAGCAATGTCATGGTAGGACTTTCAGTTCCTGTATGTCTTCCTTCCAATTCCTCTGCTGGGCAGGGTTCTGTGCAAGATTGCCCTGGAAGGGGTGCCAGCAATCCTGGTGGCCCCCAGGTGGCCAAGAAGAGTGTGGTTCGCAGATGTGGTACAGCTGGCAGTAGATCAGTACGCTCTGCCCTTGGTGCCAGATCTGCTCACTCAGGGCTCTCTACGCCATCCCAATTTACAAACTCTGGCTTTGACGGCCTGGCTGCTGAAACCTCCATCTTGATGGAGAAGGGGCTGTCTTCCTCGGTTGTGGATACTTTGATAAAGGCTAGGAAGAAGTCTTCCTCTTCCATTTATTACAGGGTTTGGCGTGCCTACATTGACTGGTGTGAGTCTAAGTCTCTTCCCTGTCGTGTGTTCTCTATTCCCAGGATCCTGGAGTTCCTGCAGCATGGGTTGGAGATGGGGCTCCAACTCAGTACTCTGAAGGGTCAGGTTTCTGCCCTGGCTATTTTCTTCCAAAAGTCCTATGCTCAGCACCATCTGATCAGGACTTTTTTCCAGGGGGTCACTCATGTGCGCCCCCCACGTAAGCCTATGGTGCCTGTTTGGGATTTGAATTTGGTTTTGTCAGCCTTGCAGGGTGCTCCCTTTGAACCTGTGCAGGATGCTGCCCTGGCCATTCTTACACTCAAGACTGTCTTTCTGGTGGCTATCACTTCTGTTAGGCGTGTGTCTGAGTTGGCGGCGCTTTCTATTCAAGCCCCCTACTATGAGAGACACCAGGACAAGGTGGTGTTTCGTTTCAAGCCAGACTTTCTGCCTAAGGTAGTATCTGCTTTTCATTTGAATCGGGACATTGTTCTTCCTTCTTTGTGCCCTAATCCTAGTAATGCTAAGGAAAGGGTCTTGCACTCTTTGGATGTGGTTACGTGTCTGAAGTCTGGTGGCTACCGCACCCTTCAGGGAAACTGATGCTCTTTTTGTGGTCCCTTCTGGGCCTAGGAAGGGTTTGGCTCCTGCCAAGTCCACTATCAGCAAATGGATCCGTCAGGCTGTGATTCAGGCCTACTCTGCTAAGGGGAAGAATCCTCCCTTCCGCCTTACTGCTCATTCCACTCGTGCTATTAGTGCCTCTGGGCTTTTCAGCACCAGGCTTCTGTTGAACAAGTTTGCAAGGCCGCTACTTGGTCTTCTGTTAATACCTTTTCAAAGTTTTACAAGGTTGATGTTAGGGCCTCAGCTGACGCTGCTTTGGGCCGAAAGGTTCTGCAGGCGGCAGTGGTTTAAACTGTCTGCTGCTACTTTTTTCTTGGGGATCCCACCCTACTTTATGGACACTGCTATTGGATGTCCCACGTGTAAGTAATCTATTTGGAGCAGGACGTACTGTATACTAAGAATAATACAATTCTGTGATTACTCACCTGTAGAATTGGTATTATGAGCATACAGTACGTCCTGCTCCAACCCACCCTTGGTTTTGCATTATCTTAGATCCCCTGTATGGTGATTGTTATCATTGTTATAGTTGATAGTTTGGGTTGTTTAATTCTCCCGGCTTCTCGTTAACGGCTTTTCAATGCTGGGGATTTGTGGGAGGTCCCCGGGTATTTGAGGGGCCGGGAGGAGCCTATTTTCGATGTCTCTGCAGTCCAGCGCCATCTGGCGGAGTAATACCCACGTGTAAGTAATTTATTTGGAGCAGGGCGTACTGTATACTCATAATACCAATTCTACAGGTGAGTAATCACAGAATTGTATTTTTCACTAGCCCAGGTTTTGGTTCTTGACCCTGAGGCATCCAGATTTTGTATGCCCCGCTTTGTGAAACCCCCCAGGATCATAATAAAAATGTGCTTTTCTCCTGGTCCCATGGTCCGCATGTCATGCCAGTCAGCACTCTTTGCATCCCTGGACCAACTGCAGTCTGTGGCCCACCCCAGCCTATCTGTATCACTGGGCATAGGAGCTCGCCTCAGCTGCAAGTAGGCTGGGGGATGTGGTCACAGTGTAGGAGCAACGGAAAGGTAAGTCAGACAGCAGTACATTCTGAATAAGGATGCCCCAGGGATGCTTAATTGGCCCACCCTGGAGTCTTCTGGCTGGCAGAACGCGAGGTTAGTCCTCTTTAACTGTGAACTGTGAGGTAGAACTATATTGATTATATTGACTGGAGATCACTCACTAACCCCTGTAGTTTGGGAGCATCCTTATTTGGGATGCCCCACCACACATACTTTACCAGGAACCCAAAAACTGGGCTGATTAACTTACACCCTTTAGTTTTCCTTACTGATGGCTGCTAGTTTAGTGCCCCACATGGCCATCGATGATCGGGTGGCTTGCAATGCAGTGCACCCATCCGCTTGCCGGTCACGGTGACATCCTTCCCCTACAGGCATTCATCCTTCAGATTCTTCTTTTGGCTAGGTTGTTGGTGCAGCACATTACTAGCTCCAGGTGCCCATCCTAGGGTGACTGGTTGGTGACATCACCTGACTGCTGGTGCCCGTTCTTGGCCAAATGGATTGCTGCTCGTAATGGTGATGTGGATGGTGGAAAAGGAAGCGGGATTCTAAAGCAGGGGCAGCATGGCATGGAAGATTAATTCAGCCCTGGGAGAAGTAAACTGACCAGATGTCCCACATACAGATATGAGTAGCATAGGATGTGGGGAGAATTTAATACTAAAATGCTGAAGATAAGCCCCACCCCTAAACTACCTTCCAATCACACCCATCACAAACAAACTGGTTTAAGCTGTCCCAATTTGATGCCCCTAAAAACTGGTCAGTTTATGGAGATGTTATCGATGGACCTGGCAAAGGAGAACAAGGTGAGTACAGATTAGCTTAAAAATGTAAATAATAAGCCTTCGTATTTACTTGTATGTGATCTGTGGCCATTTCAGCCTGTTGTGAGCAACATACATTTTTGTGTAGTTTCTGCTTATAGAATTTCTGATACTTTTTAAATAACTGGAATGACTGGAGCTGGGTTTTACCCCCAGCATTCTGTTGCTGCATGGTAAGAGCTCCAACTACTTAGCTACAATAATAGTAATAACGGGATGTTTAATAACTTCCAGTACGCAGTATATTTCAAACATCGCCATGCTAAAGCCAAACATTTCGGCTGAGCCAGGCGCTGCGGCAGACTCAGAAAAAACTCTTCTGTCACGCAATCTTTTTTTGCGAGCTAATCTCTCAGAAACAATAAGGGCGATTCCTCATAATTTGTCATTGTGACAAAAATGGAACAATAAAGTTGACTGTGTGAAGTTCAGAAAAGGCGACTCTGGTCCCCGAAGCTTGGCATAATGCTCCAATAAAAAACAAAAATGGGCTGCGAGATCTATCAATGTACAACATATTCGATTTCCAATTACACGTACAATTTGTATTCATCACTGAAGCTGCAGCCAATTATAGGTGACAGACAGCATCTAATTGCGGCCACCAACATCGCTTAAACAAACAGCCGGTTTGGTCATGCGGTGGGTGGTTTTGTTTAGCTATAGGCTATATGTGACCTTTTAAACACATTTCACTGGGAACCATCACATGAAGCCAGAAATACTGTTTTGGGTTTTTCATTTTATATTAAAACGTACCACATATTATCAACAGCTATCGACCACCCACCTGGTGAAGAGTTAGAAATCGAATCTCACTGCAGTAGAGTTATTTAGGAAGTTATTTATTAAAGCAGGTATATGCATCTCCAACCCCTAGGAGCCTCAATTTAGAATTCCTGTTTTTTATTATTCCCGACTCTGGGTGTGACTATTGCTTGACTTTAGACTTTTTCTTGGCTTTTAACCCCAACTTGACTGACTACTCTCTGGTGACTCCTGGCTCCTGCTCAGTTGACGACCACTCTCCGGCTCCTGAACTTGGCTCAGCTGACAGCTACGCTCTGGCTCCTGACCCTCTGCTCACAACTATGCTGATTCCTGAACCTAACCGGATAGTCAACCCTTCAACATTGGCCTGCTCCAGCACATTGAGTTCTGACTATGCCTGGTTTTGGTAGTGCCAAGTCTATTTCCACCATCAGGTGATGGGCTTGACACCAGGATTCCTTCCATTCTCTACACACCCCTTCTACTGTTGTTTCCATGCTGACCATCCTGTAAGACACTCCATCCTTCTCTGCTAGGCCAATTGTTTGTATCCTCATCAGGCCAGTTCCTATTGGAATCTATTTACAGAAAAAGTTGTGACTTTTACCTGTGCATTAGAAGTGTCAGTTTTAGTGATAAGGGCACTAAGATTCAACTAGTTCCTAACCGCCATACACACACAGTTCACCTGCAGTTTTTCAATTGGGTGGATCTATGACGTTCCATTAACTGGCATTCACCAATCACAGCATCCACTGGCTTACTGCCAGTTGTACTGAAAATATATGTCCGGGCATGGAGAATGTATCTGGATTAAGTCAGCTATACAAAGTCTAAAATGAAGGTAAAACCACATGCCCAGCTTGCCTAATTGGCCCCTTTTTTGCAACCTGTGGAGTGGTGATGCCAACAAGAGCGGCTTCACCATAGGGAACTCTCTTCATTATATGGAATAATGGAACAGCCCAGAGGTGTGGGTTTGTGACCTCTCTGTGGATGACGGAAGAAGAGGGTCACCCAAAGTGCTGATTTACAGCATTAGAAGTGGACTAATCAATACGAAAGTTACAGAACTAGCATGTGTGGAAGAAAAGTAGGAAGGAGGGTTAAAAATTCGGGACAGAACAAGTAGGAATGATTTGTATCTCACAGAGTGCTGTGGCAAAGCTCTGTTAAGGCTGTTGATTTATTTCTAGTTTTAGACACAGTGTGGAAGGTTTACATCATCTTCTTTTGCTGCCTGTGACCCCAGCACGCAGGAGTTAGTTCTGCTGTCCTGGAAGAAGCTAGCCAAGACCCACAATATACACAAAGCTCGGGTCCATGAAGGTTTTCCTCTATCCAGATACTGGTATATTTGTACTGCCAAATCGAAGTATAATTTCACTAGTCATTTGACTGACTCTAAATTCAGAATGGAGGCTAGAGAAATCCAGTCGCATGACTAGCGAGTCAATAGCAAAGTTCAATTGTTTTTGTTACTTACTACAGTTTTAAGACTCAAGGTTCAACTCAAACTTTTAAGTTTTAGCAAAGTGTAAACATTAGGTGCACTTTAATGCTATATTGGATGTCTGGGATTCTGTTGGGGAGATCTAAACTCACAATTTGTTTGGGTAATCACATACGAGACTACAAAGCCTATCTCTAGGCAAAATATAGACCTACTTTAGGACTGATGGGTGGGGAGTATAGACGTCTCTTTTTCCCATAGATCCAATTTTAAGTGTACCAGAACCTTCCAGTGATGCAAAACCAAATTAGCCAGTCTCCCTAGTGTTAGTCATCTCCCTCCTAGTGGAAAAATAAGTCGCTATTTTATTTACGATGACATAGCCCTGTTTTTGGCGTTCAATTCCCGAGCTCTTACGTCAACAGCTCTCCCGTCCCATACACAATGAAAGAGGACCGAGCACCATGATATATGAACAACATATTCGAATTTTGGGTGGTTGGTCATGATGCAATCTGGCCACTCAAACCCTTTATTGCTGGGAAAGAAGAGAAGACAAAATGGCAAATCCATCTGACAAGTAATGCCTGTGGGGTGAGAGATGTGGATGATGTTAGCCAAAAAGAAGGGTTTTGGCCGGCTTTAAAAGGAAAATGCCTTAGGTCTTTAGGATTAAAAATCGCTGGTCACTCCTTGTGCTTACTCCTGTTGGTCATTACAGCAGGAAAAATGTCACAATGGGGTTGATTCAGGACAAGGAGTTAAAAGTGCACTCTAGGTAGAAAATGAAAGGGAAGTGTACTTGTTACTCCAAAATGTGCACATGTTGCTGAATTGACCCTGTAGCCTGTAAACTAAATGTCAAAAGTGTGAAGAGCATCTCTACCTAACTTAATAATATTTACTAACGCATCGAAGAACAATTCTACCTTTCTCCAGGAAACCTTATATCTTGTTATGATCTGAATCTAACAGCTATGACTTCAGCCTGACCTTCAACTTGACTTCTTTTGTCCAGTGGGCCTTGTTCAGTAATTTCTAGACACTCCCCCTTGTCAATATTGCCTGTATTCCACTCTAAGCTTCAGCAAGGCCACTCTAATGACCGCGACCAAGGCTCAACACACAGCCAAAACCATTCCTACAGTCATAGGTACTTCCCCGGACTTCATAACTTGGGTAGGCGAATGTCTTCAGACACCCCTTTTGAATAGAAAACTGACCTGGCCATGTATGCGTGTGTTTCCTCTAGAAAATATATAGCAGGCCTAATACTGTCTGTATACAATGTCCATATTGTATGTGATGCAGATTGTCAGCAGCTTTGAGGAACATGGAATAACGATTGTCTATATAGATTACAGAAACAAACAAAATAATAAGCATTAGGACACAGTAATCTTTGAGGTGTCAGATACAGGACTATGCATTTAACTCGATGAAGGTTTAAATGTTATCTAGTTGTATTGAGTATATTAAAAACCTTCCAAGGTCTCAGAATAACCTGTTTCCATTTAAAAACATGTCTTGAGACACAATATTGAAAGGTTCCAAAGCCTGCCTATCTGCATTCTCCCTTTTATTGCAGGCCTACAAATTCCTCCCTGCTAAGCTTAGAAGGGCCAAATTCCAGAGTAAATGGAGCCCCAGCCAACAGAGGAAAGCATACGATCATTCTCTTTTAGCATTGAGATTTAAGTGCTGCATCTCCATGTATGACAATGGATCAGCCTATCGAAGCTTCAAACATGACCTGTGTAAGTCAGACAAAGGCAGCCTTGACATTGGAGTCATGTCCATTAAGTCACAATGGGTTTTTTTTTTTTTTAAATGCATGAAGAAAATTCTTTATAGTGATCAATGTTATCTTTTGTTAAGAGTGAAAATGGTCCACACCGAGAAAATAAAAACCCTTGCACAGAAAAACACATTTGCCTATTCCACTTTGATTTAACTCATAAAAGGATTATTTCTATTACCAGCAGGGGTTCATTTCCTCTTGATCTGTGCCACTTTGTGGAGCATGATATAGACTGCGACTATACCTAGCTGACTAAATGTATTCTAAAATATTCTTCTATTATTCTGAAAAGAGTGATCCAATTAACCAAACAATGATTTGTTAATGAAGCCTGGCTGTAAGATAGGTAAACTTGCACTGATCAGGGGCAGAGTGGGGACAAAAATCAGCCTTGCATTTTACATGCCCTGGCTAGGCTATGATTTGCCCATGAGCTGCTGAACCTCACACTCAATGTGCTTCTCAGAGATAAATGAGGGCATTTGTTCACATTACTTTAGCATTGAAGGGACAGATGGACAAAGTTAAATTGGCCATTCGTAAAGCTTTAGTACTATGGTAGGGCTAGGTATGTGCCCCACAGCCATGGTGCCGAAGCTATAACTTTGCAGGAGCTAAACATTGACTATGGAATACTGACTGGGAGGTACAGTGGTGTCAGATATGGGGGTGGTGAGGGCAGAGCCTTGGCAGGAGAAGGGAGGGGAGTGAGTTCTGGAAATGGCTCTGAATGAGAGGCTGCATGTACACCCAGTCCAACTTACTCAAAAGCAGTGTTCTCCCTATAGCTAGTCTGCCCTGGCAGTGATCTCTTCTATACTATATTAAGGGCTTGAAGTTTGTCCAGTTGAGACCCCCTCTCTGACAACCTCAGCTTGGCCCTATATTACAATATGGGACCCCCGACCATCCCCCCATAACTTATAATATGTGCTGGCTGAGCCTTTAGTTTGAACTGGTCCCCAAGCCCAAAGCCAACCAGGCCTGCCTTAGCATACTGACTATATAGGAAACTGAAGCTCAAATGAGGATCTCAGTCATCACATTATAGTTTATGGGGCGGGGGCAGACTCAATATAGGCTGTATAGAATCTGAGCCCCATAAAACCTATATGTGGTATCTGGTCTCCTAGTTTAAACTGGACCCCAAAGCAAGATAACCTGGTTGTCTTAAAACCCAGTTCAAACTAGGGCCCCAATCATCACATATAGGTTCAGAGGATGGGCCAGACTATATACAGCCTATATTGTGACGTGTCCAGACTGGCTAAGAATGACTTGCACTCATAGCCGGTCCTTGTGGTTTTTAGATAAGTGCTGTCATCCTAGGGGTGCGCTAGAGCACCAGGCCTTTTTCTTATTTTTATGGACTGTCTCAATTTGTTCCGGGTGGGGGCAAGGGTGTGCCACAACTCAGCTCAGGCTCTGCCATATTTATTTTTTAGGAGTGGAGGGGGTCCATTGGAGGGTATACAGTCTGTTTTGTCCAGGTGGAGGGGGCATCCTGAAGACGGGGCATCTTCCAACAAAAGGCTGGCTGTGCTTGCAGCTCATCTCTGTCTATGAAATGCTAAAAGAGATCCAGCCTGGGCAAGGTAAGTCTGTATCGGTGTGGAAATGGGAGGGGGTAGCACAAGGAGGGTATATCTGATTTAAATGAGTTAACCTCGCCAGTATAAGTAGATGTTCCTCTTGCTGTGGGCTGGTCTTTCCTCACACTGGTTGTACAGATCATCTATCCTCCGCGCTTCCTCAGGCATTAAACGTGGTTTTGTGTGAATACGATGAATAATCTGAAAATGTTGGTAACAAGCACATGCGCCTGTATCCCAGGTCAAGTCTTGCCGTCAGCGCCACTCGATTAACATAACACCGGATTTCCATAACGATTACATTTTAGGTTATGATTAAGGGAGGCGATAAAGCACCTTGTTTGCGGCGTTTGACAAATGCGCTGCGTTTTGTGAGGAGTTCAATACATCCGCGCGCGGTTTTGTCCCCGTCCTGTTTTATAGCGCTACAGAAAGAGCGATATTAAAGAGGTTTATTAGTTTACAGAAAGGGAAGCTGATTCTGAGCAAAGAGCAGAGGGCTGAAGGCTGAGATTTGTGGGGCCCAAACGGGAAGCGCTGGGAAGATTAAGCGCTGAATAACTTATAAATGAAATAGAGAGATAACCGCATAGTTATGTTTTACAACCCCAGCCTGCAGACTTATTGCAGATAAGCTGGAGGGATAACTAATTGCTTATGTAGCATAAATGGGAGAAAACGTATAGCATATTTAGGAAGCAATCGCCATGCCCAGAGGTGTAGGATAATGTGTTAGTAATGTGAGACGATGCCTACTGAAGGGATTGTATTTTACAGCTTACAGTTATCTGAAGGGCTTGATTTATGAAAAGTGCAGTCAAGTAAAAAAAAAAAGAACTAGTTTGGAGGAGCTGCATATAGCTCTTGCCCGCTGGCGCTAAGTTTCTAGGTTCAATTCCCACCATAGACGCCATTTGCTAGGAGGTATATTTTGTCTCTGGGTTGGCGCTGCTACCTTCGTGTTACAAATAGTGCCTCAACTAGGCCTTGGAAAAGTGTGGTGGGAACATTGGTGTGGAACCCTTTCTGAATGATGTGGTCTGTCAAACCTTGTGTACAGTCATGGCCATCTTTTTGGTGGGGATGCAGTCACACAGGGGCCATCCTAGTCTCTTAATGAGGAGCTACAAGGAGGCACCATTCAAGTAACTGTACTGTCACAGTCTTTCTTTATTTCTTTCACTTATCCCTTTATTTTTTCTCTTGCATCATCCACCCTTCTTCATCTCTTTTTCACCTTCTTTCCTTCTTCATTTCTAATTTCTACATTGTCGCCTCATTCTCTGTTCTTTTTTTATACCCTCCCTCCTCATTTTAATTTATACCTTTCTTTCATCTTCCCTTTGCCCCTTCCCTCCATCTTCCTCTGTTTTCACTTTTTCTACATTTTTCTCTTTACCACTTTCCCTCATTTTCTCTCTTGTCCACATTCTCACCTTCTCTTTCTTTTCTAAATTCCCTCCTTCTTCTATTGTCTGCTGATAAGACAGAAGCTCAGCATGGTACATACTAGTATGGAGCAGCAGCACCATAGTATGAGTGAAGAGGAGGGGAATGCTTCCAGCACTGAGAGCTAGATCACGTAGAAACTGTCCTGTCTAAATGCAACCTAGTTCAACGCAACTGCAATCCAACTCATGTCCCAAATCATATCACTTGACCCACCGAACACCAGGCTCAGATTAAGACATTCTTGCCCATAGCCAACCTTTGGGGTGTTCAGTTGAAGTGGCCACGCTATTGTCTTAAGCGTCAGTAGCAAAGGAACTCCTAATAATCATTATGGAGTTTTTGCCTAATAAAATACCAGTCTCTGGTGACCATACAGAAAGAGAGGCTAGGTGTCCTCACTGTGGTCACAGACACCAGAAAAAATACAACTGGGCAGCCTCACATTCCCCAGTCTATCTAAAAGCTAATTGGGTTTTAACAATAAATCTATACGTGTCACTAGGACCAGGTGTTGATCAGCAAATGTCATTATGGTCAGTTAGCCATACACGATTTAATCCAATAGTATGTTTTTGGGGTTAAAGCGGACCAAAGTCCAGACCCAAGGTGGTGATCACAAAATGCTATTAAGGTCAGTTAGCCTTACACCACTTTACCCACTAGTATGTTTTTGGGGTTAAAGCGGACCAAAGCCCAGACCCAAGGTGGTGATCACCAAATGCCATTAAGGTCAGTTAGCCTTACACCACTTTACCCGCTAGTATGTTTTTGGGGTTAAAGCGGACCAAAGCCCACACCCAAGGTGATGATCACCAAATGTCATTAAGGTCAGTTAGCCTCACACCAGTTAACCCGTTTGTATGTTTCTTTGGGTAAAAGCAGCCCAAATGACATTTGATAATAACCACCTTTGGTCAGGGCTTTGGTCCATTTTAACCCAAAAAAACATATTATGGACAGTTAGTCATACACCAGTTAACCCCTAGTATGTTTTTGGGGTTAAAGCGAACCAAAGCCTGTTTTGCCCGTCCCTTTCCTGGGGCACCCCAGATAGCTGTGTGAAATCCCCCAGGATTACAGCATGACAGGAAGGGAAGCAATCTATTTATTAAGAATAAATCAGCGGGCATACATTTGTACAACAGGCTGTTCTGATTGACCGGAAGACTGCGTATGCACCCTGGGAGTTAGGTAAGATAACCGCCAATCCCCAGACCAAAACCCAGTTGAGTGAAAAATGTGGGTTTTGGTCCACTGTAAGTGTCGAAATTGCTTGATGCAGGTAATCCCATGATGTGCACCTGACTCAGGGGCCTTTTGAGGGCCCTCTGCCCTGGGCACCCTGAATTCATGGTGCTAATAGCCCAGCATGCTTTCTGTCTGAGAACAAAATGGTGAGCTATTTTTTTACTTTTGGTCCCTCTATACAGCTCCATTGCTCAATGGATCCTGCACAGATGGTGCACTATGTGATATGGATTAGGTAATGCTGGATGTGGCTAGTCTGTGGAAGAAGAGCACAGGTTATCCACCCAAACACAATACAGTTTGGCATAATGTACGTCTGCATAAGCCCTGAAAATAAGATGCTGATATTTGCATGTACTTATAAAGTGTCTCTTCAGGGTCATTTCTACAGATGGGCCCATGACACCCCACTGTTAAACGTCTGATCTTCTCTGCCTGCTTTAGACTAGGCACCAAGAGCTCTCACGTTGGATGGTCAAGCGATGCCCATCACTTTCAAATCAGCAAGGGAGCCTGTCCCTTCATGACTGGAGGAAGTGTCATGTTCAGGAGCCAGTAGGAGCCCAAGGGTTGACAGCAAAAGACCCAATATGCTAAAGTGACCAGGACTTCAGTGGATCCCTTTTTATTTTGTCAATGATTTCTTTTGAAAAAGAAGATTTTATTTTTACAGGCTCTCAAATAGTTTCAGTGGAGTGGATTCATTGTTTTAATATATCGGAGGGTAGGGATCATGTCAAATTAACACAACCTGTCAAGCTGACAAAGTCTAGTTCAGTTCTTTAAAAGCTGAGAAACTGACTTCCGACTACAATAGTTCACAAAAGAGAAAGTGATAGCTAAAAACCTGGATGATTTGATGACAGAACCTTTAGGTCTATGGCGTTGATTCAGTAAGTGTTGAAAAAAATTCTCATGGTAGTAAAAAAAATCACTTTATGCGAAAAAGCCAGAGAATTTTACTGTTGCCAAATCACTAGCTAGGAAGACAATGAAAGTCAATGGCTCCTTTCTAAGGAGTAAAAAAGTGCCATTGCCTTTCATTGAATTCCCATAAAGTACATTTTTTTACTACCATCAGAATTTTTTGCTGCTCTTACTAAATGGAGATCTACAGTATGTGTTTAGACCCTTTTAAACATGTATCAAGAAAAGCCTTGCATTTGAGTTCCATGTTCTGATCTTAGGTTTGTTGGATTGTTGTCCTTTTAGATCACATCTCAAACACAAACAGAAAAAATTAAAGAACTGGTATTCCCTTGGCAGTTTAAAATATACCAACAAACCCCCCCTAAAGGAAACCAGAGATAATGCCTATAAGTGAAACAGACAATTGCATGTAGTCAGCCTTGCTCTTAATGTAATCAGTGCTATGCCTGTCCCAATGGCAGTACTCTCAGAGATTAGAGACCTCATGCACATGAGAGACATAATGGCGGCCATATGGTATTCACATGAATTGGCAAATGTTTTTAATAAAATGTTAGACCAGGGTATATGAAGGTTCCTTGGCTGGCTTCGCTATGTGCTGGGGTATTTGTATATATACCCCCACCCCCTACCAGTACTAGTAGCACTTCATAAAATGAGAGCTTCTACAGACTTCTCCCTACAAATTTTTTATCATGTCTTCCTTAGTCCTACGCCTCTTGACTGCAGCCAGCCACAAGCGACACACAGAAAATAATCACAGGGAATAGAGATGCCTTTAATCATACAACTATGTGCAATGTGAAAATAATGTTACTGTTCCATTAGCTTCAGATCGAGAGATGGTTTATTCCATGCTTGTTGGAAAAAAACAAATACCAGATAAATATGGTAAAGGCAATGTAACCAGACAACGGGCAACTCTGGGTAACTGTTACGACCAGTATAGTTTTCATTTGCCATCTATGAACCTAGTGAGGAGATAGAGAAGAGTAATCCATGAAAAATAGTGACCCGTGTCAGTTTGATTCTATTCTTTAAAAAAATGAGTGCCTCTAAACTCAACACTACACTACATCTCCTGCTTCTGATTGGGTTTTGAGACTGAGAGGTACTCAAGGTGGGTTTTCCAGGTCTTCTATTTTTTTTCAAAAATAAATACCGTACATAACAAACTGTATTAATCTATTACAGAGTATTTAATACAATGTGGAGAGGAACATGGCTAACATCATCAGTTAACCTTAATCATTGTTTGGTCACACTTTTTTACCAAAAAATTAATGGTCATCATGGGGAGCTACAGATGGTAGAGGTGACCAGCCACTGACAAGCCTCTGGTAGACATGACATCCAAACCTTTTCCATTAGCTCAATTACCTTTTTGGTTGCCACAAATCTTAAAGTGGACCAACACCCAGGGGTGATCGGCCCGGAAATCTATAAGATTCCCGGGCCGATCACCTCCCACCCCGCGGGACATCCGAGATCGGGATGTCCCGCGGGGTGAAACCCCCCAAAAACCCCAAAAAGACCTTACTTGATCCGCCGCCTCTTCCGCCGCCTCCCGTGCGCCACTCCAGACGTGCGCGCCCCCGCGCCGGCCCTCTGTGAATGGCCGGCGCGGGCGCCGAGAGTGACGCGCGGGAGGCGGCGGCGGCGGAAGAGGCTTGTACGTTCCTGTCCCCCGCCTAGACGTTGGCGGGGATTGGCTGCGGCGTTCACGTGGGAGCGGGGAGAGGTGAGTTTTTTGGGGTTTCTGGGGGGTTTCACACAGCGGGGCACCCCCGATCGAGGTGCCCCACCGAAGTGGACCAAAACCCAGGATAGTCAAAATCCTGGGTGTTGGTCCACTTTAAGTAGTAAGACTAAATACTGACAATGGGGTCAGACACAGCAAAAAGAATCCAATAGTACAATAACTAACCTACACCTTGGTCCAGAATTATTAGATATTATCATGTTCAAAGTGATTTCAGTACCGAAGTACCAAACAGTAAGAAGAATACTTTTTCCAATTTGGTGGACTTTCCCCAGCAGACCTCATATCAAAACCATCATTAAGGCATAAGGATCCCCTGCCTTCCTGCAGCGACTCCTGTGGCATCTATCGGTGCTGGTGTCTCTAAAGGCACAAAGGGTGTCAAACAAAGGGGGGCATGTACGACGGAGTTTAGGATCAGGCTAACGCACCCATAGAGACTAATTGATGTCTTGTTCTGGGCTTGTAATCCACACACACCCACTTTGGGGACAGAAGCTGGAACAACTGGGAGCTTACTGTGACACTGGGCCCTAAGCATATTGTCAGATACTGTTGTAGCAGCTGCAAGTAAGCAGGGTAGCCTTTTGCCTTAATGGCAGTTATAATCTGGTGGACTTCCCTATTGAGGCTTAAAACCAAATAAAATTTCATTTTGTAATGAATGGGGAAGTCTCCCCATATTTTGTACTGCCACCACTATTCAATCCCAAAGACACTCAATGATTTTCGTCTAAATCAACCTGATCATAAGATACCAGTTAGGAAGTGAGATTATCTCAATGGGGTTACAGACAGCAAAGACATATTTAATTAGGCTGATTTAGGGCAAAAAGTAGGAAAAATCTCACTTTAACTTACTAGAATGGATTACCATGGGAAACTGACTGCCTATACAATAAATCATCTTTACAAACACTTACGGCCTTATTTATCAAGGGCTAGCGCCAGGTAGTGTCTGACGAGCGCCAGGTACCGCCAGCTAATGGCGGCTACCGAATCAAGTACGCCCGGCGGCGGTCACAATGACGCATTTATCACGCTAAATGAGGCTAGCGCCGGCGAGAGCGTCAGCTAGCGCGGGATTCATCATGTAGCCGACTGCAACGAACAGCGCCGCTGCTAATCCCATGACAGCGACAGGTATGACCTGGCGCTCCCTGGCGTTGTCCAATGCATTTCAATGGAGCAATCTTTAAATAATCATAATTAATTGCTATTAATGTTTTTTTTTTTTTTTTTTTTTTTTTTTAATGTCAAAAATTCTGTGACCACTTCTGCAATGTTAGGATTTTTTTTTAAGTAAAAAAAAAAAAATGTGCAGAATTGATATTACAGGTCTGATATTAATGTATTCATATTACAAAATGTTTAGAAAAACTTGTATAATTTTTACATTAAAAAAAAAAGGTTGTTTGGGGGTTAAAAACTACTTTACACACATCGCCGCCAGCGCTCTGGGGTTTAAACAAGGAATTCACAGCGCGAGAAATTTTTGAGCGTGATTTGTTAATGAATCTGCAGCAAGCCGTTCGCTCTGGCCATTCGCTGTCAGGCGCACCCATACAACGCGGAACCTGTGAAACAGCGACCCCTAACCCCGTATTCAACATTACCGCACACCAACTGAGTCGCTGTCAACAAGCAAACCCCGGCCAAGCACAGCGAACACTAGCTGGCGCTGTGAAAATCACACTACTGGCGCTCATCTGTCGCTACCTGGCGCTATTAATGAATCGGCCTCTTATTCCAAATGCACCTATTGAATGGCACTAAAGGCAGAACCCAGGTCCATTGGCACTCCTCTACCTATTCTATTAATCTATTAACTGGTCTGATTTTTAAAAAATTTTTTTGCAAGAATTGGTTTTCCTGGACAGAGTTTACCAACTCATCTCAGCACTATCTTCCACTGCCCTTACTCTCTAGTCAGTATATGTATAAGGGGACCCTTGCTATTTCAGCCTTACACCATTTACCCTCCCTATTTTTTTTTTATTTCATCCTATTCACTTGATTAAATTCATGTTCAATGGCCCTACTTTGCCACACATAACCATTCTGAAAATTGTTTGTGCTTAGTGGGTCCACTTGGGAGCTACCTTCTACAAAAGTGTACTGTTACTGCAATCTTGTGTGTGTTGCCTACTCTCGTTACACCGTGCTCTGACTTGAAATGTTTTACTGTTTACATTCTTTCAGTCATTGATAAATAATTTTAAAACCCAAGATCATTTAACCTTCTGGATTAGGTAACCATGCTACACCAGATCTGTGGATATCTTGCAGCACAATTTTGAGTAAAGACTTAAGGCCTGTTTGCAATGGTGAGGAAAGTATAAGTTCTTACAAGTTACATTTAGCCTTTTTGGGGGGTTGACCAGACAAAACTAATAAACAGGAATAGTAGGATTGATCCAGCTTAGACTACATTATATACATTGGGTGTGTACTACAGGCTATGTAGAGTTTAAATGTTGTCCATGGTGCTGAACCTGTTCAGCAACAGCAATAACATACTGGTATATTCAGGGGGAAAACATCTCAAATACTAATAAACTAGTGCTAGACAGTAACTGAAGTGCAACACACTCCCGACTAACCCTCATCCAACAGTCCAAATGCAAATATATTTACCAAAACAAAAACCATGGCCTCGATTCAATAAAGGTAGAAAAAAATTCTCATGGTAGTAAAAAATTCAGTAGAATCTCAGGTACCACCAGTGGTACACGTACCATTGGTTGGGAAACCCCCTCCTAGACCCATAAAAGAAGAAATGATGACATGGTGCAATTTAGAAGGTCCAGCAATCCATAGGTTTGATAACTTGTGAGAAAAATCCCACCTAAAGCATTAGATATAGGCCTCGATTCAATAAAGGTAGAAAAAAAATTCTCATGGTAGTAGAGATTCAATTCATGAGAAAAAAGCCTGAATGTCACTGTTACTGAATCACTAGATAAAAAGACAATGAAAGTCAATGGCAGCTTTTACTACAGTGTAGAAAGGAGTAAACAGTTCTCTACTTTTCTTAGGAGTAAAAAAGTGCCATTGACTTTCATTGTCTTCCTAGCTGGTGATTCAGTAACAGTGACATTCTCAGGCTTTTTTCTCATGAATTGAATCTCTACTACCATGAGAATTTTTTTCTACCTTTATTGAATCGAGGTCTATATCTAATGCTTTAGGTGGGATTTTTCTCACAAGTTATCAAACCTATGGATTGCTGGACCTTCTAAATTGCACCATGTCATCATTTCTTCTTATATGGGTCTAGGAGGGGGTTTCCCAACCAATGGTACGTGTACCACTGGTGGTACCTGAGATTCTATTAGGTGGTACTCAGCGAGGGAGTTGATTGACAAGCACCTCAATCTGATCTGCTGCCGTCTATACTTGCCCAAGCCTGATTTACTCCATAAATACAAAACATATACAAAAGGTTTTGAAAACCTTTTTTGTACACATAGTTTGCATGTGCGTTTTAACACAGTTTTAGGTAACTGACAATCACTATGTACCACCCAGGGTGTACTTGAGATACTTAGAAAAAGGTAAGTGGTACTTGAAAAGCTGAGGCCCCCTACCCCAAGAGATAGAGGGTATTAAAAAAGTAAAGGTTTTGCTTCCACAATCACAAATTAGGTTTAATATCAGCATCTAACACAACTCTTAATTACGCTGTATCGGGCCATTATTTCGGAGATATAAATACATATAAATATATATATATATATATATATATATATATATATATATATATATATATATATCCAGGGCATGGGTGAGAAGAATGAATAGCACTGCAGTGGTCACATTCCGCTATTTTAAACAAGGCAGAACATCTAAACTGGGCAGAACAGACAAAAAGCCATAATAACTCTAAAAACCTCAACCAAAGGTATGCACAATATGAGGAATTTGGGATACTGGAACATTACAATATGAATATGTAAATTATAATTTAATCAAATAATTTTATCATACATGTATACACACACACAGGAAAACAGATGTATTAATGGCAAGTGGCACTTGACCAGAATCATAAGAAGGTACTGAGGATAAGCAAGTTTAAAACTTGTCTTAAATAGTATTCCAATATTTACCATGAAATATAAAGCTGTACTCAGTTATGTCTTATATATATACCGTATATATATTTTTTCTATTGCAGACGTAATATCAGTTACTACATATGCCACATATTGCTATTTTATAATTATTTTTTTATATTATTATTTATTATTTTATAATTACTATACTACAACATACAGCTGTTATGCAGATAAACAAATAAGTATTTACAGAGCACAAATAGCAAGGAAAAGGCCGTGTGTTGATTTTTATGATGTCATTCAATTATGAAATGGACATTTAGAAAAAACACCTATAATACATTTTTTGCAGGGTATACAACAAAAGTAGACAACTAATGTACTGAAAATTGTATATCGCAGTTATACATCGCCTTCGATTAGATTGTAAACACATATCTCTATTTTCAGTATTGTTGTTTGCTACTTGCTATAATCTTTGAGCTATTTGCGCTACCCTATAACTTTGTACAGCGCCATGGAAGATAATGGCACTATATAAACTAACAATAACAATAATACAGCAAAATGCTTTGTTGTCGTCTGGAAGACTAGTTACCTTTACTGCAATGTATAACTATTTCAAATATATATATATGTACCAAGCCAAACATTTCCAAACATCTTATCTGCATATGTCAAGTCCCCCTTAACACAAAGGTGCACAAATATATAAGGCGAAGCCAATATCTGGGCTGGTTACGACCAGAAAAACTACAAATGTACATGGGATACGCTGACACGTCTAGCCAGTGGCCCTATAAAAAAGTCTACAGAGTTAACATGTTTTCCATAAATATAATTTATAACTCAGCTGTAAAAATCACTTCCTAAACACTTATCTAACATCCCAAAATCTGCAAGTGATATGAGCCATTTAAATGGCCAGAGAGGGAGAAAACTTGGTGATTTGGTGTACATATATACAGCTAATGGTATATATATATATATATATATATATATATATATATATATTCAGTATTTATACTGTATTACTAAAAACCTTCATATCTCAAAGGTTTAAAGCCATTTTCCTGCATATATTTATCTCCTAAATTAATCCCTTATCAATCATTTATAATCCCATAGATGGATGACCAGTTTTTTGAACACCTCCACTACAGAGGCCTGGTATTCAAATCAAGTCTTAATGAATAATTCTCCAAAAGCAAATCAATTCTTAGATCTAAGATGCTCATGCTCATGTTCAGAGTAGAACGATTGGGGGCAACTTTGCTTACACCAAGGGTTTACACTCAAAACCCAAAATGTATAGAGTGATCGGTGAGCCACCAGCCACTGGATAAAGAAAAATAAACAGTCTACAAGTCTACAGCAGGAAAAAAGGTTCTACGATGGGCCCGAATTCCAAAAGATTCCCCTGAGTTTTTAATCAGAGTTTCAGGGTCAGCTTCCCAAGTGAGGTGAGGCTCCATTCTGGTGTGATAAGGAGCCATTTTGTGTCTAGGCTGAAGAAACGCTTTCGAATCAGCACGATGGCATTACAAGATACAACCCTTACGCTTATCACTTGCCCTATTTTTTTTCTAATATATATATAAAGATTACGAAGCATCAGATGGGTGTTTTATCCCAAGGACTAATTTCAAACTGGTTTGGTGGAAAATATTCTTTAGGATCTTAAAGGAAACTGTGATTACGCTAATTTGCCTATATGCAATCCACATGCACCACGCACCGCCCACCTACCCGCTTCAATTCCCCACAGGCTAACTACTAACTGCTGATAAAATGAAGGGGGCAATTTTGCCGCATTCTCTCTAAATGAGGAGTAACTGTCTACCCGCCATGGTAAGAAAAAAAAAATCAAAAATAATGTAGCGCAAGAAAAAAAAATGCTGCAGTACTTATCGAATTGCCGGTACAAAGAGCTGTTGTCATAAAAGCTTAATATTTTCAAACTTTTTATGTCTTAGGGGCACGATAGCATATGGCCGAAGGCTGAGAAAATGGCGGTTTTGGTGGAAAATTCCCAGTCTTATTAAAGGGATTTTTCAGTCGGGGCTCCTCGGTGGCAGCTTTGAACTTTATTGAGCAGCTGTAGTATATGTAGTTGATAAAGCTGTTGAGCAACATGGCTTCTGAATCTTGTTTTTTTTTTATATATATATATTGATTTGTTTATAATACTCCATACACCGAAAACACCTAATTAAAGCTAAATGTTATGAAAATAAAGTATAAGAATATAGACTAGGACTATAAATCCCTCATTACCAGCCTCCCCATACACATACAAACCAATGGATAACCCTAACGCAAAAACAGCACACACCCAAGAGCTGACGTTCGTCCACAGCAGATATGTATCGAACCTTTATACTAAATGATCCTCCATTTACTGCCCAAATATTATGCTGCTGTCAATGACACAAAATCGCTGTATAGGGACCCTAATGCAACGCCATTTTGCTCGATACCTTGAGATCCATCCAGCGCGAAAAATAAGAAGCCGGAAACTTTGATCTCTAAATAAACAGTTTTTAACATGTTATTTTCCCAAGCTCTGTATAGCAACTAGGTGTACATGGGGGGATGTTGAAAAAAAATACACCAAACATTTTCACTGAAGCTTTTGATGGAAGGGCCGTATCCAGGAAGCACTGCTGAATGAAATGTAATTAGTCTATTAAAAAGCCATTTTGAGATACTCATGTGCAGATTGGAAGCTTGCTCTATAGGGTCAGGCCCTCAATCCCCCATCACTTAGCTTCCAGCCCAAAAACACCAAGGTTTCTGACACACGAAAATGAGATTTGCATGTGCACATCCAAACAATGCTTCGCTCGTATGTATTCCCGAGTATATGGTGACAGAGCAAAAGAGACACAGGAAGATCAGATAAATAAGGAACGAGAGATAGGTGAATAGATGGATAGATAGATAGATAGATAGATAGATAGATAGATAGATAGATAGAGACGTACATGTATTTAACAATTAAGTGCGGCCTAAAAATAGTTAAGACAAAATGAACCTGAATTAAAAAAAAACTTTATAACTTGCATTTTTGGAATGTGTAACCAATATACACACACAAACACACATATATATATATATATATATATATATATACATATATATATATATACAGCGCATTAATTAAACTTGTACACAAATCATTCTATTAAAACCTCTGAACTTTATATATATCTATATACCTACACACACATGCATACTAGGAGTACAAGTTATATTAACATAGCCATATATATATACATATATATATATATATATATATATATATATATATATCTACACACACATGCATACTAGGAGTACAAGTTATATTAACATAGCTATATATATATATATATATATATATATATATATATATATATACCTACACACAAACACACACATGCATACTAGGGGTACAAGTAAACATAGCTTTATATATATATATATATATATATATATATATATATATATATATATGTGTTTATATATGTTTATATGTATAGTTATATACAGTTAAACTTACATATTTTATATACACATATATGAGTGTATTGTACACACATTATTGATAGATTATGCATGCAGGGATACACTCACACCATACTAATAAACCCTCTGACCCTTTACGCACAATACCCATTTCCAATTACATTAAAATACATCCAATGTTTCCATGAAACCCTTTAAAATCGTGAATCTCGCTTCTTTCGCCATATATACGTACTTCATCAGAAACATTACAGATTTACTACTGTAAAAGCACATTCAATATAAAAATCTCATACTGTAGTATTATATATACATATATATTTATATAGAGAGAGAGATACACATATAGATAAATAAATATTATATTCAATGGCATATGCTAAACATCCTGTATAGATAAAGCATATAATCATCAGCAACAGTTTAACTTAAACAGTATAATCTAATAAGTATATAAAGAATTATCGCGGAAGTGGCCTACAGCCATAAGTAAATTTAAGGATCCCGTATGGATAAAGGAAAAAAAAATGGATCTGTACAATAATGAAACTATTCCCCCCCCCCAAAAGGTGTAGGTGCCCCAGGAGCCCTAAGTAAAAGTTGGGAGGAGGGAGGTAAGTCATCACTAAGCACAAGGTAAACTTTAACACTGAACAATCTAAAAACTGCAGCTCGGAAAGGCTGGGTGATCGCCAAGTCGAGAGCGTTTAATATTGCTCACTTTCATGATTAAACACGAGATTATTTCACCCGCTGATTCTCTCCAACCAAATGCCATTCTGATAGCGCCCCTCCTGTCCTCCCACCCATGTCTCTCCCAATTAAACTAATAAGCCTTAATTATTCTAAAAGCTTGGAACTCCCACATCAGGAGAAGAGAAGGGGGAGACACCTTCATTCCAAGTCTAATTGCCAAATCTATTTTTTCAGGGGGGTTAGGGAGGGGGAAAGGTAAAAAAAAAAACAAAAACAAGAATTGAAAGCGATACATGTGGGGATGCTATTTTTTGGGATACCCCCCTAAAAAGCCTCTCCTGTATTTTCTAAAGCTTGTGGTGTCTCGGAAAAGGAGCGCTCCTCTCTCTCTCTCTCCCTAAGACTCTCCCTCTCCCTCTCTCTTTTTTTTTCCCTGTCTATCGACCAGAGGAGCTGAATCCGCTGCCTCTGACAGCCAGAGATCAATACAAACATGAATAAAAGGCAGCAGTGGGGTTTGGCAGCGAGGCACACTCTGCCTGCCTCTCCTGCTTGCTAGCAGTGGATCGCGCCGATGTAGCTTACCGTCAGCACCTGCCAGGGACAGAGGCGACTTAAAGGGCCATGTGTGTTCGGAGCCGGCTCGCTGAAACAGAAAGGGGACGGAGAGCGGAACAAACATAGCAGCGTGCAGGCAGCTTTCATAACCCGATGAATTAGGCCAGGGTGCGCTGTGAGATGCGAGCGTGAGTGAGGGAGGGTGTGCGCGTGTATGTGTGTGTGTTTGAGTTGGGGGGGTGGCGTATGATGGAGAGGCGAGATTCAGGCTCAAAAAAAAAAAAAAAAATCGGTGTGTGCAGTGCAGGGGGGGAAAGGTGAGGGTGTGAGTGTGTCGCACAATCTCAGATTGTGGCGTGTGTGTGTGTTTGCGGAGTGTGTGTGTGAGAGTGTGTGTTGGGGGGTAGGATTATCGGCAGAGCATCAGTCCGGAGAAGGATGCTCTGCAGGATACCGACGTCTTCTTCACCTCTCGGATATTCATTCACCGGCTAAAGTCTTTTTTGTTGGTATTTTCTCTCTGCCTCTCCTCCTCTTTCTCTCTGGAGCCGGTTAATTTTACAATATGGCCCCCACGCATCCGAAGGCCCCCCCTTTTGCACAGCAGCACACACTGGCTGTGAGTCCCCGGCTATTCCATCTTACACTTCACAATATCTCCTCCTCTCCCCCTTCACTCCCTCCCCTCTTCCTTGTCTGATGACAGCTGTATAAGCGACCCCTTCGTCCCTCACAGACCTCCCCCCTGATGCCCAGTTTTTCCCCCTCCCCTTTCTGTCCACCTCTCACTCCCCCTTTTATCCCCCCTCCGCCCTGTCCACTGTTCACCCCCCCCCCCCCCTCTCCTTCCAGGTCCATTCCATGCACACAAAAGGAATTATTTCCCTTGGAATAATGGAGATCTCCAGGAGAGAGCAGGGACAGAGCACAGGCTAAATGGAGGGGCTCCTCCCCCAGCCACTGGACACCCATTCAATGCCAGAGGATGTACTCTGTTAGGATGCTCACACCCCTCTCTGAAGAGGTTAATGTATTGTAAACCCTCCTACATGTGCACCAAACACATGGTGTAAGGTGTCTTGCAACACTCATGGGGGTCTTACACGGTTTTGCTGTCTCACATAGGGTCCTGCTGTCTCACACTGTACCCTGCTGTCTCATACTGTTACGCACAGTGTCACGCTGCTACGCCTTGTCCCATGCTGTCTATTGCTGTCATAAACGTCATGCATGGCCCTGAACCAGCTGCCATTGCCCAATACTTTCCTGCCAAGTGACCACTTCCCTCTGTTTTACAACTTAGCTCCTCTCGCTTGCTATACCCAAAACGACTTACCCCATCTCATTAACCAGCTTGTCTCTTCTTGTTCCATAGCTCCTCCAAGGCTGTGCACTATCCTCTTCACATCATGGAAAAAGCTGGGCCTAGAATGCCCGCTGTACCAAGCTCTGAAAGCATACAAATCAATAAGTGTAAGAAAAAAACATAGTAAATATCTGCGTGTTTTCTGTCAAAAGTTCCTACACACAGCCTCCCACTCACCTACCGGCTGGGGCTGGTGCCACTTATCTGCCACCCTCACTAATACTTTTACTTTCTATATCCCATAGAGTTTTATTCCCTCTTCCCTTACCTTCTCTGCTATTGTCTCGTTTCTGCTTATCTATTCTTCCTTTCTTTCTTTCCTTCCTTCCTTCCTTCCTTCCTTCCTTCCTTCCTTCCTTCCTTCCTTCCTTCCTCCTCCCTTCCTCCCTTCCTTCCTTCCTCCCTCCCTTCCTTCCTCCTTCCTTCCTTCCTCCTTCCTTCCTTCCTTCCTTCCTTCCCTCCCTCCCTCCCTCCCTTCCTTCCTTCCTTCCTTCCTCCCTTCCTCCCTTCCTTCCTTCCTTCCTTCCTCCCTTCCTCCCTCCCTCCCTTCCTCCCTCCCTTCCTTCCTTCTTTCTTTCCTTCTATCCTTTCCATTTTCTTTTTTTTCTTTCTTTTTCTATTCTTTTCTTTAATGCCCTTATTATCTTGCTATTTTTCATTTTGTATTCTTCCTTATCTTCTTCTTTGTTTATCTCTATTCTCTCCTTTTTCCTTTTCTTCTCTTTTATTTTTTTGCTTTTACTTTGTTTAGTTTCCTTCTCTTTGTTCCAGCTTCTATAATGCTATTTCTATATTCATTATTTAGTATATTGAGATACCTGGAGGGTTAGCCAGATAATTTATTTGATTTTGCAGAGTTTCGAGAGCTTTTGATAGAAATTAAAATATTTACCACGCTGTAAAAATCATGTACCTTACCCTTAGAACTATCCTATTGCAGTGTTTAGTGTTAAAGTCCCTTAAAAGCTCTAAAACCTCAGCCTCCCCAGAGGCTTAAAAATCATTAGGATAACCCCCATAGTTGCACAGTCATGCAAGACATTAAGTTTAATCTCGGAAACCTCTGCCTACATTTAGTGCTGCAGTGCTTTACAGAGTGCACAAAAGGACATACAAGCACCCCCATCCCACAACTGAGCACAAATGAATATCCCAAGCATACATTCACCAGTTTACCTACCAGGATGTTTTCGTATTGTGGGAGGATATGCAGTGGCGTAATTAAGCGTGACCAGGCCCTGGTGTAAACATTAAATGGGGCCCCGTCATGGCCCATACAGTTACCCTTTTTACTGTAATTTTAATTTAAGTAGATACAAAATATACAGCAGAGACAATAGTGATCCTTGAGCATTATTCAATAAGAGCACAAATCTGATAAATAAGGTGGAGGAGCCACAATGATGAGGCCATCTGACATTATGGGGCCCGGTGCAGTCGCTACCTCTGCACCCCCTATAGGGATACGTGTTCACAAATAGTGTGAGGGAAGGGAGGTGTCGTACTGACCCACCGGAGGTTCCTCCAGTGGTCCCCAGGCACTAACCTAGGGCTACCATCAGGGCAATACAAGAGTATTGCCTGGAGTGTTCTCTCTGCATGTTTTATATCTTCAGTGAGTTACATTTGTTGTTTGGTCAATAAAAATCTGATTTTATTCTACGACAATTTAATTTTGTTTTAGCTGAAGGGTGGGCTCCAAGGAAAAATTCCTCTGGTTGGCCCCAAGAATGATTTTCTCCAGGGGGCCCAAGGTGCTTCATTCCGACCCTGGTTATAGGTTAGCATCACATGGGGTCCTCTTTAACCCTTCCTCCTCTCCTCTTTCTTTTGTAATGTAAACTTTAGATTGAGATATATTATTGTATAGTACAGGAAAAAGAGGTAAGTACAGGAGAACAGTTAAACAAACGCTTAACATTACCATCTGTATATCTACAATATACAATATTTTACCAATCCAAATAATCAAATGATCACTACTGGTGACCAGGGCCTCACCCCTGGCATGTTGCGCAATATGTTATGCCCGGGTAATGAGCAAAATCTCGATAATAAACATTAAAGGTTATTGTTTTCCTTTGTTTTGCCAAGTACATTGTCAAGGAATTCTCTGCAGGGATAAGTAACATATCTGGAACAAGGATATAAAGAAAGGATTTAATAAACACATATAATATATATATATATATATATATATATATATATATATATATACAGTATAACACAACGTTATGTCTGTGAAGGTCAAAGTATATGCAACTGGACTTGTAGTATTTTTCTTTTGCCTTCTCATCCCATTTACTTTTTCAAATAAAGACAACCATACCATACCTAGTACTGGCCATCCATCATGCATTGCATTGCGTAATCTCTGCTCTATAATAACCAGACCCATTATCATATTTGACCATATAAAATAGTCCATTCAATTGTACAATCAGATTGTAAAATGTTTAGACTGGAAATGAAAAGTTAATATAACAATCACCATGTATTATGAGGGCTATGGTTTTGCATGTACCAATGGGTATCGGGCAATACCAAGCCTTTTTTTTTAGACGTAAGTCAGTAATATCTGGCAAAATGACTCCCTTATTTTTGGGCTAATGGCTGGTTTCCACGAATCGATTGTGATCAGAAAATCACTATAGCAACCACAATCAGCTGAGATTGGATTCATGGAAATGTCCATTGTGATTGAGCGATGAATAAGAATGAATGAGAATTCATTCGTTGGTGGAGCGTTGTTTTATTTTGGCTGACATAATATCATAATATTTCATTTTTCATTCATATTCCTATTTCATTCGTTGCTTTACTATTGACATGCGGAAACAGAAAATGACCACAATGGAGAGCACAGCTCGAGCATCGCTCTAACAAACCCTTAGCCAACAAATCTTTTGTGTCCAAATGCAAGTTGTTCAATCAAATTCGAGTCCTGTGCTCGAGATTGGGTTTTTTCCCAATTATCTTTGGACTGGTATTCTTAATGATATTTTCGCAATTCACATTGTAGGTTTTCTTTATTTTATTGGATATGGGCTCTGAACCAGTTTCTTCACAATGGCCATTGGACGTCTGAATAGAGACACGAGGGTTGCCCCAGTGGGCCCTTGATAAGGATCTTTAATAATATGTGATATAGGTATACAGTGGTGAAATTGTACACAATTCTTATTTGGTGTTTTTTCTTTGTTCCTGTGACGCAAACCCTGCAACCTGCCAAGGTAACTTCCTAATACAACCATTGTACCTGACTAATAAAATGATTCTAGTCTATTATATTCTAATTATTGGTTATCATACCAACAGAGGAGTATCCATATTGTTCCCTGTTTTGCAATGTAATATCTCTAGCCCATGCTATGGACAGCTGCCATGCCTAGTACACACTACTTGTGACCCAACCTCTTGTCTCCACCTCTTTTCCTTTAGATCGTAAGCCCACAAGGGCAGGGCCCTCACTCCTACTGTCACATGTGACTTGTGATACCTGAATACTAGGTTAATGTAACCCCTCCTACAAAAACTCTAAAAACACTCATAGGGGTCTTACACGGTCTTACAGTCTCACATAGATTCCTGCCTTACCTTGTGCAGTGCCATGGAACATGATGGAGCTTTTTATACAAACAATAATAAGTGCAGTCAACCTACAGGTATGTTTTAGGAGGAAAGCTGAGCAGCTGGAGGGCATGGGTAGAACATTGGTAGAAACAACCTATAGCAATAAAAATAAAGGTATTAATAATGATTTTTCCCATATATCTGCTACTAATTTTCTCCTTGAACTTTATATTTCCACCTGTTTTAAATGCTTACATGACACCTACCGTACCTGCCTGCTCTTCCTCCTCACCAACCGCACATTGCTGACACCCTATACCCTTTACAAACATAGTCCAGTACCTGTAACACTGTGGGTCTTTTTCCATTTACGTACTTTTTTTCTGAAATTTTGGCTGTATTTCTGTTGATTTTCTCCCTTCTATCCGATGTGTTCTGTCTGCCCGTTTTTCTCTTCCCTGTTCTATTCCCCCCTCTATTTTCTTCCCTACTTTACCCCTCACCTGCCCCCCTTTATTTTCCCTGGCTTGCCTTTCATTAGCTCTCCCTAGCTTTCCTCTCTTGCTTGCCTCGTTCCCTTGCTCTGCAGCGTGCGGAGACGGGAGTTAATTCATTACAAAGTACATTTGAGTTGCTAAAAAGAAAATCAATTCTTTCATCGAGCGGCTGGTACGGAGTGATTGAGGGGGCGCGGGTGGGGGGGATTCGAGGCAGAGTAAGAGAGATGTGGAAAGCAAAGAGTTAAAGGGACCTCAGCCCATCTGACATTCTGTGTCACAAAATGATGGAAGCCGCATGGATCGATACTGCTTCCCCTCCCCCCAGACACGGCTCTCTGGTTCTCTCTTACCCTCTGTCTATTTCTCCATCCCTCTTTCAAAGCTTTTTTAGTTTACCTGTCTGTTGCTATACCTCTTTCTTTCATTAGATCTGTCCTTTTAGCTTGTTTTTTCTTTATCTGTTGCATTTTTTGGAAGTCGTTACAGCATACAAAACTATCATCCTTTTTCCTGTTTTTTTTTTCTTTTTTTACTTTTCTTCTTTAACAATTGTGAACTCTGTAATTAACCTTTTTTGTCTCTTATCATTACATATGTCGCAATCAGTCCTGATTTCTTTTTTAACCCTTTACTTGTCAATCGCTACAGTCTACCTGTCTGCCTTTAAGACCAACTCCCTCTTCTTTAGCTTTTTTCAATGCCTTGTTCTTTGCAAAGATTTTAACCACTTTTTTTTCTGTCCTCTCTTCTTTTTTAGATACCCTCTGCGGCACCTTATTCCCATTTGCTAACCCTCACCCCAGAACTCTTACCTTTGAAATTTACTTTTGCTTTCAGCACAACCCAATTTCCACAACTAAGAATATGGCGTATTTCAGAACTTAAAGGGCTGGTCACTGCACTATAGTATTGATGGAAGACTGCTATTAGCCCTTCACCAGTGAAAGAACAAGTCTTCAAAATATCCTTCATTCTGAGGTTTCTGCGCCTTCAAGAAAACACGATTAGCAATGTACGGCTGTTATAAAAGCACGCTGAATATGACAACAAATAAAGAAGTTGTCCAATGAATATTTAAGTGCTATTAAAAAAAGTACTATTACTCATTTACATGATAATAATGAAAAAATAAATGATAAAATAATAATACAATAAAATCAGCTATCATATATTTCCCTAAAATAGCACATTTACATATTTTAAAATGTATTTAAATTGCAAACTTTTGTTTCCAATTTTTTTTTTCTCTTCGAAGAAATCAATAGGCTTATTCTTCACAGTGTTGCGTTAGAAGCAAAGATATAAGCAGTGAAACATAAAAGCACAAGAGTAGATCAAGAGTAGATAAATAATAAAAGCATTTCTTTCAGGAACAAAACAGAATTTGGAAAAAATGGTAATAATAAATCTATAAAATAAGGAAGGCTAAAATGTGTTTTAAAATTGAAAGGGAAAAGTAAGATAGAAAATAGGATTAAAAAATGCTCACTGAATAAATGGCTGTTAAACAAAAATGCTACAAATATACAAATTAGGCGGGGGGGGGAGAAAATACAAATGAATAAAAAGAGAATGTTTAAAGAATTTCTAAAAAAAGGAATGCCCTCCCCCAAAGAGAAATATATATATATATATATATATATATATATATATATATATATATATATATATATAGAAAAAGTATGAAATTGCGTGTAGCTAAAAAAAAGACTTTGCTCATATTAGATGAAAAAGAAAATAAAAAAAATCTATCTTTGTGTTGAAGACTTATGTAGGTTTTTTATGATATATATAAAGCATCAGGGACAGCAGGAGAGGGGGAGGGGGTGACCTCAGTGTCAAAAGATTTTAATAACGTGGGCACTTCTATCTAGTCTCCCCTTCTAACCAAGCTGAAATGATGGTGCCGCAGAATCTGGTACAAACGTAACATCTGTAAGCAAATGTATGGCCACCCCTACAACTGCTACAATTAGCGTTGTTAGCGAATTAACATTCATAATTATCATGATAAAGATAGATCGATTTACAAGTAGCATATCAATCACCTGTGTGCATAAAGTACAACTTTTTGAGATGTATGTATATAAATATATATATATATATATATATATATATATATCACCTCTAATAATATAAAATTAATATATGGCGACACTGTCATTTTCTCTAACTACATATTCTCAGGCAACTGCATGGGGTACATGTAAATTCTGTTGGTATTTTAGACAGGAAACAAGATGAATGCTTTTATAAAGTTTGCAAATTGTTGTTGAATATGTACATTTGATATTTAAATATGCTATAATTCTGGATGTGCACATGTGTGTGTGCATATATATATATATATATATATATATATATATATATATATATTTACATTTTTATATAATCACATGTATGTTGACCGTTACCTTCGATACACAGCAGTATATACACAGATACACGTTGCAAAAACTCTGCTGTAGAAAAACATAAAATGAAATAAAATAATTATTGTTCCATATACAGTCTATTAATATAACATATATTATTAATCTAACTAAGCTATGGCTATAATATATAAATATATATATATATATATATATATATATATATATATATATATTCTTTAAATGTAGTACATACATAGAATATACATTTACAGATACAGTAGGTATTTACATCATTGTTATATTGTGAGTTCCTTTAAGAGACAGGGACCAACGTCAATGCTTTTATGTTGTCAGACATGCCAACAGAATATACAATTGCAGTAAAGTGGATATACATAATAAACACGTGCAGTAATTGGTATGATTTGCCAGCAGTTTCACATGACCACAGTTAAATACGTATCAAAAGTTTTTTTTTCACTTGTTGGGCTGGGGGGGGGGGGGGGGCATTGTCCTCTTTTATACGATTGAATATGTTATTTTTTTGCATATTATATATTGATTGCTTTTGATCATACATATATGTAATATGGCCATATAGATGTTTGCCTTCTCAGAGACAGGTAAGTACTTTAATGTCTACACATAATTACATAGCTTTGTACATGCCTACAATAAGAAGAGCCAAATTGAACAATTAAAAGTGGAACTCGCAGAGACAGGAGAGGACAGGAGGGAGAAGGTGGGGTGGGAGGGGGAGTGAAGAGATGGACATAGAAGCTAAAGAGGTGACACAAGGCATCTCGTGTGCGCACAACTGTCCACTAGATATTTATATTTCTCTGTTCTGTTTATTCATTTCGCAAAAACGGAACTGGCAAAAAAATTCAAACGTGCCTTTTGACCCCCGCCCCCTCCCTTGCCAGGCGACTTTTATAGGAAACCATCAAAAGGGGGTCTGTACGCGTGGTGAGTGCGTGTAGACACAATGACCTAACACTAATTTTCACAAGTCACTGCGTGCAGCCTCAGTAGACACAATGAAGGGTGAGCAGTAATCATTAACACACATGCGAACGCTCAGCGAGGGGCTACTGGATGCATCCCATTGTGTGGGGTCTTAATTCTTTTCTGATCCCATCACCCCGGCGTGTACACACACACACACACACACACACACACACACACACACACACACACAAAGGACAGAAAACCTAGAGCAGCATCAGCACTGCCACACTAATGCCCGGCAGGGGATGGTCAGCACTCAATGGGTTAACCCCTTCTCTGCTGGAGAGGCCAGTATCCTAACAGGGAAAAGGTTAATTGAGGGGTAACCACTGATTTTCCTGCAACCCCAGAGCTGGAAAAGAAAAATACAGCACACCATCTCACTGCGTATTATTCTTGGCCAATGTATCTTCCTTGGACGTGTGTGTGTGTGTGTGTGTGTGTGTGTGTATATATATATATATATATATATATATATATATATACACACACACATAGAGTTCTACAGATAATAATGAGCCCCTTACTAAACCACTTTAAAAAGTCCCACCATTGACTTTTAAATGGCAAATGTGACCACTATTTATTATTTGCCCTTACAAACTGTGTTACCCCTCCATGTTATAAGTGTTGCTATTTTTAAACAATTTTCTGTTCTTTGAAAGTGAGAGAAGGAGATGAGGGGCAACTGCAATCACATTTGCTTAGACGACGTCAAGTGATGTTTCGATACACAAATCCCAAATCAAAATTTACGAAGCAAATGGTGGCGTATAACAAAGCGACAGATAAACATGCCGTAACGCTAAGACGAGGCTTTAAAGCAGCAGCGAGATGGATTCTGATATTTACCACACAACACCAAGATGATTATCAGTTACAAGAACATACCGAAACGCAGAGATATACAGCGATACGTCTTTTTATGTATTTAATGTCGGCAATCATAGGAGGCTTGTGCCGCAATAACGCATCAAGTCAGAGGAATAAGATGTACGATGCCGATTGTAATTAGTATGTGTGGTCATATGAAGGTTCATGGCCAGCTGGAATGAGGTATGGAGGATTCTGCTGCAATGCTGGACAATGGTGTTACACTGGTTTATTATGCAGAAAGCCCCCAAAGGAAAAGTAGAGCAAAACTGGAGCAGTCGGGAAAGCAAACCAATTTCTGTCCTCATGTAACAGAATCTGATCAGAGGTTATGGACATATGCTTCAATTTACCTACACCTTAACTTGCTCTAGTCTTGATATCTGAGCCCCAGTGTTCAGGGTTGGTACCTAAAAGGCACTGATGTTATAAACACCATGGGCCTGATTGACAGTGGAGGCCACTTTCCGCTAGTTTAAGCCAAATTATTTTTGGCAATCACCAACATCGTTGCCTGAAATCGGGTGCACAAGCATGAACTGGCTGGAGGAACTCATATTGGGACAATGTTCTACCAGTTGTTGAGGGTTTGTCTGGTTATGGAGCTTTTTAGTTGGGTAGACTGAGAAGGTGCTTGGGTAGGCACCTTGTAGTAGTTTGGGAGCACTGTTGATGAGCTATTGCGTAGCTGGAATTTAGGCTCTGAATCCATCTGTCAACATCCAAGAATATGGGGGGATTATATGTGTTTGATTTATGGGATTATATTAAAAATGGTAAATATGTTTGAATAACATTATAGTTTTATATGTATCTTTGTATTTTTGATTTTTAAGTACACAAGCCTTTTTTCCTTCTCTTTGGGAAAAACAATTTGAAATGTGGACCCACCAGCAATAACGACCCAGCAAGCCACTTACCTGATGCCTGTCCCATGTGGACCTCCTCTATTTCCAGCAGCATAGGGTAGAAGCCAAAGTAGGGCTTCAACATTTACAATTTTTTTCACATGTTCTGCTGGTTTAGGACGCTTTCCAATTTCTTCAGAGCAAAACACCAATTTTTGAGTTTACAGTATAAAAGCACAGCTAATGCCCTGTAACATGATCAGGACAGCAGCAGACACGTCCCCAGGGATGTAAGAAAAAAGAAATGACAGATTTTAAGATACCTTCACAAATATGATATTTTTCCAGCTCTGCTTCCTTCTTGGCACTTACAACATCATCTCATGTTGGGAAAAAAACGTTAAAAACATAGGGTAAAAAAAAAGAAAAAAAAGGAATCATGGGGAGAAGCCATCAAAGATTTCAATGGTTTGCACCAGAAAAACTAGACTACCCGCCAGTGTCTGCCAATGGCCGCCAGATTTCCCCGCCGTATTGGGAACCTTGGCCACGATTCAATAAAGGTAAAAAAAAAATCTCATGGTAGTAAAAGATTCAATTCATGAGAATAAAGCCTGAGAATGTCACTGTTACTGAATCACTAGATAAAAAGACAATGAAAGTCAATGGCAGCTTTTACTACAGTGTAGAAAGGAGGAAACAGTTATCTACTTTTCTTAGGAGTAAAAAAGTGCCATTGACTTTCATTGTTTTCCTAGCTGGTGATTCAGAGACATTCTCAGGCTTTTTTCTCATGAATTTAATCTTTTACTACCATGAGAATTTTTTCTACCTTTATTGAATCGAGGCCATTGGCTTTCATTGTTTTCCCAGCTAGTGATTCAGCAACAGTGAAATTCTCAGGCTTTTTTCTCATGAATTTAATCTTTTACTACCATGAGAATTTTTTTCTACCTTTGTTGAATCGAGGCCCTTAGCTCTTTCGGGCAGAAAGTGTCTAGCAAACCAGTTATGATTTATTAAACCGGCCTTGCGCTGTTGAAAAAACAGTTAACTTGCCCCATCTGCATGGATAATACTGAATCATTGTCAGCAATTACATTATATATTATATATCCACTTAAAGCTCATACACCACCATTGATTTTCTGATGGTAGTAGCCAACTTTAAGCACCACTAAGGCTTCCTTTCCCAGCTTTCCAGCCATGCTGCTTCCTGGATTTACCCAACATAACCCACAAAGTTCAGCAGCAGGAAACCTGGTGTGCTGGCTACCCGCAGCTCCATAGAACACCATTTTGGGGCTAAAATCATCAATGGCAGGAGCTACAAAATGGTAAATGAATGTTTATGTGTAGCAATCTGAGTTGGGGAGAGATGCATATGAGCACTGTTCCTTGTAAGGGCGCTGTTCCGGTTTAAATACAGTCTAGCCTAGAAGGAAATGTTAGAAACTGGTGTATACTGGCAGATGTTTGCATTGGGGTTTGTAATGTAGGCCCTATATTGACAATAGTATGTAGAAACCTATGGTCATTTTTCATCCTAAATCCATTGGCCTGACCATGGAGTGCCCCCCCCCCCCCACCATATTTTTAGATGAAAGAGGTCCTGCCCTTCTGGGAGAGATTCCTCTAGGTTTTGGAGTGTGTCTGTGAGAATTTTTGCTCATTCATCCAGAAGGGCATTTGTGAGGTCAGGCACTGATATTGGATGAGAGGGCCTGCCTTGCAGTCTACTTTCTAGGCTGAAAGGTGTTGGGGTTGAGGTGACTGGCCAGTCACAGATTTACTGTTGTTAATGCCAGAGGAGGTCTGAGATATTGATGCAGCAGAGACCTTTTTGTGCTACTCAGCCTTCTGCAACCCTGCTCTGTAACTACTCAGTCGGTGATCCGAAATGCTTCCTAAGTGCTTCTACTTTTCAATCCTAAAAGTTACAACTTCTCCATAGAATAATGTGGAGTGAAGAAGTAACGCTAAATGACTTGTTGCAATGGTGGTCTCTTATTAACCGCCACACTTGAATTCTGTGAACTCTTTCGATTGCTCAATTCATTTACAAATATTCTTAGTGGAAGACTTCATGGCTTTGTATACACCTGTGACAATGGGACTGAATGAGAAACCTCAAATGAAACCTCACCTGAAATGAATACATAAAAAGTGTGTCCTTTTACTTCCTCAACCCTCTCCTCGAGAGCCAACAATGGGATCTCCTCACTGATGCACAGCCATAATTAGGGCTATATCTCTGCCTGAGCACTAATTATTTCACCTGTGCATCAGTGTGGAGATCTACAAAATCTAACCTGTTGGTGGCTCTCAAGGAGAGGATTGGCTGACACTTCTTTACATTTATGCATATAGACATTTCTGTTCCTAAGAAACAGCAGTTGTCATACTACATGTGGATAACATATACTACATATGGATAACATATGAAGATCTCTTGCCCCTAACACAGCCACACCCTTAAAGCCAGCATATGTAAATAAAGATACTGGGAAAGAAGATCTGCACATAGTGGAGGATGTCACAGCTTTTGCCTACCAATACCTTTTTGGTGAGACTAGTTATGCCTTGACCATTTCTAATCTTATCTTTCAAACAGGTCCATGCATCAAGAAGAGCAGAAAAATGCTTACACCCGTTAGGACTTCTTCCAGGACATCTGTGCATACACATGTTAGGACTTCCAGGTCATGGCAAGACTACCTGTGCTTACACCTATTAGGACTTCCAGGACATGGTAAGAGCGTCTGTGCTTACACCCGTTAGGACTTCTTCCAGGTCATGGCAAGAGCGTCTGTGCTTACACACAGCCAAACAAAGAAAGGGGATGCCCCACAACCCCTAGATGGGGGGAATGACCAGAGACTGACAATGGCACTCTAAAATATTTGAATCATGAAAAAAGTTTATTAAACATCTAAGTCACATACTAGGACATATTAAAAATATTTGTATTAAAAAACATATATCACAACTAAATCCATACTACTCACGAGGGATAGGGAAAAATAAAATAAATAAAAGAGGGAGGGGAGGGGGGGGGGCTGTACAGCAGGCAGTTTGATTTGATCAGTGACTGTAACTAAAACCTATACTAAAGTAATTGATGTGCAAGTTAAAGCCCTATTAAAATAATATATAATACAAATACTATATATGCAATTGCAAAAGAAAGTGCCAAGTGCTACATACAGTGCATCAGTGTCAAACCTATGAATATGAAACAATCCAAATCATGAAAGAAACAACCAATAAATACCTTCCAAGTAAAGTGCAAAGTGCAAATAGCCGCTGTCGCTCCCCTCACAACCCTCACATGTACCGGCCCTGGACGCGTTTCGTGACGTCACCGTCACTTCCTCAAGCAGAGTATCCAGTATGTGCAATGAACTGGAACTCTTTAAATACTCACCAAGCCCCGTGCCGCAGCCCCACGCTGTCCGGACATTGGCGGTCGGCATGCGCACTCCGGCCGGAAGTGCGCCGCCACACCGCCCGCCGGAAATGACGCGTATGCGCTCCAATCTGGAGCGCATTGCGTACGATGGGATGCGCATAACCGGACCCAGCCGCCCCCGCCGCGGATTGGAGGGGGCGCTGTGTCACTGATGCACCAGCACAGCGCGGGACTGGGGCAAAGGAGGTGAGTATCCCCCGTTAGACAACGAGCAAACATAAAACCATATGACATAAAACAACCTACATCTATATCATATAACAACATCATTGGCTAATCAATCATCAATAATAACATATAAGTCACATCAATAGGACGAATGGCAACCCAAACCAATAATATTATACATGCATACTGAAGGCAGATCCTGATATCAAAGTGTCACTCTCTGCTTTTTCTTAAATGCAATTATACATACATAGGTATAAAAAATATATATATATACACAAAGCTGGAGAAAGAAAACAGTAGTGAAAGACAAATCTGTATATTAACTCTGGCCGAGGACTTCTTCCAGGTCATGCCAAGAGCGTCTGTGCTTACACCCGTTAGGACTTCTTCCAGGACATGACAAAAGCGTCTGTGCTCACATGGGCACCTGGAAGAACTGGTCAGATCCCATAGAGGCAGCACTATGTGCCTGCAGGCAGAACAACTCCGAGAACGATGGACGTAACCCATCATTGAAGAACTAGAAGGGGGTCACGTTTTCCATGTGATGCAAAGAAAAACAACACTCTTGGGCATCTTCTCATTGTTTATTTCTTTGGAAATGCCCTAGTAAAAGTAAGTTGGGTAAGTATTCATTTTTTTGACCACAGATTTGATTTTGTATTTCAGGTAAGCCCTCATACTATTTTCAGGGGATAGCTCTATACAAAACCTTTCTGATTTCATGTACAAACCATAGCTCGACACATAGGGCCAAAAATCAGCCTGTGAATTTACAGCCCCTGCCTATCCCACCAGTGGCCCATGAGCACCCTAGCCCCGCCCTCAAGGAGCTTCTCAGCCAGTCAATAAGTGATGCTTATGCTGTGGCATTGCAAAAAGCGATCAGGGGCAGGGGTGGATATATTATAAATGATGGTTATACACCCAGATCAAGAGGCCCAAAAGCAGTGAGGCCCAGTGAGTTCTACCTGTGCTCCATATGGCCAGCGCACCTCTGGTCAGTGGTCCACACAAAGACAGAGCCTGAGACCTGGAAGTATTTTGGGTCAGGTAATATTTGGGTCTGAATCGACCCCAAAAGGTGTTGATTTAGCAACACGTGTAAAAAGTACACTTTGGAGTAAAAAAATAAGGTGAAAAATAAAGTAGAAGTGCAGTGGTGCTGAATATTGATGGGTAAATCCGAGCCTCAAAGTTCGGGTTTGTACCGAAGTTTGCGAGTTCGGGCTCCCAAATCTGAACACGGACTTCAGCTTGAAGTCATTGTTCAAGTTCGGCATTAAAAAGTCTCCATGCATGGTACAGCAAGTAGAAACCAAGGGCAGTCATGGCCTAGTGGTTAAGGAAGCAATCATGTTGCAGCCTTGATTCCTGGCCGGGACATGACTGAAGTGCACAAACTTCCAAGCATCATTGCTAGGATGGGTATGTGTACACTCATTGCTTGTGTTTGTCTCATTGCATGGGAGAGTTGAATGCAGAGGAAACAATTACTATGGGTGTGCAAGCATACAATGGCCATAGATTGTCCAAACAAAGTGGCACTATCCATCAACATGTAACACGTTTCAGGCCCTATGTGGCCCTTACTCATAGGAACTTTTACTTGTAAGGAGTGCTGGATATCCATGTGATTTCAAATGGGGCCCCGTCAGGACTTTCTTCTTTTGTTTTAACTCATTTGGATACAGGTAGATAACGAAAGACTAAAACATTGAAACAGGACAGTTTCTACGAAATATAGTGCTCAGTGTGGGAAGAAAAAAATTCTGCCCCCTCCTCCATCCTATAGTGCTTCTGCTGTCCCATACAGGTATGTGCCATGCTGTATTTCTAGCTTAGCAATAGGCATTGCCCCCTCCTCATGACTGAGCCCAATATGGAAAGATGAGGAAAGATGACTGTTTTATGGTCTCTCTCTACCACTGACTGTGGCCCTGACTCATCAGCACAAAACAGGATGGCTGGGATAATGGTGCTCCCAATCGCCTTGGCGCCCTCCCCTAAAAACAGCCCTGCATTGAAAACAAAGGGTGCTTCTGTTTTATGTACATAATAACATGCGAGCAAAAATCTGATAAATATGGTGAAAAAGCCCAAATCTGATAAATATGGTGAAAGAGCCACAATAATGTTCCCCTGGCCTTATTGCCCTGGTGCGGTTGCAGATCTTGCACCCCCTATAGTTATGCCCCTGGCTGGCAGTTTAAAAGTAAAGTAAGTAAGCAGAAAGCAACAGAAACGCAGTGTAATAATTGAGATCCACCATGGCCACACTCCAGTTCCTGCCCCCCCCACCCCACACAGCCACATCTCTGCCAGTAAAAAGCATATAACACTTCATCGTGCAACTGTTATGGGGGAAGGGGCTCATGGGCAATGGAATTAGGTGGGTTGAAGTACTTGGATCCTGGACCCTACTTGGGCTGAGGTCCACTTTTTTTTATTTTCAGATTTCACCCATCCATGCATTGAGACAAACACAAGCAGTGAGTGCATAACAGCTCAGAGTGGTGGGCTGCCCCCAGCAACAGTGCCCGGGGGGGGGGGGGGGTTAGGAAAAAAGGCTAGTGGAGGCCCCCCGTAGGCAACTGTAGATTAATAGCTCCAGCTAAGCAAGCGGTGGAGACCCCTTGGCAGATGCCCTGGTCCACCTTACAAAAATAGGCAGCCGTACAATCAGGGTCAGAGGGCAAGACAGTATGGGGCCAAAGGAGCCCGGCCTACAGTGGTAGACTAATAGCAGCCCTGTTGCCTGCCACACCGTTCCTACCAGTGCTGATGATGAATTAAGGCTTTCAAATGTGGTGCTACAATGTAGGGTGAGCCAGCTTGAATCTATTCTTTTACTGATTTGCAAATAAAACAGTGGTTTTAAACATCCCAAGGAGTAAAACCCTTCAGAACCCCCCATGAACCCGCCACGAAAACTCACCTTCTCCCAAAGCCCTTGCCGCGTCTCTGTGCTGTGGCCGCGCTCACCTCTAGCCGTGCACAGCCGCGATTGGCCTTTTTGAATGGGTGGCGCGGGCACGCTTGGCGAGAAGGTGAGCAGGGGATGCGGCTGCCAGCAAATCCTGCTCCCTTCGGCTGCTTAGCTGTTCAGGCAATTCAGCGGGGGCCGAGTGAAACGAGCGTGCTGATTGGCTAAGGGTGCTGCTTAGTGAATCAGCGCACTTGCCCGAGTCTCTGCCATGGGAGCAAAAGTCAGGTGAGTGTATGGGGCGACCTGGGGGATACACACAGCCTGAGAGGAACAACAAACGACAAAGGGAAATTCCTGTGTGTTGCTTCTCTTTCAGGATTTCCTCTCTGGCCTCATGATTTGTTTAGATTAGATTGGAAAAGTGGCACTTTCCCTGTCTGGGCAGAGGTGGACTATATAAAGGGCTTGGAGGCTGACATTTTTTCACGGATTTCTGCGATGTGTGACTCATCTCTCCATTGCAGTGCTCTTAGGCCCTTATTTATGAAGGAATAGCGACAGGTAGCAACGGGTGAGCGACCGGTAATGACGGGCCCCGCCACGAGAACGCCAGCTCCCCACCACAATCACACATTTATCAAGCCAATCCTGCTTAGCGACTGAGATAGCGCCATATAGCCACTCATTCATCATTATTCCAGCCTCAGCCCACAGCGCCAGCGCCCGACCTTGAACAGCGACAGGTATGACCTCTCGCTACCTGGCGCGCTCCAATGCATTTCAATGGAACAATCTTTAAATATTAATAATTAATTGTTATTAATGTTTTTTTTTTTTTTTTTTAAATGTGAAAAATTCTGTGACCACTTCTGCCATTTTATATAATTTTTTTAAGGTAAAAAAAAAAAAATGTGTGCAGAATTGATATTACAGGTCTGATATTAATGTATTCATATTACTAAATTCTTAAAACATTTTTTTTTTTTTTGGTTTCCAAAAATATGGTGGTTTGGGGGTTAAAAAACTACTTTTAACACATCGCCGCCAGCGCTCTGGGGTTTAAACATGCATTTCACAGCGCGAGAATTTTTTCAGCGTGATTTTTTGATGAATATGGTGGGAGCCGGTCGCTCTGACCAGCCGCTATCATGCGCACCCATACATTGCGGAACCTGTCAAATAGCGACTCGTCACCTTGTATTCAACATTACTGCACACCGACTCAGTCGCTATCAACAACCGAACAACGGCCAAGCACAGCGACTACTAGCGGGCGCTGTGAAAATACCGCTACAGTCGCTCAACTGTCGCTACCTGCCGCTATTAAAGTGGACCAACACCCACCGGTGATCGGCCCGGGAATCTATAAGATTCCCGGGCCGATCACCTCCCTCCCCGCGGGACATCCGAGATCGGGATGTCCCGCGGGGTGAAACCCCCCCAAACACCCCAAACTCCTTACCTTCTGTGAATGGCCAGCGCGGGCACGCGCGCGTCAAGAGGGACGCGCGGGAGGCGGCGGCGGAGGAGCCGCTTGTCCGCGGCTTGTCCGTTGGCGCGGGGAGAGGTGAGTTCGGGGGGTTCGGGGGGGTTTCACACATCGGGGCCCCACCGAAGTGGACCAAGACCCAGGATAGTCAAAATCCTGGGTGTTGGTCCACTTTAATGAATCTGCCTCTTAATAATGCTGCATCTGGGCCTTAAAGCTGACAAAATGACTTAAGTCGAACAACACAACAAACAGTGCTCATGCGCATCCCTTCCCAGGGCAATTTAGATTGCTGCACATCAAAATTCATTTACCTTTTTTTAACTCCTGCTGTGGTAAATTTTAAAATCAAAATGACATCTAATGCTTTTGCAGGCCACCTGCAAACAGGAAGTGCTAGGGGGCTTCCTGTTACTGTGCATTGTCAGTTATGTCAGTTGAATCCAGGCAGCAGCATGGCTGAGATGCTGGGAGAGGAAGCTCCAAAATGGCCGCTACTTTCTTTTCCACCTGTGCCGGGCTGTTGGTCCGGTTTAAAGCAAATAGACTGGTTTGCCATAAGGTCCAGTTTAAACTATTGGCCCAGCCATTATTATACAGCATATACAGTGTCTGGGCCCAGGACCAACTGCAGGGCGCGTGTCGCCCCCTCTATAACATTTCAGGATGGTGCCCCCAAAACACAGAGCGATAGAAAGTGAGCATGTAAAACAGGGAAGCAGCAATGAACAAAACTAGAATAAGAGAGGTGATAAAGTAGGAAGAAAGGGAAAAACTGGTTAAGAGAGAGAGAGAGAGAGGGAATGTGGGAGAGAGAGGGGGGAGTGGTAAAGAGGGAGGGACGGGGAACTGTGGGAAATAGAAAAGAGAGAGAATCGGGGAATGTGAAAAAAGAGAGAAAGAAGACAGAAATGTAGAAAGTTAGTGCGAGAGTGAGAGAGAGAGAAGAGAATGTGAAAAAGAGAGAAAGAAGACAGAAATGTAGAAAGTGCAAGAGTGAGAGAGAGAGAGAAGAGAATAGGGAAAAGAGAGAAAGAAGAAGGGAATGTGGAAGAAAGAGAGAGAATTAGGGAATGTGAAAAAGAGAGAGAAAGGGAGAAATGGAGAAAAGAAAGAGGGAGGGGGAAAACATGTTAAAAAGATAGAGCAGAAGGGGATGTTTAAAAGAGAGAGGAAAGAAGGGGATGTAGAATAAAGTGAGAGATAAAGAGAATGAGTAAAAGAGATAGAGAAAGAATGAATGTGTAAAAAAAGATGGATGAAGAGAATATACAAAAGAGAGAGAGAGAGGAAGAGAATGTGTAAAAGAGACAGGGAAGATAGGAATGAAGCATAGAGAGAGAAGAAGAGAACGTGGACAAGAGGGAAAATGGAGGGAGGGAATGAGAGAGAGAAAAATAGAATGTAGACTAGAGCAATAGAAGACGAGAATTTGATAAGAGAGAGAGAGAGGATTAGGGAATGTGAAAAAGCCAGAAAGGTCACTTGGAGAAGAAGGGGATTTGAAGGACAGAGAGCGAGAGAAAGAGTGAATACTGAAAAGAGAAAGGGAGAAGGCAGGAAAATGGTAGAAGAAAGAGGTGCCTGAATAGTGTTCCTGGTGTCCCCTTACATCGAGCCTTAAATGGCGGCCCCTGTGCAACTGCACAACTCGCACACCCCAAAGGCCGGCCATGTATGGACCCCCCTACGTATTATATAATGGCTGGCTCCATTGTTCGAACTTTCCTATATAGTGTGTCTGGATACTAAGGCAGGCCTGGTTGTCTTGGGACCAATGGACTCTGGAATGGAATGAAAATTAGGGGTCCAGCAATCACATATAGGTTCCATATGGGTCCAGACATTGTGGCTATATGGGGCCCAAACATTCCTGATGGCAGCCCTGCATACAGCTGTTATGAAGTTGGCTTGGATGCTGCTTCAACTTAGATGACGGGCAGGCTGATTCATTAATAGCGGCAGGTAGTGACAGATGAGCGTCTGTAGCGGCATTTTCAGAGCGCTCGCTAGTAGTCGCTTTGCTCAGCCGTGGGTCGCTACTTTATAGTGACTCAGTCGCTGTTCAGTAATGTTGAATACATTGTGAGGAGTTGCTATTTGACCCGTACAGCGCTGTATGAGAGCGCATGGTAGCAACTGCTCATAGCGACCGACTCACACCATATTCAGCAAAAAAACAGCCTCACAAATCTCTGGCGCTGAAAAATAGTTGTTTGAAGCCCAGAGCGCAGGAGGCGGTGTGTTTAAAGTGTGTTATCCAGCATCTATCAACTAGTAACAAAGCGAAAACATATGGAATTACATTGTAACAACATTGTAACATGAACACTTTAACGCCAGACCTGTAATGTCATTTCTGAAGAAATTAAAAAAAAATCTAAAACATTTGAAAAAACAGCTTTTTCAATGTCAGAAGAGGTCACAGAATTATTTGTGATTTTTTGCCGAAAAAAAAAAAAAGACCCGGTTTAAAGAGAAGAAAAGGTTCGTCCATTGAAATGTATTGGAGAGCGACAGGTAGCGAGAGGTCATACCTGGCGCTGTGCAAGGCTGAACGCTGGCGCTGTTCGCTAAGGCTTCGAAAATGATGAATCAGACGCTACATGGCGCTATCCCAGTTGCTAAACAGATTCTGCTTGATAAATGTGAAATGAATTGCGTGTCCGGCGTTCAACAGTCGCTATCTGTCGCTACCTCACATTAACCAGGCGCTACCTGACGCTATCCTTTCTTAAATAAGGGCCTAAGAATACTCTCCAAGCAATTTCCTAAAGCTGACCAGAAGCTGAACCCTGTGTCAGGACGGTCAGGTAACTTCCCTTCATAGAAATAAAATGTTGTTACCTGCTACTGTGGGTTGGGAGTTGTCCAGGAAATCTGTCTCTGCTTTTGTCGATAGCGGAGCAGTTGGCAACTTCTTGGATAAATCCATAGTAGCCGCCTTAGGCATTCCTTTAATCCCCCTTGGGAAGCCCCTTCAGATTTTGGCAGTAAACAATACTCCTGTTCCTAGAGGAACTGTCACCTCCAAAACCCCTTTAATTAACCTAGTTGTGGGACCTTCCCATTCTGAGAACCTTGAATTTTTTGTCTTAGACAGCCCTGAAGCCCCGGTTGTCTTAGGGTTCCCCTGGTTAAAGGTGCACAACCCTACCTTTGATTGGGAAACTGGGGAATTGACAGGATGGAGCCCGCACTGTGCAGAACATTGCTATAGTATCACAGTTGGAGCAACCCAAGTCTCAGAGCTTATTTGTCCGTCTGCCTCTCCATCCATGAGGGTACCTCATGTATCTTTATTGAAGTCCGCTGGAACCATTTAGGGTGATAATCCTGTTAAGTCTGGTGAGGGTCCGGAGGCCCCTCGTGAAGGGGAGGGTACTGTCAGGAATGACTTGCCTTCAGTCCGTGCCCGTGGTGTCCCTAGGCAACTGGCCAGGGTTTCTCCTGCCCAGCAGCTGCCTCTGCCTCCGATGCCATCCCCAGCGGCGCGTGTGTCGCCGAGTAAGTCCTCCCCCCTTGCCCGTTGTCACTCAGCTTGTGCTTGCTGGCCTTTACAGTCAGCTCATGTCTTCCGGGGGTGCAATACTCAGAATGGCCACCGGAGGCTGTTTAAGAGAACAAAGTCTAGAAGGTGCAGCTCTGAGCAGTTTGCCTGGGAAGCTCAGCTGGAGCAATCAGCCCAGAGCTCACCAATCAGACTACAGGGCCAGTGCTCCAATCTGCCGTCAGATCCTAAGTGCACCAATCCCAGCCACTGTCTCCCTGTCCAATCCTGCAGGTTTTCCCACTATAAAGGGATTTCCACTGCAGTGTGTCATTGCCTGTTATAGTGCCTAGTACCAAGCATTGAAGCTCGATTGATTCCTGTTGTCGACCTCAGCCTGAACCGACCTTTTGCCTGCCTGACCACGATTTTCGCCTGACCCCTCTGATACCTCGCCCCGTGACCTTCTGGATTGACCTCGGCTTGTTTGACTATTCTTCGTTACCTCCATTGGATACCTCGCCCCGTGACCTCCCGGCTCCGACCTCGGCTTGTAATCGGACTTCCGCCATCCGGCATCCTCACTTGGGACTCCCTGCCGTTCATCAGTCTCCACCTTAAGCTGGTAATCTTTGCGCCCTATAAGTCCTGGGGGTAACCGAGTAGGAGAGGCATAACCCGCGTCTCCTACAAGCGGGGGCTTGTCTATAGGCAGAAGAGGCGGTGGAGATTGGGGATTATCAGCTCAAGACAGACTGGTGTCCGGTACAGTCCTTACACCCTGTAGACCCACAAAGCCATTCATCCAACCCAGAATCTGAATCACAGAACTTGTCTGGCCTGATACTCACGCATCTTACGCACTGTAAGATGTCAGTCCTACACGTGCCAGTGCTGTAGAAAAGAATAAGAGACATGACAGCGCATGAATTTCCCATCATAGGCCTCCTTTAATAAAGTGATACATAAAACAATTGCATTATGTATCTCCCAATCACAGATCAGGTTTCATTTGTCAACAAACTACTGACAGCTGATCTGCCCTTCTGCTGCTCAGGGTTAGAGATCATCTTTGCTCCTTGCACTATTATTAAATCTAGAATATGTAATATTGAAAAGAGTCTCTTCCGCCAACACATATAATGTGTGTGCCGCTGCTGTGCAATCATGCAGCAATATCATATATTTCCCCCTGAGGAAGCGGGACTTTTCAGGACCATGATACGTGCGGAGTGATTCCCCCCCAGTTGCCAATTTTATTATCTGACAGGTATGATTTGAATGATATTATATTTTTCTATTCAGCTTTGATTAGATTGTTTACACAATACTACCTCACATATGATGTTCTGAATGGCACCATGGACTCTATAACGCATAAATATATAAATATATATATATATATATATATATATATATATATATATATATATATCTGGCATTTATGTAATTATATATTTCCCCCCCTATTTATTTGGGATTTATCATTCTAATGATGCAAAGAGAGTATGAAAGAGGGAATGTAGATTTGAGCGAGAGAAGAAGAGAACATGTCAAATATTATTATTATATATATAGTAACTGTCAATCTTTGTTTATGTTAGTTACACTTATCATCATACTTCCTTTATAATACCCCAGGGGTAGGTTATTTTAGCCTCTAGGAGGGCATTTTTAAGCAAAACTTTATCTATGAGACTCCAGGGAAGGCATACCCCCCCCCCGGGGCAACCTGATCGGGGGTGCCCCACTGTGTGACCCGCCAGGTCGCCCAAGAACTCACCTTCGTTCCCGGTCCAACGATGTATGCGCAAGCCGCAGCCGCTTCCTTGCTATCACTTTATTTGGGGGACCTGGGGGGTTTCACACAGTGGGGCACCCCCTATCGGGGTGCCTGAGGGGCAAAGAACAAAACCGAGGATAGTCAAAATCCTGGGTTTGGGTCCACGTTAAGTGCCGGCTATGTAGAGTTCACATAGCTGCCTCTCTGACCGTTAAGTGTCAGCTACATGAATTGTGCATAGCTGGAGTTTTCCCTTAGTGAAAAAAAAATGCTCACCTCCATCCAGGATCCAGAGCGGTGGGTCTCCTCTTCCCATCCCTCCCATAGTCTTCAGCGTGGCAGAGAAACCTCTTCTCCGCCCCCTGCATGGTGGCTTCTGAGAGCTCACTTGCCACCACAGTGAGGAGCCTTTTATATGATGTCATCTCATGATGTCTTAAGAAAATAATATTTCACCCAACAATTTCGAGAATTTCGAAAACACTGAAAAAATTACAAACAAGACATTTTATGTTAAAGCTCAAACTTGCCAAAAAATGGCCTGGCAACAGAGAATGACAACATCTCTACCTAGGACCTGGCGTCTATAACAGGGGTGTCAAACTCATTTTCTCTGAGGGCCACATCAGCATTTTGGTTGCCTTCAAAGGACCGGACAAAAAAACAAAATGCAAACACAACCATTCAAATGTATGGTTACAGACACAGAATGATTATGCCCAGGACAGATGCAGACAGGCACTGAAATATTTTGCCCAGGACAGATGCAGAATTTATTTGCTCAGTTTAGGCGCAACATTTATTTGCCCAAGACAGATTCAGTTCCTGAATTCTTTTGCCCAGGAAAGATACTGAATTATTTTGCCCAGGACAGATGCAGACGCTGAATTCTTTTGCCCAGGACAGATACTGAAATATTTTGCCCAGGGCAGTTTCTGCCTTGATTTGCCCAGGACAGATACTGAATTATTTTGCCCAGGACAGATGCAGATGCTGAATTCTTTTGCCCAGGACAGATACTGAAATATTTTGCCCAGGGCAGTTTCTGACTTGATTTGCCAAGGACAGATACTGAATTATTTTGCCCAGGACAGATACTGAATTATTTTGCCCAGGGCAGTTTCTGACTTATTTTGCCCAGGACAGATACTGAATTATTTTGCCCAGGACAGATACTGACTTATTATGCCTAGGACAGATGCAGACGCTGAATTATTTTGCCCTGGACAGATGCAGATGCTGCATTATTTTGCCCAGGACAGATGCAGATGCTGCATTATTATGCCCAGGACAGATGCAGACACTGAATTATTTTGCCCAGGACAAATGCAGATGCTGCATTATTTTGCCCAGGACAGATGCAGATGCTGCATTATTATGCCCAGGACAGATGCTGAATTATTTTGCCCAGGACAGATGCAGATGCTGAATTATTTTGCCCAGGACAGATACAGACGCTGAATTATTTTGCCCAGGACAGATGCAGATGCTGAATTATTTTGCCCAGGACAGATACAGATGCTGAATTATTTTGCCCAGGACAGATGCAGACGCTGAATTATTTTGCCCAGGACAGATGCAGACGCTGAATTATTTTGCCCAGGACAGATGCAGACGCTGAATTATTTTGCCCAGGACAGATGCAGATGCTGCATTATTTTGCCCAGGACAGATGCAGATGCTGAATTATTTTGCCCAGGAAAGATGCAGATGCTGAATTATTTTGCCCAGGACAGATGCTGAATTATTTTGCCCAGGAAAGATGCAGATGCAGAATTATTTTGCCCAGGACAGATGCAGATGCAGAATTATTTTGCCCAGGATAGATGCAGATGCTGAATTATTTTGCCCAGGACAGATGCAGATGCAGAATTATTTTGCCCAGGAAAGATGCAGATGCAGAATTATTTTGCCCAGGACAGATGCAGATGCTGAATGATTTTGCCCAGGATAACCACAGAATGATTTTGCCCAGGACAAATGCCGACACAGATTTTTTCCTGTACAGCACTACATTTTTTTACCATCCCACCTGGCAATGACTAGCAAGAACCCCTGCAGCACATGACGGTGGCAGTTAATTAGGGCCCCCTTGTATGGTGAGAGCTGGTTGCAGAACAGTTAGAGATGCTATTCTCTTCTCCCCCCAAAACATTATAAATGCACTTACCAGTCACTTTTATAGGCACTGCACCTGGGATTAGAGGCATTGCTGTGCTCTGCAATGGAGAGCACAGTGCATCACTTAGCAGCACCTCACACAGGCGTGAGGTCAGGCTGCCGGTGTCAGAAGCCATTGGCCAGGCCTGCTAAAAGGGGCGCCGTCCAGTCACCACTGTCTGGCACCTGTCAGAGGGCCACAGGAAAAGGCTTGGGGGGCCGCATCCAAACCATTGGGCTTTGAGTTTGACACATGTGGGCTATAAGATGGGCTAAATACTCACACCTTAGGGCATCCTGATTTGGAATTCCCTGCTGTGCGAAACCCTGCTAGTCACCCGATATTATTACTTCACTGGCAAACCCACGACAGCAGCATGATTATAGGTCTGTGAGCCGCCATGCCTGTCATAACTGAACTGCTGATATGGCTATACGTGGGGAGGGAGCTCGCCGATCACAAGTGTGGCAAAACTCCCCTAGCCGCACATTAATAGACACAGCCAAAGAAGCTGGAATTGCATCATGGGAACACCGGTGAGGTATGTATATAGATAGACAAGTGGTAACTAACACATCCAGGCATCCTAGGTCAGGAGGCCCAGAAGGTACACACCCAAAGGGAACCTTAATAACATGAAGTATTTACATATTGAAAAACATTTGAGCAGTTTTGCTTCTTTGTGGTGCTTTTTTTGCTTTGTAAATGTTTGGAAACAGGGCAGGCGTCAGCACTGGGTGTACCCAGGCAGATGTCGGGGCCCCTGCACCTTGGGAGGGCTCCCTCATTCCCACTCCCCTCGGCAGCCCCTATGAAGGATGCAGGGCCGTGCAGTAACCAGGAATAAAGACTGTCATCCAGCAGATTAGCCATTGGGATCCTCTCTCTCTTTCTGTCAGTCCTTTCTTTCTTTCCTTCTATTCTTTGTTTCTTTCATCTGTTTCATACTGCCACTTCCTTTCTTTCTTCTTTCCTTTTATTATTTTTTTGTGTCATTCTATTCTATTCTTTCTGTCAGTCCTTTCTTTCTTTCCTTCTATTCTTTGTTTCTTTCATCTGTTTCATACTGCCACTTCCTTTCATTCTTCTTTCCTTTTATTATGTTTTTCGTGTTATTATTATTTTGTGTCATTCTATTCTATTCTCTCTGTCAGTCCTTCTCTTTCGTTTTTTCTTTCAGTCCTTCTATTCTTTTTTTCTTTCCTTTTCTTTCTTTCATATCTTCTCTCGTTCTCTTTCCTGCTTATTTTCTGTTATTCCTTTTATTCTTTCTTTGGCTCTGGCATTCATTTATTCTCTCTTTTGGTTTCTGACATCCATTCTATACTTTTGTTCTTTCTTCGTGTCTTTCCATTTATTTTTCATATGTCTTTATTTCTTTCCATCCATTCTTTCTTTTTTGTCATTTCTTTCTTTCCTGCTTTCTTTTTTTTGTTGTGCCTTTCTATTATTATTTTTGTTTATTTATATAGCGCCATCATCTTCCGTAGCGCTTTACAAAGTAGTTCCGTAGCGCTTTACTATACTATGTTTTTTTATTTCTCTTTCCTTTTGTCATTCCCTCTATTAATATTTTATTTCTTTTCTTTGGCAGTATTCACCATACATGTATGGACTGTCATACCACAAGGGGCCCACTGAGACTCTATCGCACTAGGGCCCATATAAACCTGGAGCCAGCCCTGTCTGGAAATCTAGTTTAGTTGTAGAATATACATGTATTCCCCATTCTGCCTGCAGCAGTTTCTGGTACAGGTAAGACCCCAAATGACATGATATTGTTGAGTTAGAAAAATAAAAATAAAACTACCTAAAGGGGACCTATACCCTTTCCCGCAACTCTGTGCCCAAAATACTAACCTAACCTACTCCCTATTGCCACAAGGAGCCCTGTGTGAGATAAATGGAACTCAAAGGGCGGGGCGGATAGAAAGGGGTCAGTATATTCTTTTCTTTCTTATCTTATTATCTAATAAGAAAAATCCACATACATATGCTAATTAACAAGAGGATAGGTAATTTATAGACCCTGCATCAACCAAAATAAAACACAGCCAAACTTTTCCACCCCTGAAAAAAATCAGGGGTGATAGATTTGTTATTGTACCATTCTGCTTTTACAGCTCAGTTCTAAGAGGCCGATTCATTAATAGCGGCAGGTAGCGACAGTTGAGCGACTGTAGCGGCATTTTCAGAGCGCCTGCTAGTAGTCGCTGTGCTTGGCTGTTGTTCGGTAGTTGATAGCGACTCAGTCGGTTTGCCGTAATGTTGAATATTGGGTGAGGAGTCGCTATTTGACAGGTTCAGCGCTGTATGGGAGCGCATGATAGCGACTGGCCCTAGCGACTGGCTCCCACCATATTCATTAAAAAATCCCGCTCAAAAAATTCTTGCGCTGTAAAATGCATGTTTAAACCCCAGAGCGCTGGCGGCGATGTATTAAAAGTAGTTTTTTAACCCCCAAACAACCATATTTTTGGAAACCAAAAAAAACAAGTTTTTAAAATAATTTAGTAATATGAATACATTAATATCAGACCTGTAATATCAATTCTGTACAATTTTTTTTTAATTTTTTTTTACCTTAAAAAAATTATTTAAAATGGCAGAAGTGGTCACAGAATTTTTCACATTTAAAAAAAAAAAATAATAACAATTAATTATGAATATTTAAAGATTGTTCCATTGAAATGCATTGGAGAGCGCCAGGTAGCGAGAGGTCATACCTGTCGCTGTTCAAGGTCGGACGCTGGCGCTGTGGGCTGAGGCTGGAATAATGATGAATGAGTGGCTATCTGGCGCTATCTCAGTCGCTAAGCAGGATTGGCTTGATAAATGTGTGATTGTGGTGGGGAGCCGGCGTTCTCGTGGCGGGGCCCGTCGTTACCGGCCGCTCACCAGTCGCTACCTGTCGCTATTCCTTCATAAATAAGGGCCTAAGTGTCTCCTGAGCCATCCTGTACTGTAATAGCCGAAGGGAAACAGCTGCGGGGATGCATGCCCCTTCCTCTCAATACAGCCTCCTATCAATATGCACGGCATCAAAAGCTGATTGGAGGGGAGCCGTGGGATCACTGGTGAGGTAAGAAAAGTGGTGTTTCCTGTGGGTTTCACAAAGATTTGGGATGCCCCATGGAAAAGCAACAGAACCTGGGATAGTAAAAATAAGACCTAGTGTCATAGCATGCCAAAGTGCAGTTTGCCAGCCTTATTCTTCAGGGCTGGTGTTAAGGGGGTGGAAAACTGGGCAATTGCCTAAGGTCACCATAACCAAAGGGACCCTGTCTTCTGCACAATGGGTGGGACCTAATTTAATTGGCTAAGATTCTTGAAACATTTTACCACCATATTTCAACAACGACTGGCAGAGTGCCACCTGTAGGATCAGGTTGGTATAAGGCTGGGGCAGATGGAAAACATTATAATGGGTTACAAAACAAAACAAGATATACTAAAAGAAATAAGGTGCTCAGGATGACCATTAAATAGGCCCTAATGTCCGAAATAAAACCCAGAGGTCGGCCTAATTAACCTACCTCTTCCATGTTTCACTGCTGGCTTGGCACTGATGGTTGCTATACCCTGTGCCAGCCTGGGAATAGCTACAGGGGGTGCTAAGCAGGCAACATATAAAGTCTGGGAAGGGAAGCAGGAATGGCCTGACTGGCACTGCCTGCAGGCCATGTCACAGTCGCACCTATTGTGACCATGATTGTTGTCGGGTATATTTTGAAACCTATTTCCCTTTCTAGGTTTCTCCATCCTTAATAGGCGTTATCTACCACTATCCAGGTCTTTTGAATCCCCGTGCCTGCTGTGGGGCCCCTGGGCAGTGGCAGTAGGGGCCAGTTAGGTCTGTTTCTTGTCCAGAGCACCATCACAGTCAGGGCCAGATTTAGGGTGTCCATCTTAAACTGGGCCATATGTAGTTAGTATTACAGAGAGGAAGAAGTATTGAGGTATTAAAGACAACCCAGACCCCAAAGGACCACTATGAGCTGCTTCAGATTGCCTAACAGTCTACAATACTTACAATACTTAGTACAGCTATAGATGCTTCCAGGGAAAAGGTCTGTCTATGACAGCACCAATTCCCTTTTTTCTACCCTAAAAAAACCAGTGGCCCAACTCTTCAAGTAGCAGCAGTGAAAGGGTTAAGGGCTGTGGGCTCTGTGGGCTCTCGGGCTAATCAGATCTTGTCATCTCCCGAGTGAGGACTTGTTTAAACAGAGATTTAGAGCGGGAATCAATAGGAAATTTAAAAATCAATGTGGTAAGTATGAGAAAATCAATGCTCTTTAATCGCCTTGCCGATTCCAAGTCAAAACAATTAGAAGCGAGGAAGTTCTCCACGCGTTCTCCGGGCCCCGAAGACTCCTTGCTGGGAACCCCAAAACATGCCATGAAAGGGGGTTAACCTTAGTGACTACGTGTGTGTGTGAGCGGGGGGGGGGGGGGTCTGTGTGCTGCGCGGATGGAAGGGAGAGAAAAAGAAACAAGGAGTACGGGAATGCTGAAACGTTCAGCCTCACCCTGCATCAGCCTGGAGCTTACAGGAGGCGAATGGTGGGGGAAAGCAGCGAGGTGGGGGGGTATAAAGGGTTCTTTAATGATGTACCAAAATAGATAAGACAAATAATAAAAAAAGGTCAAACACATATACAATCAGCAAGGTTAGGCATCGTCCTTCCTGAAATACCACCATGGTGCTTATAGAGCTCCCTTAAAGGAGAACAATGGTCTTATAATAAAGATATGCATGATTATTCTAGATAGCACCTGGAAGGGTTACATCCTTTTTCTTCCTGGACACATGAAATATCACAGGTGATAGGTCTGTAAATGATCTGTCCCCTGAACCTGTGGTGGACAACCAGCTTATTGGTATTCTTCTAGTATGTTTAGATGCTTCAATTATCATAAAATGATAATATGTAATTAACCGCTTTAACCTCTTCCTCCAAGGCATCCCGATTCAGGATGCCCTGCAGTGTTATAGTGGACCAAAACCCAGGATTTTGACTATCCTGGATATTGGTCCTTGTCCCCAGGGCACCCCGGTGTGAAACCTCCCAGGTCGCAGAGACAAACTCACCTCTTCCCGGTCCCATGGAGCATGCGCAGGGGCTCGTCCAATCAGCGTGCTCAGATCCGCTGATGTCCCTTTGTCTAAGGCGAGCGGCTGCGAGCGTGCTGATGGCTGCATCCCCACTACCCTCTAGCAGGGAGCGTGCCCGCGTCAGCCATTCACATATGCCTGGCGCAGGCATACTGATTTTGGATGCCCCGGAGGGAGGGAATCCTGTTACCTGGCATTCCAGCTCCTGTTACCCGGCATTCCAACTCCTGTTACCCGGCATTCCCGCTCCTGTTACCCGGCATTCCCGCTCCTGTTACCCGGCATTCCCGCTCCTGTTACCCGGCATTCCCGCTCCTGTTACCCGGCATTCCAGCTCCTGTTACCCGGCATTCCCGTTCCTGTTACACGGCATTCCAGCTCCTGTTACCCGGCATTCCAGCTCCTGTTACCCGGCATTCCCGCTCCTGTTACCCGGCATTCCCGCTCCTGTTATCCGGCATTCCAGCTCCTGTTACCCGGCATTCCCGTTCCTGTTACACGGCATTCCAGCTCCTGTTACCTGGCATTCCAGCTCCTGTTACCCGGCATTCCTGCTCCTGTTACCCGGCATTCCAGCTCCTGTTACCTGGCATTCCAGCCCCTGTTACCTGGCATTCCAGCTCCTGTTACCTGGCATTCCAGCTCCTGTTACCCGGCATTCCAGCTCCTGTTACCCGGCATTCCAGCTCCTGTTACCCGGCATTCCCGTTCCTGTTACACGGCATTCCAGCTCCTGTTACCTGGCATTCCAGCTCCTGTTACCCGGCATTCCTGCTACTGTTACCCGGCATTCCAGCTCCTGTTACCCGGCATTCCAGCTCCTGTTACCCGGCATTCCCGTTCCTGTTACACGGCATTCCAGCTTCTGTTACCTGGCATTCCAGCTCCTGTTACCCGGCATTCCTGCTCCTGTTACCCGGCATTCCAGCTCCTGTTACCTGGCATTCCAGCTCCTGTTACCTGGCATTCCTGCTCCTGTTACCCGGCATTCCAGCTCCTGTTACCTGGCATTCCAGCCCCTGTTACCCAGCATTCCAGCTCCTCTTACCCGGCATTCCAGATTCTCTAACCCGGCATTCCAGCTCCTGTTACCCGGCATTCCAGCTCCTGTTACCTGGCATTCCAGCTCCTTTTACCCGGCATTCTAGCTCCTGTTACCCGGCATTCCAGCTCCTCTTACCCGGCATTCCAGATTCTCTAACCCGGCATTCCAGCTCCTGTTACCCGGCATTCCAGCTCCTGTTACCCGGCATTCTAGCTCCTGTTACCCGGCATTCCTGCTCCTGTTACCCGGCATTCCAGCTCCTGTTACCTGGCATTCCAGCCCCTGTTACCCAGCATTCCAGCTCCTGTTACCTGGCATTCCAGCTCCTGTTACCCAGCATTCCAGCTTCTGGTACCCAACATTCCAGCTCCTGTTACCCGGCATTCCCGCTCCTGTTACCCGGCATTCCCGCTCCTGTTACCCAACATTCCAGCTCCTGTTATCCGGCATTCCCGCTCCTGTTACTCGGCATTCCAGCTCCTGTTACCCGGCATTCCAGCTCCTGTTACCCGGCATTCCAGCTCCTGTTACCCAGCATTCCAGCTCCTGTTACCCGGCATTACCGCTCCTGTTACCCGGCATTCCAGCTCCTGTTACCCAGCATTCCAGCTCCTGTTACCCGGCATTACCGCTCCTGTTACCCGGCATTCCAGCTCCTGTTACCCGACATTCCAGCTCCTGTTACCCGGCATTCCAGCTCCTGTTACCCGCCATTCCCGCTCCTGTTACCCGACATTCCAGCTCCTGTTACCCGACATTCCAGCTCCTGTTACCCGGCATTCCAGCTCCTGTTACCCGCCATTCCAGCTCCTGTTACCCGACATTCCAGCTCCTGTTACCCGGCATTCCAGCTCCTGTTACCTGGCATTCCAGCTCCTGTTACCTGGCATTCCAGCTCCTGTTACCCGGCATTCCAGCTTCTCTAACCCGGCATTCCAGCCCCTGTTACCCGGCATTCAAGCTCCTGTTACTCGGCATTCCAGCCCCTGTTACCCGGCATTCCAGCTCCTGTTACCCGGCATTACAGCTTCTCTAACCCGGCATTCCAGCTCCTATTACCCGGCATTACAGCCCCTGTTACCCGGCATTACAGCCCCTGTTACCCGGCATTACAACCCCTGTTATCCGGCATTACAGCCCCTGTTACCCGGCATTCCCGCTCCTGTTACCCGGCATTCCCGCTCCTGTTACCCGGCATTCCAGCTCCTGTTACCCGGCATTCCAACTCCTGTTACCCGGCATTCCAACTCCTGTTACCCGGCATTCCAGCTCCTTTTACCCGGCATTCCAGCTCCTGTTACCTGGCATTCCCGCCCCTGTTACCCGGCATTCCAGCTCCTGTTACCTGGCATTCCCGCCCCTGTTACCCGGCATTCCCGCTCCTGTTACCCGGCATTCCAGCCCCTGTTACCCGGCATTCCAGCTCCTGTTACCTGGCATACAAGCTCCTGTTACCCGGCATTCCAGCTCCTGTGTCCCCGACATTCCAGCTCCTGTTACCCGGCATTCCAGCTCCTGTTACCTGGCATTCCCGCTCCTGTTACCCGGCATTCCAGCTCCTGTTACCTGGCATTCCCGCCCCTGTTACCTGGCATTCCCGCTCCTGTTACCCGGCATTCCAGCTCCTGTTACCTGGCATTCCCGCCCCTGTTACCCGGCATTCCCGCTCCTGTTACCCGGCATTCCAGCCCCTGTTACCCGGCATTCCAGCCCCTGTTACCCGTCATTCCAGCTCCTGTTACCCGTCATTCCAGCTCCTGTTACCTGGCATTCCAGCTCCTGTTACCCGGCATTCCAGCTCCTGTTACCTGGCATTCCAGCTCCTGTTACCCGGCATTCCAGTTCCTGTTACCTGGCATTCCAGCTCCTGTTACCCGGCATTCCAGCTCCTGTTACCTGGCATTCCAGCTCCTGTTACCCGGCATTCCAGTTCCTGTTACCTGGCATTCCAGCTCCTGTTACCTGGCATTCCAGCTCCTGTTACCCGGCATTCCAGCTCCTGTTACCCGGCATTCCAGCTCCTGTTACCCGGCATTCCAGCTCCTGTTACCTGGCATTCCAGCTCCTGTTACCCGGCATTCCAGTTCCTGTTACCTGGCATTCCAGCTCCTGTTACCCGGCATTCCAGCTCCTGTTACCCGGCATTCCAGCTCCTGTTACCTGGCATTCCAGCTCCTGTTACCCGGCATTCCAGTTCCTGTTACCTGGCATTCCAGCTCCTGTTACCCGGCATTCCAGCTCCTGTTACCCGGCATTCCAGCTCCTGTTACCTGGCATTCCAGCTCCTGTTACCCGGCATTCCAGCTCCTGTTACCTGGCATTCCAGCTCCTGTTACCCGGCATTCCAGCTCCTGTTACCTGGCATTCCAGCTCCTGTTACCTGGCATTCCAGCTCCTGTTACCCGGCATTCCAGCTCCTGTTACCCGGCATTCCAGCCCCTGTTACCCGGCATTCCAGCTTCTCTAAACCGGCATTACAGCTCCTGTTACCTGGCATTCCAGCTCCTGTTACCCGGCATTCCAGCTCCTGTTACCTGGCATTCCAGCTCCTGTTACCCGGCATTCCAGCCCCTGTTACCCGGCATTCCAGCTTCTCTAAACCGGCATTCCAGCTCCTGTTACCTGGCATTCCAGCTCCTGTTACCCGGCATTCCAGCTCCTGTTACCCGGCATTCCAGCTCCTGTTACCTGGCATTCCAGCTCCTGTTACCCGGCATTCCAGCTCCTGTTACCTGGCATTCCAGCTCCTGTTACCCGGCATTCCAGCTCCTGTTACCCGGCATTCCAACTCCTGTTACCCGGCATTCCAACTCCTGTTACCCGGCATTCCAGCTCCTTTTACCCGGCATTCCAGCTCCTGTTACCTGGCATTCCCGCTCCTGTTACCCGGCATTCCAGCTCCTGTTACCTGGCATTCCCGCCCCTGTTACCCGGCATTCCCGCTCCTGTTACCCGGCATTCCAGCCCCTGTTACCCGGCATTCCAGCTCCTGTTACCTGGCATACAAGCTCCTGTTACCCGGCATTCCAGCTCCTGTGTCCCCGACATTCCAGCTCCTGTTACCCGGCATTCCAGCTCCTGTTACCTGGCATTCCCGCCCCTGTTACCTGGCATTCCCGCTCCTGTTACCCGGCATTCCAGCTCCTGTTACCTGGCATTCCCGCCCCTGTTACCCGGCATTCCCGCTCCTGTTACCCGGCATTCCAGCCCCTGTTACCCGTCATTCCAGCTCCTGTTACCTGGCATTCCAGCCCCTGTTACCCGTCATTCCAGCTCCTGTTACCTGGCATTCCAGCCCCTGTTACCCGGCATTCCAGCCCCTGTTACCCGGCATTCCCGCTCCTGTTACCCGGCATTCCAGCCCCTGTTACCCGGCATTCCAGCTCCTGTTACCCGGCATTCCAGCTCCTGTTACCTGGCATTCCAGCTCCTGTTACCCGGCATTCCAGTTCCTGTTACCTGGCATTCCAGCTCCTGTTACCCGTCATTCCAGCTCCTGTTACCTGGCATTCCAGCCCCTGTTACCCGGCATTCCAGCCCCTGTTACCCGGCATTCCCGCTCCTGTTACCCGGCATTCCAGCCCCTGTTACCCGGCATTCCAGCTCCTGTTACCCGGCATTCCAGCTCCTGTTACCTGGCATTCCAGCTCCTGTTACCCGGCATTCCAGTTCCTGTTACCTGGCATTCCAGCTCCTGTTACCCGGCATTCCAGCTCCTGTTACCTGGCATTCCAGCTCCTGTTACCCGGCATTCCAGCTCCTGTTACCTGGCATTCCAGCTCCTGTTACCCGGCATTCCAGCTCCTGTTACCTGGCATTCCAGCTCCTGTTACCTGGCATTCCAGCTCCTGTTACCCGGCATTCCAGCTCCTGTTACCCGGCATTCCAGCCCCTGTTACCCGGCATTCCAGCTTCTCTAAACCGGCATTACAGCTTCTCTAAACCGGCATTCCAGCCCCTGTTACCCAGCGTTCAAGCCCCTGTTACCCGGCATTCCAGCTTCTCTAAACCGGCATTACAGCTTCTCTAAACCGGCATTCCAGCTCTTGTTACCCGGCATTCCAGCCCCTGTTACCCAGCGTTCAAGCTCCTGTTACCCGGCATTCCAGCCCTTGTTACTCGGCATTCCAGCCCCTTTTACCCGGCATTCCCGCTCCTGTTACCCGGCATTCCAGCTCCTGTTACCCGGCATTCCAGCTCCTGTTACCCGGCATTCCCGCTCCTGTTACCCGGAATTCCAGCTCCTGTTACCCGGCATTCCAGCTCCTGTTACCCGGCATTCCAACTCCTGTTACCGGCATTCCAGCTCCTGTTACTGGCATTCCAGCTCCTGTTACCCGGCATTTCAGCTCCTGTTACCCGGCATTCCAGCTCCTCTTACCCGGCATTCCAGCTCCTGTTACCCGGCATTCCAGCTCCTGTTACCCGGCATTCCAGCTCCTGTTACCTGGCATTCCAGCTCCTTTTACCCGGCATTCTAGCTCCTGTTACCCGGCATTCCAGCTCCTGTTACCCGGCATTCCAGCTCCTCTTACCCGGCATTCCAGATTCTCTAACCCGGCATTCCAGCTCCTGTTACCCGGCATTCCCGCTCCTGTTACCTGGCATTCCAGCTCCTGTTACCCGGCATTCCAGCTCCTGTTACCTGGCATTCCCGCTCCTGTTACCCGGCATTCCAGCTTCTCTAACCTGGCATTCCAGCTCCTGTTACCCGGCATTCCAGCTCCTGTTACCGGCATTCCAGTTCCTGTTACCCCGCATTACAGCTTCTCTAACCCGGCATTCCAGCTCCTGTTACCCGGCATTCCAGCTCCTGTTACCCGGCATTCCAGCTCCTGTTACCCGGCATTCCCGCTCCTGTTACCCGGCATTCCAGCTTCTCTAACCTGGCATTCCAGCTCCTGTTACCCGGCATTCCAGCCTTTGTTACCTGGCATTCCCGCTCCTGTTACCCGGCATTCCAGCTCCTGTTACCGGCATTCCAGTTCCTGTTACCCCGCATTACAGCTTCTCTAACCCGGCATTCCAGCTCCTGTTACCGGCATTCCAGCTCCTGTTACCCGGCATTCCAGCTCCTGTTACCCGGCATTCCAGCTCCTGTTACCCGGCATTCCAGCTCCTCTTACCCGGCATTCCAGCTTCTCTAACCTGGCATTCCAGCTCCTCTTACCCGGCATTCCAACCCTTGTTACCCGGCATTCCAGCTCCTGTTACCGGCATTCCAGCTCCTGTTACCCGGCATTCCTGCTCCCGTTACCCGGCATTCCCGCTCCTATTACCCGGCATTTCAGTGCCTGTTACCCGGCATTCCAGCTCCTGTTACCCGGCATTCCTGCTCCCGTTACCCGGCATTCCCGCTCCTATTACCCGGCATTTCAGTGCCTGTTACCCGGCATTCCAGCTCCTGTTTCCCGGCATTCCTACTCCTGTTACCCGGAATTCCAGCTCCTGTTACACGGCATTCCTGTTACTCTAGATCATCCCCTAGGCAGTGTAGTTCTAGGCCGAAAAGCGCTCAGTGCCCAGGGTGATGGCCTTGCTTATCGCTCCCTAGAAACAGCCCTGCCCATAGGGGAAAGGATTTACCCAGAAATTGATACTTTTAAACTCTAGAGCGGGATGAGGCGGATTTAGATCTTCTTTATCTACGTCACCTCCTTCCAAATCTCCGCTGCCCAGAGGCTCACCTTTATCAACTCTAGGCTGCTGTCTTTATTTGGCTCCACCCCCTAACAATTTGGGCCTTTGTACTGGCTGGAGAGACCCTTCATAACCAAGTTTAAAGGCAAAGGCTGGTAGTACCATGGTTTGGACCTGCAGGGCCAGTTAGCTGATGCTGGTTGGCCCTGGGCTTCTCCGCACCACAGGTGCCTGATAGGAGGTGCGAGAAATAAGCAAGCAGCCTGCCCACCTTGAAACATCTTACCAGTTCACAAGTAGTAAAAAAAAGTAGAATAAATACAACTCCTCCCCTATTAACCCTTTAATAAAGGAAATAATGTAAGAGATAGTTCATGATCCTGAAGTTTTCCCTTTTTGTTGCTTACTGCAGTCTTCCTGGGAGTCTTGTCAAACAGAAGGTGCGTTGATCTCTAGCAGATCTTGATCCAGCAAGTTTGGGTCCACTTTGTCTCAACCCTGCTTCACTGAGAATCTGACAACTATTAAAAAAATAGAATGAACACAGCTCCTCCCCCATTCACCACTTTATCAAAGTAAATGTAGAATTTCTGGTCCATGTATTCTTGCTTGATGCTTGAAGTCTTTTCCCATGAAGGTTGCTGCACCGAACACTATCAATTAGTTTTGATTGTAGCACTTAAGTATTGACCAGCCTATGTCAGTGCCTGTTGGACCCGCCAGCTGATTATCCCTGTGCCAGTTAGCGCCACTTTGTACTGCCATTTTTCCGGCGCTGTACAGCATATTTATTAATTTTTTCCTACTTGTATTGTAGGGGCGCCCGTCCATTGACTGAATACCCCTGCAACCAGCCTCCCAATCTACTAAACATTAGGGGGTGTGGCCAGCATTCCTAGCCTTCTGGGTGTGTCTGCATTGCCCTGCCTACAACCCGCCTCTGTGAGATTAGATAAATATTCTATAAAGTAATATCATTCCCACAATATGCATGTTATCATATTGTAACCAAGAAATTCACGATCCCCATTAATTCTTAGTTAAATGAGCCCAAACACTAAGTACATATCATATAGGATCTGATACTATGCAGATTATCAGTCTCTGGCCAATACATATATGCTATGTTTAATATCAAATGAAGGGTCTTATAATCCTGTATAAGACTCTCTCATTAATATAGTCATACCTGTCATATTTCAGGAGTTACATCGCTCTTCAAAAATATCATCTAATGTACGTGTATTCGAATGTCGTGGTCCAACCTAATTAGGAATTCAAGGAAATGACCTGCAGCACAGAGCATACCTCATGAGACTCCAGGGCAGGCATACTCTCTCCCCCCTATTGGGTGAGACTGTGTGAGACCCCCCAGGTCGCTCGAAAACTCACCTTCTTTCCCGGCTCTAACGGAGCATGCGCGAGTAGCGGGCGCATCCCCACTATCCCTTTAGCAGGGCACGTGCCCGCGCCAGTCATTTGTGAATGGCCGGCGTGGGCATATTCTCTGTTAGAGGGTAGCGGGGGATGCAGGCGCCAGCGTGCACAGATCCGCTTACATTAGACGAGCTCCTGGATGAAGGGACTTGAGCAGATCTGAGTGCACTGATTGGAAGAGCAGCCATGCATGCGCTGTAGGACCGGAAAGAGGTGAGTTTATTTGGGTGACCCCGGGGGCAAGGACCAAATCCCAGAATAGTCTTGGTTTTGGTAACACAACTTAACAGACTTTCCAGTGCATTTAGGCTGCTTTTTAGTTTTTGGGGTCCAAATCACACATTGTTAAGCAAAACAGCCATTAAAATCAATTTTAATAACACCCAAAACAATACATTTTGGCCCATCTAGTCCCAATGCAAGTTCTGTGCAAATAAATGTGTTTAATATTAATTATAAGCATGAAACACTTCAATCCATTGTGCTCTATGGGATCTTGATCTACAGCGCCAGGTTTTAACCAGAGCGCCCGGCGCGGCATTATTTTCAGCGCTAGCCAGCGGCTGCATCTGCTCTGCCATTTTTTTGTTTTGTCAAAACCCACGCTGAGGCCAAAAAAGTGGCACTGCATGGCGCTGAGGCTTCTTAAATAAGGGTCTAATTAAACAATCTTAGTGAGAGATTTTATTTATGCTTAAACACACATGTTGGTCCCGCTGTCTCTTCATCACAACAAGCTCGGGGGGGCATCCAGAATGCTGGAGCCCCCCTCGCAGATAACCTCCCAGACCAGCCGTAATACTCACCTTCATTACGAGCCAGTGCCTGGAAAGGAGCCCCACGATTGGTCGCCCGGGCTTGTTGTGATGAAGAGACAGCGGGACCAGCACCCGTTAAAGAAAAAACGGGTGTTGGTCCGGTTTAAGTCTGACTCCACCCAAAACTAATGAAAAAGTTTGGTTGGGGGCTAGGCTCACCCCCATATAGGAGAAGAAACACCTTGGAGACTAACCACGCCTGTTTTATCCAGTATTACAAATGTTCATTAAGTGTTAATCGTTCATAACTAATTTTATTAAACAGCTATAACACACATTTGCTGAAATGCCTTTAAGTGTGGCCACCTGCCACAGGCACCAGCCACAAGTTTACAATCAATTGTTATTTTATAAAAGACTTGATACACATTTGTACAACAATAATCACATATAAAACACTTATACAAAGTTAAAAACCAATAACAATATGCAGCATAGGCAATTCATAGTGGCACCCATATAGGGGCTATAGATGAACTAGTTTTGCCCACTTCAGGGCTTTTTCAACATCAGATGCCCGTTTGGTTCCTTAGTCACAGCGTGCAATTTGCCTATAAAGACTGTTTTCTGTTCAGAAAAAAAAAACCCATGTGCCCATCACCAAGAGAAAAAAACATCCATTATATATATTATATAAAAGTAATTAAACATTATATATCCTACTTCTACATAAATCAAAAAATGGTTTACCTGGGGATCTTATACAGAAAGGAACACCAGAAGAAACAATCTTATAGACTACTATTTACATCCTCCTTCTCAGTGCAAAATCAGGCAACATGTGCTGAATGGCTGCATAGCCCACGTATCTGTAATGTGAGTAATTATAAAGATATAATACAGCTGACTCCCTCTTAGGGTCACCTACAATCCTATACATTGGGCCTAAGATAAGCCTATTAAAAATACATATTACTCACAGGTTCTGCTGGCCCAAAACTAGCTTTGACTCAATGACTAAACTCCACAGCCCTGAATAAAACATAACACAAATGCATATCAACTCAAAATGCAATAAAACACCAACTCAAAATGCAACACAAAATAGTCAGTTTTTGCAATGGTTGGGTTGGGCCTGTTTTGGGAAAAAAGTAAACATAAGAAAGCGAATACATTTGCTGTTTCTGTGTGTTTATACTGCTGTCATGTGTACTTTTATATACTGATCTCTATAGACAACATGCCTTCTCCTCTATGGGATCCAACAAGCTGTTCATGCCCTTGGGAACTGCGTGAGGAATTTTACAACCAGCGTTCACCCCGCTCTCGTGTATACGGGCAAATTCAAAACATGTAATAGAGGTGATATGGTTGGCGGCAAATTAAAATGATTTCCTAAGACCCTATCGGGCTGCTTCATACGCCGTCTACGATCCGTGCAGCCTGATTTTCCACCTCACTTTGTCGAGCTCCTTGAGGACTGACCCACCTGGCACCAGAGGGAATAACACCACTTAACCAAAAGCCCCTTAGTAGGCAAATTACTGAGGAAAATGTGCACAGGCCAGCATCTTCTGGTAAATACCATATTGCTCCCGCTGGAACAAAATATGCACTTGATGAATCTGCTGTGTGGTGTCAGCCATATCAGGAACATGAGGGGAGATACACCGAATCCCGCAAAGGGCTGGAAAGGAGCCGCCATCATTTGTGTACGCTTTTCACTTCATATTTCAGCCATTAGGCCCATATAAGTAATCCGGCCACATACACAAAAATGACCCTAATTTATCACAAAATAAAAACTAGATTAAAATTAAGGAGAAACCTTCTGGCAGGGGGGAAATATGGATGTGATTAATGACCCCTTTAACAGATGCTGACTTTTTTTTTTGCAGACAAATACTTCATGTGATTGTCAGTAGACCTTAAAAAACGTAGAGACTTATTTATTAAAGGGTAATAAGCGAGAACTGATATTCTTACCAATAGCAACCAACCAGAATTTTCTGCCTTATGGGGAAATAATGAGAATCTTTTCAGTTACCCTTTCTGAGATTTTTTATGTATGAGTTTGGGTCGGCCATATTTATCAAAAGGGCTGAAGGGAGAATGGTTTGTGTGGCTAACGCTGACCACATTCCTCTCTGTTACTTTCATACGCAGCTTCTGCTGAGCAGATTTCTCTAGTTTACGTTCATACGGCGCCTCAGAATTAATAGAGGAGTTACAGTGACAGTTGTTTTGTCAGATACGTTGATAAAATAGATCAAAGAGCTTCCTGTATGGATACGTCTTTTGTTTCCCATAGCAACAAAATGCTTTGTCTTCTCGGTCATAAATGTGTTCTTAAATAATACCATTAGAAACCCCTGAAAATCCCAGCGAAGCTCACAGGGAGGGGTAAGTGCAACACAAAAAATGACCTTGTTGCTAGGGCTACCATGGGCTAAAGCTTAAAAAACATATTGACGTTCATTTTTATGCACTTTAACTAAGGGTCCCTAATGTGCGCTAGCAGTGTTGCATAAGAAACAAGTACTTGCCCAATGTTGACGGATTTATAAATTAAAGAGGACCAAAACTCTTACAAATTAATCCCCCCCCCCCCCCGGCTGTGTAAAACCCTATGGAACTGCCATATACTCACCTCAGTGCTCAGTGCAAGCTCTACTCCACAGCACCTCGCAAAATCCCTTGCTACCCCCTCCATATGTGCCCACAGATGCTCAACCTGTGAGGAGCTCTGAGCATGTACATGAAGGATCCCTGGGTTGAGCTGCGCATGCACTGTGGGATCAAGCACTGAGGGGAGTATATGGTAGTTTTACTACTCTGGCCGGGATTTGGTCAGAACCCAGGATTTTCACTATATGGGTTTTTGATTCTTACCCCTGGGGCATCCCGTCTTGCAAAACCCCTTTGTCGGCCCATTATACTTGCAGTCACGGCTCTCCTCCACTCAGCTTTCTAAGCCGATCATACATCAGAGCGACTTAGTAAAACTGAATGGGAGCTTAGCTGCTGTTCGCCTGCATCGCTCTATGGCTATGAGCAGCCAGACATTCATTTATAGCCACACACAGGCTAGACAGATATGGGAGATGCCTCTACCAGCCGCACATGCGCCATCAGATTGCAGGAGGGGTATTTATAATGGGCGACCACACAGCAGGGCATCCCAAATCAGGATGCCCAGTGGGTAGGTATTTAAGATGCTAGGTCTGTTTTTGGTCTACTTTTGGTCAACTTTAAATTGCCTGTATAGTAGTAATAACCCCCCTTCACCAGCAATGTCACATGGTCCGCACTTTTTTTTGCCCCCCCTCCCACTGTGATGTAAGTAACTGGGGCTTCTGTCTGACAGTCCAGCTTCTAAAGTTTCTAAATGTTTGTCGCCCAAACAGAATAGCCGCAGTTTTTTACGTTTTAACCACCTCCTTGGGCATCGCCGGTGGAGAAACATAGGAGATGGGGAAAACAAATTACCGCTACACTATTGCTTTAGAAAAGGTGCGCCCTGCCCTAGAGTCTAAAATATTCTAGGGCTAGTTGCCACCCCCCCCCCCCAGAGTATCCTGATTTGCAAAATACTCATATACTCACCTCAATCAAGGCTCCAACAGCAAGTGCATGGCTCCACAGCAGCATAGGTATCCAGGAACCCGGCAGGGGAGCAGACTAAGGTGTTTCCTAAATTGGGATGTCCCCCAGGTAAACGGAAGCATGGGGGGGTTGTTAAAGTGGACCAACACCCTGAGGTGATCGGCCCGGGAATCTACAAGATTCCCGGGCCGATCACCTCACACACCGCGGGACATCCGAGATCGGGATGTCCCGCGGGGTGTAAACCCCCCAAAACCCCTGAAAAACCTTACCTCTCCAGCCGCTGCTTCCGCCGCCGCCGCCTCACTCGCGCTCCTCTAGACGTGCGCGCGCCCGCACCGGCCGGCTCTGAATGGCGGGCGCGCACACGTCAAGAGTGACGCGCGGGAGGCACCGACGGGCAAGCTGCTTGTACGTCGCTGTCAATCAGCTTGTCCATCGGCGCCGAATGGACGGCACGGCCACGTGGGAGCGGGGAGAGGTGAGTTTGGGGGCTTTCTGGGGGGTTTCACACAGCGGGGCACCCCCGATCGGGGTGCCCCGGGGAAGTGGACCAATACCCAGGATAGTCAAAATCCTGGGTGTTGGTCCACTTTAAAGGTATTGTTTTGAAGAAGAATAATACAAATAGCTGCAGAAGGTGGCGTTACATATAATCCATTATATATTAATTTTATAGGGAGAACTGCTCACCTCCACCAACCACATGTTGAAATCCCGGGTGTTGGGTTATGATATAATCCATCAAGTGCTGGTCCTGCCATTTATACCCCTGTTATTCTAGGAAATACTGAATCTATTGCTGGTAAATGAAAGAAGACAGAATGGCGAAATAGGTTCTGCCTGTGGGGTAAGGGATGTAGGGGATATTAGTCAAAAAGATTGGTTTGGTCCACTTTAACCCATACTAAATTATGTATTTAGGGATTCCAACCATAAAAAATAAGCAGTGGCCTTACTTCTGCACCATCTCAGAATCCCAACTACAGCAATGTGTACCCATTATAAAGCCTTTACTGAAATGATTCATAGTAGTCAAAATGTGATGGACCAATGCACCAATTTGTGCCTGAAATTTTCCGCTTGCACCATTTTGTCAAACTCTCTCCGGCGTGTGATTTCTGGTATGTTTAGAGGGTGGAAAAGCATGCGCAAATGTGGCATTTGAAAAATGAATTTCCTCCAGCAAATAGGTGGAGGAAACTGCAAATTTCAATGAGTAACAGCTTAATTTCATTCCGAAAACACATGCCGACACCATTCAACGTGTTTTTGAACAATGAAAGTGTCGGCTGCAACATTGTGCCCTTTTTTTGTTTTTTGTTAAAAAAATAATAATAAAAAGTTGTCAAAAATCACAAAAATGAAGGTCCAAACAACTAAAATGTGGATATTGGGCCACAAAAACAAAAACAAAAAATATATAGTTAAATTATTAAGCATTAATGTGCAAAACAAAGAAGGAAGTTTTAAAGAGAGGGACAAAACATTGGGCAAAAAAATGTTAAGGGTTAACTGGAATCAGAATATCCCCGCCCCCCAAAAAAAAGAACGGAGAACACAGATTCTCCAGAGAATACACTCCGAAATGGAGAACAGAGCTTCGCAGAAAGCACAGAAGCTGGAGAGATCAAATCACTATAGAGAAACAGTAAAGCCAAGAGGATAAACATGGGAACCATTGGGAGCAGTTATAGCGGACCAAAGCCCACTGGGTTTGTGAAATACAAGTAGAACTGGAAATGGATATTTTCGCTTTTTGAATCGTCCTGGAACACAGATTTTTTTCGCACTCTATCGCTGTAAGATGGCAGGCAGTCAGCCATTACATAGGTGTGGCAATGACATCATTACCACACACAACAGTGGCAATGAATGGAGGAGGCGGAGCTTTACACCTAAAACAGGCACCATTATCTGGGATTAGATTGAAGCAGCATTGAAAATTGTCATAGGTGGAGCAATTCAGGGGATGTTAGTTAAAAATGTGGGTTTTGGTCCACTTTAAGCTCTTAGCCTGCCAAATGCCTATGGGGCAGGGCCATTTGTGCTTCAAAACAGCAGATTTTCCTTGCGGAGGGCACAAATTGGTGCAAGAAGAGGCAATATGCACTTCTCCCTTGCGCTTGTCATTTGGTGCAATTTGCATGTGCGTCCAACGATCTATGAATCATGTGCCTAGGCTCATGCGGAATCGTTTGCGCTCCACCTGAGCGTTTTTGTGCATCGATCATCACATGACTGACTTGGGCCGAAAATCAGCCCTGGATTTTACCAGCCTCTGGCCGGCCTGAGGCATCCTTGCTGATGCCAAGGCTATAGTACTGGGGGCTGAGGTTCCTTGGCTTGTGGGTACAGTGGGGCTGGGTACAGGGGGCAGAGAGGGAGACTAAGGGGCAGGAATTGAATTTAAAAGCAGCAGCCCAACTGGCCCAAAAGCAGTGCACCATTGTCCCGAGACTCCCTATGGCCAGTCCGCCCCTGCCGACCATGAATCGGCCCTATTGTGGTTTACTCCTGCAACCACAGCCCTGTCGCTGAGCAGGGAATCTTCACCCTGGCGAAGTGGCGTAGGGCCACGCAACGCGTCGGTGGCGAGCTGCTGGAGGGGACCCCGGAGGCCTTTTGATATGGTGATGTAGAAAACCCTTTTTTTCATCTAACTTTATTGTTCATATGATTTCTGATACATCCTGGCAAATCCAATAGAACTTTTTTAGATTACCCCCTGCACAATGCACTTTACACTTTATTTGACCATGTGTGTCGTATGAGTTGTAAGATTAAGTTAATATAATAGGTTTGTAGGTTTGTAGGTTTTTTAACATATAGTAAGCACTTTCAGCACTTTTTGCACGTTTCCGTCATCATTATCAATAACCATCTATTTTGCCCTCTATGTATTATTAATCGTTGGTTCAGTGCCATTATTTTATGGATTATTATTGATGCATTTAGAGCCACTTTAGGGGTCCAACCTCCGTTTTTGTGTGTTTATGTATTTTAATGGGTCTTTTATGTATTGTCGATATGTATTTTGTAAGTCCTGATTCAATAAATGTATAAAATATTTTTATAAAATATTTTTCTAACACGTATCTGATATATATTCATATGTTTTCTAGTGTGCGGTAGTGACATAGGGTTTTGGGGGCGGGTCTAGGGTCCCCATCTTACTTTCACTTCTATGGCTGTTGTTCCCTAATATTGCCAGCACCTTCAAGCACACTTTTGTATTAAGTAGTATTTGGTGGTGCACACTCACCCAAATTCTTCTCTCGCTGGGCAGGGAATCTTTTCATGGCGACCATGAAGGCGTATAATATCTTCTAAAGATATACAGGTTCAAACTGACCATTTGGAAACATCTACGGCTGCACTTAGATATGAACATATGCATTCAGGTTGCCTGAGTGACCGTCATTAAGTCTGTCAAACCAGCACTGGGGCTGCAGTTAGATATCAACAGCAATTGGACAAGTACTATTTTTTAAGTCAGGCCAATAACTAGATACTGGACTGTCAGTTACACACTCATAAGTGATACTTTACATCTGAGGTTACACAAGGTGATTGGTAAGAGTAAAGGTCCAGAAAAGTTTATACGGCATCTAACAGTTAGAGTGGACCAAGGCCCTTATTTTAGAAGGGATAGCGTCAGGTAGCGCCTAGTTAATGAGAGGTAGCGGCAGGTAGCGACTGGTGAACGCCGGACACGGCACGCAATTACACATTTATCAAGCAGAATCTGTTTAGCGACTGGGATAGCGCCATGTAGCGTCTGATTTATCATTTTCACAGCCTCAGCAAACAGCGCCAGCATTCAGCCTTGCACAGCGCCAGGTATGACCTCTCGCTACCTGTCGCTCTCCCATACATTTCAATGGACGATCCTTTTCTTCTCTTTAAACATTTTTTTTTTTTTTTTAAATCACAAATAATTCTGTGACCTCTTCTGGCATTGAATAAGCAGTTTTTTCATAATTTTTTAAATATTTCCTCAGAAATGACGTTAAAGTGTTCATGTTACAATGTTGCTACAATGTAATTCCATATGTTTTCGCTTTGTTATTAGTTGATAGATGCTTGAAAACAGACTTTAAACACACCGTCTCCTGCGCTCTGGGCTTCAAACAAATATTTTTCAGCGCCAGAAATTTGTGAGGCTGTTTTTTTGCTGAATATGGTGTGAGTCGGTCGCTATGAGCAGTCGCTAATATGCGCAACTATGCAGCGCTGTACTGGTCAAATAGCGACTCCTAACAATGTATTCAACATTACTGAACAGCGACTGAGTCGCTATAAAGTAGCGACTCACGGCCGAGCACTGCGACTACTAGCGGGCGCTCTGAAAATGCCGCTACAGACGCTCATCTGTCGCTACCTGCCGCTAATGATGAATCAGCCTCCAAGACTCTCCTGGGCTTTGGTCCTTGCCCCCTGGGCAAGGCCTAGCGTCGAATGTATTACTAGCGGCGACTCAGTGTTCAGCGCCAGCGCTGTGCGTTCAGCAGCGCCATGTAGTACCTGTTGCTCAGTAGCGTTATCCCATACATTTTAATAGTGTTTTACTTAAAGTGGGTTATTCATTAAGGGATAGCGGCAGGTAGTGCCTCAAAGCGGCAGGCAGCGTCATGTAGTGTCCGATTCATCATTACAGGTAGCTCAGTGTATAGCGCCGGCGCTCTAGCTTCCAGAGCATTTCCTGCTCTCCCATACATTTCAATAGACGTTTCTTTTCTTCTGTTTAAACAGGGGGGGGGGGGGTTAATTTTTTTTTGTTATCTCAAATAATTGTGTCACCTCTACTGCCTAGAAAAAGTCTTTTTTTTAAACATTTTAGATTTTTTTTTTTTTTATGCAGAATTGTCATTACAGGTCTGGCATTAAAGTGTTAATGTGACAATGTTACAACAATGTCATTCCATGTGTTTTCTCTTTATTACTGATGGATATGTGTTCAAAAACAGACTTTAATCAAACAGCGTCTGGCGCTCTATGCCACAGTGACCAGATCCAGAGTGCCGACACTGTGTGTGTCTGTTTTTCTGTTGAATATGGTGTGAGTCCCTGAGAGTCGGTCGCACTGAGCTGGCGCTACCTTTCGCTCCCTGCAACGCTGTACTGGTGTTAGATTGCCCTTAGGACACCACCAAAGCGTTCGCGATTGGCTCTGCAGTGAATCCGGGGGAAGCGTTTCTACAGCGCCCTCCAGACATCACATTTATCAATGCTGGACAGGATACTACAGCGTCACTTGTCCGCCCGCTACACTAGTTTATAGCGCCAGACACCCGCTTGCAGTAGATGCTCAATCTACGTGGTGCTAGTCGGGGAGGCCGATTTATTAATAGCGCCAGGTAGCGACAGATGAGCGACAGTAGCAGTATTTTCACAGCGCCCGCTAGTAGTCGCTGTGCTTGGCCGTTGTTCGGTTGTTGACAGCGACTCAGTCGGTGTGCGGTAATGTGGAATACGGGGTGGGGAGTCGCTGTTTGACAGGTTCCGCGCTGTATGGGAGCGCATGACAGCGAATGGCCATAGCGACCGGCTCCCAGCATATTCATTAACAAATCACGCTCAAAAAATTCTCGTGCTGTGAAATGCTTGTTTAAACCCCAGAGCGCTGGCGGCGATGGGTTAAAAGTAGATTTTAACCCCCAAACAACCATATTTTTGACATAAAAAAATTAAACAAGTTTTTATAAATATTTTGTAATATGAATACATTAATATCAGACCTGTAATAACAATTCTGCACAATTTTTTATTTTTTTTTTTTACCTTAAATGGCAGAAGTGGTCACAGAATTTTTCACATTAAAAAAAAACATTAATAACAATTAATTATGAATATTTAAAGATTGTTCCATTGAAATGCATTGGAGAGCGCCAGGTAGCGAGAGGTCATACCTGGCGCTGTTCAAGGTCGGACGCTGGCGCTGTGGGCTGAGGCTGGAATAATGATGAATGATTCGCTATCTGGCGCTCTGTCAGTCGCTAAGCAGGATCGGCTTGATAAATGTGTGATTGTGGAGGGGAGCCGGCGTTCTCGTGGCGGTGACCGTCATTACCGTTCGCTCACCATTCGCTACCTGGCGCTATCCCTTGATAAATAAGGCCCTTAAATTAGCCTCTTAATTGTCTCACTGGAGTGAAAGTTTAGGCAACTTATAAGACTTGCAAGCATTTATAATTGCCTGTAATTATCTCTTCTTTGAATCACACCTTATTCTGAAAGCAAGCATGACATGGACCCGATTTCACGAGATATATTTTAAGGAGAGTTTATTGCATGTAAGCCGTAATGTACATGTTTTGTATCGTTCGGGGTTGATGGGATTTTCTAATGGCATGCTGGGACTTTGTTCCGGAGAGCTACAGGTTGCCAACTGGCGGGTAAAAGCATGCCACCAGGTAGTATGGATTAGTAGCGCTAAGCCATGTTCCATTACAGTAACTGCTTGTGGCTGGGAAGGGTACGGGGAGCTGGGAAAAGCACTCACCCATCCGTTCTCTCTCCAGGAAGGTAGATCAATGTCCTTCCCCAGACATGTTAAACACGCACAAAATCAATGGTGTTTATGTGTCCAGGGAGGGGCAGCTAAGGAGGAATTGATCTGACGGGGACCTAATCACTTTCTCAATAATCCTGACCTGCCGACCCCCGGATTAACCTATTGATAGGCCGCTGGAAAGGGAGAATGAGATGAACTTGGACGTGGCCCTGTGCTGGCAGTAAAAACAGAGCTGGGATCCATAAAAATCAGGCTGGAATATGTATATCCTACTACGGTAGTAAGACTAACGCTGAGCAGCGACAAGTAAGATGCCGACAAAAAAAGAAACGATTCAGACATCACCAATATTCTTCCCTCACCTAACACTGACATCCTCGTGGATGTTTGTATTTTACAAACATAGCGGATGTGACAGGAAGGACCTGTGGCACCGACGCCAATGTCAAGAGGAGATATGAGGTCAAATGAGAATGTCACACATATATTGCTGAAGCCCTCGGACAAATAAGCGACTGGCACCTCAGCAGATGTCTATCAAGCTTTAATTTTGGCCTGGCCATAGATATGATGTCTTCCTCTGCACCTCTGGATCATGCACAAATCTAACCCATCAAATATAAAGCACAAGAATGGCCTGTATAAAAGCAGAGAAGGGTGACATATTGGTCTACAGCCATCCTTATTCATATGCTAATTATTGGCAGGCCTTATTAGCTGACATTTGGTCAATGTATGGTCAATTCACGCCGATCACTGGTGGGGGCAGGATCGTTCAAGGGGTTTTTTGCACCTTCAGAAAGTATAAAACGGCCATTTTTTTGCTGATCAGCTGGTGTCTCCATACAGAAGCCCCCGCTGATCAGCTGTGTGAGGAGCTGCAACCTCCTGACCTCGGAAATGCAGCGCGTTTCATTGAGGCCGGGCTGCATATGCATGACGCACCATTACCCAAACCCTTTCAAATCGTTGCCTTACCTCTGGGGGGTTTCCTGAGCGGTGCTTTCATTCTTCCCCCATCGGCCATGGCTATTTGTCCTATTTCTTTGGAGAGCGTCTTCATTTATTCATGTGTCTTATAGAGAGGAAGTGCATCTGAAAAACAATAGATTTATAAACAATTATTTTAAACACTGAATATCTATAATGCCTCTGGGTGACGGATCACAGCTCTGCCTTGTGCTTCTAAAGAAAGTCGAGAAACGTTCATGCGAGTTTATAAAGGCTGCAGCAAAAAAGGAAAGAAGGCTTAAAGGAGCTCAATTGTGAAAATAGTCTAATAATAAATAATAATAACATCACTAAGAATAAAAATCACCATAAGCAAGAGAAGGTCTTGCTTATCAATTGTGAAAATAGTCTAATAATAAAAATCACCATAAGCAAGAGAAGGTCTTGCTTATCAATTGTGAAAATAGTCTAATAATTAATAATAATAACATCACTAAGAATAAAAATCACCATAAGCAAGATGAGGTCTTGCTTATCAATTGTGAAAATAGTCTAATAATAAAAATCACCATAAGCAAGAGAAGGTCTTGCTTATACAAATCATGTAGAAAAAGAAATCTGCCAAGCTTGTTTTCTTGTCCTTTACTGGAAGGACGAAGAATCATGGGAGGCAGGTTTTTGAATGTACTATTTCACGTTTAAAGGGGAGAACTGATTAAAATTTAAAACAGAGCAATAGCCACTCTAATACATAGTAACATAGTAACATAGTATGTAAGGCTGAATAAAGACTTTAGTCCATCCAGTTCAGCCTGTTTAACTCCTTCCAGTGGTCTAGTAGCCATAGCTGGAAATGTTATTGCATGCCAGGAAGGCATCCCGGCCACTTTTGAACATTTTTAATGTATCCCTCATTACTACCTCCTCTGGCAGCGAGTTCCATAGTCTCACTGCTCTTACAGAGAAGAATCCCCTCCTATGTCGGTGGAGAAAGCACCTTTCCTCTAACCTTAGTGGATGCCCCCGGGTTATAGTTACACTCCAAGGTATAAATAGATTGTGGGACAGATCTTTGTATTGACCCCGAATATATTTATACATAGTTATTAGATCACCCCTCAAGCGTCTTTTTTCTAAATAAACCTTGGACAATCTTTCCGGGTACTCTAGCCCCCGCACTCCTTTTATTAACTTTGTTGCCCTTCTTTGAACGCGCTCCAGTTATGATATGTCCTACTTAAGCACAGGTGCCCAGAACTGCACACTGTATTCCATATGGGGTCTGACCAGTGACTTGTACAGGGGTAAAATGATGCACTGGTCATGAGCACCTATGTCCCTCCTGATGCACCCCATGATCCTATTTGCTTTGGCAGCAGCTGCCTGGCATTGATTACTACAGTTGAGCTTATTGTCAACTAAAACCCCTAGGTCCTTTTCCATTGTTGTTTTACCAAGTGTTTCTTTATTTAGTGTGTAATCATGATACAGATTGTTCCTTCCCATGTGCATAACCTTACATTTATCTGTGTTAAACTTCATTTGCCATTTAACTGTCCATGCTTCCAATTTAGCTAAATCTGTTTGTAGCTGCCTGCTGTCCTCTTTTGTTTTAATTACTTTACACAGCTTAGTATCATCTGTCCTTTAGACCGTAAGCTCGCAAGGGCAGGGCTTTCCTCCCTATTGTCTCCTGTGCTCACAACACTTGGTTTTAACCTGTGGCATCTAATTTTGTATTGTTCTCTGTGCTATATGTTTTACCTTGTCTGTATTCTTACCTTGTAAAGCGTTACGGAAGTTGATGGCGCTATATAAATAAACATTAATAATAATAATAATCTGCAAAGATTGAGACTTTACTGTTTAATCCATACCCAATGTCATTTATATATCTATTGAAGAGAATTGGTCCCAGAACTGACCCTTGTGGTACTCCACTAGTAACAGTGACCCAATCTGAGTGTGTACCATTGATAACCACCCTCTGCTTCCGATCATTGAGACAATTTCCCACCCATCTGCACACGTTTTCCCCCAGTCCAAGCATTCTCATCTTTTGTACCAGCCTTTTATGTGGCACAGTATCAAATGCTTTAGAAAAGTCAAGATATATGATAATATCTGTACAAATACTTGCATGATGAGTAAAGGCATCTACAAATATTCCAGTCCACCCTAGCTCAGGAGACGGACAGATTTTGACTATTCTGGGTTTTGGTCTTTGTCCCCTGATCGGGGATGCCCCTCTGTGTGAAACCCCCAAGGTCGTCCAATCTCAATTCTCGGTCTTACGGCACATGCGCTGCGCATCCAGTCAGCATGCTGGTGACCGCACCCCCCGCTACCCTTTAAAGTGGACCAAAACCGGACTATCCTGGGTTTTAGTCCTTGCCTTCGGGGCACCCCTCTGTGTGAAACCCCCCGGGTCACCGAAACCAACTGACCTCTTCCGGTCCTTTGGCACATGGGCGGCCACTCATGCAATCAGCATGCTCTGATCTGCTGACGTCACGTACTCTAAGACGAGTGGTTCCGAGCGCGCTGGCGGCCGCATCCCCCGCTACCCTCTAAAAGGAGTATGCCCACGCCGGCCATTCACAATAGCCTGGTGCATGCACACGCCCTGCTAGAGGGATAGCAGGAATGCGGGCATGGCTCGCGCATGCACTGTTGGACCGGGAAGGAAAGTGAGTTTTCGGGCGACCTGGGTGGTTTGACACAGCGGGGCATCCTGAATCTAAATCTTTCGGGGGAAGCGAGTATGCCTGCCCTGGAGTACCATAGACTCCAGGGTGAGTTTTGATTCACTTTAAAGCTGACCAGCACCCATTTTCCACAGCAAAATGTTGCAGCGCAGGGGGGCATCATGATTGCCATGCCCCCCCTGTCTGCCCCCTGCACATACCTCCATGCTAGCTCCTGCTCCGCTGTGTAATAACCCTCCCAGCATGACAGTTCTGCTTACTTCTTTTGTGATCCCATGCACTCCTATCAGTGGTGCCGTGCATGTTAAGTGACAAAGAACAGCTGTGTTTACCCGCACCAGCATTTCAGATTGGCATGGAGGGTTGCAGGGATTTCCACCGCAGCCTGCCCATTCGCCATGGGATCATCAGAAAGGTTGCAGGTGCAACTGTGGAATTTTAGACAGCCAGTTTTGGGATGCCCCACTGTTTCAAACATCTTATTTCACTGTGAATCATACTTTTTCAGGGATGCCAGAGAGGCAGACCACCCTCCCTAGAGATTTGATTTCCCTATTCATGAGGCATTCTGAATTGGTAAGCCCCGCCGTGTGACCCCCCTCCCCAGGCCCTTAATGCATCCCCAGCATAAATCTAGCTAGGGGCGTGCTCTGAATGGCCCACAGCTAGGGGCAGGGGCCGGAATGCAACCGGCGCCACTGGCTCCATTAAAATGTTGCTGCACTGAGGTCAGTGTGGCAAAGGAAATCTGAATGGAACGAGCAACGCTGATTGCTAAGCGGCCAGCAAATGCCCCATGGGAATGAAGAAAAGGTGAGTCTATAGGCATTCCCAGGGACTTACATACAGTGAGGCATCCCAAATCGAGATGCCCCACCAGAAAGGTACTTCCTTTTTAAAGTAGATCAAAACCCATTTTTTTTCACCTGGTTGCTTACCTTGATCCATGGTGATTGCTCAGGCTCTCATCCAATCAGAACTCACTGGCATGCATATCTGTGCCCTGCAATGAGTTGTGAATAGAAACGATCACCCGTTGCCTCCCGCTGGATGCACCCTGCTGCTGTGCGCATTCAGGTATGCATGCTGGGGTAAGCACGTTGGATAGAGAAATGCTGGGGATACCGCCAGAGGCCTGAGCATGTGCCGTGAGGTGAGTATACAGAGCATTTTCTGGGTTTTACACACCAGGACATCCTGGTTTGGGACGAGCTGTAACCGGGCCCTGGAGTCTTTTAAACTAGACTAGCCGGGTTAGCACAACAAATGACCAGCACAACAAGCAGTGCACATATGTCCCCCTCCCAAGGGCAATTTAGATTGCTGCCCATACAAATTCATTTACCTTTTTCTAACTCCTGCTGTAGTATAATTAAAAAAAAAATGGCGGTTCATGGATGTGCAGCGCACTTGCAAACAGGAAGTGCTGCTGGGCTTCCTGTTACTGTGCATTGTCAGTTATGTCAGGCAGCAGCATGGCTGAGATGCTGGGAGAGGAAGCTCCAAAATGGCCGCTACCTTTCTTTTCCAACTGTTAGTCCGGTTTAAGTGTAGATTACTTTAGTGACAAGCCTAAGCTAATAAAAAAAAGCTGATAAAAACTCAAACCCTTACAGCTGTTACAACATTTGGATGGGTATCCAAATAATTTTAACTTGATTTTCCTGGCATAAAAACAAAAAAAAACTATACTTTCCTTTTTTTTACCCTGCAGCCAATCACTCCTATTGTGGAGCTTGCAAACTCAACCTAGACCCTTATTTATGAAGGAATAGCGACGGGTAGCGACTGGTGAGCGGCCGGTAATGACGGTCACTGCCACGAGAACGCCGGCTCCCCACCACAATCACACATTTATCAAGCCAATCCTGCTTAGCGACTGAGATAGCGCCATATAGCGACTCATTCATCATTATTCCAGCCTCAGCCCACAGCGCCAGCGTCCGACCTTGAACAGCAGCGGGTATGACCTCCCGCTACCTGGCGCTCTCCAATGCATTTCAATGGAACAATCTTTAAATATTCATAATTAATTGTTATTAATGTTTTTTTTTTTTTTTTTTAAATGTGAAAAATTCTGTGACCACTTCTGCCATTTTAGATACTTTTTTTTAAGGTTAAAAAAAAAAAAAAAAATGTACAGAATTGATATTACAGGTCTGATATTAATGTATTCATATAACAAAATTATTTTAAAAACTTGTTTTTTTGGTTTCCAAAAATATGGTGGTTTGGGGGTTAAAAAACTACTTTTAATCCATCGCCGCCAGTGCTCTGGGGTTTAAACATGCATTTTACAGCGCGATAATTTTTTGAGCGTGATTTTTTAATGAATATGGTGGAAGCCGGTCGCTAGGGCCAGTCGCTATCATGCGCTCCCATACAGCGCGGAACCTGTCAAATAGCGACTCCTCACCCAATATTCAACATTACGGCACACCGTCTGAGTCGCTATCAACAACCGAACAACGGCCAAGCACAGCGACTACTAGCGGGCGCTCTGAAAATGCCGCTACAGTCGCTCAACTGTCGCTACCTGCCGCTGTTAATTAATCGTCCTCCCCGTCGCATGCCAGCCCAGGCCTAAAAGGCCTAAACAACAAAAAAAAAAAAGTACGAACATTTCTAAACACTCAGCTTCTCAAAGATTCCAGTCCAGAGGCTTTCAAAAATCATTTGGAAAACCCCCTGTAAATTAAAAAAGATCACTAACAACTTAGAAACTGAGAAAAAAAATATTTTTTTTTAGCACCTGACAATTGAAGCCCAAAGCAAGGAAGACCTTCTCAAGCTGTAGCGCGATACACTTACCAGGACCTGACGTCAATCCGGCAGAGCTGTAAGTGTCCCTGAACATGGAGGTACTTACAGCTGCCTGAGAGAAAATAATAGTGCTGGAAGGCTCGCTCTAGATAGAAACACTTCAAGCTGTAGAGAAGTGGAAAAGTTCTAGGAAGCTGGGCTCGGCCATAATAAACATATTACATTATCCAGGTTTTTAAATATATAACAAATAATAAAATAAGCAAGGGCCTGGTATATATAATAACACAGGGTCATTAGATTAGATTGTAAGCTGTTTACATCCAGTAAAGATACCAACTAGAGCAAGTCAGCTGGACATCCATTAACCATTAAGCTACAGTAAATAATAGTATTTAAATATTTACAACCCCAATTCTAAAAGTTGGGATGCTGTTAAATTATATATAAACAAAGTGTATTCACTGTAGAACATATCGAAATTTACATGTTAATGAGAGGCCATGCTGTTGTAATGGATGCAGTATGTGGTTTAGATTGTCTTGCTGAAATATGAGGGATTTCCCTGAAAGAAACATTGTCTGGATGGGAGCATATGTTGTTCTAAAACCTCTATATACTCCTCAGTATTAATAGGGACTTTCAGAATGCGTAAACTGCCCATGCCATTATAAATAATGCAATCCATAGCCGGCTTTGGGGGGGTGCAAGATGTGCCATTGCAGCCTCCATGCAAAGGGGTGCCAGCAGACACCATTTAGACACCCCTTTCAGGTAGAAAGCTCCCAGCTGGCACAGCAGGTCTCTTTTTTCTTTTCATTCATCTCTCTTCTGCACATGGTATTCCTTATTCTCTTTCACTTTTTCTCTGTATACAACATTTTCTTTTTTTTTTTCTCTCCAACTTCTTGCTTTTCCCATCTCCTTCTCTACCTTTAAAAGAATTGAGAACAAGCTCCCTGGGGGTTTCAGTCCAAGATGGTGGCCCTGGTCCAGTATAGTTTCGGTCCTGCAGCACAACCATGCCATTTATTGCAATGAAGGGGCCTGTGTCGAAGTGGGGTCATGTAGGTCCTTCTCAACATGCCATTTATGATCAGAGAAGGTCACAGGATCACAGGACAAATCCCTTTAAACCAAAAAATTTCAAAAAATGGGCGTTGTTCCTAGTGCATAGTCCAGCCCCCCCCCCCCCCCCCCCCATGCATAACCTCTATTACTCCCAAGAAATTTTACCTGTCTCCTTGGTCCCTTGGTGAAATTGAGCACCTTGGATGGCTGCCGTGCTCACGTGGTTGCCAGAAGTAGCTTGTGGACCATGTGTCCACAGCGGCCAATCACAATACTCCATTTCACTGGGTGACTGAGGATGAAGGTATTATTTTATGGGTATGATGGGGGTAATGGGGGTTTTTCCTCTCCTTTTACCTTCCTTCCTCCTCTAGCTGTTTTCCTTATATGCTCTGTCAATACCTCTTTTATACCTTCTCTCTCTCTATTTCACAGTCATTTCATCTCTCCCTCCTGTCACCTTCCCTCCATCTTGATCTTTTCACCTTCACTATATCCTCCTTTTTTCTTAGCCCCCGTCTTCCTCTTACTGATGTCCACATTCCCTCCTTCTATTTCTATGTTTCACTATATATCTTTCTCTCACATATTTGAGTTTTCTCTCTTTTCCCTTTCCTGCTTTCTCCCCATCTCTCTTGTTCATATTCTCTTTGTCTCTGCCTCTATTTTTCCTGTATCATTCGTCTTCCACATTCTCTCCATCTGTCTCTATTGGAGTCTAGGTATGAATGTAATTATGTGTGTGTGTTTGGGGGGGGGGGCATCCTATCCTTCTGACATCTTGAACAGGGTAACATTAAACCCCAGAACAGCCCTTATGCAACCCTCATACCTTCAGAGCTACTGATCCAAGAACGGCCCTGGTCCAAGAACAGCCCTTATGCAACCCACATATCTTCAGAGCTACTGGTCCAAGAACGGCCCTGGTCTAAGAAAAGCCATGATACAACCCCTATACCTTCAGAGCTGCTGGTCCAAGAACAGCCCTGGTCCAGGAACGGCCCTGATGCAACCCCTATACCTTCAGAGCTGCTGGTCCAAGAAGGGCCCTGGTCCAAGAACAGCCCTGATGCAACCCCCATATCTTCAGAGCTACTGGTCCAAGAACGGCCCTGGTCCAAGAAAAGCCATGATACAACCCCTATATCTTCAGAGCTGCTGGTCCAAGAACGGCCCTGGTCCAGGAACGGCCCTGATGCAACCCCCATACCTTCAAAGCTGCTGGCCCAAGAATGGCCCTGGTCCAAGAACGGCTCTAATGCAACCCCCATATCTTTAGAGCTACTTGGTCCAAGAATGGCCCTGGTCCAAGAACATCCCTGATTCAACCCCCATACCTTCAAAGCTGCTGGTGCAAGTACGGCCCTGGTCCAAGAACAGCCCTGATGCAACCCCCATATCTTCAGAGCTACTGGTCCAAGAACGGCCCTAGTCCGAGAACAACCCTGATGCAACCCCCATACCTTCAGAGCTGCTGGTCATCATAGAGGAAAGCAGGGATGCTGCTTCTCTGTACAATCCCGCATTTAACTGCCACGTGGGAGTGTGGGAAGGGCTTTTTTTTCTCTTTCATTTAGAAACAACGGGATGCCCACTGAGGACTGAGGATGATGTGTGCCGGGCGGAAAGATTTTTTATACTTTCAGTTTAACAGTGATAGAAGTTTGATTGCATACTTATAAAGTGGAGTGGTGAATTATCTACTTACACTTGTAAAAGCGGACCAAAAGATCTTTGTTCTGGTAACTAGGATTCCTAAGGGGCATGAAAATTTGGGATGTCCCATATGACTGGTTTAATACCTGTATTCCTACCCCTACCTACCTCTTGCCTGCAAAGAATTCTGGGTAATAATGCTTATATACTTGGTTGAATCAAACTCATCAGGCGCAGCAATAGGGTGACCCTGCGATTGTGTAGGACAGGGCTGGCTCCAGGTTTGTGCGGGCCCCTGGGGCGATAGAGTCTCAGTGGGCCCCTTGCGGTGTGGTATGACACCCAATACTTAGAGGCCGATTTATTAATGTTGCCAGGTAGCGACAGATGAGCGGCAGTAGCGTTATTTTCACAGCGCCGGCTAGTATTCGCTGTGCTTGGCCGTTGTTCGGTTGTTGACAGCGACTCAGTCGGTGTGCAGTAATGTTGAATACGGGGTTAGGAGTCGCTGTTTGACAGGTTCCGCGCTGTATGGGAGCGCATGACAGCGAATATCCATAGCGAACGGCTCCCAGCATATTCATTAACAAATCACGCTCAAAAATTTCTCGCGCTGTGAAATGCTTGTTTAAACCCCAGAGCGCTGGCAGCGATGGGTTAAAAGTAGTTTTTTAACCCCCAAACAACCTTATTTTTGGAAAAAAAAATAAACAAGCTTTTATAAACATTTTGTAATATGAATACATTAATTTCAGACCTGTAATAACAATTCTGCACAATTTTTTGTTTTTTATTTTTTTACCTTTAAAAAAATATCTAACATTGCAGAAGTGGTCACCGAATTTTGGACATTTAAAAAAAAAAAAAAAAACATTAATAACAATTATTTATGAATATTTAAAGATTGCTCCATTGAAATGCATTGGAGAGCGCCAGGTAGCGAGAGGTCATACCTGGCGCTGTGATGGGATTAGCAGCGGCGCTGTTCGCTGCAGTCCGCTACATGATGAATCCAGCGCTAGCTGACGCTTTCGCCGGCGCTAGCCTCATTTAGCGTGATATATGCGTGATTGTGTTCGCAGCCTGGCGTTCTGTAGTCGGTAGCCGCCGTTAGCTGGCGATACCTGGCGCTAGTGAGACACTACCTGGCGCTATCACTTGATGAATAAGGGCCTTAGTGATAAAGTTGCATGTATGGCAACAAACTATGGAAAGAATGACAGAAAAAAATAAGGAATTAAAGAATGGAAGAAAAAAAGAAAGAGAAAATGAACGACAAAAAAAAATACATTGAAAGAAATAAAGAAACATAAAAAATATATGGAAAGAAACAAAAAAAGAACTAAAGCATGGAATGAATGACTAGAATGAATGAATGAACAAACGAATTAAAGAATGAATGAAAAGATAGAATAAAAGGAATGACAGAGAAAAAGCAGGAAAGAATGAGAGAGAAGGAATGGGAGGAAAAAAGAAGAGATGGAAGGAAAGAAAGAAAAAACAGAAGGACTGACAGAAAATAGGAAAGAGAAGAAAAGACAGAAAGAACAGAGGGAATTACAGGCAGAAATGGAATGGATGAATGAATATGGAAACAGGAAAAATAGTAAGAAAGAAAGAAAGAACGATAGAAAGAAAAGAATTGAAAGAAAGAGACAAAGAATAGAAGGATTGACAGAAAAGAATGGAAAGAAAGAGACAAAGGCCCTTATTTAACAAGGGATAGCGCCAGGTAGCGACTGGTGAGCGAACGGTAATGACGGTCACCGCCACGAGAACGCCGGCTCCCCACCACAATCACACATTTATCAAGCCGATCCTGCTTAGCGACTGAGATAGCGCCATATAGTGACTCATTCATCATTATTCCAGCCTCAGCCCACAGCGCCAGCGTCCAACCTTGAACAGCGACAGGTATGACCTCTCGCTACCTGGCGCTCTCCAATGTATTTCAATGGAACAATCTTTAAATAATCATAAATAATTGTTATTAATTTTTTTTTTTTTTTTTTATGTGAAAAATTCTGTTACCACTTCTGCAATGTAAGATATTTTTTTAAGGTAAAAAAAAAATTTGTGCAGAATTGATATTACAGGTCTGATATTAATGTATTCATATTACAAAATGTTTTTATAAACTTGTTTTTTTTGGTTTCCAAAAATATGGTTGTTTGGGGGTTAAAAAACTACTTTTAACCCATCGCCGCCAGCGCTCTGGGGTTTAAACAAGCATTTCACAGCGCGAGAATTTTTTGAGCGTGATTTGTTAGTGAATATGGTGGGAGCCATTCGCTATGGCCATTCGCTATCATGCGCTCCCATACAGCGCGGAACCTGTCAAATAGCGACTCCTCACCCAATATTCAACATTACTGCACACCGACTGAGTCGCTATCAACAACCGAACAACGGCCAAGCACAGCGACTACTAGCGGGCGCTGTGAAAATACTGCTACAGTCGCTCATCTGTCGCTACCTGGCGCTATTAATGAATCGGCCTCAAAGAATAGAAGGACTGACAGAAATAATAGCAGTAAGGAAGAAGAAAAAAAGAAAAGGAGTGACAGAAAGAACAGATAAAAGAAGGAAAAAGATGGAATAGATAGAAAGAAAAAAAAGTAGGAAAGAAACAAAAAACAGAGGCCCAACAGAAAAAAAAAGCTCTCCCAATGGCCAATCTGCCCCTGATTGACAGTCCTTAGTCTTGGTTACTCCATGGCCCTGCATCCTGCATAGGGGCTGCTTAGGTTAGAGGGAATGAGGTGGGCCCTCCCAAGGTGCAGGGGCCCTGGCATCTGCCCGGGTATGCCTGGTAACGCCTGCCCTGGTGTCATATGATTCGTTATAATGTGAGTGAAACATCATTAGTGTGTATAGAGGTTGTGAGAGCTTTTGAGAGACGGGGCTGATGGGAATGTGCTGTCTAAAAAATTGTAAATTAAAAAGGAAGAAGTTTGTATGGATGAAAGAAAAACAACAACATATAGATCTTTGGTTTATATACAGAGAGAATATAGGGGCTACACAAGCTCAGAATAAAGAATGCTTGATTTCTAATTTTTAATTTGCTGCCACCTACAGGCGATCAGTGGTAGTGCTGCTGTCATTCCTTTTTAGACAAAGGGACAGTAGCACCGTGGCCTTTGTCCTCAGCCTCCCCTTCCCCCTATAGTCCCGGGGGCCAAAGGGCTTCTGACCCAGCCCACCCCCTCATGTCATCAGAAAGGATGGGGAGGAGGAACAGAAATGGTGGAAAACAGAGGAAAATATTTAAAGCAGGGGAAAAAAAGAACATAATAAATAAAGAAAATAAAATAAAAAGCAAAGATCAAAAACAGTTTAAAGAAACAGCTGAGAGCCTGTAATGGTGTAAAAAGGGGAAGATGCAAAAGTAACACATTTGTCATTTTCAGTTTAATTCAATTAAGAGAGAAGCTACAAGGTGCAGCAAAGCTGCGATTACACGGCGAGCCCGGAAAGGTCATTTCTTGTGGCTTTTTTTTTCTTAAATAGATAAATGGCGTATATAGGGGCTGCTGGAGGCTTATCGCTGGGGTATGTTTATACAGCTATTGAAATGAGGATGGCAGGGGGTGTCCTATTGCCATGCATGTGATCGCATCTATTGTTCCCCCGCACAATATAAGTATTTGCCCCCTGTGTCAAGCTCCTGCATCTGTCACACTTTGCCGTAACTGCTGATCTGCTGCTTCTGCCCGTGTATGGGCCTTTAAGACTCTAATTATTAAAAGTCATATTTTCTATGGTACTTTTGCAGCTGTTTTAGCTGTTCCAGACAAGGCATAAACCAATAACAGATCTAAAGTAAAAAAGAAAACACAAAACGTAATGTTAATAATCAATAGGGGCAATAAGGCAACGTGTTTTACGGTTAAAGCGAAACTTCAGTCAAGTAATACCCCCTGTCCTGCCACCCTACCCTGGCCATCAGGCAGGACGGGGGGTTACAAATAAAAAAAAACCCTTACCTTAACCAGGTCCTGCGCAGCTACTCCAAAGCCCACAGGGAGGCCGCAGGAGAAGACACAAAGCTGCATCCTCCAGGACCATGCACTACCACTGCTCATGTAGCGGACACCCCGGACGTCTTTGGGATGCCCCCACAAGGAAAAAAGGATCTAGGAAGAGTGGGGACGGGGCACCTCTTATTCAGAGGCAGTCCAGGTAGGAGTTAACACTAGGGCTCAGGGAAGGTAGTACTCACTCAGGTTCCATCACCATCAGGCAGCTATCTAAGGTGGGTCTGGATTCCAGGCAGATAGCAATGCAGAGACCACACACATAAGTAGTTTCTTTGCGGGCAGCACCCCTTTCATGGCATTTCAGAAACACAGTTCTGGCAGGGGTCCCTGATACTTCCATGGACACTCCAAAGCTCTCCTCTGATGACTTGGTCCACACCTGAGCCAAACTCAGGTAAGCAGTGCTCAAGGAAGCTTCCACAGCTCCCCTCTTCATGAGGAATGCAGAGACAGTGCCCCCTCGGTCCCCCGGGGCTTCTTCAACTCCATGGGGGCTCCCGCATCCCCTCTCAAGGTCCAAGGCTATCCGTGTCAGCCTCCATCCTCACAGACCCAACCAGCACGTCTGCACAGCTCTTCTGCTGCCACTGACTCACCCAGCACCAGTTGGGCCTCCCTTTTATAGGCCCAGCTGCCAATTCGTATTGAGGTACAGGACCCGACTACCCTAATCCTCAAGCTCCACTCCTAGAGGCAGGAAGTATAAAAACCCCTAAAGTTCCTGCTCCTAGCCCAGCTCAGTAACCCCAACTCCTGGGCTACTCTAATCCGCCACCCCCCTACACTCATTCACTTAAATGGGCAGGTGGAAGCGTGCACAGAGCCGGGGATGTGGCACTGTGTCTTTTATCCAAGATGGTGGCGGCCAGGATCTGGAGCACCAAAGGTGCAGAACTGGCCTGTGGTGAAGGTGGGCGTTTTTTTCTTTGTAACCCCCCATCCTGCCTTAGCACCAGGGTAGAGTGGCAGGGTGGGGGGGGGGGGGGTCATAATTTCAGTTACACTTTAAACAGGAACAACCCACAAGAAATCGACTTTCTTGGGTTTTGTTCCTCTCTGACAGAGGAATCCTGATCCTGACTAGATCATTTATAAACGAACCTTTTCGTCGCTACCACAACGCATGCCATTCTGCGGCACTCCTGCATTCTGATCATCAGCGCGGCATGGAAAATTGAATAGAGTAAGTGCTGCCGACCACATCCAGTGGTCCTGCCCACACAGACCATTGAGAAAGGCCTGGCGCGGGTGTGTGCCTCGCTAGATGTATGCTGGGGATGCTGCTGGTGGAAGAGGTGAGTGGATTGGGTGATCCGGGGGTTATATACAACTATACAACAGGGCAAACCCCCTTAAGAGTCTTATGGACTTCAAGAGGAACATCAGTGCTATTTGCCGGCCCTGGAGTCTAAAACATTTCATGGCTGGCTGATTCCATTTCCCTGGGGCATCTCGTTTTGGGATGCCCTGCTGTGTGAAACCACAGTGTACACCAAGTAAACTCGCCTAGCCAGTGATCCGATACACACATGCATGAGCCAAAGCTGATATACCTTAGCTATAGACCTACACAAGCCAGACATTTGTGTATTGCTGGCGTGGGTATGCCACCCACACTCACACTAGGTTAGTAAAATTAAAACTTTTTGGGGGAATAACGGGTAGGTTGGGCAAGGAAAAAGGGTGCAAGTTGAGTGGGCTTCCTGGGATCCTCACGCCTGGGACTGGAAAAGAATAAGGGATGCAGGGGCTCCCGTCTAATCAGAGCCATTTGCTGTGCATATTAAATGTTCGACAAATAGTTCTGTTTATGCCAATTGGGATTTTGAGCGTCCATATCCCCAGCAGAGGGTGTGCTCAAGGGGCAAACTCGCATCTCCTTTGGCACAGTTCCAGTGCTTTGGGAGAACACCGGGCAACCAGGCTGATGGGCAACAGACTCTTCCATTCCCCCTTTGCCGGTGGTGCTACGGGTAATCTGGTGGGGGATCAGTAAGCCACCATGCAGCATGTCTATGGACATTGTTGCCTTCTTCTTCCTCTTCGTCACTGGTGGACAGGTAGGTAAAGGCGTGTATGACAGATCTGCGTGTTATGCTGGATTTACATGAGCAGATAAATTGACCATTCGCTCGGCAAGTGAAGGACCATACATATCTTCTGTGATTGAATGACTGCGTTCAGATGCCAGTTTTTGTTGGTTAATTTGTTCATTTGAAGTTTTGTTGGTTAATTGGTCGCATAGCTAAAACACATTTTTTGTTTGTGACTTCTGATTCCTACGATCAAATGAAAGATACATTTTTGTCAGGCAAAACAACAGATGAACCAATGCTCGCTCATCGTTTGCTCACATCGCCTTTTTCCATGGAACAGTTATCACTTAATTGCAGTTGCTTTAGTGATTTCTCGTTCAATAATCGCTCCGTATAACCAGGGCATTATAAAGACATACACAGATGAGCAAATATAATGCATTTCACTCTTTGGACTAAGGACTTAGTGTCCTTAGTATGGAATGTACTGGATAGAGAAGTTGGGGTAGTGATTAAAGCCTAGGCTTACCTTGTTATCACTTATATTTGCCCATTGGAGGGGTTGACTTTGCTTGCTGGAGCCCCTTGGGGATCCAGGCGGTTTGTGGGGAGCTACCTAGTCCACACTGCACAGGACTATGCAGGTCTCCACAAGCTGCCTGAAACACCAAGGGACCCCAACAAGCAATAAGAGCCCCTTCAAATGGCAAACCTACACTTAGTTCACTACAATATAATAATGTGATAACAAAGCCCCCATATAGCGCCTTTATTACAAATGTAGCTGACTGCAAATAAATAAGGAGAAATGATGTGTAGTGAGCAGCAGGGCAGAGACAGATGGGTGCATTGGAAGACAGAGATGGCAGTTCAGAGGGGAGCAGAGCAGGACAGAGATGGGTTTGCAGAGGGCAGCAGGAAAGAAGAGGGGAGCAGGACAGAGGTAGGGGTGCAGAGGGGAGCATGGTAGATATGGGGGTGCAGAGGGGAACATGGTAGATATGGGGTTGCAGAGGGGAGCAGGGCAAAGATTGGGGTGCTGAAGGGAGTAGAGCAGAGAGGGGGTACAGAGGAGAGAAGGGAAAAAATGGGGGTTCGGGGGTAGCAGGGCAGAGAGATGGGTGCAGAGTAGAGCGGGGCAGAGATGGAGGTTTAGGGGGGAGCAGAACAGAAATGGGGCTGCAGTGGGGAGCAGGGCAGAGATGGAGGTGCAGAGGGAAGCTGGGTAGATATGGGGGTGCAGAGGAGGAGCTCTGATGTATAAAAGTTTTCTCCCCAGCCTGCAACTCATTACTCCTGGCTGGCAGCTGGAATAGAAGGAGATGAGACCGTTGTACCCTTGTGATCCAGATCCATCCAAGTCCATCTTTTGATGCTGCGCCGCCTAAAGAAGACATTGGAAGGGACTCTGAAGAGCTCAGAAGAAAGAGCAGAGACATGGCTTGGGGCATGAAATCTGTATTTCGTGGCCTCAGCTGACATATCAATCCCTTGATACCACTGGTTGAGACCCTGACAGGCTGTGAGGCCCTTTCACTATCACCACCACAGCCCCGCCAGTCCCAAAGGAATGCCACCAGTTCAAGTTTGACACAACCAGGTCAGTTAACAGGGTTTTAGCAGTCCAGGGGCCAGTCCAGTAGCATGTACTTTACATGAGAGGCATGGACAAGTTCGGGATCAAGATAACAGAGCAGCCCAAGATTATACTATATATTTAATTGCTTTAAGAGCACATTAGACAAACTATATACATGCAAGGCATAGATACATATACAGTTCAGAAGGGTAAAAACAGAATGGGTCATTTATATACCCAGCATCAAGAAATATCCAGCCAGGCTTGTTTCTTTCTTCTAAGGAAAGAAAGTTGAAATTGGGGTGACAGGTGCAGTCACATCTGATCCACTCTAACCTGGCACCCTTGGATATTATTCCCACCAGGAGAAGAAAACCACAAGGTTGGTGGGAATTGTATTCATTTTGAGTATATAGGTAATCTCTCCTCTCAATAGCCAATGTGTTTATATGGATTTGTAATAATACAAAATGTCCCAATACACCTCCTTTAAAGGTCTTAGAACTTTCTGTCAGAAAGTCAGAGGACTCTGGTTCTGAACAGACTCACTTGGGTGCTGCACCGCTGTTCTGTATGGCACCTAACCCGAGTTCTGCCGATCTCTGTCCCTTGGTTCAACTTGATGGACATAAAAAACCTCTCTAAAGATAAGGGGACACTCTCTCCATCTGGAAAAAAATGATTCAATCTCCTTCACAATCTTTTTCACGATAAGAACAATAAATCTGTGGAATAGGCTCTAACGGACGCTTGTTACCGCATTAACATCTGAGAAATAGATGCTTTTAGTAGAAATTAACAACAAACAGTTACTATTAGCTGTTTTGTGAAAAAAATAACTTTCCTCAAACCCATCCCTTGGTTCAACTTGATGGACATATGTCTGTTTTCAACAAAATTAGCAATGCAACTGGCAAGGGGTCCAAGGGACCCCTATAACAGTTTACAGGGTCAGGGGGGTGGCATGTCACCTTTTAGCACTGGCAGATGACATGCTGGTTCCTTCGCCCAATTACTCGCACCCCCTCTTGGGAACCAGGGGTGCAGAAGAGCCCAGTGCCCACCAGCACCCCTGGAAGAGCATCGCACCCATGCTGAAGGGCATAGGAGGTGCTATACTGGCACTGTGCCTGGGCCTGGGCGGTACATATTCTTTGTAATAAAAAAAAAAGAAAAAACATACAGGCTGTCATTTACATTAAAAAAACTGCAGTCCACAACTCACATAGAGTCAGTAAACTGTCATTGTAATACCTCACATGAAAGTGATCATTCTCTTACAGTTTTCTCACATGCTTCTCTTATGTGTGAGATTGCTCCTCCCTGAATCATGCGAGAAAGTGAGAATTCTCGCATGCAAAATTGATTTGGCTGGGAAACAAGAACATCTTGACCAGTGCTCGATTGAGCCTCATGGGTGGATAAGCCATGCTCTTGTGTCCAACATTCTTCACTGCTCCCCTCTCTGAATAACACCCTTAACATTACCCCCACACAGCCTCTAACCGAGACTGATACAACTATGAGAGAACAAACCTGTGGACAGGAAGGTAAGTGTAGTTTTCATTCATTATTCCTTTGCCTGGACTGTTCCTTTACCTCTTTTAATGTCAGCTACAACTCCGATCCCCTGCCTCTCCAACCTGCCCTGCACCAATCACTACTGGCTGACATGTGACAGCAGTGATCGGCAAGAGACAGGATCGGCGTGAGACAGAGGATCGGAGGATTGATTTTTACATTTACCACTTTGGAAACTGGTAAGGGATTCATTAGACGCCCATGCCACTTCACAAGGCTTGGGGGGGCTGGCAGGTCACCTGCGGCTAGTGGGTGACTTGCCATTAACCCTCAGCCCCATTACCTGCCTCCCCAAAGGCCATGGAGGGGCAGAAGAGCCCACAACCCACAAGGGCTATGGGGGCTTGTAGCTTTCAGGGCCAGGGGCCACCCTGGCTGGTCCCCTGCACCCTGATCTACAAGCACCACCATAGCTGGTGCCTGGGCTGGAACCCCACAACATTTTTTTTAACCCTGAAAAAATAAGAAAAAATGCCCCCCCCTAAGAGGAGGCACCCCATTTTTTTAATTTAACCCTTAAACCGGACCTTTGGCATGATTTAATAAAAAGCCCAAACCAATAAATAACTATTCCCCAGCATCTAAAATTAATATATTTTAAGTTTTTTGTCACTTACTTATTATTCTTTCCCCCAACAGGCTGCAACGCTGTTCAGGACTCTAGGATACGGGCGCCGCCATCTTGACTCAGAAGCAGCACACATACTGAGGAGAGGAGAGCGGGATAAAGAGCAGGGGGCGGAGTTATAGCTGTGCTTTGCACAGACAGAGCAGATCTGGGGTCAGGGAAAGGACAGCAATCCCAGAATGCAGAGCGACACAGAAGACACTTCCTGTTTGCAGGCTGCCTGACGCTCTATGAGCCGCCATCTTGGATGTTTAAAGGCTCATATGATGCAGGTAGGATGATATTTAATGCAAGCAATCTGTATGTACAGGGTGGTGGAAACATATAAGACATGCTCTTATTCAGGGTGAAGGTCCACTTTAATAGTGGATAGTAGTTATATTTCATTTCAAAATGTCATAGAGCGCTCTTTTCAGTTTCGGGTGGTCTCCTGGGCAGGAACGGGTGACTAACGTTACATATAAAGTACAGTTATAATCGGATGGAATTGGGCTTTTACATGCAATATGGTATTCCTGAAAAAAGATTTTATTTATTCAAGAAAACGCAACAAAAAATAAAAGTTTTTTTGTTTTTACACAAAATAAGAATGAAAGCACAGAGAAAATTACAAACAACATTTTATGTTAAAGGCCAAACTCAATATATGATTTTCCTGGAAATTCGTGCAAAAATCACAGTTAAACATAGCGCAAAATAGTGAAACATTACCTGTCAACAGAGGGTGACAGAGGGTCCAGTAGGCTAGGAGCAGGCTGGCAGTAAAAAGGGTTGGGTATTGTTCTGTTAGGGGGAACCTTGCTGTTTCAGATTTAATTTGAATTTTTTTTTTTAGAGAAATGTGGTTTAGATTCTGCTTTTACATTCTTTTTTCCAGGGAAACCCTGTTCAATCAAAGAATTCATCGTGGGATTACTGAACCCACGACAACAAGCCTGATACACCTTGAAAGCTTGAGGTGTGTTCTTCGAGAGTATATATAATATATCGTTTGTGGGTGGGGGGTTCAACTGTAAAGGGTTGTTTTTCTTAAAAATCTGCAAGGTCTGCATAGTAGTTGTATTTTCTCCTCAAGTGCTCTTTTCAGTTTCGTGTGTCTCCTGGGCAGGAAAGGTTGTCTAACAATACATATGTGGTACTGTTGTAACCAAGAGGAATGGAGCTTTTACATGCAATATGATCTTATTGAAAAACCTTTTTTTATTACAAAAAACACTACAAAATGTAAAGAATCTTTATTTTTAGCAAATCTGTCTCCCAAAAATATTAAGAAGACACTAAAAAAATGACAAACAGGACATTTCATGTTTAAGCCCAGACTGAAAAAAAACATATATCTTTTCCCTGGAAAATCCCTGGACATTCCTTAAAAAAATCACAGTTGAACATGTATAGTGCAAAATAGTGAAAAATGGCCTGGCAACGGAGAGTGACAAAATCTCTAGGTAGGCTGGGAAGGGTTAAAGTGAAACTAAAGCTGATGCTTACTTGTAAGTAGTGAGTATTGGCTGACTTGACCTCAGTCAGTTCTTGGCCACGCCGACCCCTGGAAGAGCACTAGACTCATACTGCAGGACATAGGGGCTGGTAGACCGGCAGGACCAGGGGATGGCAGGTGAGCCTCTGGGTAATCAGCCCCTTTGCCTGGTGCCCGGGCTAGGGGCTGCCCTGGGGGAGTTGAATCAGAAGAGAGGAGGAGACGGGCTAGAATGAAGCCACGCAATGCATTCTCATCCAGTGCTAAATCGAGCCTATTGTAAGAGGTGACTTGTGATAGTAACAAGTCCTACTTCGTCTGATTTCAGACACATTTTGAAAGTTTGTTGGGTTAGGGAGACTTTTTTTTTCTCCTGCCCTGAGAGCTATTTAAACAAGAAACTGCCTTGCTTTACACCAGTGGGAACTGGTGGATACTAAAAAAAAACTGTAGATACTAAAAAAAAATAGTTACCGGCTGTATTCAGTTTATTTTAGCAGCAGCTTGTTGCAGAACAATATCTATCTTTTAGGCTGATCTCACACTGGGACGAGGCGATTGAGATTTCGCCTTTGAATCACATCCAATCGTCCTTAAACTGCCACCTATGTTGTCCTATGGTGACTGTCACTTTGTTGGGCGTTTGCAGGTCGATTTGAAAATTTCCACCATGCAGCATTTCCAGGCTGTTGTTGGGCGATAGCAATCCCATAGAAGTGATTTACAATACTATTTAATCGCTTTTCAATCACTATTGCTTTAGTGATGGTGATCCTGATGCAGTCAGCAGCCAATCAGATTTTCTATTTCTATTTCTATTAGATAAAGTTGGTTGATTAGGAAATAGCAATCACTATCGCATTGAAATCGCCTGTAAATCGCTTTGCAATCGCTATACTAAGAAATCGCTAATCACCTATGAAAATCCATGCTTGCCCTGGAGTTAAAATGGACCAACACCCAGGATTTTGACTATCCTGGGTTTTGGTCCACTTCGATGGGGCACCCCCCAGAAAGCCCCAAAAACTCACCTCTCCCCGCTCCCACGTGACCGCTGCAGCCAATCCCCGCCGGCGGAAAAGCGGGAGGCAGCGACGGACAAGAGAGCGTGCCCGCCGCCGCCTCCCGCACGTCACTCTTATAGGGTGCGCGCCCGCGCCGGCCATTCACAAATGGCCGGCGCGGGTGCGCGTCCTGCTAGAGGGACGCGCGGGAGGCGGCGGCGGGCACCGCTGGATCGAGGAGCAGGTAGGGATTTAGGGGTTTCTGGGGGGTTTCACCGATCGGGGTGCCCCGCAGTCAGGGAGCTGATCGGTCCGGGCCGATCATGGGAGGGTGTTGGTCCACTTTAATAAGAGTCCAGAGCTCGATAACAACCTTTCTCTGGGGCATCCTGCTTTGCAATACCCCTCTGTGATAAACCCCCTAGAACCGCTAGCTACTCACCTGGGAATCAATCCCATGGCACTCGTGCACAGAGCTGTGAGGTTGGAAAAAAGTCTCTCCATCTAAGGCCCTTTATAACTATCAATGATAAGCAGCTGGGTGCTGTAATGGTGATATATAATTAGTTCTCCAATCTCCCCTGTCCCTTACACTTGGGATCTTCATGCTTAGTTACAATGCCTGAAACTTACAGGGACCTAAAGGTATTGTCCAGACAGACACTCACCTGCAGCTTCTCCATGCAGCTCCTCCATGCTGGGGTGGAATCTTCATACTTACCAACGGTGGGGAGCCAGAGATTCCATCTTCCAGCACCCTCTCTTGGAGGCGCCCATAAAGCCTTGTTTACGACCTCACCTCCATTGTAGTAATAGGAGTAGGAATTTTAGGGGACGTAAATCCATATTGATGGACACCACCATGTCTGCTCAGCAATGGAGGATGGAATCACTTATTCTCCCTCATTGGTAAGGTAGATGCTGGCGCTGCACGGAGGAGCTGTGGGGGATAAAAAGTGAGAATAGACTTTTTATGTTATTGTCTAGACAGAAAATTTAAAGGGACATTCCAGGCAAAGGAATAAATTAGCCTGTTTTCTGCTCTCTCCATGCTGAATGTGAGAGGCTAGAGTAGATGCCTAATAAGATTAAGAAGTTGGAGTCAGGCTTTGGCTTACCGACTCCACTGCCCTGCTTATGTGGGACTCCAGCGGCACCTTCATCTGATGGATACCCACAGTGGACAGAAGCGGCCAGCGGGAAGTACCCAGCAATCTGATCATTTAGAAGAGCAGTTGCCGGGCATAAATATTCTGATTGGACAAGAGGCTGTGCATAAGCAGTGGGAATATTAATTTGATGGGAGTTCACATGTAAGTAAAAAGCCTGGGTTTGGTTTGCTTTAAAGCAGATCAAAATTCGTGAATTTGACTTTCCTGGGTTTTGTTCTATGCCTTGGGATGTCCCACTTTGTGAAACCCCTGAGGAAGCCCCAAAACTCACCTCACCACTCTCTAACGTTGTATACACGGACTTTTGTCCAATGAGAGACACCTGCTATGAAGTCATTCGAAAGGAAGCTCTCATTCTAATCAATGGGGAGCACACGCTACCGCATCCCCTATCTGAATATGTGCACTCCTGATTGCAAACAATGAGGAATGACGTCATAGCAGGCGGCTCTCAACGAGAGTCCACGAATGCGCCATTGGAGCAGTTTTTTTAGGCTTCCTGGGGTTTTTTTAGATTCTGGACAGGACACTGCTGGGTTTTGTCCTGCATTAAGTCAGAAAAGATTCTTAAAAGAGCTGTATCGTAACATTGTCTAATAAAAAAAAACATTCATGAGTGACGGGTTGTGGAACATACCATTCCACGTTTACAGGGGTTATCTGCTTCATCCCTTTAAAAGTGTCTCCTAACCTAAGCCATCCTGTGGGCAGCAGCTGCATTAATCACTCTAATATCTGCCCAAAGCATTGCATGATGGGCATAAGCGTCGGCTTCAAGAGTCCCTACGTAATGTGTCACCTTTCAGCTCTGCTTCCTCAAATGAATTATCTTCTGCTGCTGATCACCCTCCCGTCCTTATTGCCTTCCCTATAGCCACCAATCACCCTCCAGTCCTTATTGCCTTCCCTATAGCCACCAATCGCCCTCCCGTCCTTATTGCCTTCCCTATAGCCACCAATCGCCCTCCCGTCCTTATTGCCTTCCCTATAGCCACCAATCATCCTCCCATCCTTATTGCCTTCCCTATAGCCACCAATCACCCTCCAGTCCTTATTGTCTTCCCTATAGCCACCAATCACCCTCCAGTCCTTATTGCCTTCCCTATAGCCACCAATTACACTCCAGTCCTTATTGCCTTCCCTATAGCCACCAATCGCCCTCCAGACCTTAATGCCTTCCCTATAGCCACCAATCGCCCTCCCGTCCTTATTGCCTTCCCTATAGCCACCAATCGCCCTCCAGTCCTTATTGCCTTCCCTATAGCCACCAATCATCCTCCAGTCCTTATTGCCTTCCCTATAGCCACCAATTACACTCCAGTCCTTATTGCCTTCCCTATAGCCACCAATCGCCCTCCAGTCCTTATTGCCTTCCCTATAGCCACCAATTACACTCCAGTCCTTATTGCCTTCCCTATAGCCACCAATCCCCCTCCAGACCTTAATGCCTTCCCTATAGCCACCAATCGCCCTCCAGACCTTAATGCCTTCCCTATAGCCACCAATCACCCTCCCATCCTTATTGCCTTCCATATAGCCACCAATCGCCCTCCCGTCCTTATTGCTTTCCCTATAGCCACTAATCGCCCTCCAGTCCTTATTGCCTTCCCTATAGCCACCAATCACCCTCCAGTCCTTATTGCCCTCCCTATAGCCACCAATCACCCTCCAGTCCTTATTGCCTTCCCTATAGCCACCAATCGCCCTCCAGTCCTTATTGCCTTCCATATAGCCACCAATCACCCTCCCATCCTTATTGCCTTCCATATAGCCAATAATCGCCCTCCAGTCCTTATTGCCTTCCCTATAGCCACCAATCACCCTCCAGTCCTTATTGCCTTTCCTATAGCCACCAATCGCCCTCCAGTCTTTATTGCCTTCCCTATAGCCACCAATCGCCCTCCAGTCCTTATTGCCTTCCCTATAGCCACCAATCACCCTCCAGTCCTTATTGCCTTTCCTATAGCCACCAATCGCCCTCCAGTCTTTATTGCCTTCCATATAGCCACCAATCGCCCTCCAGTCCTTATTGCCTTCCCTATAGCCACCAATCACCCTCCCATCCTTATTGCCTTCCATATAGCCACCAATCGCCCTCCAGTCCTTATTGCCTTCCCTATAGCCACCAATCACCCTCCAGTCCTTATTGCCTTCCCTATAGCCACCAATCAACCTCCAGTCTTTATTGCCTTCCCTATAGCCACCAATCGCCCTCCAGTCTTTATTGCCTTCCCTATAAAAACCAATCACCCTCCCGTCCTTATTGCCTTCCCTATAGTCACCAATCATCCTCCAGTCCTTATTGCCTTCCCTATAGCCACCAATCATCCTCCAGTCCTTATTGCCTTCCCTATAGCCACCAATCATCCTCCAGTCCTTATTGCCTTCCCTATAGTCACCAATCATCCTCCAGTCCTTATTGCCTTCCCTATAGCCACCAATCGCCCTCCAGTCCTTATTGCCTTCCCTATAGCCACCAATCGCCCTCCAGTCCTTATTGCCTTCCCTATAGCCACCAATCGCCCTCCAGTCTTTATTGCCTTCCCTATAAAAACCAATCGCCCTCCCGTCCTTATTGCCTTCCCTATAGTCACCAATCATCCTCCAGTCCTTATTGCCTTCCCTATAGCCACCAATCATCCTCCAGTCCTTATTGCCTTCCCTATAGTCACCAATCATCCTCCAGTCCTTATTGCCTTCCCTATAGCCACCAATCATCATCCAGTCCTTATTGCCTTCCCTATAGACACCAATCACCCTCCAGTCCTTATTGCCTTCCCTATAGTCACCAATCATCCTCCAGTCCTTATTGCCTTCCCTATAGCCACCAATCATCCTCCAGTCCTTATTGCCTTCCCTATAGTCACCAATCATCCTCCAGTCCTTATTGCCTTCCCTATAGCCACCAATCGCCCTCCAGTCCTTATTGCCTTCCCTATAGTCACCAATCATCCTCCAGTCCTTATTGCCTTCCCTATAGCCACCAATCACCCTCCAGTCCTTATTGCCTTCCCTATAGCCGCCAATCGCCCTCCAGTCCTTATTGCCTTCCCTATAGCCACGAATCAACCTCCAGTCTTTATTGCCTTCCCTATAGCCACCAATCGCCCTCCAGTCTTTATTGCCTTCCCTATAAAAACCAATCGCCCTCCAGTCCTTATTGCCTTCCCTATAGCCACCAATCACCCTCCAGTCCTTATTGCCTTCCCTATAGCCACCAATCACCCTCCAGTCCTAATTGCCTTCCATATAGCCACCAATCGCCCTCCAGTCCCTATTGCCTTCCCTATAGTCACCAATCGCCCTCCAGTCCTTATTGCCTTCCCTATAGCCACCAATCATCCTCCAGTCCTTATTGCCTTCCCTATAGCCACCAATCACCCTCCAGTCCTTATTGCCTTCCCTATAGCCACCAATCATCCTCCAGTCCTTATTGCCTTCCCTATAGCCACCAATCGCCCTCCAGTCCTTATTGCCTTCCCTATAACCACCAATCATCCTCTAGTCCTTATTGCCTTCCCTATAGCCACCAATCATCCTCCAGTCCTTATTGCCTTCCCTATAGCCACCAATCATCCTCCAGTCCTTATTGCCTTCCCTATAGCCACCAATCACCCTCCAGTCCTTATTGCCTTCCCTATAGCCGCCAATCGTTCTCCAGTCCTTATTGCCTTCCCTATAGCCACCAATCGCCCTCCCGTCCTTATTGCCTTCCCTATAGCCACCAATCACCCTCCAGTCTTTATTGCCTTCCCTATAGCCACCAATCACCCTCCAGTCCTTATTGCCTTCCCTATAACCACCAATCACCCTACCGTCCTTATTGCCTTCCCTATAGCCACCAATCACCCTCCAGTCCTAATTGCCTTCCCTATAGCCACCAATCGCCCTCCAGTCCTTATTGCCTTCCCTATAGCCACCAATCACCCTCCCGTCCTTTTTGCCTTCCCTATAGCCACCAATCGCCCTCCAGTCCTTATTGCCTTCCCTATAGCCACCAATCGCCCTCCAGTCCTTATTGCCTTACCTATAGCCACCAACCGCCCTCCAGTCCTTATTGCCTTCCATATAGCCATCAATCACCCTCCCGTCCTTATTGCCTTCCCTATAGCCACCAATCTCCCTCCAGTCCTTATTGCCTTCCCTATAGCCACCAATCGCCCTCCAGTCCTTATTGCCTTCCCTATAGCCACCAATCACCCTCCAGTCCTTATTGCTTTCCCTATTGCCACCAATCGCCCTCCCGTCCTTATTGCCTTCCATATAGCCACCAATCGCCCTCCAGTCCTTATTGCCTTCCATATAGCCACCAATCACCCTCCAGTCCTTATTGCCTTCCCTATAGCCGCCAATCGCCCTCCAGTCCTTATTGCCTTCCATATAGCCACCAATCACCCTCCAGTCCTTATTGCCTTCCATATAGCCACCAAACGCCCTCCAGTCCTTATTGCCTTCCCTATAGCCACCAATCACCCTCCAGTCCTTATTGCCTTCCCTATAGCCACCAATCAACCTCCAGTCTTTATTGCCTTCCCTATAGCCACCAATCATCCTCCAGTCTTTATTGCCTTCCCTATAAAAACCAATCGCCCTCCCGTCCTTATTGCCTTCCCTATAGCCGCCAATCGCCCTCCAGTCCTTATTGCCTTCCATATAGCCACCAATCACCCTCCAGTCCTTATTGCCTTCCCTATAGCCGCCAATCGCCCTCCAGTCCTTATTGCCTTCCATATAACCACCAATCACCCTCCAGTCCTTATTGCCTTCCCTATAGCCGCCAATCGCCCTCCAGTCCTTATTGCCTTCCCTATAGCCACCAATCGTCCTCCAGTCCTTATTGCTTTCCCTATTGCCACCAATCGCCCTCCCGTCCTTATTGCCTTCCCTATAGCCACCAATCGCCCTCCAGTCCTTATTGCCTTCCCTATAGCCACCAATCGCCCTCCAGTCCTTATTGCCTTCCCTATAGCCGCCAATCGCCCTCCAGTCCTTATTGCCTTCCATATAGCCACCAATCACCCTCCAGTCCTTATTGCCTTCCCTATTGCCACCAATCACCCTCCAGTCCTTATTGCCCTCCCTATAGCCACCAGTCTTCCTCTAGTCCTTGATGCATTCTCATACCACTTTCTCCATTGTTGCGTATAACCCCCCGTTGCTGAGGCCAGCCATGAGCAAGTCTGCACACAACATCTGAGATTTGGTGGTTCAGGTCCTCTGTAAAATGGCCAAGTGTGAGCATGAGTGGGCCCCTGAAGATGCCTGGGGTCCTGGTAATTGCCCAGGTTTGCCCTGTGCTGGAACCGGCCCTGGGTATAAGCACCTACACACATCAGAATTACTATAGCAATAGGCTGTTATTGCAGCACAGGCTGGCTCCGGAGATTATCCCATATAAAAGAAGAATGGTACAATCTAAATCTTTTACCCCTCATTTTTCTTCCTTTCATTAAAAGAAAGGAACTTGAATAGATTTTTTAATGTGAATTTTTATCCTTTTTTTTTTTTCGCAATAGTCCCTAGAAAGATAATAGCAGAAGAATAAACACGGCACATGCCACGACGCGCTTTCTAGATTGCCGGGCCAGCCATTGCCAGATCTCATTCCTAAACGTCTTTGGCCTTAAGCTATTTCTGCTAAAGCAAAGCTGATTCAATTAGTGAATCGGGTTAAGTCAATCCCAGTGATTGATTCACTAATTGAATCACCTTTGCTTTCATAGACATATCGGTAAATGGCCGCGGTGAAGGACCTGAGTGTGTAACATTCTTCCAGGTCACGCAAGACCCCAGACTCTTCAACATGACCTTTGCGATGAGTACACGGCGCTCCTCTGCAGACCTCCATCTTTGAAGCTGTTGTGTAACAAACAAGCAGAATACACACACATTACAGCGGAGACATATTATTGGCTGATCGTCCTTCCCCTGCCATGTCCACCGATTTTATATGTCCCTCATTTCCAGTCTGGAGCTGGGCTGCTGCATTGCATACCTCCCAACTGTCCCTGATTTGGAGGGACTGTCCCTCTTTCGAGTCCTTTTCCTCCTGCCCTTGTTGTTCTCATATGTCCCTCATTTCTGGCCTGGAGCTGGGCTGTTGCATTGCATACCTCCCAAGTGTCCCTGATTTGGAGGGACTGTCTTTCTTTTTAGCCTATGCCCCCTGTCCCTTTTTGCTCTCAGATGTCCCTATTTGAGGTGTAACAAGCAGATCTGCAGCAAAAATTGATTAATTTGCCTATTCAAAGTGTTTCTATTGTTGTAACTGTTACATCCTATCTCCTATCCATCCCCCAATGAGGGGGCGTGGCCTAATTAAAGTGGACCAACACCCTCCCATGATCGACCGATCAGCTCCCTGACTACGGGGCACCCCGATCTGGGGTTCCCCGCTGTGTGAAACCCCCCAGAACCCCCTAAATCCCTACCTTATCCACGCCCGCCGCCGCCTCCAGCGCGTCCCTCTAGCAGGATGCACATCCGCGCCGGCCGTTTGTGAATGGCCAACCCGGGCGCGCGCCCTGTAAGAGTGACGCGCGGGAGGCGGCGGCGGGCGCGCTCTCTTGTCCGTCGCTGCCTCCCGCTTGTCCGTCAGAGGGGATTGGCAGCGGCGGTCACGTGGGAGCAAGGAGAGGTGAGTTTTTGGGGGTTTCTGGGGGGGTTCACACAGCGGGGCACCCCCGATCGGGGTACCCCGCCGAAGTGGACCAAAACCCAGGATAGTCAAAATCCTGGGTGTTGGTCCACTTTAAACAATTGCCCCTCTTTCCCAATATGAAAAGTTGGGAGGTATGGCACTGAGCATGTTCAGGCTTTCACTAAAGGAGGATGGTGTGCCCTGGATAAACTGTCCAGGAGAGCGCAGGGGTAAGGTGAGTATAGTGAGAGGTCAGTTACTGAAGGCCTAAGACAGGAATTAAAGTGTAACTTCAGAAATAAAATAAAAAGGCCTCTACTTACCTTTTGGATGTCGGTGCTGCCTGCTGCGGTGACATGCGGCTGCTTCCTTGCCCCCGCCATCGGCTTAGCCATCTGTAAATGACAGAACAGCTTTTTGCCGGCCTCTGCAAAGTCCCGCGCCTCTCAGCTCCATCGCATTTCAGCCATTGGCACTGCACAGACGCAAGATCGGGGGAGGTGGACAGTGCCTGACGGGATACAAGATGGCGCTGCCCGTCAGAAGGAATCTGAGGGACCCAGAAGATGGATCTCCCGGGGAGGTAAGTAGAAGCTACCCAAAGGTAAAACCGGAGGGGGGCAGTGGATTGGTGAGGTTAAAATTTATGTTCCTCTTAAAAGTGGACCAAACCAATTGCTCTTATGCCTGCCATCAAAAAGACTGCCCCCTCCTGGGGCATCCCATTTTTGTTTCTGTGTGAAACCCCCTGGTTTGGCCCGCTAATCGTACCTTAGGAACCAATCCCATGGGGCATGTGCGGGCCTCCAGTGGCATTCCTAGCCCTCCTTCATCTGATGCATGCACCACTGCTCCTGGCCCTGGAGTCAAAAAGAGTGTCCTCCCCTGGGTGGAGCATCCCTATTTCTTCCTGTGAACTTACCCCAGAAATCAATCCCTTGGCACTTTTGCAGGCCACCCATGGGATCCCCGGCACTCCATCTGATGGTGGGGGGGTGCATGCGGCAGAGACGTGCAGGAGTCACCCTCAGCAATCTGTTTATACAGAATAGATTGCATGGCATAAAAGAGGACAAACCTGGTTTTATGTCCCCTTTACCACTCACCCCTGGGGCATCCCAATTTGGGAGGCCTATACAGTTAAAGATCTTTAGGAAGCAAAAATCACACAATAAGCTTTTATGATGGGGGACAGGAAATTGCTACACACTTCAGTGATGCATGTGTCCTATTGGATGAGCTGCTGATTCTGCGCGTGTGTGTGTATTACTTGTTCCTCAACTGACGCAGCTCTGCTAGGAAAAAGGGAGCATCCCTCTAAGCTGGGTTTACTGGCCATTAGGATCCCCTCACAGTCAGTAAACCCTGCTTAGGTTAAGTTAGTTTAATGTCCCTGTGAACCATGTACAGCACCATGGAATATGAACAAACTTCCAGCAGAAGTAGTATAAAAATCAACAGTCACTGAATTTAAACATGCCTGGGATAAGCACACATCTATCCTAAGATAAAGAGAACATACAGTATATACATAAGGGCAGACTAGATGGACCGTATGCTCTCCTTCTGCCGTCAACCTTCTATGTTTCTATGTTTCTATGATGGTGCTTTTTAAATAAATAAATAATAATAATACATTCCTGCTAAAATTCCTGCAGTTAAACATATATAGTGCAACATGCTAAAAATAGCTTTTTGGTATCTATTGAGAGCTTAGACCTTCTAGCCCTCCTATGGTTTATTTATTTATTTGCACAGCCTCCTTTGTTGCAGGTTAGTGACCAGACCTCCTCTTCTTTAGCTCAAGGGGTCCCATGGGCCTCCACCCAATTGACTTAGGGCTTTATTCATCAAGCCATAGCGCCAGGAAACGACTGGCAGCGACAGGTAACAACAGGTAGCGAACTGTGACTGGGGCGGAGCCACCGGGGCCTCCACCACTTGCCCTGCAAAGGAGGCGTCCACCAACCTTTGGGCTATGGTCTGGTCCAGGAGGCTTTTCAGTCTTTGGTCTGATGGGACGCAGGGCCAGCAACAAAGCTAATGGTGGCAGAAGGGCCCCCCCACGCCTGGGTCTGTTTTTGCAAACCTGCAACAGGGCAGGACGGAGAGTCTAGAGCAGCAAACCCATCAACGCTACAGTGATAGGTACGTGCAGAGCTGTCAGTCTGCGGCCACTCATAAGCCGTCAAGCCCAGCCGCTGGCAGCTCAATGCAGGGAACTGTTTTCTGATTGGCCGGCTGGGCGACTACACCCTCCACCCAGAATGGCAAAGCAGGAGTTCCCGAGCAGCACGCACCCGCACAAGGGTGGCACAAGGGACTCCAGTAAGTAGGTGGGTGCCAGACAACCACCAATCAGTTATTTGGGAAAAAAAATACTGTATCTGGGGCCTCCACTCTAACAGTGACACGTAGCGACCGATTCATCATCACAGACGGCTCACCGTATACTGCCGGCGCTCTGGCCTGGTATTACCTGTCACTACCTGTCGCTCTCCCATACATTTCAATGGACGTTCCTTTTATTCTCTTTAAACGGTTTTATTTTATTTTTATTTATTTTTTTAAATAATCAAATAATTGTGTCACCTCTCATGGCCTAGAAAAAAGTCTTTTTCGAAACTTCTTTTGATTTATAATATTTTTATGCAGAATTGTCATTACATGTCTTGTTAGTCGGTCGCACTGAGCTGGCACTACAGTTTGCTCCCATACAGCACTGTACTGGCGTTAGAGCGACTCGCACAATATATTCATCAATGCCAGAGACGCTCTGAAACAGCGAACTATGGCCCAGCACAGCGACTACTAGCGGTCGCTCTCAATGCCTCGCTACAGAAGCTCATCTGTCAGTACCTGCCGCTAGTAATGAATTCGCCTTCCCGCTGACATGCAGCACTGTGACTTCTGGTTTATTTTTCGTATATAAGCAAGTAAAAAGTTTGCATGTTTTTTATACAATTATAATTGTCCTGAGGAAGTGACGCTTGTGACGTCACGTAACGCGTAGACGTTGGGGCGGTGGGCTGGTCGGTCGCTTTGTATGCAAGATCTGTTTCTATATTGGGAATTGTATTTCTTGTGTCCTACCCGGCTTGTCCTCACTGTTTTATTAGTATGTACATGGTCATTTATAGGGAGAGGGTATTGTATATTAGCACTTGCACTTTGAGCATGGTTTTCAGGGTATTGAGATATTGATGTTTCCGTTTATAATAGATTTAGCTATACGCACTGTAGCACTTTTACTTTTATCAGCCAGGTAGCATTATTATTGTTAATTCGCTCCGAATTTCAGGGAAAATTCGATTCGGCACGAACCCGAATTTTTTTTGGTTCGTGCCGATCGAATTTTCCCTGAAATAAAAAAAAAAAAATGCCGGCATGGTGGGAGCGTGGAGGCCGGCGCCGCTCTCAGCTGTCATCAGAGGACGCGTCATCAGAGGGCGCGTCATCAGAGGGCGCCTGAGAGCGGCGCCGGCCTCCACGCTCCGACCATGCAGGTAAGTGTTTGCTTTTTAAAAAAATGCCGGCATGGTGGGAGCGTGGAGGCCGGCACCGCTCTCAGCTGTCATCAGAGGGCGCGTCATCAGAGGGCGCCTGAGAGCGGCGCCGGCCTCCACGCTCCGACCATGCAGGTAAGTGTTTGCTTTTTAAACAAATGCCGGCATGGTGGGAGCGGGCAGGCCGCCCGCTGACAGCGTAGCCGGCCTGCCCGCTCCCACCATGCTGGCATTTATTTTTTCAGATGAGCGATTCGTGAAAGTTCGATTCGGGCGAACCCGAATTTCTTGGGGAAATTCGGCGAATCGCCCGAATCGAACTTTCAAGAAGTTCGCTCATCTCTAATTATGACCATGAATTAATATTGTACCATCTTCCAGTCCCCCCCCCTCCATCTTCTTCTCTCTTTCCTTCCTTATTGACTTTGTATGTGTCTTTTGTGTTTTTTAATGAGTCTTTACCTTTGTATATATTTTTTGTAAATAAACATCGATTTGGTATAATATATTAAGCAGTGGTGCCATATACGATAGTGGGTGGATTTGGAAGGGGTGGGACTTCCGGCCTTTCTATGTTTTTTATACAGACATATATACAATGCTGAATTGTCTGTATACCTGCAAATAAAACAATATCATTGTCATGACACAGGCAAGCATTGGCTCCCTTAGTAAGAGTAGGGGCTGGCCATAGATGGGACTACCTTGGTTGCCCAACTTATATATGTAACGCAAATATGTGAACAGTCCCTGTGTTTAGTGCTAGTTTCAGAATTCCTTGAGTGTACAGAGGATTTAATGATTTTTGGTATGTAGTGTGAGGTCACACTTCTCTAGCACTGTCTATGGTTGCTATAAATTGCATTTGAATGAGAGCAGCCTTTCTTTTTTTTTTTTTTTTGTTATTCCACAGTGTCTGCTCATCCAGGAAAAAGATTCCACACAGGCACAGCACCCTCTTTTTTTCCAACCCTGCTGCCTTTTTGCTGTTATTTATTCTTGGGCTCCAACTAGATATCCCATAATCCTCCTGTTGGTTTGGATCAGTATGTTTTGTCATTTTGAGTAGTTTTACCTGTTCTCTCGGCTCACTGATCCTCTTTTATTTCTTTCCAAATCACACAATCCCCTGGGAGTTGAAGGTAAGTCTTCCTAGCTTGTATTATTTACACTTGTTTATGGAGCCCATATGATATGTCCATATGGTTATGGCAGGGGGGATGATTGCTGCAATGCTAGAGGGAGTTTAAAGTTCTGTGTGTGTATATACATATATAATAAAATAATTAGAATACACAGAGCAAGTGATTAGTTAACAAAAAATACAATTATTAAAAATTGGCCCAAATCAGCCATAAAAAAAATCTGATGTCAAAGTCCTTTAATTATATACATGAGTTTAATGAAGTCCCAGAAATTGACTTGTGGTGTTAAATTTTCAAACTGCAATTTATGCGGGATATCCCAAATCTCATGCAGCAGGTATTCAATAGTGCTCAAACACATAGGTATCATCCGCCGCCTGCCCACCACCTATTTTTGGTACCCTTACCAGGTGGCGTATATTGGTACGCCTTAAGAATAAGCCACTCCTTGCTCCGTAGCTCTATTCAATTCAAATCTGATCCTCTTGTTGTTTAGGATGAATACCCATAGATTTTGGGCTTGAAGGTGGCTCAATGTGAGTTTTTGCATAAAAGAAATCAATGAAGGAAATATATAGCGTAATATCGCTTTTAATAATAAAAACCTCTAAAAGGTTAAAAATGTGCACTCACATTTAAAATCCTTGATGTACAGCATATAATAACAAAGGCGAAGCTCTCACCCTACTTTCGGTTCACCTCGGCCGCTGGTGTCCACGAGGGGGAGAGGAAATTCGCTTTCAAAAATTGCAAGATTCCTTTGTTGTATTATTGCAGGGGTCCGCCTAGTCGCCGTCCTACGTCCTTCATTGATTTCTTTCTTGCAAAAACCCACATTGAGCTACCTTCAAGCCCAAAATCTATAAAACAACAAGAGGATCAGATTTGAATTGAATAGAGCTACGGAGCAAGGAGTGGCTTATTCTTAAAGTAGACCAACACCCAGGATTTTCACTATCCTGGGTGTTGGTCCACTTCAGCGGGGCATCCGAGATCAGGATGCCCCGCTGTGTGAAACCCCCCCAAAAGCCCCAAAAAACGTACCTTTTCGGGGACGGACAAGCGACGGATAAGCCGCCGCCGCCTCCCGCGTGTCCCTCTTACAGGGCGCGCACACTGCTAGAGGAGCGCGCGGGAGGCGGCGGCGGCTGATCCGTCGCCGATAAGGTAAGTTTTTGGGGGGAGTTTCACCCAGCGGGACATCCCGATCTCGGATGCCCCGTGGTGAGGGAGGTGATCGGCCCGGGAATCTTATAGATTCCGGGGCCGATCACCCCTGGGTGTTGTTCCACTTTAAGGCGTACAATATACGCCACCTGGTAAGGGTACCAAAAATAGGTGGCGGGCACGCGGTGGATGATACCTATGTGTTTGAGCACTATTGAATACCTGCTGCATGAGATTTGGGATATCCGGCATAAATTGCAGTTTGAAAATTTAACCACGAGTCAATTTCTGTTACTTCATTAAACTCATGTATATAATTAAAGGACTTTGACATCAAATTTTTTTGGCTGGTTCGGGCCATTTTATAATAATTGTATTTTTTGTTAACTAATCACTTGCTCTGTGTATTCTAATTATTTTACTGTTTGCTGAGCTTATTGGGGATATTGGGTTCTTACACGTTTGAGCAGAATTCATACTTTCAACTAATTGTGTAAAATATCTAAATCTTCTAAGCGCGGGTTTTCATTTTCTATATATACATATATACTTGCTGTCTCTGTTATGCCTCTATATCCAAATTACACTGGAACGCATCACAAAGAAGCCAAAGCGGACCTGTTGTTGCTCTAACCGTCCTGGTTTGCCTAGTTTACTCACCTCACCAGAGATCCCAGATGAATGGACGACATAGAACCCTTTTTGTATACACAGCCTGACATTGAGCGCTGGAGTGTCTGGGGTCCCTTTAGCCACTATCCTCCGGCTGTACGTGTGTGTGCTATTCATTCAGACAGGCCTGACCGGTGCACGCATCACTTAGAGGCATGCTGCCACAGAACACACCATGGCGTCGCTGGATTTTTGAGCTTAAATGGTAAACCAGGAAGAGTCCACACATCCCTTTCATGGCACTTGAAGAGCTTAGCGTGGTGGTTGTTTGGTATCACTCTTAGTCTGGCCAGTGGCCCCAGATCGGGCAACCCAGAACCCCTCTGGCCCTGAGGGTCATATGGGCACACAAGCCTACCATGGGGACACACATCCTACCATGACAAGGTGGTAGTACCTCCAGGATAGACCCCCCCGTCTTGAGCTACCCTTGTGGTGACCCCGTAGGACACTGGAAACAAAAACAGGCTCAATATCTGTTAAAAAGATGATCGTGCAGGTTGGGTTTCTCCAGTCATCAGTCGCAGTTTATAACAGTCATCACTGTACCCATAGGAAATCTGGAAACGGCAAACCTTCCTAAAAGTATAACAATAGCAGAGGGGAAAAGGGAATATGGGACAGGCGATACCCATCTTGGAGGTGTAACTGTAGCAAATGGAGTGACAAGTCATCACTGCACATATAGGGAACCTGTAACAGGCAATGCTAATCTAATGGCATAGTAATAGCAGAAGGAGTGACTGTTCATCACTGTACACATAGGAAATCTGCTAAAGGTGATACCCATCCTAGATGTGAAACAGAGGAAGAGAATGATAATCATTGTGCACATACTAATGTTGGAACAGGCAATGCTCATCCTAAAGATGTAACCATAGCAGAGGGAGTGACTGGTTATCAGGTTTAACACCCCCCCATGCCGAACTGGATCTGTGACAACACCATTTTCCGTAGCTTCGACCTGCAACTGACAGTGATTGACCTGTGCAAAGGGTTAAACATTGCTAACAACCCTTTAAACCACAATTACACCCTCACTTGCAACTCCTAGTCTGCAGGAACCCTAATCCTACCCACGTGTCTTGCATTCCTAATAAACTATCCATTTTTCCTGTGATGCTCTGTGCCATGTGAGATCACTTTCTGGAGCAAAGTTGCCAGAGAAGGTATAGTGGAAGATCAAGAGCTCATATGAGCATGGGGAGCTGCTAATGAGTAGGAGCTGTGTCTCTCTGCAAATTCTCCCATCAGCTCAGACTGATAAGAATTGACAGCAATTAAGCAAAGCTTAGACCACGTACCCAGCTCAGGACTGGGGGACATTTACCCCTTACAACACAGCTGGCCGCATTCCTCTACTGTCCCAAACACGTAATCACACTCAGAGGCCGATTCATTAATAGCGGCAGGTAGCAACAGTTGAGCGACTGTAGTGGCATTTTCAGAGCGCCCGCTAGTAGTCGCTGTGCTTGGCCGTTGTTCGGCAGTTGATAGCGACTCATTCGGTTTGCCGTAATGTTGAATATTGGGTGAGGAGTCGCTATTTGACAGGTTCTGCGCTGTATGGGAGCGCATGACAGCGACTGGCCCTAGCGACCGGCTCCCACCATATTCATTAAAAAATCACGCTCAAAAAATTCTCGCGCTGTAAAATGCATGTTTAAACCCCAGAGCGCTGGCGGCGATGGGTTAAAAGTAGTTTTTAACCCCCAAACAACCATATTTTTGGAAAAAAAAAAATGTTTTTAAATAATTTAGTAATATTAATACATTAATATCAGACCTGTAATATCAATTCTGTACAATTTTAATTTTAATTTTTTTTCCCTTAAAAAAATGAACTAAAATGGCAGAAGTGGTCACACAATTTTTCACATTTAAAAAAAAAAATTAATAACAATTAATTATTAATATTTAAAGATTGTTCAATTGAAATGCATTGGAGCGCGCCAGGTAGCGAGAGGTCATACCTGTCGCTGTTCAAGGTCGGACGCTGGCGCTGTGGGCTGAGGCTGGAATAATGATGAATGAGTCGCTATATGGCGCTATCTCAGTCGCTAAACAGGATTGGCTTGATAAATGTGTGATTGTGGTGGGGAGCCGGCATTCTCGTGGCGGGGCCCGTCATTACCAGCCGCTCACCAGTCGCTACCTGTCGCTATTCCTTCATAAATAAGGGCCTCAGTAGTAATCCAGTACCTGGCAGGGACACTCCTTTTGCCAAGTTTCAACACTGCAAAGCCAGTGTTAATAGGTTACTGACCTGTGTGGTGCTGCTGCACTATACTGTATACCATGTCTTGTATATGTTATCCTGTCAATGTATATGTGCTACTTTGCTACTTCTATTCACTGATTGTTCTTTGTTATGTTTACTGCTGAGAAGCATCACCTCCTTTGATTCCAGCAATCATCTTCTAAGGTTCTACAAAGGCAGCAGTGCACATTGGTGCTGTAAGTTTCAAAATGTTTGCTGCTGCTGCTGCTGCCTCTCTATTTACACTGTACATGTAATAAGCAGTACAGAGTCCTATTGGTATTTTCAAAAAGCTGGCCAGGTCCTTGCTGTCTTACAGTATAACAGCCAGGCATGTGGCTATGTTTTCAATGCAATAAGGACAGCTCTTTTTATGCGGAAATGACCAAGCTCCATGCCCATTGTGCAGGCTAAGACAGTCAGTCATTCCCATGGCCCCCATGTTTCTCCCTGTCTTTACCGTTTAGTAGTGGTGAATGTGTTTCTCCCGTTACTGTGTATGAGGCTAATCTCTATTTCCAATCTGTAATGTATTCCCTGTGGTGCATGTGTTATCCTTTGTTCTCCTTGTTTTTTGTGTAGTGTTTTAGTGTTGTGCAGTATCTTGAATCCAGTTGACCCACAGTGTTGTGTTTCCCAGTGTTTTGTCCCAGATGTCCTCTATACCCCTCCCTCCCTCTTTGTGTTTGTATAGTGTATTAGTGCTTAATAATTGAGCTAATAAAGTATTGTTTCTTCAGGTTTCTTTTTTTTTTATTAAACCATTTGTGGCCAAATGTCCACTTTTTTATGTTTGTAGCATAAAACAACATTAACTTTGTAAACTTTGAAAGCTATTTACAAATTTTTATTTTCACAAAATTGAGAAAAATAGTTAAAACATTCAGAAAATTAACTTCCGGCTGAGACATTCATTTATAAAAAACATGCCGACTATTGCCGGCATGTGTTTAATATATGAAATAAGCATGTGAATTAGTGAAGTCTGCATTTTTTCTGGGAGGCTATTTTGGCAACAAAAAGCAGAAACTCTAAAAGAAACCTCACAAGTTCAATGGATGCAAGAACTGTTAAGGTGATATTAGAGGGGGTCCTTTGTTAAAATGTAACTTAGCTTATAAACTCATTACCGCTACATTTTTCTACTCTCCAAAATATATAGGAATTCTGTGGTGCAAAGTGTACTCCCATTTTGAGCAGTGATGAGCAAACTGGAGTTTGATTTCCAAATGAATCGGCTTTACCCGAAGTGGTGAAGATATGTGCTTCAAAAACAGGCAGGGAAAGAAGCAACACCCACAATCCCCTGTGCACAGCCAATCAGCAGCTAGCTCCTCCTGCGTGATGTCAAAGGAGTGGCTCCATTGTTCTGAATCACTCCAGTGGCTGCAGGTGCCTGTGACTGTGTTATTGCACTGTGTTAGTGTAGGGTGAGAAAACGGGTAAAGGCAACTGAGTGTAGGTGGGGTGAACACTGTGAGGCCGTGACAATCGAAGGATATTTTATTAGCAATTAGCTGCTTTACTGTGCACCTGGACTGCTCAATAGGGTGACTTAATACCTGTTGTGGGTTATTGTGTTTAGCACACAAAAATCAGTGTTAGGTATGTCCTCCAGCTTCATTCTCTTTTTTGGGGCATTGTGTTTAGTAAATTCCCAAGTTTGGTTGTGTAATCTGTCTTCCAGGTTCATTATCATATATTTGGGTTGTTGTTGTTTTCAGAACAACATCTCCTAACTTTCCCAATGGACTGTACAAAAAAACCTTCTGCTATTTTGGCTAGTAACCTGTATCCCCAAATTGTGAAACAAGCAGAAGCCTGAGTCCTCCAAAGGGACAAGCAATGTCAAGAAGGTTGCTGCAACTGACAGAGGTAACAGTAGAGGAATGGGGGTGGCAGCAGCAGGCACAGCGGTAGGTCACAGCTGCCAGTGCCACCAGGATGTTGTGTAATCCCTAGCAATCCTGCTGGTTGGCATGGTCTTACACATCATCTCAAGTGACAGCAGCCACAAACAACCAGGAATTGGTGGGTTCTTAGGACACCACAAATGGTTGGCATGACCTAGGAACATCCATTCAACAATTAACATTTGCTAAATTGCTTGGCACAGCATTAGGTCACAGCTACCAGTGCCACCAGGATGTCATACTGGGGTGTCCACTAACTAGCTGCCAGTGCTTCTCATGCTGGGGTGTCCACTAACCACCTTCTGCTAAAATCTCATACTGCTCTCATACTAGAGTGTTAAGCAACCACAAATCATGTTGTGGTAGTTGGTCAGTTTTCGACTGGTGGTGACAATCTAGCATGGTAGTGATCCAGTAGTTGTCCTCATCCTCCTTGAGTGCCAAATCATCCTTCAAAGGCACATGTTGGCTGGTAGGTATACATAAATTGGCCTAGCCCATAGTTACAGCTCCACACATCGGCGCTGGCATGCACCGAACCAACAGGCCTACCTTTTGCTCTTCATACTTATGCAGGGCTGGAACAGCTATCAAGTAATGATAGCTTGGGACTCTCCACCTTGGCACTACACAAGCCATCAACCAGTCAACCACATGGAAAAGGAGGGATTGTAGTACCAGCAACTTGGACAGGTGTCAGTTGTCTTGTGGAACAAGAACCAGTAGATGAATGGAAATTTTGTTCTGAGCTTTGTTTTGCCTGACTGCAGGAGGAGGTTACAGTCCGCTTGGAGAGGAGGTGCTTCTTGCATCCAGCTGTAGCACCATTTGTGGCACGGTTTTTCCTGGCGAATGGATGGTGACACCTTGTGTTGCCGCAGGGCCATAGTGTTGAGATTAAAACCGTGTCTGCACTTCACCATCTACCCACACAGTTAACACAAAACCATAGTGACATCCTCCATCAACGTGGTAAAACATTCTCACATTGGTGGTGATGGAATTTTACCCACCAACACCCTGTGATGCCTGGCCGCCGCTGCCCTTGAGGGCTCCTACATGCCTGCTGCTCCCCTCACCTCCTGGCCCTTGTGATCAGATACATCATCACTTGTGCCAACCTAACCAGTCTCATGGCCACAACCCTGACAACACTAGCTGCCACTTCAGTGTCTGCAGGCCTACCCGAGGACTCATCGGACCTCTCCTCCTGCTGTTCCTCTAGTTATATTATATCATACAAACGTATGTTCCTGGTGAAAAGGGGTTTAGGGCCAGCGGCATAGCTCACACTCCAGTGCTATGACTGCCGGAGAAGTTGGGGGGTAGCAGAAGCAGCACAACTAGCAGCAACTTGATCCTCAAATCACTGATGAGCTCCTTTCTTTACCCCAAACTCTTAGCCAATCAGATGATTAGCAAGCCAGAGTGAGGAGGTTTTGTGATCTAGTGAACACACCAGTTGATGGACATTGCTAAAGGTAAGCACATTGTTGCAAGTGAAAATTCTTTTCCTTTATAACACAGAATTGCAAAAAAATAGAAAAGAAAAAAAATAACATAAGCTTAACACATTGATTACATCATTTTGGCACACGATAATGGTAACATTAAAAAATGTCATCGAAAATGGAATGACCCTTTAAGTTCATTAAACAAGATAAATCAGGCTTGGATCTACAGGGATCTCCAGCCACCTGTGCCAGACCGAATCAGTGTTCTTTTGCCACCCACCACTAATGTCACTGATGCTGCATTGGTACTCCTCATTCAGTGCCACTTGTCAACCTCCACCAATGTGAATTTAAGCTGTGCCACCTGACACACCCCACCAGTGTCACTGTTGCTGTTTTGAGACTTCTTATTCTGTGCCAAATGCCACCCTTGATCTATGTCACTGCTCTTGTTCTGGGACTCCTGGTCCTGTTGCCACCTGCCACTCTCAACCAATGTGTCTGTTCCTGTTATGGGAGTCCTTGTGCTGTTTTCACCTGCCACAGTCCACCAGTTTCTCTGTTTTTTGGGACTGTTTATTCTTTGGCAGCCGACATCCTTCATCAATGTCACTGTTCCGGTTCTGGGGTGACTCATAGTGTTACCACCTGCCACAATTCAACACGTGTCTGTTCCTGTTCTGGGACTTGTCATGTTGTTGCCATCTGTTGCCACCAGCTTCATTCTTTCTGTTTTGGGACTCCTTAACTAAAACTGTGCTAAATGCCACACTCCACCAATGTCACGGTTCCTGGTCTGGAACTCCTCATGCTGTTACCGCCTACCACACTCTACCAGAGTTAATGTTGCTGTTTTGGGATTATTTATTCTGTGCCAACTGCTGCCCTTCATCAATGCCACTGTTCCTGTTCTGGTAGTCCTCAAGCTGTTGCCACCTGCCACACTCCACCAGTATCATTGTTGCTTTTTTTTTTGGCTTCTTTATTGTGTGCCCACATCCACTCTCCACCACTGTATCTGTTCCTGTTCTGGGACTTCTCATGCAGTTGCCATCCGCTACTCTCCACCAACTTGTCTGTTCCTGTCCTGGCACTCCTCATGCTGTTGCCACCTGCCAATCTCCACCATTTTGTCTGGTTCTGCTCTGGGACTCTTCATGCTGTTGCCACCTGTCGCTCTCCACCAACTCCACCTATGTGACTTTTCCTGTTTTGTGATCCCTCAGCGTACATACACTAAGCTACAGTCTAACGCCCAGAATATAGAAATTTTAATGTGATTCAATTTGGTTTGAAACACATTTCTTGGGAAGAATCGGTGAATCAGCCAAATAGATTTTTTTTATAAATTCACTCATCTTTAATGTTGTGCAATTTACTGCGTGTACTCCTATAGTGTGACTACACTGCTATAGAGTTGTTCCAGGTCAGTTTCATCTGGTTTCTCTTATGTATATGATTTTGGTTTTAGCACTAACACCCATGTTTTAGAGCTATGATACCTTTAACCACACTCACCCGAGAGGGTTTAAACTCCTTCCAGATTCATGACATCAATGGCGATTCATCAGTAGGAGTGACCTACCGCAAGATGACTTAACTGTACGTGTGTACATGTGTGTGTATGGAGAGGTAACAAGCGGAAGGGTGCTGAGTCATCACCTCATATGAGAACTGTGCTGAGCCCCTTACAACCCTGGGTCTGGGCCCCCTATAACCCATTATGTAATTCCTGGGCCCCATGGCAGCCATAACCTGATCATGCTGAAATGTGCATGTGTCCCAGCCATCACATATAAATTATGATGGGTCCGGTGTAATCTATGTGATGGCTGAGCCACATGCTTGCAGCATGATCGGGTTATGGCTGCCATGGGGCCCAGGAATTACATAATAGATTATGGGGAGTGCAGATCCAGGTGCAGAGAATACCAATTGTATAGAATAACTCAAAATGAACACAGTGCCAATAATAAAAGGTGGTTAGGAAACACAAAGGCACAAAGCCACATAATAGGGTGAATGTCAGCAAAAAAGATCTATATACATCAGTAATAAACTACCAGTGCCATGTTTATACGTATAAGACCAGAGAGCATGTCAGCAGGCATCATGAAAAGGGACCACGAACACAGAACCCGGCCGGGTTCTGTGTTCGTGGTCCCTTTTCATGATGCCTGCTGACATGCTCTCTGGTCTTATACGTATAAACATGGCACTGGTAGTTTATTACTGATGTATATAGATCTTTTTTGCTGGTTTTCTGATTGAAACAAGCCCAATTTAACGAGGGTGTCGACGCTTCACTTACGGGCAGTCTTAGCAGCCGTATTTGATCTTTGTGACTTGGAAATGCATTCTGCTGTGCGTGAGCATCAAAGGCGTCAGCTACGCGGCCTGGTTCTTTTGAGCATGGCAGGTCCAAAAAACATTAAGAAAAAACTTAGCAAAAAATCAACCCTAAAAATGGACCAAAAAAAAAAACACACTAGATAAGCACAACATACTTACAAGGCAAAACTGATGATGTTTTTCATTCACAGACCAAAGAAAAGGGCAACAATGAGCACCAAGAAGAGCCTCCTGCCTGTGCTGCTAAAAAAAAAAAAAATTAAAATTTTTTAAAAGATTCTTTGACAATTTCTTTAAAAAAATGTAAGTAAAAAAAAACAAACAAAAATTGTGGTGTGTTCTCTTTCCTGCCACTGTACGTTCTCACAACATAACCATACAGTTACATGTCCCAAAAGGTAAGTATATGGGACAAGGAATAGAAGGAAGAAGAAGGATAAGAAGAAGAAGGAGAAGAGATTAAGGTAAGCATTAAACACAGGGAAGAAGAAGAAGGATATTAGTTTAAGGTAAGTTTTGGTGTTGGTAAAAGTGTCAGTTTGATGTATGAGGAAAGCTTGAGGGAGGACTAGGGATGTGCGCTTGCGTGGACACAGATTGTCCACAGGAAATCCATGGAAATGTAAGTATACATGGAAAAACAATCGGAATCGGGGTGAAAACGGAAACAGATGGCAAGAAGGTACGTTTGGAAACGCATTAAAATGGACCCAAAAACGGATCGTCCGTGTGAACGGCAACGGAACCCACGACCACACGGAAAGCACGCGAGAGGGGAAAAAACACTTTCCGAATGAAGACACATAAACGGATCAGTAACGGAGCACTCCCGACGGCGGCTCTGAATCACATTTGAACCCCGAGACAAACGGAATGAAAACGGGACTTCAGAGAAACGGAACAAAAAAAGGTCAGTTCTGGGGCAGTTGCAGTACCCAGCCATTGACCCACAAACTCACTCCCCCAGGCAGCCACTAACCCGCAACCTCACCACCTCCTTACCCAGCCACTGACCCACAACCTAAGCTTCCACCTATCCAGCCGCTGACCCGCAACCTAACCTCCCACCTACCCAGCCGCTGAAATACAACCTCAACTAGCTAGCTGCTGACCCCCACAACCTCACCTCCCCCTTACCCAGCCGCTAAACCGCAACCTCACCTCCCCCTAACCCAGCCACTGACCCACAACCTCACCTCTCCCTTACCCAGCCGATTAACCCACAACCTCGCCTCCCACCTACCCAGCTGCTGACTTGCAACCTCACACCCCCCTTACTCAGCCGCTGATCCACAACCTCACATCGCAGCCACCCAGCTGCTGACGAACAACCTCCCCTCCCCCTTACCAAGCCTTTGACCCACCTACCAAGCTGCTGGACCCACAAACTCACCACCTCCTTATCCAGCCACTGACCTGCAACTTCATTTTCCACCTACCCAGCTGTTGACCCCCAACCTCCCCCTTACCCAGCAGCTGACTCGTAACCTCACCTCTCCCCTAATCCAGCTGCTGACCCACAACTTCACTTCCCACCTACCCAGCCACTGATCCACAACCTCACTTCCCTCTTACCCTGCTGCTGACTTTCAACCTCACCTCCCCCTTACCCAGCGGCTGACTCGCAACCTCCCCTCCCCCTTACCAAGCCTTTGACCTGCAACCGCACCTTCCACCTACCAAGCTGCTGGACCCACAACCTCACCTCCTCCTTACCCAACCACTGACCCGCAAGCTCATCTCACACCTGCCTTACTGCTGATCCACAACCTCACTTCCACCTTACCCAGCCAATGACCCGCAACTTCACCTCCCACCTACCTAGCCACTGACCCGCAAACCCACCTCCCCCTTACCTTTTGGTTAACCTGCAACCTAACCTCCCCCTTACCTAGCCTTTGACCTGCAACCTCCCCTCCCTCCTACCCAGCCACTGGCTATAGGGCTTTTGGAGCACACATTTGGCTGGAATACATTATTTTGGAAATTATCAAGGGGTGTAGTGAGCATCCGTAACCCACAGATGTTTCACGGGACATTATAATATTGGACCGTGAAATTGAAAAAATATTTTTTTTTATTTTATGGCCCAGTACTAAAAAGTTATGTCAAATCCCTGTGGGTTCAGAATGCTCACCCCACCCCTCAATGTATTCCTTAAGGAGGTTAATTTCCAAAATGGGGTCACTTGTGGAAGGTTTCTGCTGTTTTATTAACTGTGGGGCTCTGCAAATGTGGCATGGCATCTGCAATGTATTCCATTCAGGTCAGCGCTCTCAAAGCCAGCACTTGTGACCCCATCCGTGTGCCCACAAAGTCGTTTTTGACAACACATGAAATATTGCCACTATAAGGAAAAATTGCATAACAAATCTTGGGGGCCATTTCCTCCCAGTACCCCTTGAAAAAATAACATTTTAGTGGATTTTGATAAATGTTTAATTGCTTTATTACACATTTTGATAATTACCGTAAAGTATTAAAGGGTTAAACCTCATGAAACTAGTTTTAAATACATTGAGGGGTGCGGTGAAATGGGGTCTTGATTGAAGCTTTTCTGAGATATAGGCCCCTTACATTTTTTTGAAAAAATTTTAAAAAAGGATAATTTTTTAAGCTTTGTAACAAAATAAAGGTTTTCAAAAATGATGCCGATATAAAGTAGTCATCTGGGGAATATTATATATTAACTTTTTGTGCAGTATGGTTATCTGTTTTAATGGCATAAAAATGTAAACCTCAAAAATTGGTATTTTTCATATTCTTACTCAAATTTTAGGTATTTTTGTAAATAAATGCAAATCAACCAAAATTTAACACTGACATAAGGTAGAATGTGTCACGAAAAATCGCAATTCGCAATATGTGGTGGCATTTCAAAGTCATTAGCACATAAAGGGACCCTTTGTACCTTTTGCTAAAATCTGGCCAGGTCAACACAAACTGGCTGCGGCGTGAAGGTTAAGAAATATTTTCTTTGTATTCTCGTTTCCTATAAGGGAGTTCGAAAGGAAGCGAAAGACAAAAATGACCCAATATCATCTCATCACCAAGGGGTTGATTCACAGCCAGGTGAGAATTCTCACTTTTCTAGAGAGAGAATACTGCCATTGTCTTTCATTGTCTACTTTGGGGCCGATTCACAGCCAAGTGAGAATTCTCACTTTTTTAAAGAGAGAATACTGCCGTTGACTTTCATTGTCTACTTTGGGGCCGATTCACAGCCAGGTGAAAATTTACACCAGACAGACAATAAAAAGTCAATGGCAGTCAGTGTGAATTCTCAACCAAGCTCTGAATCGACCCTCAAATGTAGACAAATTGGTGTAATAAAAACAAGTCTAGGAAAGATGGGACTTTTCCTGTGATGAAGCGTTTCTTTTCTATCCTGGCGAAACGCATCAGGGTTCTATCAAACAATATTTATTAGACCTTTATTAGACCTATTAGACCTTGTCCATACAAACATGTTTAAGTGGTTGTTATTGATGTGTGTTTTGTTTGCCAACAAAAAAGAAATGTAAAAATGTACATTTACTGTTAAATAATACCAGTTACTATTGTGGAATATCAAGGAAAAGAATTTCAGCAACTTGTTGCAATGGTGTACACATGTACAGTACCGTGCTGGAACCTAAGTTATTGTTTCACAAATGTCTGTAAAGGCAGACCGAGTGACTAGGGGATTGACCTGAATTAAGTGATAAGGAGATGGTTCCTTATACTTTTGTCTATATTGTGTATCAGATGTAACGCAAATCATTAGCTGTTAGTTGAGTACTGTGGGGCCCAGCCTATTGGCTGATATTAGGCTGGCACCATACAGGCCATATCTATACAAATGCCTTTATCTTTTTATATCCTTTGTTAGTGGAAGTCATTATGAGTTGGCTCGATATGATCTTTGGGTTAAAATCTATGCCCTTCCATGGGATGTTGGTTTATGTAGCCTCCCCTAAACTTGCATTATCAGACTAATACACAAACACAGCCACATAACAAGGATTCTGAATGAGGCACTTAGCTCTTTCTCTCCTATGCCGCACAATCAGATTGTGTTGGTCAGCAGCCAATCAGAAGGGGGTGGCTTATCAGCACTCATTTAAGACTTGAATCGTGCCTGGCTGAGGTTTGCAGGGGAAAGCAAATGACTGCTCCCTTCATTTTGTATTTCGATCACTTTAGCAGTTAATAGCACCAGGGTCCAGACTTACACATCAAAAAGGGAGGAGAGTCGGAAAGCCCACATGTTAAAAAAAAGCAATAAAGATTCACTCTTTAAGGAGAAAACTTCTCTTTAGAAAAAGGCTTTCTCCTGCTGTGTCTGCTCCATATCTGTACTAGAGGAAACTCGCTGCATCTGACTGAGAGGAAAGCTCTAACAACGCCAAACAAATTGATGGAAAAAAAAAAAATCCATGCTCCCTTTAACAAGCGGCCTCCATGTTGGAAGCTTCCCACAGATTATATTTTTTTCACTTTGCTAAAAAGATTAATAAACCTTGGGAGATTGCCCACAAGGCCCCAACACATGACACGTGCACAGTAGCCTCCCGAAACCAAATTACGGTTCAAAGCTTTGCCGGTTTAAATTGATTTCCGGCACCTATTTATAAACATCAGAGATTTATTTTTAAAGCCTGATTTTTTCCTCCTCCCACTTCTGGAGGATACTTACATCTTCGTGATCACATTCTTTGGAAAAGTATATGAGACTCCAGGGCAGGCATACTCGCTCCCCCTCGGGCATCCAGATTCAGGATGCCCCACTGTGTCAAACCCCCCAGGTCGCCCGAAAATTCACCTTCTTTCCCGGTCCAACAGTCTATGTGCGAGCAGCGGCTGCATCCCCGCTATCCCTTTAGCAGGGCGTGTGCCCGTGCCAGACATTTGTGAATGGCTGGCGTGGGCACGCTCCCTGTTAAAGGGTAATAGGATATGCAGCCGCCAGCACGCTCAGATCCCCTCACTTTAGGCGAGCTCTTGAACGAAGGGGCAGGAGCAGATCCGAGCGCACTAGACGAGAGGCTGCATATGTGCTGGACCAAGGAAGGGTGTGTGAAATCGGGAAACCTGGGGGTTTCACACAGTTGGCACCCCAGATCGGGGTGCCCGGGGGCAAAGTCCAGAACCCAGAATAGTCAAAATTAAAAACATAAGCCATGAAGGAAGCCTGTTTCACACAGGGGAGCATCCCAGTTTGGGATGCCCCAAAAGTCTAGGACTAGGGCTTCCTGTGGTCATGGAAAAGATGTTAATCTGTTTCAGTCCTGGTGTCTAAAAGACCGGTTCAAGTCGTCCTTCCTTCCATCCGGGCTCCCAGATGGGGACAAGCCAGAGAGAAGCATTTATAGGCATGTGACTTAAGTCAAAGGAGGGGAATGGAGGAGGTTTCATGTCATGTGGAGTGAAATCCAAAGAGGCTCCACCTCCCTGTATAAAATCTCCGATCTCCGGGCTACGGTCACTGCTCTTGGCTGGAAGCTAGGAAAGAAGGAAGAGGATGTGTGTCCCGTTTCCCCCCAGATGCCGGCAGAGTGTCTTATCATTTTCAGTGATGCAGCACAGGCCAGAGGATGGGAAAAGGCAAGTTAAATAACTCAGTTAAATAAGAAAGTATTTTAAAAAATACCATTTTGTGAGTACTCACCTGAAAAATGGAAAAAGGTACCAGTATTTTAACAGTAACCTCAAAATAAATCAATATAAATAAAAGCTTCACCATATAAAGGATTCGGAATACTGAAAAGGGTGGGAGTGAAGCGGGGTGTGTGGCACACCAACAATATCCATTTTTCAGGTGAGTACTCACAAAATGGTATTATTCTTGGTGTGCCACACACCCCGCTTCACCTTTAATTCTTCACGATTGGGACATCCAAAAGCAGTATCCACAAGGGATGGGCATCTCAAGGCCAGGTGAAGCATAACTTAAATGACTGCAGTCTGCAGCACTTTGCGGCCAAAAAACAGCATCCGCTGAGGCCCGCACATCAACTTTGTAAAACTTAGAAAAAGTATGAACAGAAGACCAAGTGGCGGCCTTACAAACTTGTTCAACAGAAGCTTGGTGCTGAAAAGCCCAAGACGCCCCAACGGCGCGAGTAGAATGAGCAGTGATATGAAAAGGGGGAACTTTCCCCTTAGCAGAATAGGCCGCAATAACGGCCTGACGTATCCATTTGCTAATAGAAGATTTGGCTGGTGCCAAACCCTTGTTAGGCCCACAGGGCACAACAAAAAAGGCATCCGTCTTACGAAAAGGAGACGTGATAATCAAGTAGTACTTAACACAGCGTACTACATCTAAACAATGCAAAACCCTCTCTTTGTCATTCTTAGGATTAGGACACAAGGAGGGACGAACAATATCTTGGTTCAAATGAAAAGCAGAAACAACCTTAGGAAGAAAGTCTGGCTTGAACCGAAAGACCACTTTATCCTGATGCCTCTCAAAGTAAGGCGCCTGGATAGACAAGGCCGCCAACTCCGAGACACGCCGGACCGAAGTGATCGGGTAGTCAGGGTAGACAAAGCAATATCTTGCAAAGGCTCAAAAGGAGGAGCCTGAAGAGCAGAAAGAACCAAATTCAAATCCCAAACCGGGAGTAATGGTTTCCTGGGAGGCCGCGCATGCGTAACCCCCTTGAAAAAAGTTTTAACTAAAGGATGAAGCGCAAAACGCTTCTGAAAAAAGATAGATAAGGCAGAAACTTGCCCTTTCAACGTACTTAGCTGAAGACCAGAGTCCAGCCCTGATTGTAAAAACTCCAGAATCCTGGAGACCGAAAAGACCCTACAAGGAAAAGATCTCATCTCACACCAAGCGATATAGGCTTTCCAAGTCCTATAGTAGATGATAGAAGAAGACCTCTTCCGGGCACTGATCAGAGTCTTAACGACTGAGTCAGAAAGACCCTCCTCCTTCAAGATGGAGGTTTCAGCAGCCAGGCCGTCAAACCCAGCGCTGGTAAATTGGGGTAACACAACCGACCCTGAGTGAGCAGATCGGGCCGAAGAGGCAGAATGAACTGGTCCACTGCCAGCCGAACGATGTCTGCGAACCACACTCGCCTTGGCCACCTTGGGGCCACGAGAACGGCGGACACCCTTTCCAGAGCCAACTTCCGAACCACCCTGCCCAGCATGGGTATCGGAGAAAACAGGTATAGGAACCCCAGATCCCCCCAGCTCAGGGACATGGCGTCCACTGCCAGAGCCAGAGGATCCTGGGAGAGCAACACGAAGTTCGGGAGCCTGTGATTGTGACGAGAGGCAAACAGGTCCACCTCCGGTGTCCCCCATCGGAGACACAGTGAGCGAAAAACCTGAGGATGGAGAGCCCATTCTCCCAGACGGGGAGAGCCCCTGCTCAACCGGTCCGCTTCCTGGTTCTCCACTCCTGGAATGTATACCGCCGAGAGACAAGGAACATGGGCCTCTGCCCAGGACAGGATCAGGGACACCTCTCTGAGAGCACTCAGACTGCGAGTCCCTCCCTGATGATTGATGTAAGCAACCGCTGTTCGATTGTCTGAACGCACCTGGACCGGAAGGCCCAGAACGTGTTAAGTCAGGAGAGCAAGAACCAGATGGATGGCTCTCAGTTCCAGAATATTGATGGGTAAGTGGGCCTCTTAAGGTCCCCACTGCCCCTGGAACTGCAGCTCCTTCCAGAATCCGCCCCATCCCAACAGACTGGCGTCCGTGGTGACAATTTCCCAAAGAGGGGTCAGGAAAGACCTGCCCTTCACGAGATTGGTCGAGACCAACCACCACTGGAGGGACTGCCGAACCCGGAAGGACAACTGGAAGGGCTGATCCAGCGACCGAGGCTGCCGGTCCCAGGACGCCAACAGATAAAGCTGAAGCGTCCTCGTGTGAAATTGAGCAAAAGGAACTGCCTCGAAGGAGGAAACCATCAACCCTACCAGCCTCATCCCCAGACGGATGGACGGCCGAGGATTGGAAAGTAGGACCCGAGCCAACTCCTGAATCAGATGAATTTTGGACTGGGGAAGAAACACTCTGTGTTGATGGGAGTCCAACTGCATCCCCAGAAAGGACACCACCCTGGCCGGAGCGAGGGAGGACTTGGAGAAGTTGATCACCCAACCAAAGCTTTCCAGCGTGGAGACCACCATCCTGGTGTCTGTCTCCGATTGATTGAGTGACGGAGCCATGATGAGAAGGTCATCCAAATAAGGTACGACACGAATGCCCCGAGATCTGAAAATGGCCATCACCCCTGCCAGCACCTTGGTGAACACTCTTGGAGCCGAGGTAAGGCCAAACGGAAGTGCCACGAATTGAAAATGCTGATCTTTCATCACGAATCGAAGAAAACGTTGATGAGCGTGGCAGATGGGAACATGAAGATAAGCATCCTTGATGTCTATGGACGTCATGAAGTCCCCCTGCCGAAGGGAACCGACGGCCGTACGCAAAGTTTCCATGCGAAACTTCCGAAAATGGATGAACTTGTTGAGTAATTTCAGGTCCAGGACGGGACGAACTGACCCGTCTTTCTTGGGGACTGCGAAAAGATTGGAGTAGAAACCGAGGCCCATCTCTAAGCGCGGTACCGGCCGGATGACCGCCATTTCTAACAGATTCCTTACTGACGCCAGGAGCCCCTGCACGGCCAAAGGATCGATGGGCACCCGAGACCGAAAGAACCGTGAAGGAGGGCGAGACTCGAACTCCAGTTTGTAACCGCACGACACTACCTCCCGGATCCATTTTCTCAAAGTGGTGTTGTCTGGGAAAAACCAAAGGCGGCTGAGGGACATTAAACAACTGACCCTTTGGCAGGGTGACAGCCTCAGGTGGATCTAAATTCAAGATTTCAAACATTTGGGCAAGAATGGAGGGGGTGTCACGAAAACCCCCCACAGACAAATCGCCAATAGCATCAACCTCAAGCTGATCTGCAGGCTCATCTGACTCCACCAAAAATTCTCCCTCCTCGTCCAGGGAGCAATCGGACCAAACCACAGGCTCACATACATCATCCTGTGAAGCCGGAGGTATAGGCGTCAGGTGCTTCCGTTTCGCAGTGGCCTTTAACCCTGCTAACGAAAACTATTTTCTCGAGGTTGGCCAACCGTGCCGCCACCTCGGATTGCGAATCCCCACTCTTGACAATCTCACGCGGGGTCAGGAATAGGGAGGGAGGGGTAGGGGGTGATGGGAGTTGCGAAGGGCCAGCAGCCGGAGCAATGGACTGACGCGCAATACTCTGCTTTGCACAAGGAATGCATACAAAAAACATCATCAGCTGGAAGCGGAGTCCCACAGCCTCCGCACACCCTAAAGAAGAACCATTTTTGGTAATATCGGAAGCCTCCATATGGTGATTTATGGTATTCGCAAAAATTAGGGTTTAAGGCATAAGCCAACCCGGGATGCCCCCTTATGTTAATGTCCCGGGAGGGAGGATTTAATTAATGATAATAAAGGTCCCCCTTAAAAAATAATAGTATAAAAAATTTTTTATTTTTTTTTTTAAATATATATACACAAGTATATATATATATATATATATATATATATATATATATATGTCCCAATTTAGGAGAAAAAGACTAGCCAGGCAAATATAGAACCGGGAGGCTACTAATTGAGGGAATCCCAGGATCATACAGTAAACCATACACACAATACACATCCCTCTACCCCCCCCCATAGTGAAGGGAGAAGGGACCGCAACGGGAGAGTAAGGGGCTAAGGGGACCCTCGGGACAGGGGCATCCCATTTCCGGATCACCATGCCGGATAGCCGCATTGCCCCCAAAAGAGGGGGTCGAGCGGAGGAGATAAGCTCCTAGGCACCTATAGTGCCGTCTACCAATTGCCCAGTGAGCAGCCTAGGCTGGGAGGCTTCCATTCCACCATAAAGGTACAAACAATCAAAAACCGGGCAGAAATAGACCAAAAGGGGGTGCCGGGGTAAGACCCCGGCTACCTGTAAGCAGGAGACTTCAATCTTCTGTCTTGTCGTCAAGCAGAGAGAAAAACACTGGTGATAAATGGGAGGTACCAGGTATATATAGGCCGGAAGGGGGCTCGTTACAAGACTTCCTCTCTGCACAGCGTCACCTGGCGGTGAGTAACCCAATCGTGAAGAATTAAAGGTGAAGCGGGGTGTGTGGCACACCAAGAATATGTGTGGGTTGTTATTTTATTACATTCAGAAGGCAAATAAAAAAAAACAAACAAGAGTACTTACCTTGTGTCTTGCATAGCTGTTCAGTGCTAGTCTGGTGCCACCAAAACCCGCGTCATCCAGGGCCCAAATTTAGGATTGAGATAGATGGCCAGGATTGTGACCAGCCATGAGTCACAGAACCTTGCCAAACCTCTCCACTGAATGGAGGGAGTGTGCAAAGGACTGACAAGCCCCTCCATTGTACTGAAGGGAGAGGGTGTGGCCACACCGTGGCTGATGACAGGACCTGGCCGGCAATCATTGGTCAAGGGAGTTCATGCCCAGGGCAACACGGGATGCGAGGGATGTAGTGTGGGGCTCAGATCCAGCGATCAGGTGAGTTACCGATCAGCTGTGCGTAAGTACCCTTTTGTTTGAATTACTTTTTTTTTTTTTTTTTAAAGGGGGGAAGGGAATTAGGACAAAAAGCAGCCCCCCCCTCCCCCCCAAAGTTCACCAACCCGGAAAACCAAGCATAGAGGCTAGTAATCCCGGGGTTCAAGGGCAGAACTGCCTGCCCACAGACTTAGGCATTACCAGAACTTCCGCCTACAGCATTGGGCCCATCCTATTTTCCACCAGGCTCATGCCTACCACCATGGCCATTGGTGGTGCAGGTAATGGTATTGAACTGGTATTGGGATCAGACCCCTTACCAGTTAAAAACTAAAGTGAAAGTTAAAATAAAACACATTTAAAGAATCCTTTGTTGCTATATTAGTAACTGATACTGCATCACTGAAAAGGATGCCAGCGTCTTATAGATGCTTCACCACCATCTATCTGGTGGAGGTCCCCCTCCTTTGATCTCGGCCTCCAGCCGAGAGTAGTGGCAGTTGCTCGGGGAGCAGAGCTTTTATACATAGAGGGAAGCTCCCTCACATGGCTTACATGTCACACATTATACCTGATGTATGAAGTCATATGGTGTAAAGTCACATGGTGTAAATTCTCAGAAGCTCCTCCTCTGAGGTGTAAAAGCTTCACTCCCCCTGCCTTATCACTTGCTGGGATGAAAGGAGATCAACAGGTGGCTACAGGGGCATCTGATTAGGAAGATCGTGCCAGATGAGGATGTTGTTCAGTGGGAGGAAGATGGAGACCAGTAACTAGTGACATTCAGAGCATTACATTTGTTTTCATTATTACTTCAGGACATCAGAGGAATTCAGTAACAATTGGGTTAACCTCTTGACCGAAGGGCATGAACTGCAAGACAAAGGTGTGGCTCCTCCTCCCGGCCTATATGCTTCTGGTTGACTTCCTACAATCCAGTTTAATTGAAAAGCAGTAGAACCAGCCACCCAGGAGGCATTCCTATATCTCTTGTTGGAGACAAATGGGGAGAGAAAATACAAGACTCCTCATGCCATAAAACGGAGACTCCAAATCTGAGGGTGGAACATTGGTCCTTGATGCAGCAGATCTGGGGTCAGAGGAAATGTTGCCCTATTGACATCTGCCTTAGCAGGGAGAACCACAGTCTCCTGGGCCACCAGGGCCAATCATGGTCAACCTTGCCTGGTCTAACCAGATCTTCCTTATGACCAGAGAGAGAATCTGTAATGGGGGAATGGTATAACATAGACTGAACATCCCCCAATGCTGACCAAGGGTGCCCCACCCCAGAGCTGGCTTCTATGAAGAGAGAAAAAAAAGTCAGTATTTTGAATTTTCTTTTGTGGTCAAGATATCCAATTCGGGGGAGCCCCAGAGGTCTACCAGCTGCATGAAGACACTCTGACTTAACACCCACTCTATCTGAGCTAAACCCAACTTAGGAGGTCCACCAGAATATTTAATTCCCCCTTGATGTGGACTGCTCTCAAGGAGGCTGCTGATCTTTCCATCTTGGTACAGATTGTCTCTTAGAGAGACATAAGTCAATTGATCTTGTGCCCCTCTTCCCCCGATGGCTGAGATAAGCCACAAGACAATGAGAACATCTTAATTCCTTATTATGTGCTTGAAATGGTTCAATGGCTAACTGAACTGCCTTTAATACGAAGATTTTTGGGTCATGGTGTCGGACCATGTTCCCTGAACCTGGCAGTGAAGGGTATGTTTCCCCTAACCCTGCGTTCTTGCATCCGTCATGATACGTATCGGGTCCATCTGATGCCAGGGTCTCTCTTTTTTCCTAATCCTGCCACCACTGAAGGGACTGATGAACCTGATCTGAAAGTGTAACCAGAGAGTCCCATGTTCTTGGATCTCTGTTCCAGACGTGCAAAAAGAAGGTCTGGAGGGTTCTTGAATGTAGCTTGTCCCAAATGACTGCTGGGAGGGCTGAAGGCATAAGCCCCAACAGAACCAGAATCTGCCTTGGGATGATCCTGAACGCAAGAGGACAGGACTAGGGAGAGAAGTCTAAGGGGGACAGACTCGACTGTTCCCTGTTTATGATCCACTCCAGATGTGAAAGGAGGGAAATGTTATCCTCACAATGTTCTCCAACTCTCCTTGGACAGAGCAAAGAGAAGGAGATCGTTCAAGTAGGCCACAATGCCGATCTGATTTAGTCTCAGATATGCCATTGATCCGAGGCAGAAATGAAAAACCAAAGGGCATCACTCTGAACTGTGATTGACAGGTTACTCCACCTATCATTATCGCAAACCTCAGAAACCTTGTGTGAGCCAGAAAAATAGGAACATGCAGATTTGCATCTTGGAGATCTATAGAGGCCATCCAAACAACCTGAAACAGGATACCTTTGATGTTAAAAATTGATTCCATACAGAATTTCTTTGTATTTAAACCCCAAATTTAACTACTTTAGGTTCAGAATAAACCGAAACTTTCTTGAGGGTTTCTGGACCAAAAGCACATGGGAGTAAAAACCTGTCTGTTTCAGGTACCACAGAACCTCCTCTATGACTGCCATTGTGAAATCACTTAAGGCAGGGCCTGTGCTTTGACAGGATCTCTGAAACCACTGGTTGCTACAAAATGATCCTGTAGCCTTAAGATGAATTCTAGATGGAGTCCGTCCTGAATTGTCTGAAGAATAAAGGTGTTCTGAGAGACCTTCTGCCAGGCCGGAAATAAAAACAGTCTTGTCCCTACAGGTCCTCCGTCAGGAGTGCTGCTCAGGCTGCTGAGGTGGTTTGAACAACAAACCTCCCTTGGCCTTCAGCCACTGGGTAGACAAAGACTTACGGGAATCCGAGCTTTGGAAATCCCGTTGAAGAATAATAGGCTTCTTGGATTCTGAACGAGGCGGGGGAGGTTATTTTTTTTTTCTTAGCAGGAAACTTCTGAGAAGAAAGGGTTAGAACTTTCTTGAGTTCTGATGCGCACAAAAGTTTATCCTCAAAAGCTATGCTACACAGGTGTGATTTAGATGATTGCCCCCCCTGCCAGGTCTTGAGCCAGAGAGCTCTACATGCACAATTAATCAAGGCCATACTCTTAGTGTTGACCCTAATCCCCTCTGAAGCAGCATCAGATATAAAATTATTTGATTTAGAAATAAAGAGCAGGGCGTCCAATACCTGTTCCCTAGGGGAGTCATTGGTTATCCCACTCCTGGCCTTGCCTACCCAGAGTTCCAGAGCTCTACTCATGCAATCTGTAGCAAGCAGGGGTCTAAACTGAAAGGACAGTATCCCATGCTTATTTGAGCAGAAAATCTGACCTTCTATCTGGAGGATGTTCTCGAAGAAGAGATCCAATTTCCGAGATACCTGAGCCAAAGGCGCATCCACCTTAGGTATTTTGCCCAACCCTCCATCTCTGACTCCTCAAAAGGGAATCTTTGCTTGAGAGACTTGGGAAGGGAGAACCAGAACTCTGGATTCCTCCATTCCTAAGCAATGATGTACTTTAGCAACTGGTTGATCGGAAAACAGGGATCCCTTCTTTCCAACAAACCCTAGTAGGGGGAATCCTGAATGCAGATTCCTATAATCAGGTCAGGTGTATTCTCAAGAGAAAAATTAAACCTACTAGGATAGGAAGCCTGGAAGCCAATTATTCTGGCCCCCTCCCTGTGCCTGATGAATGGACAGACTCGTCCAAAGAGGCTAATACCTCTGCTTCCTCATCCAAAGATATCAGCCTCCCCTGGCTACCCCCTAGTCTCAGGCAAGGAGAAGGGAGTGACTGGGGTTCCGGCTTGGTGGAATGTCTGGCCTCTGAACTTGCACCTGTCTCCTTGGCCATACGGTTTTTATGAAAATCAAATATATTGGCCATTTCAAAGAAACTCTTCTAACAGTTTACCCATAACCTGGGTTGGGCCAATTTAGTTTTCTTGGGCTTTTTCTGCTCTCTGTGCTCCTTGGGCCCCTTAGTCTGTCTGGAATCCTCTGTGAGGTTAGAATCTCTGGACCTGGATTCTTTAGATGGGGGGGTGGGGTTCAGGGGGGTCAGTGATTTACCCCCATCCAGGGAAGTGTCACCCACACCGGCTGTGGTCATGGCCGGGAAGTCCTCTGGTCTACCTGAGCCAGTCCAAACCGTACTCCCCACTATTTGAGAGAGGTGCAGCCGAGGCTTTGTCTGGGGGCTGCAGCCTCCTGATCTTGCCATCACCGCTGCCCTGAATGCCGAAGTCCACACTGCTTCCAGGAGGGGTGTGGCCCACATTTCCGGATCAGGAAACCTCACACTGGCTCAAATCCACCCTGTGCCAGAGCCAGAGCGTGCCCCAGCTCCGGAATACAGGAGCGTCTGGAAATCCTGAAAGTGAGGGCTCAACCTGCCCCAAAGGTTAGCCCTGTACTTATCCACCATTTTGGCCATATTATCTAAACCAAGGCTGATGCAATCCCAGCCCTGGTGTTAAACAAGTGGGCTAGCCATGCTGCATATTTTGTGTCCAAGAACCGAGGGGCAGGGTGGATCAGAACCTGAAATCTCCATTTTAACAGTTCTGGGTTCCGTAATGCAATGAGAAAACTATGCTTGGGTTGTTTTTTTTCTGGGCCCCATTACGATTCTGTGCTGGAACACACAGTGGCCCAGTTATGGTCAGTTTTGTGCCTGCACCGACAATTTCCTTTCAAGCAACTGGGCTAAGCACAGAGCTCAGCATGGGGTCACCTCTGGTTTAGACTCTGGCTCCTTCTCAAACTAGGTGTGTAAACTTCACAATGGAGGGAGCCGTCAGTCCTCTAAGGGGACCCTGCTGCTCCTGCTGGTCTCATCAGTGGTCCCAGCCGCTGAAGCTCCAGAAGGCGCTCACTCCTCCACTCCAGTTGTCAGTCCAGACAGACTATCCTGTTCCTTTAACACCCTGGATGTTATTAAACCCTGCTGTATGGACTTACCTGAAGGTCCCATCTCTCCTGTGATGACCCTAATCCCCTTCTGCAGTTTCCAATACAGCTGCTCCTAGCCCCAGGCTTGTCCTTTCGGGCCAAGGTACCAGGAACCTCAGACGAGGAGTTGTTAGAATAGCAGAGACCACCCCATACCCGTCTTTTTCCCAGGACCTAACTCCAGGCCTCCATCAGCCCTGGCAGCCACTTTGTCAGAAGGGAGCCATCAAACCCCAGAGGGGCCCCTGGACTTCCAGCCCTCCCACTGTGCATGACAGTTGGCCAGAGCCGCTGTGACCTCAGGCAGCACCTGTCCCCCTCCCGCCCAAGCTGCCAGTCCAGACAGACCAGCTTGGCACTCTAACAACCCAGTTGTGGGGCAACCCTGTGATGCGGACTTACCTTGGAGACCCAAGTCCCAGAACAGCCCTCACCTGAGTTGCAGGTTCTTCTACAGCTGCTTCTTGCCCCCAGCTCATCCTCTGAGAGTCCCAGGGAACAGTCTGCTCCAGCATGCTGGATTAACCTCCTTCCTCTGGGAGGAAGCACACACTACACTAGCCCCACATTCCCTGTAGCAGGCAGGTTAAACACATTCACATTAATTGCACACATTGTGGTGCACATTGCATTGCAGGGGGGACCAGACCTAGTTGGTTCACCCTCTGTTTCCAGACCATTTTTCACTATTTTGCGCTACACATGTTCAACTGTGATTTTTAAAGCGATTTCCAGGGTTTTCCTGGAAAAATTATGTTTTTTTCAGTCTGGGCTTCAACATGAAATGTCTTGTTTGTCATTTGTTAAATGTATTCTCAATATGTTGGGGTGAAATATGTGCAAAAAAAAAAAGGTTTTTTTTACAATTTGTGCTTTTTTGTAGTAAATGTAAGTTTTTCAATGAAATCTTATTGCACATAAAAGGCCCATTTCTCCTGGTTACAACAGTACCCCACAAACTATATATTCTCTGGAAGTACACACCTCAAGCTTTCTAGGTGTACCAAGCTTGTTGATGTGGGCACAGTTTTCTAGAAGCAATTCCTTAATTATTTCTTTGGTTGCAAAGGTTTTCCATAAAAAAAAATTAATTAAATAGGGGGGACCCCTATTTTTTTCAATCCCCAAACAACTGGCGCGAGGTCCCCCCTACCCAGCATAACCTGCCCAGGGACCAGCTATGGGGGCTTGTAGAAAAAGACGCAGGAGCCAGCCTTGGTGGCCCCCCCACCCTGCCGGCTACAAGCCCACATAGGCTAAATCGCGCCTGGGCCCTTCTGCCCCACCCTGGGCATTGGGGAGGCAGGTAATGGGGGGCTGGGGGTTAATGGCAGGTAACTCACTAGCCACAGGTGAATTTCCAGCCCCCTAAGCCTTGTGAACTGGTATAGGGGTCTCATAGATCCCTTATCAGTTAACAAAGGGTAAAATGTTAAAAAAAAAAAAAATATATTTTCTTTAATATTTACGTCCCATCCATCCTGGAGCACTGTGTCCCACACTGATCACCTTGGTTTCTGCACTCCAGCTACTGCTGGGGGCTTGTTATACCTACTGGGTGACAGGTAACACAGGGTTAATTTAAAAAAATGACATAGGTTCCCTCCTTCTGAGGGGGGGGGGCATTTTTTTATGCTTTTAAAAATCCTCCCAAAAATGGCATAAGGTCCCCCCTACCCAGTATAACCAGCCCATGGACCAGCTATAGGGGTTTGTAGAACAGGACACAGGAGCCAGCTTTGGTGGCCCCCCGCCCTGCTGGTTACAAGCCCCAAACCCTAATGTCTATGGGCTCTTCTGCCGCCCCCCCCTTTGGGGATGCAGGTAATGAGGGGGCTCTGGGTTAATGGCAAGTCCCTGCTAGCCGCAGGTGACCTGCCAGACCAAGAGCCTTGTGAACTGGTATAGGGGTCTCATGGGTCCCTTAAAAGTTTACAGAGAGTTAAATGTAAAAAAAAAAAAACACCACACAGAGAAAATTACTTTAATTAAATAAATGTTTTTTCTTTACTCACCTCCAATCGTCAGCTGCTGTGTCCCTCATTGATCCGATGGCTGATGCGGTGATCACTGGAGAGGGGAGGCAGGGGATCAGAAGATCCCATGCCTTCTCTTCTGGCCAGTGATCATCGTATATGACAACTGTCAGACCAGGAGCAGGAGGGCATCAGCAGGGTGACGTCACCCCAAAGGGGCGGGGCTAGAGGTAAAGATAGCGGCTCCTGAAGAGCTCCGGTGGGATTGGAGGCCCCCCCGGTGAAGAGGAGAGCCGCACGGAGGTGAGTAAATGTAATTTTTATTTATTTTTTTACAGGAAATGCTGGCACGGCTGAAGCAGGGCACTCTCCAGAATCTGGAGGTGGCTGGAGGGGGGAAACAGAGACCCCCCCCCCCCCCCCCCGGTGAAAAGAACACCCGGCCAGATTGATAGAGGGGTGAGCAGAGGGGCGGGGTCAGAGACACATAAAATTGATGTGGCTGGCATTTAACTGCAGGGGAGGAAGCCACATACATTTTAAGTGGCTGGCAGTTAAAGAAAGAAAGGGATATTTGGAAGGGCTATCTGGGACCCTGAGCTTTTCTTCATACATTTGTTTATCCCTTGTTTTGCTGGCACTTCCCCGATGGCTGTGGGCACCCACAGCACAATAAAATAATTAGAGATCTTTTCACATCTAACAGTGAGAGATCTTCTTTTGTCCCTGCCATAGCTGCCAATGTCGGGAGCAATATGCCTTGGGACCAGTTGGGAGACATAGCAATCTTTGGCAAATAAAGAATCAGGTCTCAATATGGCCTTATCTGGAAGAATTGTGCAGTAGGGTTCTCTCACTGATAGAGCTTGCAGCTCACTTACCCGCCTGGCTGATGGGATGGCCAACAAGAAACAAAATTTCAAGACAACCAGTTTTCAGGGACTATACTAGTAATGGCCTTAAAAAATCTATTGACGAGTTGATGCTGTCTCAACTGGCAGTCTAGAAAAATGGATAATGCTGAAGTCTGAGTATTTAGCATACTCACTGCTGGGCTCTTTTCAAAACCTTGCTGCGTTAATTCGAGGACTGCAGATATATCTCCTTTCTTTAGTTTGTTAGCTTTGCATAGATGCGTCTGGTGATCAATTTGCGACTGTCCATAGAGACTGGATCACTCTGGCCGAACAGCCCTTCTTCTCTAAGATGGCCACTTCATCCATGCTGGTAGTTGAAGCTTTGCTGGCTCTGGATGCAGAATGGGACCCTGATGTATCAGTTTGGAATATTTGGTAGCTGCCATGGTTCCTTTTTCACCAGCCTTCTCAGTTCTGAAAACCCGGATTTTCCCGGCCAAAACAGAGCTATGAAGATAACATTGATCCGACTTAGAAAATCAGAAACAGCATTCAGGGTACCTTTTAAATGAACCTCTGATATTGACAGGACCTGTTCCTGTAGGGAAACAAAATGGAGTTTAAGAGATTTATCAGGGACAATGACCTTGTTCCTCCCCGAAGATTTAGATGTGCTACTGTGACAGCATTGTCAGATCTGATCTAGACATCTTTGCATAAGACTACTGGCAAAATGAGCCAAAGCCAACTTGACTGCTCTTGGTTCCCTGAATAGCAGGATCTACTTGCTATGTATGACGACCATTTCCCTTGGACATTCAGATTGTCCAGGTGGACTCACCAACCCCAAGAGCTGGCATCTGTTGTAATCACTACAGGATTGTTTTGTATCCACATCCTTCTCCTTTTTAATGTCACTGGCTCTGTCCACCAATGGAGGTTTTCCAGTACATCTTCCTCTATTTGAATATTTTGATCCAATGATTTGTCCTATCTTTGTAGGGTTCTCATGTTAAGTTGAGCCCATGGGACTGCTAGAATTGCAGCCATCATGAGCCCAAGCAAGATCATGATTTCTCTTAGATAAACCTGTGTGACTTTGAGGAATTCCTGTGTCACTGGTACGATCTTATCCTGTGGAAGCAGTATCCTTTGAAGGATACTGTCTAGATCGCACCCCATGAATCTGCAACAGTGGCTGCACACATCCGCCCATAGACATTTAGTAGAGCCGGGTGATCAGCAGAGAAATGGTTGGAGGGGCGAGCGGCTGTAATCCCTTGACTCCACCGATCACACAGCAGCTATCATCGGAGCTCCGTGGGACAGGATCGCTGGGAGACAGTGGAGGATCAGAGGTAAGTAAAGAAAATAAATGCCATTTTTAATCTGGGTCTTTTTTTACATTTAACACTTTGTTAACTGATAATGGATCCATGACACCACTTTGCAAGGCTTAGGGGTCTGGCAAGTCATCTGCAGCTAGTGGCTGACTTCCCATTAACCCCCAGTACCCCCAATTTCCTCCCTCCCCAAAGCCCACTGGGGGCAGGAGAGCCCGGAGCCATTTAGGCTTTGGGGGCTTGTAGCCGGTAGGATAGGCGCCCTTGTGCCCTGTTATACAAACCCTGCATAGCTGGTCCCCGGGCTGGTTATGCTGGGTAGGGGGGACCCCACCTCTTTTTTATTTTTAAGGGTTTTTAAACCCTCAAAAAAATGGGGTGCCCCCCCCCCCCCCAGGAGGAGAGGCCCTATGCCATTTTTCTAAATTAACCCCTTATGTTCTGTCGCCCAGCAGGTAAATAAAGGCTTCCAAACAGCAGGAGAGCAGAAGCCAGAGTGATTGATGGGAGACAGATGAGGTGAGATAGATAAGAGGTCTTAATATTATATTACATGTAACCCTTTGTGAACTGGTAAAGGGACCATGTGGCTAGTGGGTGACTTGCCATTAAACTAGAGGCCCCATTACCTACCTCCCCAAAGCCTGATGAGGGGGCAGAAGGGCCTGGGGCCATTTAGGCTTTGCGGGCCTAGTTCTGCAAGCCCTGCATAGCTGGTCTCCGGGCTGGTTATGTTGGGTAAGGGGGAGCACATGTCATTCTTTGGGGATTTTTAACCATTAAACTTTCCCCAAAAATGGTGCCCCCCCCCCCCCCCGGGGTAAGTGGCCCCCACGCCATTTTGGGGGGTTTTAACTCTTAGTGGGAATAGTAGTATTTTATTCGTAAATGTAATAAAGTGCTCTTTTCAGTTTGGGGGGGGGGGTCTCCTGGGCAAGGCTACCGATACATATGTGGTACCATTGTAATTGGAAGAAATGGGGCTTTCACGTGGAATATGGTTCTTATTTTTCTTGATTTTCTATCTATCTATCTATCTAGAGAGAGAGAGATAAAGAATTATATTATACATATATATTGTGTGTAGTGTATGGGAAAGTGCTGAATGGTGTATATTTCTCCTTTGCTTTGCTCAATCAGGCACGATCCACGCCGGGTTTACAGGACCCCAGTCCACATTCCCAGTCCTCTACGGGTTTTTTCCCTAATCCCAGTTCTCACACAGGTGATGAGGCCAATTGCGGGGAAGCCTAATAAAAGGAACCGATGAGGCTTTCAGTTGGCTGTTGAACAGCCAAAGGCTGACAGAACTGGATTGCAGCCGAAGGACTTTGTGTCACCCCAAACTTGGACTTGTGGATTAACAGCCTGGACTTGTATGCCCTGTAAGCGGACCTTTTACAACAAGGACTTGCAGTTTGCTGTATTATCCTACTCTGGACTTTACTTGAGCTGGTGAGGTAACCTCTTGTTGTACTGCATTGTAGGCTGCAACCTTCTCTGACGTTAAGAGACTTTTTGCTGTTGAATATTTATTTTCAATAAATTGCCTTTGTTTTGAAGAAGAATTGCTGTCCGAGTCACTGCCGTTCGCCCCAGATCCTGACAAATTGGTGGAGGATTCGGGCATAGACTGTTGCTAGGGGCAACGGAGTGACAAAAACTCTGCTGTGACATTTAACAGTGGATGGCTTGGGTGAAAGCTGCAACAAAGATGTTTCACCATTCGCCAATGGAGGAGGTGATAAAGCAGCTAATACAGGCTAATCTCCAGCATAAGCGGGCCCTGTCACAACAGCAGCAGGCCATGGCGGAACAGCACCAAGCACAGCAGCAGGCCATGGCAAACCAGCAGGAGACAAACCGCCTGTTGATGGAGCAGACTGCTGCGCTCAGAGAGACTGTTATGGCTAAATTATTACAACCGGAGGGAAGCCCGGTTGAGACTGATGGTGCCGTTCAGCGGGTCTTGCAAAAGATGACTCCTGACGATGATGTTGAGGCCTACCTCACTGTATTCCAGCGCGTGGCTGAGAGACAGCAGCTGCCAGTTGCCGAGTGGGCAGACGTGATTGCACCCTTCCTGACAGCAGAGCCACAAAAAGCCTTCTATGACCTGAAGAAGCAAAATGTATGGGACTATGCCAAACTTAAAATGGAGATCCTTGCTCGCCTGGGTGTTGCGCTGGCGGTTCGGGCAAGGAGAGTACACAATTGGAGCTTTGCCATTGATAAGCCTGCCCGGTCACAGATGTATGACCTGATTTATCTAGTCCAAAAATGGCTAAATTCAGAGCGTTCTACACCCGCGCAGATGGTGGCAAAAGTCGTGGTGGACCACTACTTCCGGATCCTGCCTCTGAAAATACAGCCGTGGGTTGCAACAGGAGACCCTCAGACTGCTGTGCAGCTGGTCAGCATGGTGGAAAGGTTCATAGCGACTGAGGACTACCTCCGGGATGCCCCTACAGCACCAGCACCCTCCAAGACCGCCAAACCCATGACTACTGTGGGTAAGCGAGTTCCAGCTGGAGGTGTGTGGAAGGGTGTAAGAGGGGGCAGGGCTCTAGACTTTGAGCGAGGGCAAAAGACTGACCCTGACCCCCAGGGGCCCCCTAATCCTCGGGAGGACACCCGGGTAAGGAGGTTCCGTGTTCCCTAGTGCTGGAAGTGCCATGAGTGGGGACACATAGCCGCTGATTGCCCCCTTTCTCCTGAGCCCATGGAGTGTGACACTAGCCGCCGAATGTCCCTGTTCGCAGAACCTGCTTGTACCGCTATTCCACGGTCAGAGACTGAGCCATATATTTTGATGTTGAAAGTTAATGGCTGCTCAGTGAAGGCTCTTTTGGACTCGGGTAGTCTGGTAACCTTGGTACGGTCCAGCCTTGTGGTTGGGGATTACGTACCGAATAAAAAGGTCAGAGTGCTTTGTATCCACGGGGATATTGTAGCTTACCCTGTAGCCATAGGTAAGTTTGAGAACCCCGCTGGAACACTGAGCTACGAAGTCAGCCTGGTGAAACACCTTATGTATGAAGTGATAATCGGACGTTATTTTCCCTTGTTCTGGGAGTTGTGGGAAAGAGGTAATACTTCTTGTCGCCAGCGAAGAATCTGTTGTTGAGTTGGGTGAAAATATGGGTACCTCTGAGTTATGCAGCGAGGACCAATTTAAACTACAGGGGTTAGCAGGTGAGGATGACGAGACTACCCTGCCTGATCAGCGGGTATTAGATCTAGAAGTGGCTCGGGTTAATTTTGGGTCTGAACAAGTAAGAGACCCCACTCTGAGGACCGCAAGGGCAAATGTCAGGGTAGTGAATGGTGTACCACAGGAACCAGAAGCTGACCAGAAGTTTCCACATTTTGCCATGAATGGGGATCTGGTGTATCAGGTCTCCAAAATCAATAATGAAATTGTGGAACAGCATCTGGTGCCTAAAGCATACCGTCGCATGGTGCTGGAGATAAACCCTAATCATGTGATTGGAGGGCATTTGGGGACTAATAAGACCCAAGAGAGAGTTCTCCAAAGGTTCTTTTGGCCTGGGGTATACAAAGAAATAAGGTACTGTGAGTCCTGCCTTACGTGCCAGTTAAGTGCCCCAACATCACATTGGTGCCACTTCCCATCATTGAGGTCCCCTTTGAGAGAATTGCCATGGATTTTATGGGGCCCATCGTGAAGTCTGCAAGGGGACACCGATACATATTAGTGGTATTAGACTATGCTACCCGCTACCCGGAAGTAGTTCCGTTAAGAATATTGCTAAGGAAACTTCTCAGAAAGAAATCCTAACTGACCAGGGCACGCCCTTCATGTCAAAGGTCATGAAGGAGCTGTGCAAGCTATTTAAAATCACCCATCTCCTCACCTCAGTGTACCACCCCCAAACAGACGGGTTAGTAGAGAGATTCAACAAAACCCTTAAGCACATGTTAAAGAAACTGGTAGAAATTGATGGCCGTGATTGAAACTGTTTGTTGCCATAGCTCATGTTTTCCACCCGGGAGGTACCCCAGGTGTCTACAGGGTTTTTCGCCCTTTGAACTAGTGTATGGTCGGCATCCCAAGGGTTTGTTAGATATAGTCAAGGAAACCTGGGAGACTGAGGCCACCCCATACAAAAATACAATTCTGTGATTACTCACTTGTAGAATTGGTATTATACGTATACAGCACGTCCTGTATATTCCTTACACATGGGTAATACATCCACAAGATGGCGCTGGACTGCAGAAAACAGCTTGTGGCTCCTCCCAGCCCTATATAAGTCAGGGACCTTCCACAAATTCCCCAGTATTGACAAGCAGGTAACAAGAAGCCGGAAGAACAATAATAACCAGAATTAAAAAATGAACATATGCTGGGGCTGTTCGATTAATTCACTCACAGTGGAGTCAGCCTATAAAGTCTTGTTACGCTGGTATTTGGTTCCTGCTAGAATACACAAAATGTATCCTGCATACCCAGAGCATTGCTTCAGGGGATGCTCGGTAAAAGGCGATGTGCTTCATATATGGTGGACCTGTCCATTTGTATCACGTCTTTGGCAACAGGTCTTCCGCATGGTAGCTGAGATCATGAGTGTTTCCCCAAAAAGGGACCCATGGGTGGCGCTGCTTCGCCATAAGGCCCCTGAACTTAATAGGCTGCAAAACAAGCTGTTCTCATTTATTATGCTGGCCACTAAACAGACGATTGCAAAGGCATGGAAACAGCAGTTGGTTTCTATCTCGGAGGTTAAAGCTAGACTAAATGGATTCTTGATAAATGAAAAACTTACCAGCAGTCTGAATGACAAACATGAGTACTTTCTAGAGGTTTGGGAGCCTTGGATCCAGTATGCAACCCCTAATATATCGATGCTAGCATTGAATTAATGACTATGTTGAGAGGCTATTAGGAGCGGACCAGGGACTCTTATCCCTTTCCCCTTCCCTTGCCCCCCCCCTTCGTGGTTCTTCTTCCCCCCCCCCTTCTTTGTTGAAACCATACCTCTGATTGATGTTGAAACCACATTGGCATGATTCTTGTATTATGTATTGTGTATTGTGATCTCGCTGGTCTGTGCTCGGGATGGTGGGAGGTGTCTCCGGACGCGGAGAAGGGGAGGCCCCCCTTTGTGCCTCCTGCCTCCCGGGCTGGACTAGTCTTCTCCCGCATTATGTATCTGGTTTCAGATAATAGTTGGTATACTTTTTGATGTCATCGACACTGTTCTTTTTATTATGAATGTAATGCTGCTGATTTCATTGAGATCTTGTAATACTGTGTTGTCAAGAAAACTCAATAAAGAGATTGAAAGATAAAAAATGAACATATGAACAATCACCATACAGAGGTAACTAGGAATAATAATAACAAGGGTGGGATGGAACAGGATGTGCTGTATACGTATAATACCAATTCTACAGGTGAGTAATATCAGAATTGTATTATTCTAAGTATACAGCACATCCTGTTCCAGAATATTCCTTACATACAATAGCAGTGTCCGTAAGGTAGGGTGGGATCCCCAAAAAGTAACAGCGGCCAGTTTAAACCACTGCTGCCTGCAGAACTTTGCGACCAAAAGCAGCATCAGCTGAGGCCCTAACATCAACCTTGTAAAACCTAGAAAAGGTATGAACAGAAGACCAAGTAGCGGCCCTGCAAACTTGTTCAACAGAAGCTTGGTGCTGAAAGGCCCAAGAGGCACCAATAGCACAAGTAGAATGAGCAGTAAGGCGGAAGGGAGGCTCCTTCCCCTTAGCAGAATAGGCCTGTACCACAGCCTGACGGATCCACTTGCTGATAGTGAACTTAGCTGGAGCCAGACCCTTCTTAGGTCCAGATGGGAGCACAAAAAGAGCATCAGTCTTCCTGAAGGATTCAGTAGCCACCAAAGAGAACTTCAGAGTCCTGACCACATCCAGAGAGTGTAACACCCGCTCCTTAGGATTACTAAGATTAGGGCATAGAGAAGCAAAACAATGTCTTGATTGAGATGAAAAGCAGACACAACCTTAGGCAGAAAATCTGGCTTTAAACAAAACACCACCTTGTCCTGTTGTCTCTCAAAGTAAGGGGGTTTGATGGAAAGCGCCGCCAAGAAACACGCCTAACAGAAGTGATAGCCACCAAAAAGACTACCTTAAGCGTCAAAATGGACAAAGGGGCCTCATGCAAAGGCTCAAAGGGAGACCCCAGCAAGGCAGATAAAACCAAGTTCAAATCCCAGACTGGTAACATAGGCTTACGTGGAGGACGCACGTAAATAACCCTCTGGAAGAAAGTCTTAACCAGACGATGGTGAGCAAAGGATCTTTGGAAGAAAATGGCCAAAGCAGAAACATGACCTTTGAGGGTACTAAGATGAAGACCCAAATCCAAACCATGTTGCAGGAATTCCAGAATCCTAGGGATAGAAAACACCCGACAGGGAAGCAACTTAGACTCACACCAGTCAATGTAAGCATGCCAGACCCTATAGTAGATGGATGATGAGGACTTCTTCCTAGCCCAAATCATGGTATTAACAACAGAGGCAGGCAGCCCCTTTTCCATCAAGATGGAGGATTCAGCAACCAGGCCGTTAAAGCCAGCGTTTGTAAATTGGGATGGCGTAGCTCCCCTGAGTGAGCAGGTCTGGATCCTTGGGCAGCGCATACTGATCTACTGCCAACTGCACGATGTCTGCAAACCACACTCTTCTTGGCCAACAAGGGGCCACCAGAATGGTAGGCACCCCTTCCTGGGCTATCTTGTGCAGCACCCTGCCTCGCAGAGGAAACGGAGGGAACACATAGAGGAGCTGAAAGCTCTTCCAAGACATTGCTAGTGCATCCATGGCCAAGGCCAGATGGTCCTGGGACAGAGAGACAAAGACTGGGAGCTTGTGATTGTGATGGGACGCAAACAGATCCCCATCTGGCTGACCCCAGCGGTGGCACAGGGAGCGAAACACCCTGCTGCTGAGGGACCATTCTCCCAGACGAGAAGTCCCCCTGCTGAGGGAGTCTGCCTCCAGATTCTCTACCCCCGGGATGTACACAGTTGATATGCAGGGAACATTCTCCTCCGCCCAAGACAGTATCAGGGACACTTCCTTGAGGGCCCTCTTGCTCCGGGTCCCTCCCTGATGATTGAAGTAGGCAATCGCCGTCTGGTTGTCCGAGCGGACCTGAACCGCCCGACCCAGAAGGTGTGGAGTCAATTGGGCGAGAACCAACCTCATCGCCCTCAATTCCAGAATGTTGATAGGGGTGTGTGCCTCCTGAGGGTCCCAGTGACCCTGGAATTTCAGGGATTTCCAGAAGCCCCCCCAACCTGTCAGACTGGCATCAGTGGTGACTATCTCCCAGCATGGGGTCAGAAAGGATCTGCCCACCAACAGGTTTCTTGAGTCCAGCCACCACAAGAGAGACCGTCTGGCCAGAGGGGACAGAGCTCACACCTGATCCAGGGACCGAGGGTCCCGATCCCAAACTGACAAGAGGTGAAGTTGAAGAGGTCTCATGTGAAACTGAGCGTATGGAACCGCCTCGAAGCAAGACACCATCAGGCCCACCAGCTGCATCCTCTGCTGGATGGAGGGATGAGGGCAAGACATAAGGAACCCTGCTTGGGCCTGAAGATTCTCCACCTTCTGCTGAGGGAGAAAAATCTTGACCTGAGATGTATCCAGAGTCATGCCCAGAAAGGACCTCACCATTGACGGTGACAGGAAAAACTTGGGGTGGTTGATCACCCAGCCGAAGGACTCCAGTGTGGACACCACCAGCTGAGTATCCAGCTCGGCCTGCTGGAGGGACTGAGACGTGATGAGAATGTCGTCCAAGTAAGAAAGGATGCGAATGCCCTGAGATCTCAGCAGAGCCAGTACGCCCGCCAGCACCTTGGTGAATACCCTGGGGGCCTAGGTGATACCGAAAGGCAAGGCCACAAATTGATAGTGCTGATCCCCCAGAGAAAACCTGAGGAATCTCTGATGACCTGGAAAGATTAGTACATGAAGGTAAGCATCCTTGATGTCTACAGAGATCATGAAGTCCCCTGGGCGTAGTGAATTGACAGCTGAGTCTCCATGTGAAAATGTTTGAATCTGACAAATTTGTTGAGGCACTTAAAATCCAGGATAGGTCTGATGGACCGTCTTTTTTGGGAACAGTGAAAAGATTGTAGTAGCCTCTACTCCTTTCCCTTGAAGGCACCTGGCAGATGACCCCCAACTCCAGAAGGTTTGGACAGCAAGGCACAGACCCTGAGCTGACAGGGGGTTTTGAGCCATCCGGGATTTGATGAATCTTGGGGGCGGCCAGGCTGCAAACTCTATCTTGAAACCGGATGACACTACCTCCTGAATCCACTGAGCAAAGAGCCGAAGCCGTCCCCCCACCCGGATGCCTGAGGGGGCTTGGGTGAGGATTTTGTCTTGGGACCCCAGGAGAGGCCAGGACGGCCACGTCCTCTGCCCCTTCCCCAGCGATCTCTGCGGGCCCCAGTAAAGGAAACTCCTCGGCCAGTTCTGGAACCACGGAACAGTGGGAGAAAGGCACCCAGCCCCCGAAAGGACCGATAAGGCCTCCTACGTTGAGGTAACCTACCACCCCTGGCAAACAAATCCAAGCGTTCACCAAAGAGGCGCAGGCCCTTGAAAGGGAAACCAGTGAGAGCCTTCTTAGCAGCATTATCAGCTACCCACTGACGTAGCCAGACAGAGCGGTGTATAGCCACCAACAGGGCAGAAGTCCTACCACATATTCTAATGGCATCATCCATGGCAGACAGCACATATGCAACAAATTCATAGCAAAGCAGAAGAGATCTATACTCTTCTCCTCCCGCATCATCAAAGGCTCCCTCTAAGAGACTCTTAAGCAAACCCTTAATAGCAATAGCTGTAATGGCAGAGGCACAAACCAGGCGTAGCGCGGTCCCCACACAGGCAAAAGCATGGCAAGCCAGTTGGTCCATGCGCCGGTCCTCACTGTCCCTCAGGGTAGTAGTGTCAGGAGAATGCATGACAGATGTATTGGACAGCCCCAGAACGGGCGCGTCCACCTCGGGAGGACATGACCAACGTTTAATCACATCAGCAGGAAGGGATACCTCTTGTCCCAATTCTTGGGCACCCCTGGTAGCTGCTTCCATTCTTTGAGCACCAGATTATTAAAATGCGACTGCTCCGGGAATTCCAAACGTGGTTAAACCGTATGAAAAAGCTCACCCTGCTGCTGCGGAGTCATGGCAGGAGGGGAGATACAGAGCACTTCAAAAATATGAGCCAAAAGTCTGTCAGTGTCTGAGGACCATGGATCTTCCCCAAAGGGAGACCCTGTACCACCATAACCCCTAGGCTGCACCTCAGATGATTCTGAATCAGAGAACAATTCCCCCTCCTCCAGGGGGGAATAACCTGTAGTGTCAAAAATTCCCTCCGCTTCCACAGGAAAGAGGGAAAAGGCGGGAGATAAATGCCGCTTCTTAGCAGAAGCCTTACGCGAGGCAGACCCAGCAATATGTTTCTCAATGCTGGCCACCCGTGCAGCCAAATCAGGCTGAGACTCCCCGCTGGTATGCTCCTCGCAGGTGGTCGGCGAAGCCCGAGGGGGCGCAGGCCCAGCAACAGGTAACCCAAACTGCAGTGCAAGTACCTGCTGGGCGCATACCCTGACATCATCATACCCCACACGCAACACATAGCCGGGCTTGTCCCGAAGGAACCCCAGGCCCATTATCCCCAGAAGCCTCCATATGGTGATTTTAATGGCACAGTAAGCCAGTAAGGGTTAACGCTAAAGAGCTACCCGGGATGCTCCCAATAAACCGCTAGGGAAGTGGGAGATAATGAGGGGAGAAGGCCGGGAGAAACCACAGGACCGAAGCTTTAACCCGCCTGAAAGACATAATTAATTCCCATGAGAATAAGGCATAAGAAAAAAACAGAAAAAAATCACCCCTCCGGGGTTACTCATGGACCGCAGAGAGCCAGCAGCACGCAGCAGGAGACAAAATGGTGTCCGCAGACCTTGAGGGGCGTGCCGTGGAGATATGAGGTAAAATGCATCACCCACAGAGCCCGCCCTCCCCCGAAGAGCGCGAAGTGTGCCCACGTGATCCGGCCGGCCAGTAGCAGCATCTCTGAGGTGAATGGAGCTGCCATCCGCGGAGCGCAGTACAAACGTGCGGCGGCGCGTTTTAATAAAGGGTGAAAATGGGCATAGGGTTTAACTGCACAGGATAAGCCTGGCAAAACCCATGAGGCAGTGGGGGCATCCCAAAAGGCTCACCATTAACAAACGGCTTACCCTGTTAGAGCAGGGACTGCGGTAGGAGCCTAGCTCCTCAGCACCATAGTGCTTCAATAGCCTACCTTCACCCAAACCTTATCAGCCGAGGCTGGGAGGCAGTAACTGGGACAGAACGGGTGGGAATAGTCCTGCAGGGCCACAGGCAATAAGCCCCACTCACCTGCGCCACAAGAGAGCTGTCTTCTATATTCTCAGCGCAGACTGCAGAAAAGAACTGGGGAATTTGTGGGAGGTCCCTGACTTATATAGGGCCGGGAGGAGCCACAAGCTGTTTTCTGCAGTCCAGCGCCATCTTGTGGGTATTACCCATGTGTAAGGAATATTCTGGAACAGGACGTGCTGTATACTTAGAATAGTGTAATTGAACATGTGGCCCAGATGCAGGACCGAATAGACAAGGTAATGCCGATAGACAAGGAGCATATGCAAATGGCTCAGGAGGCCCAGAGCAGAATATATAATAGATCTGCTAGGGTGAGGGCCTTTAATCCTGAGGACCGGGTCCTGGTGTTTGTGCCCACGGTTGAAATTTCTGGCAAAGTGGCAGGGTCCCTATGAGGTTGTAGAGAAGGTGAGTGAGGTGAACTATAAGGTTCATCAACCAGGTAGAAGGAAACCCTACCAGATTTACCACATAAACCTGATCAAGCCGTGGAAGGATCGTGAAGCTTTAGTAGTCACTCCGGTTAGAGTTAAGGATGTGGTGCAGACAGTTTCCCCCAGTCAAAATAGGTGAGACCTTGTCAGGACACCAGAAGCAGGAGGTCAGGGAGTTTCTACAGGGAAATAGAGATGCGTTTTATGACCTGCCGGGCCATACTCACCTAATAAAAATAAAATTCTGTGAAACTCACCTGCAGAATTGTTTTTGAATATATCCAGTCCAGGTCATCCCAGAATTAATGACATGTGGGTATTCCACCACCAGGTGGCGCTCGACTGCGAGATCAAAAGCTGTCGCTCCTCCTGGCCCCCTATAAAAGCAGATGTCTCACTATGATTTCCCAGTGGTTAAACAGCAGTAAGAAAAAGAGACAAGCCGGGAGGCCAAGAAACCATGTTACTTCACATAGCTTCAGCATTTACTCTCTCCAACACAAAACTTAAGGACAACGGTCCAATATAAAAATGGTAATCATCATAAAGGCAAACAAGAGATATTGAAAAAAAAGGGCGGGGTGGGACGACCTGGACTGAATATATTCAAAAACAATTCTACAGATGAGTTTCACAGAATTGTATTTTTCACTATATCCAGTCCAGGTCGTCCCAGAATTAATGACATGTGGGACATCCAAAAGCACTGTCCATTAGGGCGGGATCCCCAGCGCGGAACAGCATGTAGTTGATTTCACTACCGCCTGAAGCACCTTTCGGCCAAAAACAGCGTCAGCTGAGGCCCTAACATCAACCTTGTAAAACTTGGTAAAGGTATGAACTGAAGACCGAGTGGCGGCCTTACAAACTTGTTCAACAGATGCCTGGTGCTGAAAAGCCCAAGAGGCACCAATAGCTCTGGTAGAATGAGCGGTGATCCGAAAAGGGGGTTCCTTACCCTTGGGAGAATATGCTTGCACCACCACCTGTCTGATCCACTTACTGAGGGTGGACTTGGCTGGTGGTAAACCTTTCCTAGAGCCTTCTGTTGGGACAAAGAGCAAATCCGACTTCCTGAAAGATTCAGTCGCAACCAGGTAATGCTTAACGGCTCTGACCACATCCAAGGCATGGAGGGTCCATTCCTTAGCCTTAGTCGGTGCTGGACACAAGGAAGGCAATACTACTTCCTCATTAAGATGAAAGGGAGACACGACCTTAGGCAAAAAATCAGGTTTAAAACGAAAAACCACCTTATCCTTATGCAGCTTAAAATAAGGAGGCTTAATACAAAGCGCGGCCAGCTCAGACACGTGACGCACCGAGGTTATTGCAAAGGGAAGCCCCTGGAGAGCAGAAAGCACCAAATTCAAGTCCCACACCGGTAATACAGGTTTACGTGGTGGACATACGTGGGTAACACCCTGGAAAAAGGTCTTTATCAATCTAGGATTTGCAAAGGATCTCTGGAAAAAAATAGCCAAGGCAGAGACCTGGCCCTTGAGGGTGCTCAGCTGGAGACTAAACCGTGTTGTAAAAACTCCAAGATCCTAGAGATCTGGAAAGTGCGACAAGGGAAACTCTTGGATTCACACCAAGCAATGTAGGCATGCCAAACTCTGTAATAAATCATGGAAGAAGACTTCTTCCGTGCCTGAATCATGGTACGCACAACCGTGGCAGACAGGCCTTTTTCATCAGGATTGAGGTCTCAATAGCCAGGCCGGCAAAGCATCTGTAAATTGGGGTGCCGCCGCGACCCCTGTGTGAGAAGCCCTGGGTCGTCGGGCATGATGTAACGATCCACTGACATCTGAACTATGTCCGCAAACCAACCCCTTCTCAGCCAGCGAGGAGCCACCAGGATGGTTGGTACCCCCGCCTGGGCTATCTTGCGCAGCACTCGGCCCAGGAGTGGAAACGGAGGGAATGCATGAAGGAGCCTGAACTCCATCCAAGGAATTACCAGAGCGTCTGTGGCAAAGGCCAGAGGATCTCTTGACAGGGAAACAAACCCTGGGAGCTTGTGATTGTGTCTGGACGCAAACAGGTCCACGTCCGGCTGACCCCAGCGGAGACACAGAGCGTGAAAGGTCTTGTTGCTGAGAGACCATTCCCCCAGGCGAAAGGCTCCGAGTCCCACCCTGGTGATTGATGTAGGCGACAGCCATCTGATTGTCCGAGCGAACCTGGATCGCACGAACCCTTAAATGGGGAGTCAAGTGAAGAAGCACCAACCGGAGCGCTCTCAGCTCCAGGAGATTTATGGCCAAGTGGTTCTCCTGGGGACCCTGAAGTCTCTGCGTCTGCCAAACACCTCCCCAGCCAGTCAGACTGGCATCCGGGGTTACTATCTCCCACCGGGGAGTCAGAAAGAACTTGTCCCCTGGGGTCCAGCAAGGGACTGTCTGGTCAGGGAGGACAGTGAGAACTCCTGTTCCAGCGACTCCTGCCTCCGGTCCCAGCCGGCCAACAGGTTCAATTGAAGAGGTCTCATGTGGAATTGGGCGAAGGGCACTGCCTCGAAGCATGACACCATCAGGCCCACCAGCTTCATCCCCAGACGTATAGATGGCCGCTGACAAGACAGCAAGGTCTGTACCTGCGTCTGAAGGCCCAACACCTTCTGCTGTGGCAGGAAAACCTTGACCTGAGAGGTGTCTAACGTCATGCCCAGGAAGGACCTCACCATTCAGGGAGAGACCGAAGACTTGGGGTAATTGATTACCCATCCGAAGGCATCTAGAGTGGATAACACCATCCAAGTGTCACTCTCGGCCTGCTGAAGGGACTGAGCCGCAATCAGTAAATCGTCCAGATAAGGCAGCACACAAATGCCCTGAATCCTCAGAATAGCCATGATACCTGCCAGCACCTTGGTGAAAACCCGGGGGGCTGAGGATATCCCAAATGGCGGAGCCACAAACTGGTAATCCTGGTCCCCCAGAGCAAATTTCAGGAACTTCTGATGTCCCTGGAATATCGGGATGTGCAAATAGGCATCCCTGATGTCCACCTTGGTCATGAAGTCGCCAGGCCGAAGCGAGTTCACCGCTGACCGTAAGGTTTCCATGCGGAAATGTCTGACTCTTACAAACATGTTGCGACCCTTCAGGTCCAGGATAGGTTGTAATGTACTGTCCTTCTTGGGAACTGTGAAGAGATTGGAGTAGAAGCCTTGGCCCTGTTCCTGATGAGGCACAGGGCAAATCACCCCTAACCGCAGGAGGTGCTGCATGGCCATTCTCAGGCCCTGTGCCTGCACTGGGTTCTGGGATATTCGAGACTGAAGAAATCTTGAGGGCGAGCTCTATTTTGTAACCTGAGGACACCACCTCCTGAATCCACCGATCCGAGACGCGCTGTCTCCAGATATGAGCAAATAGCAGAAGCCGTCCCCCCACCCGGATGGGTGAGGGCGCCTCCTCATGCCTGAGGGGCCTTAGCAGAGGGGTTGGACTTGGATCCCCAGGAGGGATTGGGTCGACCGCGGGACCTACCTCATCCCCAAAAATCTCTGCGGCCATCTGAAAAGGAATAGCCTCTTCCTCCTCAAAAGGAGCGATAGGCAGAAGAACCCCAAAAGGGCCGCGCAGGCTTCCGTCGCTGAGGGAGAGTACCATCCTTGATCAGGAGGTCCAAACGCTCCCCGAACAATCTGTGCCCCAGGAAGGGTATACTAGTGAACGACTTCTTGGCCGCGGCATCAGCCGACCATTGCCGCAACCAGAACGAGTGACGAAGCGCAACAAGCAGGCCGAAACCCTGGCACCGAGCCAGACACCATCGTCCATGGCAGAGGCAACAAAGGCAATAAAATCCACACAAGCTTTGAGGTCTTTATACTCCTCCGCCCGCTTGCGAGACTTAGCAATATCCACAAGATGTGTCACCTTCCTTCTGATGGCTAAGGAGACAATAGCCGTGGCACACACAGGGCAAAACCCATCACCAGCAAAGGTGAAGGCATGCCAAACTAGCTGATCCATACGCCTGTCAGCTGGATCACGCAAGGAAGCAGTATTGGGTGACGGCATAACCGTAGTGTTGGAAAACCCCGACACAGGGGAATCCACTTCGGGGGGATGGGACCATAGACGGACCAGCTCCTCAGGGAAGGGATACCGGCTGCCAGGCCCTTAGGTACCGACGGTAGCTTGTTAGACCTTTCCCACTCATTGAAGATCATATTAGAAAAATGGGCCTGCTCAGGAAAGACAAGTCTCTGTCTCTCAGGCCGAAATAAATCACCTCTTAGCCACTTTAGGAGGGACAGTATGCAGTGTCTTAAACACTGAAGCCAGCAACCTCTCCGTATCATCAGGGAGCCACAAATCCTCGCCCGAGGCAGAGCCAGGCCCACTGTCATAGCTGGCAGAATAATCCACAGTAGAAATAGAGTCCTCATGCAACTCATCTTCCTCCATGGAGCCCAGACCTCCAAAAAGATCATAATCATCGTTATCCAAGTAAACAGGCTCCATATGGCGCTTCTTACTCGTGGCCTTCTTAGGAGCTGTGAAAGAGATCTGTCTCTCAAGGCTGGCCACCCGGTATGCCAAATCAACATGGGGCCCCTTGCTGGCTTCCCCCTCGCTGGGGGCTGAATGCAGTAGCGGGGGTTCTGGAGAGGTTGCAGGCAATAACGAGCTAGGGGCAGATAAGCCCGCCCGATCATGCTCCAAAAAGATGCTCCTGGCGCAAGTGACACAAACCGTGCTGAGTCCGCCCAGAGGACTGGCACCACACATGGGGCAGAGCTTCACCCGTCCAGATGGGGCCCCTAGCTCATTATCCCCAGAAGCCTCCATTATGGTGATTAGAGTAATGGTATACAGGTTACAAGGCACTGCCGGCCCAAACCTAATAAGCCCTCAGAATTAGTCCCTCTTAGTGATCCCTCTTAATAGGGAGAGGGCGCGGAGAGAGAGGGGGGTCGGTGACCGGAAGAAACCACAATCCCTAATCTATCAAGGAGGCCCACCTAGAAGACACAAACAGAAGAAAACCATAAGTATCCTACAGCGTATGCACAGTACAGCACAACCATAAGGTGTTTAACAAGAGGTACTCACAACACCAACAGCGCAGGCAGATCGGGGGGGGGGGGGTGGCGACCAGACAGCGTGCAGGGAAGACAAGATGGCGCAGATCAGGCAGTACAACACGTTCCTCGAGGGGCGGGCCGCACAGCCGTGACTCAAAAAGCGCCATCGCACGGCCCCGCCCCCGCCAACGGCATGAAAAATGGCGCCGCCCCCAAGATGGAGGGGGAAGCCAGAGCCAGGAGACGCAGGGCAGCCCACGGAGGGGCTCCCACGCCAGCCGTGCGGCGAGCGTGCGCGCACACACCATAGTAGTAGAGGTTGCGGCTCTCTGTGATTACTCACCTGTAGAATTGATTTTATGGTAATCCAGCACGGGTTGCTTCATCTGTAAATTCCTCACATTTGGGAAATCCGCCACCAGGTGGCGCAGTCGACTGCAGGAAGACTTGTGGCTCCTCCCGGCCCATAAAAGGGCAGGAATTACCCAGAAGACCCAGTGTTTGAAAAGCAGTAATGCAAGAAGCCGGGAGGCAATACCATGATAGGAAAACATAGCCAACTAAAAAAGAACTCTCTCAACAAAATCACCATAAAAAGGCAAAAGAGGATAACGATAACAAGGGTTGGATGAAGCAACCCGTGCTGGATTACCATAAAAACAATTCTACAGGTGAGTAATCACAGAATTGTATTTTTTCTGGAATCCAGCACGGGTTGCTTCATCTATAAATTCTTCACATTTGGGACATCCAAAAGCAGTGTCCATGAAGAAGGGTGAGATCTCCAGTGAGCAACGGCAGGAAGTTCAAGCCACTACTGCCTGAAGCCCTTTGCGTCCAAAAACAGCATCAGCTGAGGCCCTAACATCAACCTTGTAAAACTTAGAAAAAGTATGAATAGAAAACCAAGTAGCGGCCTTACAAAACCTGCTCAACTGAAGCCTGGTGCTGAAAAGCCCAAGAGGCACCAATAGCCCTAGTGGAGTGAGCAGTAACACGAAAAGGGGGTCCTTCCCCTTGGCAGAATATGCTTGCACCACCGCCTGTCTGATCCACTTGCTGATAGTGGACTTGGCTGAGGCAAGCCCTTCCTAGGCCCAGCAGGGAGGACAGAGAATCCGACTTCTGAAAAACTCAGTGGCGACCAAATAGTAATTGAGTGCCCTGACCACATCCAGAGAATGAAGAGTCAGTTCCTTAGAATTAGAAGGGGCAGGACCAAAGGAAGGCACGACAATGTCCTCATTGAGATGAAAGGCAGATACAACCTTGGGCAAGAAATCCGGTTTAAGCCGGAACACCACCTTATCCTGATGCCGCTCAAAATAAGGAGGTTTCATGGAAAGCGCCGCCAGCTCAGAGACGCGACGCACGTGATAGCAACCAAAAAGCCACCTTAAGAGTCAGGATGGACAGAGCAGCATCGCACAAGGCTCGAAGGGGGGACCCTGAAGAGCAGAAAGCACCAAGTTCAAATACCACACCGGTAGCAGAGACTTATGCGGTGGACGCACATGATTAACTCCCTGAAAAAAAAGTCATGACAAGCCTATGGCTAGGGAAAGATCTTTGGAAAAAAATTGCCAAGGCCGAAACCTATCCTTTGAGGGTACTCAGTTGTAAACCCGACTCTAGACCATGCTGTAGGAACTCCAAAATCCTGGAAAGGGAGAAAGTGCGACAATGAAAAGCCTTAGACTCACGCCAGGCAATGTAAGCATGCCAGACCCTATAATAAATCATAGAACAAGATTTCTTCCGAGCCTGAATCATAGTACTGACGACCGAAGCCGGCCAACCCTTATCCATCAGGATGGAGGTTTCAGCAGCCAAGCCGTCAAAGCCAGCGTTTGTAAATTGGGATGGCGCAGCTGTCCCTGAGTGAGGAGCTCTGGATCGTCGGGCATGACGTACTGATCCACCGCCATCTGGACGACGTCCGCGAACCATACCCTCCTCGGCCAGCGGGGGGCCAACAGGATGGTCGGTACCCCCTCCTGGGCTATCTTGCGCAGCACACGACTCAACAGAGGAAAGGGAGGAAACGCATAAAGAAGTCGAAACTCCGTCCAAGGAATTGCTATCGTGTCCGTGGCGAAGGCCAGAGGATCTCTTGACAGGGAGACGAATCTTGGAAGCTTGTGATTGTGACGGGACGCAAACAGGTCCACGTCCGGCTGACCCCAGCGGCGACACAGGGCATGAAAGACCCGGCTGTTGAGAGACCATTCCCCCAGGCGAGACGTTCCCCTGCTCAGGGAGTCCGCCTCCAGGTTCTCCCTGGGATGTAATCCGCAGAGATACAGGGAACAATCTCCTCTGCCCAAGACAGGATCAGGGACACTTCCTTGAAGGCTCGCTTGCTCCGAGTCCCTCCCTGATGATTGATGTAAGCAACCGCCATCTGATTGTCCGAGCGGACCTGTATTGCCCGACCCTGTAAGTGAGACATCAAGTGAGAGAGGACCAACCTGATCGCTCACGGCTCCAGAAGATTGATAGGCAAATTAGCTTTCTGTGGGCCCCACTGGCCCTGGAACTTCAGCGATTGCCAGAATCCTCCCCAACCGGACAGGCTGGCATCCGTGGTGACTATCTCCCAGCACAGAGGTAGAAAGGACCTGCCCACTAGCAGATTTCTCGAGTCCAACCACCACGAGAGGGACTGACTGGCCAGAGGAGACAGAGCAAATTCCTGCTCCAGAGACTCCTGAGTCCGATCCCAAATGGACAAAAGATTCAGCTGAAGTGGTCTTATGTGGAACTGAGCGAAGGGCACAGCCTCGAAGCAAGACACCATGAGTCCCACCAATTGCATCCCCAGATGGATAGAGGGATGAGGGCACAACAACAGTGCCCTCGCCTGTGTCTGAATACCCTCCACTTTCTGCTGAGTAAGAAACACCTTAACCTGAGAAGTATCCAGCGTCATGCCCAGGAAGGACCTCACCAATGACGGAGTGAGTGAAGACTTGGGAAAATTGATCACCCAACCGAAGGACTCGAGGGTAGACACTACCCTCTGAGTATCCTCTCGGCCTGATGAAAAGATTGAGCAGCAATCAACAAGTCGTCCAGGTAAGGAAGAATGTGAATGCCCTGGCTCCTCAGAAGGGCCATGACACCCGCCAGCACCTTGGTGAACACTCGAGTGGCCGAAGTGATACCGAACGGTAAGGCCACAAACTGGTAGTGTCGATCCTCCAGGACGAACCTCAGAAACTTCTGATGTCCTGGAAAGATAGGAACATGCAGATAGGCATCCTTGATGTCCACGGTAGTCATGAAATCGCCTGGCCGAAGAGAGCTCACCGCCGACCTCAAGGTCTCCATGTGGAAGAGTTTAAACCTGACAAATCTGTTGAGGCCCTGGCCCCAGGATGGGTCTCAGGGAACCGTCCTTCTTGGGCACCGTGAAAAGATTGGAGTAGAATCCCCAACCCTGTTCCAGAAGAGGAACAGGACAAACCACTCCGGACGACAGAAGTCGTTGGACAGCTAACCTCAGGCCCTGCGCCGTCAAGGGGTTTTGGGAGATCCGGGCCCGAAGGAATCTTGGGAGCAGCCAGGCTGCCAGCTCTATCTTGTAGCCGGAGGACACCACCTCCTGAATCCACCGGTCCGAGACGTGCTGTCTCCAGATGTGAGCAAAGAGCAGAAGCCGTCCCCCCACCCGAATGGGTGAGGGCACCTCATGCCTGAGGGGGCTTGGTAGGAGGTTTGGGCTTGGACCCCCAGGATGACCACGGGACCTACCTCGTCCCCAGGGATCTCTGCGACTACCAGGGAAGGAAGAGCCACGTCCCCCTCGGGAGGGACAAAAGGAAGAAGACCCCCGAAAGGGCCGAGAAGGCTTTCTACGCTGAGAGAGCCGACCATCCTTGGCTAATACATCAAGCCGCTCTCCAAAGAGACGGAGTCCCAGGAAGGGAAGCCCGGAGAGGGACTTTTTAGCAGCAGCGTCAGCCGCCCACTGTCGCAGCCAAATAGACCGACGCAGTGGAACCAGTAGGGCTGAAGCCCTACCGCCAAGCCGGACAGCGTCATCCATGGCAGAAAGCACAAAGGCAATAAAGTCAGTGCAAAGCAGAAGCTCCTTATAATCATCCGCTCGCTTGCGGCATCTGGCAGTCTCAATAAGGCGTTTAACCTTCTTCTTAATAGCAATGGTGACAATAGCCGCAGCGCAGACCGGATGCAGACCAGCTCCCACAAAGGTGAAAGCATGGCAAGCGAGTTGATCCATGCGCCTATCAGCATTATCCCGTAAGGTAGTGGTGTCGGGAGATGGCATGACAGAGGTATTAAAGAGCCCCAGGACAGGAGCATCCATCTCTGGGGGACAAGACCAGAGACGGACCAAATCCTCCGAAAAGGGATACCTTCTATCCAGGCCCTTCGGCACTGAAGGTAACCTGTTGGGCCTTTCCCATTCTTTCAGGACTATCTTGGAAAATGTCCCTGCTCCGGAAACACCAGGCGTTGCCTATCAGGGCGGAAAAGTTCCCCCTGCTTCCTATTTGCCGTCTTAGGAGGAGCAATGTGCAAGGTCTCAAGGACAGCAGACAACAATCTATCAGTATCATCGGGGAGCCAAGTGTCCTCGTCCGAGGACGGCCCCATGTCACTGTCAAAAACGGCCGGACGTTCCCCAGAGGAGTCGGAGTCATGGAATAACTCACCCTCCTCCATGGGGTCACGACCGTCGAAGGTATCAAAGCATCATCATCATAGGCAAGGGCAGGATAAGCCGGTTCCAAATGCCTCCTCTTACTAGAGGCCTTGCCGGAAGCGGGCGTCCCAACTGCTGCTCAGGACTAGCCACACGCAGCGCCAGATCAGACTAGGACCCCCTACTAGCCTCCTCCTCGCTGGGAGCTAAGTGCAGGCGTGGGGGAGTAGGTGATGCTGCAGGCAGGATAGGACTGGCGAGAGTAGCGTTAACCTCATCCTGATCCGCAATGAAACTCTGGGCGCAGGGGACACAAACCGCGCTGCGACCGCTCAAAGGGGATGCCCCACACGAGACACAGCTGAGCTTGACCCGAAGGGCCACCAAGCTCGCTATTCCCAGAAGCCTCCATATGGTGATTATAGCAATAGCAAGAATAAGCCAACACACGGGCGATTAGGGCTAAGACCCCACCCGGGATGCCCCCACAGGATCCCTTAACAAGAAGAGGGGAGGGGGGATACTGGACCGGGAGAAACCACAAGCAGGCAAGGCAATGAGCATCCCACAGCGCATGCACAGCCTCTGAACCACAGAAAATACAGTAAAAAGACCTAGGACCAGACTCCCGGACCAGCGGGGGGGGGGGGGCTTCTGAATCCTAGCCATTAAGACCGCAGCAGAAGCAGGCAGGAGCCAGGACGTGTCCGAGTCCCAGCAGCACCCAGCAGATGGATCCGCAGCAGAGCGCAGGAGAGGCAAAATGGCGGAGCGCGCCAAAAACTTTGAGGGGCCAGCCCTGCCCCTCGGCAACGCGCGAAATCTCCAGGCGCCAGGGAGGCAAAAAATGGCGCCCGGAGGGGACAGCGGAGGGAGGAACATTGCCGTCGCCGACCCCTGGCTGCTGCACCCCTCCCCCCGAAGCCCCCCCCCCCCCCGGGCACCGACAGCAGGCCGAGGAGTCCCCGCTCCCATGAGGGAGAAGGGGAGGGGGGAGGCCAGAGGGAGGGGAGCACACACACACAGCCAGATGACAAACAAGTGGAGCATAAAAAAAGGCAGACATACAAAACTGCACACAAGCCACCATGACAATCAAAGCATGTGGGATAAACAAAAAGAGTGGTTTCTCCCTTCCTCCATCTAGGCTCACCATTAGCCTATGGCCGGCTACCCTTTGGATACAGGGTCTGCCGCCCAGAGCATAGCTCTGTGAACACCCGACCCCAGGTGTTCCCCTACCTTCACCTTAAGCGACAGCCGAGGCTGAGAGGCAAAATGGGTCCGGAACAGGTGGTAATAGGCTTGCAGGGCCGACGGACTTGGGATACCCCGCTCTCCTGCGAATAACCAGAGAGAAAAAAAATCTTCACAGTTAGGACTGCAGAAAAACTCTGGGTCTTCTGGTTAATTTCTGCCCTTTTATGGGCCGAGAGGAGCCACAAGTCTTCCTGCAGTCAACTGCGCCACCAGGTGGCGGATTACCCAAATGTAAAGAATTTCGCGCCGCCCCCCCCCCCCTCACAGCGCAGCAGCCAAGATGGAGGGGAGAGAGGAGCAGGAGCCTCGAGGGAGGTAAGTAGCCAAAACATAGTGCATATCCAGGTCATGAAGGGACTCATGTCAGTGCAGTAAAAAGAATGTCCACCAAGCACAACACATAATAAAGCTTGTGGGGCAGGGAGGGCTATGAAACCTGTGGGCATAAGTAGTTTCCCCCCCATAGGCTCACCATCAGCCTATGGCCGGCTACCCTTTAGTCAAGGTCTGCAGCCCAGAGCCTAGCTCTGGCAACGCCTGACCCCGGCGTTCACCCTACCTTCACCGTCCTGATCAGCCAAGGCTGGGAGGCAATAGTGGGTCCACGGGAACTGTGGGAATAAGGTCGCAGCGGCCGACAGGCTAGGAGGCCCCACTCAGCTGCAGTATCCAGGAGAGAGTATCCAACGATTTTCAGCAGCCAGACTGCAAGATAAACACTGGGAAATCATAGTGAGACATCTGCTTTTATAGGGGGCCGGGAGGAGCGACAGCTTTTGATCTTGCAGTCAAGCGCCACCTAGCGGGGCGACCTGGACTGGATATAGTGAAAACATCATATTAAAACGGAACCCTACAGTAAGGTAAACCTTAAACCATACAGGATACCTGAAGCACGTAGAGAGGCGAACTCCTTCGGAAGTAATGCGCATGTTAGAGTTAGGCGTTACTGAGGAATCTTCTAGTGGCTGGTCAAGTCCCATTGTCCTAATGCCAAAGCCCAATGGGACCTGGAGAATCTGTAACTATTTTAGAAAACTCAATGAGGTCTCAAAATTTGATGCTTATCCCATGCCCCGGGCAGATGAGTTGATTGAAAAAATTGGGAGGGCAAGATACATCACAACCCTGGATCTCACAAAGGGGTATTGGCAGATTCCATTGACTGAGGACACCAAAGAAAAGACAGCATTTTTCAGTATGTTGTGATGCCGTTTGGGTTACATGGGGCCCCTGCTTCCTTTCAGAGGCTGATGGACATGATCTTGAGACCACATCGTGATTATGCCGCTGCTTACCTGGATGATGTGGTCCTTTTTTTAGATGATTGGAAGAGTCACCTCTGCAAGGTACAGGCCGTCCTAGACTCCATCAGTAATGCTGGCTTAACCATAAACCCTGAGAAGTGTGCAGTGGGTCTGGAGGAGGCAAAATACCAGGGTTACGTCATTGGTAGAGGGCTGGTTAAACCCCAGATCAATAAGGTGGAGGCAATACAGAACTGGCCCAGACCACTTACAAAAAAACAGGTGAGAGCTTTCCTAGGTATAACCGGCTACTACCGACGGTTCATGCCCAATTTTGCGTCGAAGGCTGCACCATTAACTGACTTAACAAAGGGTCGTAAGTCAGTAATGGTGGAATGGACCCCAGAGGCAGAAAAGGCTTTTCAAAGCCTAAAATCTGTCCTGTGTAAACAGCCCGTCCTGGTGTCCCCAGATTTCAGCAAACAGTTTTTGGTACAGACGGATGCGTCTGACTCGGGTTTGGGTGCAGTTCTATCACAAGAGGTAATTGGGGAAGAACACCCAGTATTGTACCTGAGCAGGAAACTGACCCCAGCAGAGAGAAATTATGCTATAGTGGAAAGCGAGTGTCTCGCCGTTAAGTGGGCATTAGAAGCCCTAAAGTATTACCTGTTGGGTAGAGAATTTGTGTTGATGACAGATCATGTTCCGCTGGCCTGGATGAAGCAAAATAAGGAGAGAAATGCAAGAGTGACCAGATGGTTTCTCTCCTTACAAAAGTTAAAGTGGAACATAGGCCGGGGAAATTACAGGGGAATGCGGATGCTTTGTCCAGAGTCTACTGTATGGTCGGTGAAAATTGTCAGACATCTGGTCTGAAGAAGGGGGGGGGGGGGATATGTGGTAGAGTGTATGGGAAAGTGCTGAATGGTGTATATTTCTCCTTTGCTTTGCTCAATCAGGCACGATCCACGCCGGGTTTACAGGACCCCAGTCCACATTCCCAGTCCTCTACGGGTTTTTCCCCTAATCCCAGTTCTCACACAGGTGATGAGGCTAATTGCGGGAAAGCCTAATAAAAGGAACCGATGAGGCTTTCAGTTGGCTGTTGAACAGCCTGGGATGAGGAGCCCAGGTCTTGCTACCCACAAAGACTGACAGAACTGGATTGCAGCCGAAGGACTTTGTGTCAATCAAACTTGGATTTGTGGATTAACAGCCTGGACTTGTATGCCCTGTAAGCGGACCTTTTACAACAAGGACTTGCAGTTTGCTGTATTATCCTACCCTGGACTTAACTTGAGCTGGTGAGGTAACCACTTGTTGTACTGCATTGTACGCTGCAACCTTCTCTAACGTTAAGAGACTTTTTGCTGTTGAATATTTATTTTCAATAAATTGCCTTTGTTTTGAAGAAGAATTGTTGTCTGAGTCACTGCCGTTCGCCCCAGATCCTGACTAACTATATATATATATATATATATATATATATATATATATATATATATTACAATTCTGTGAAATACTCACCTGTAGAATTGGTATTATAAGTATACAGTACATCCTGCTCCAAATATAATACTTACACTTGGGTAATCCTCCGCCAGATGGCGCTGTACTGCAGAAGCATGCAAAAACAGGCTCCTCCCGGCCCTTCATATACCCAGGGACCTCCCACAAATCCCCAGCATTGAAAAGCAGTGAACAAGAAGCCGAGAGAAATAAAAACCACCCAGAACAACTGGTAACGATAACAAGATAACAATCACCATACAGGAGATCCAGAATAATGCAACAACAGGGTGGGGTGGAGCAGGACGTACTGTATACTTATAATACCAATTCTACAGGTGAGTATTTCACAGAATTGTATTATTCTTAGTATACAGTACGTCCTGCTCCAAATATAATACTTAAACTTGGGACATCCAATAGCAGTGTCCATACAGTAGGGTGGGATCCCCCAACAAAACACGGTGACAACAGGCAGTTTAAACTACTACCGCTTGCAAAACCTTGCGGCCCAAAGCAGCATCCGCTGAGGCCCTAACATCAACCTTGTAAAACTTCGAAAAGGTATGAACAGACGACCAAGTAGCGGCCTTGCAAACTTGTTCCACCGAAGCCTGATGCTGGAAGGCCCAAGAGGCCCCAATAGCAGGAGTAGAATGAGCAGTAAGACGGAAAGGGGGGCTCTTCCCCTTAGCAGAGTAAGCCTGAATCACGGCCTGACGAATCCATTTGCTAATAGTAGATTTGGCCGGAGCCAAACCCTTCCTAGGACCGGAGGGGACCACAAAAAGAGCATCAGTTTTCCTGAAGGCCGCAGTGACTACCAGGTAATACTTCAGACACCTGACCACATCCAAGGAATGCAGAACCCGTTCCTTAGCGTTGCTAGGATTAGGACACAATGAAGGAAGAACAATATCCTGATTCAAATGAAAGGCAGACAACACCTTTGGCAGAAAGTCTGGCTTAAAGCGGAACACCACCTTGTCCTGGTGTCTCTCATAGTATGGGGGCTGAATAGACAACGCCACCAGCTCCGATACACGCCTGACCGAAGTGAAAGCCACCAGAAAAACCACTTTGAGAGTGAGTACGGCCAAAGCAGCATCCTGAATAGGCTCAAAGGGAGCACCCTGCAAGGCAGACAAAACCAAGTTCAAATCCCAAACAGGGACCATAGGTTTACGTGGGGGACGCACATGAGTGACCCCTTGAAAGAACGTCTTAACCAAGTGATGCTGAGCAAATGACTTCTGAAAGAAGACAGACAGGGCAGAAACCTGACCCTTCAGAGTACCGAGCTTTAAACCCAACTCTAAACCATGTTGTAAAAATTCCAGAACCCTAGGGATGAAGAACTCCCTGCAGGGAAGAGACCTGGACTCACACCAGTCTATGTAGGAACGCCATCCTCTGTAATAGATGGCAGAAGAAGTTTTCTTCCTAGCCTGTACCATGGCATCCACCACAGAGGAAGACAAGCCTTTCTCCATCAAGATGGAGGTTTCAGCAGCCAAGCCGTCAAAACCAGAGTTTGTAAATTGGGATGGCGTAAGGAGCCCTGAGTGAGTAGATCTGGTGCCTCTGGCAGGACGTACTCATCTACTGCCATTTGTACCACGTCTGCGTACCATACCCTTCTTGGCCACCTTGGGGCTACTAGAATCACTGGCACCTTTTCCAGGGCAATCTTGCGCAGAACCCTGCCCAGCAGGGGAAACGGGGGAAATACATACAGGAGGCGAAATTTCTTCCAAGACAACGACAGAGCGTCCGTGGCCACAGCCAGAGGATCCTGAGACAGGGAGACAAAGGCCGGGAGCTTGCGATTGTGACGGGATGCAAACAGATCCATATCCGGTAGACCCCAACGGTGACACAGGGACTGGAACACCCTGTTGCAGAGGGACCACTCCCCCTGACGGGAAGTTCCCCTGCTCAGAGAGTCTGCCAGGAGATTCTCCACCCCGGGATGTAAACAGCCGAAATTCATTGAACATTGGCCTCCGCCCATGTCAGAATCCTCGACACCTCCTGGAGGGCACCCTTGCTCCGGGTCCCTCCCTGATGATTGATGTAGGCAACCGCCGTCTGGTTGTCTGAGCGCACCTGAACAGACAGTTCCTGCAGGTGACCGGTCAACTGCTCCAGAACCAACCTGACTGCCCGTAGTTCCAGAATGTTGATGGGTAAATGGGCTTCCTGAGGACCCCACCTGCCCTGGAACCTCAGGGACTTCCAGAATCCCCCCCAACCTGACAGACTGGCATCCGTGGTGACCGTCTCCCAGGAGGGGGCTAGAAAGGACCTGCCCTTTAGCAGATTCCTGTGGTCCAGCCACCACGAGAGGGGCCGTAAGACCAACAGGGGAAGCACACAAACCCTGTCCAGGGACGCAGGGTCCTTGTCCCATACCGAGAGGAAGTGAAGCTGCAGAGGCCTCGAATGGAACTGGGCAAAGGGAACCGCCTCGAAGCTCACCACCATCAGACCCACCAGCTGCATTCCCTGCCTGAGTGAGAGCTGGGGGCACGAGAGCAGGGACCGCACCTGCGCAGTCAGGGCTTCCACCTTCTGTTGGGGAAGGAATATTCGTGACTGAACCGTATCCAGAATCATCCCCAGGAATGGGGTCATCGACGAAGGGGACAGAGAAGACTTGGGGTGATTGATCACCCAGCCGAAGGACTCCAAGGTGGACACCACCCGCTGAGTGTCCAGCTCCGCCTGCTGTAGGGCCCATGAGGCGATGAGGATGTCGTCCAGGTAGGGCAGCACTCGAATGCCCCCTGACCTTAACAAGGACATCACTCCCGCCAGTACCTTGGTGAACACTCTGGGAGCTGAAGTGAGGCCAAACGGTAGGGCCACAAACTGATAATGTTGATCGTTCAACGCGAATCTGAGAAACCTCTGATGTCCCGGAAACACAGGGATGTGAAGGTAAGCATCCTTGATGTCCACCGTCCCCTGGGCGCAGAGAGCCAACGGCCGAGCGCAGAGTTTCCATGCAAAACTGCTTGTGCTTGACAAATTTTTGGAGGATCTTTAAATCCAGAATGGGCCTGACTGACCCATCTCTTTTGGGTACTGTGAAAAGGTTGGAGTAGAACCCTTCTCCTAATTCTCTCAAGGGAACCTGGCAAATAACTCCCAGATCCAGAAGGTCTTGTACTGCCTGCATCAGGACCTGAGCCGATACCGGGTCCTGGGGGATCCGGGACATGATGAATCTTGAGGGGGGCCGCACAGCAAACTCTATTTTTTAGCCAGAGGTAACTACCTCCTGAATCCACTGGTCTGAGACTTGGTGCCTCCAGACATGCACAAAGTGCTGTAGCTGTCCCCCCACCCTAGCGGGCGAGGGAGAGTCTGCACGAGCCTCCGCGAAGGACACCCCTTTCCCCTGCTTAACACCTCTGTAGGGGGCGGAAAGGGGGCCCTGGTTCCGAAAGGGCCGAGGCTGCCGCCTGTGCTGTGGTAACTTACCTCCTTTAGCAAAGAGGTCTAGGCAGTCCCCAAACAGACGCAGGCCCTTAAATGGAAGCCCAGTAAGGGCTTTCTTAGCAGCATTGTCAGCCGCCCACTGGCGCAGCCATACCGCGCGGCGAATAGCCACCACCAAGGCGGAAGATCTGGCACACAGCCTAATAGCATCATCCGATGCAGACAGGATAAAGTTCACAAAAACCTCACAGTTAGACAGTGCATTAACAGCATCAGTAGGTAACTCGTCTGGGCCGTCAAGGGCATTCCTGACCATGGCCCTGAGCGCCACAGCAGTAATGGCCAAGGCGCACACCGGGCGCAGCGCCGCCCCACCAAATGCAAAGGCATGGCATGCCAATTGGTCAATGCGCCGGTCCTCAGAATCCTGCAGCGTAGTGGTGTCGGGAGAGTGCATAATAGAGGTGTTAGACAGCCCTAAAACAGGAGCATCGACCTTGGGGGGCGATGACCAGCACTTGACCATATCAACAGGAAATGGATACTTCTCGTCCAAACTCTTAGGGATCCCGGGAAGACTACTGGGATGTTCCCATTCTTTCAACACGAGGTTATTGAAATGGGTTTGCTCAGGAAATTCCAGTCGAGCCTTAGCAGTATAAAATAACCCACCCCTTTGCCTAGGGACCTCAACAGGTAGAGAGATGGACAAAACTTAAAAAATCTGAAGCAGTAGTTTATTAGTATCATCCGTGGTCCAGTGGTCAGAACCGAAATCGTCATGACCCCTTGCCTTCTCATCAGAAGATTCTGAGTCAGAAAATAGCTCCCCTTCATCCGAAGGGGTATGGCCATAAAAATGTGAAAACTCATCAGACTCCGTAGGGAAAGGAGCAGAATCAGGGATTATGTGCTGCTTTTTAGCAGTGTCCTTGCGTGCTAGAGAACTAGCAAGCAAAAAACACTGGCCAATCTAGTAGCCACATCAGGATGAGAATCCCCGTTTGTATTGGGGGTTAGACTCAGGCTTGGGGGAGTAGGTGAAGTGAGGCGAGGGGCAGGCCCAGCCACAGGAGGGGCAGGAAGCACCATTAGCGCCTCTGTGCACAAGGGACACAGACCCGTGCATTGTCACCGCTAATAGGTGAGACCCCACAAGCTACACACAGACGGGCTTGTCCCGAGGGAACCCCGTTCACAATATCCTGGGATGCCTCCATATGGTGATTGATGGGCACAATAGGCCAGTAGGGATTGACGCTGTAAGCTACCCTGGATGCCCCAAAGACCCGCAGGGAAGTGGGAGTAACTATTCTAGGACCCCTGGTAATAAACCGGGCCGGGAGAAGCCACTGGATTCGATCGTCTGAAAGACATAATGGGAATAGGGATGTCAGAGCCATGCGCAGTGGACAAAAGGAAGAAGAAACTCACCCACGAGGGCACTCACCGACTTAAGGAGGAGGAGGGCTGCAACACATGTGCGCGTGACCAGCAAACAGAAGGGCGCCAAGAACCTCGAAGGGCAGGCCAGAGAGGCTGTGACGCGGACTACGGGGGGAACGAGGGAGGGCGGCGACCCTTTGTACAGGGCCCACTGCTACACGGGGCATGGGGCAATAGCGCGGGAGGGGCATCCTCTGAAGGCTTACCACAAGCCTAAACCGCCTACCCTTTGGTGGGGGACTGCGGTGGAGCAGCGCTCCATGAGCACGCAAGGTGCTGCCTACCTTCACCCGACCGACGCAGCCCGAGCTGGGAGGCACATCACAGGGAGGACGGGTGGGAATAGTCCAACATGGCCGCAGGCTTTGATAGCCCCGCTCACCTGCGAGATAGTGATACTTCATGTCTTCGCAGTCAGCACTGCAAAGAAATCTGGGGATTTGTGGGAGGTCCCTGGGTATATGAAGGGCCGGGAGGAGCCTGTTTTTGCATGCTTCTGCAGTACAGCGCCATCTGGCGGAGGATTACCCAAGTGTAAGTATTATATTTGGAGCAGGACGTACTGTATACTAAATATATATATATATATATTCATATATATACATATATATATATGAAAATATAATTTTCCTGCAAATTCCTGAAAAAATCACAGTTAAATATAGCACAAAATGGTGAAAATGACCTGCCAACAGAGGGTGGCACAACTTCAAGTAGGCTGGCAATTAAAAGGGTTAAAAGTAATTATGCATGTTGGGTATTCTTTTCAGAGGACCTTGGGCTTTCAGATTTAGCTTGTTTTTTCTTGTTTGCATATTAATATTTTAGGAATATGTGCTTTTTATTTAGATTTTTTTATCATTTTCTTTTTTTAGGGAAATCTTATACAACCTAAGAATTTGAGGGATTACTTCCAGAAAGATGAGCCCACTACAACAAGCTGGGTACTGCAGAGCTGAAATTTTCAAATAAAAATACAATTCTGTGAAACTCACCTGTAGAATTGTTTTTAGATACATCCAGTCCAGGTCGTCCCAATATCCTTACGACTGGGTGTTCGCCCCTAGGGGGCACTCGACTGCAAGATCAAAGATGTAGCTCCTCCCGGCCCCCTATAAAGGCAGATGTCCCTCTATCATTCCCCAGTGGTTAAAAAGCAGTATTCAAAAAAGAGGACAGGCCGGGAGGCCTAAGAAACCATGTTACTTCACATAGCTTCAGCTTGTACTCTCGCTAAGCAAAGGGTTAGAAAAAAACAGTGTCCTATGAAACAGAAAATGGTTGATCACCATAACAGGCAAACAGGACATAATGAACACAAGGGCGGGGTGGGGCGACCTGGACTGGGTGTATCCAAAAACAATTCTACAGGCGAGTTTCACAGAATTGTATTTTTCCCTACATCCAGTCCAGGTCGTCCCAATATCCTTACGACTGGGAAATCCAAAAGCAGTGTCCATATGGGCGGGATCCCCAGTGCAGAACAGCATGTAGTTCATTTCACTACCGCCTGAAGCACCTTTCGGCCAAAAACAGCGTCAGCTGAGGCCCTGACATCCACCTTGTAAAACTTTGTAAAAGTATGAACAGAAGACCAAGTTGCTGCCTTACAAACTTTTTCCACCGATGCCTGGTGCTGATAAGCCCAAGAGGCACCAATAGCTCTGGTAGAATGAGCTGTGATTGGAAAAAGGGGTTCCTTCCCCCTGGCAGAATATGCTTGTACCACCGCCTGTCTGATTCACTTACTGAGAGTGGACTTGGCTGGTGGCAATCCTTTCCTAGGACCCTCTGTTAGGACAAAGAGCAAATCCGATTTCCTGAAGGATTCAGTCGCAGCCAGGTAATACTTTATGGCTATGACCACATCCACAGCATGGAGGGTCCGTTCTTTGGAATTAGCTGGTGCTGGACACAAGGAAGGTAAGACAACTTCCTCATTAAGGTGAAAGGGAGAAACGACCTTAGGTAAGAAATCAGGTTTGAAGCGAAAAACCACCTTATCCCTGTGCATCTCAAAGTAGGGTGGCTTCATACAAAGCGCGGCCAGCTCAGATACACAATGCACCGAGGAGATCGCTACCAGAAAGACCACTTTGAGAGTCAATATAGACAATGCAGCATCGCTCAATGGCTCGAAGGGAGGGCCCTGGAGAGCAGATAGTACTAAATTCAAGTCCCACACTGGTAATACTGACTTACGCGGTGGTCGGACACGGGTAACTCCCTGGAAAAAAAAAGTCTTGATCAACCTATGGTTGGCAATGGATCTCTGGAAAAAGATGGCTAAAGCCGAGACCTGACCCTTGAGGGTACTCAGCTGGAGACCCAGGTCTAAGCTGTGTTGTAAAAACTCCAGAATTCTAGAAATAGCAAATTTTCGTCAAGGAAGGCTCTTGGCCTCGCACCAAGCGATATAGGCCCGCCAAACTCTGTAGTATATCATGGAAGAAGATTTCTTCCGTGCCTGAATCATAGTATGCATGACCATAGCCGATAACCCCTTCTCCGTCAGGATTGAGGTTTCAATAGCCAAGCCGTCAAAGCCAGCGTCCGTAAATTGGGGTGCCGCAGCGACCCCTGTGTGAGAAGCCCCGGGTCATCAGGCATGATGTGGTGATCTATTGACATCTGGACTATGTCTGCAAACCAACTCCTTCTCGGCCAGCGAGGTGCCACCAGGATGGCTGGTACCCCTGCCTGGGCTATCTTGCGCAGAACTCTGCCCAGGAGTGGAAACGGAGGGAATACATACAGAAATTTGAACTCCGTCAAAGGAATCGCCAGAGCGTCTGTTGCGATGGCCAGAGAATCTCTTGAGAGGGAGACGAACCTTGGAAGCTTGTGATTGTGTCTGAACACAAACAGATCCACGTCCGGCTGACCCCAGCGGAGACACAGAGCGTGAAAAGTCTCGCTGCTGAGGGACCATTCCCCCAGGCGCAAGGCACTCCTGCTCAGGGAGTCTGCCTCCTGGTTCTCCACCCCGGGGATGTAGACTTCCGAGATGCAGGGAACATTCTCCTCTGCCCAAGTCAGAATCTGGGTTACCTCCTTGAGGGATCTCTTGCTCCGAGTCCCTCCCTGGTGGTTGATGTAGGCGACAGCCGTCTGATAGTCCAAGCGAACCTGGATCGCACGACCTCTTAAGAGGGGAGCCAAGCGTAGAAGCACCAACCAGATCGCTCTCAGCTCCAAGAGATTTATGGGTAAGCGGTTCTCCTGCGGACCCCACTGACCCTGGATCTTCTGGGTCTGCCAAACACCTCCCCAGCCTGTCAATCTGGCATCCATGGTAACTATCTCCCAATGGAGATTCAGAAAGGACTTGCCCACCAACAGATTCCGGGAGTCCGACCACCACAAGAGGGACTGCCTGGCCGGGGGGGGGGGGGGGGGACAGCGAAAAGCCTTGTTCCAGGGACTCCTGAGTCTGATTCCAGCCGGTCAGCAGGTTCAAATATAGAGGCCTCATGTGAAATTGGGCGAAGGGTACTGCCTCGAAGCATGACACCATTAGGCCCACCAATCTCATCCCCAGACGTACCGACGGCTGATGACAAGACAGCAAGGCCTGCACCTGCGTCTGGAGGCTCAAAACCTTCTGCTGTGGCAGAAAAACCTTGACCTGAGCGGTGTCTATCGTCATTCCCAGGAAGGATCTCACTGTTGAGGGAGTGACAAAGGACCTGGGGTAATTGACTACCCAGCCGAAGGCCTCCAGGTTTGACAACACCGTCCGAGTATCGCTCTCGACCTGCTGAAGGGACTGGGCCGCAATCAACAAGTCGTCCAGATAGGGTAACACACAAATACCCTGACTCCTCAGGATAGCCATGATGCCCGCCAGCACCTTGGTGAACACACGGGGGGCTGAGGATATCCCGAATGGAAGTGCTACAAACTGGTAATGCTGATACTCCAGAGCAAACCTCAGGAACCTCTGATGTCCCTAGAAAATCGAGATGTGCAGATAAGCATCACTGATGTCCACCATGGTCATGGTCGCCGGGTCGAAGCGATCTTACCGCCGACCGCAACGTTTCCATGTGGAAATGTCTGACTCTTACAAACCTGTTGAGACCCTTCAGGTCCAGGATCGGTCTTAGAGTTCCGTCCTTCTTGGGAACCGTGAACAGGTTGGAGTAAAATCCCTGACCCTGTTCCTGCCGGGGTACAGGACAAATCACACCTAACCGCAGGAGGTGTTGCACAGCCGTTCTCAAAGCATGGGCCTTTAGCGGGTTTCGGGATATCCTTGAATGGAGGAATTTTGTGGGCGGCCTGGCTGCCAGCTTTATCTTGTAACCGGAGGACACTACCTCCTGAATCCACCGATCCGAGACATGACGTCTCCAGATCCGAGACGTGACGTCTCCAGCAGAAGCCGTCCCTCCACCCGGATGGGTGAGGGCGCCCCCTCATGCCTGAAAGGGCTTGAACTTAGCTCCCCATGAGGGGTTGGGTCAGCCGCAGATATCTCTGCGGGCGCCTGGAAAAGAAGAGCCTCTTCCTCCTCGAAAGTAACGATAGGAGGAGGGGTTCCGAAAGGACCGAGCAGGCTTCCTTCTGAGGGAGTCTACCATACTTGACCAAACGGTCCAGGCGCTCCCCAGACAGCCTGCTTACCACAAAAGGGAGACTGGTGAGAGACTTCTTGGCAGCCGCATCAGCCGACCACTGCCTCAGCCAGAGCGAATGGCGGCGAGCAACAAGCAAAGTCAAAATCCTGGCACCAAGCCGGACCACATCATTCATGGCAGTAACAACAAAGCCAATGAAACCCAAGCAAGCCTTGAGTTCCTTATATTCCTCAGCCCGCCTGCGAGCCTTAGCTCTAGCCACAAGGTGTCTCACTTTTCTCCTGTTAGCGAGTGAGACAATTGCCGAGGCGCAAACAGGACGAAATAGGGCACCAGCAAAGGTGAACGCATGGCAGACCAGCTGATCCATGCGCTTGTCTGCAGGGACACATAAGGAAGCATTGTCAGGTGACGGCATAACAGTAGTGTTGGAAAAGCCTGACACGGGAGGATCCACCTCAGGAGGGTGACACCATAACCGAACCAACTCATCAGGGAAGGGATACCACCTATCCAGGCCCTTAGGGACGGACGGCAACTTGTTAGGCCTTTCCCATTCCTTAAGGATCATGTTAGAAAAGTGGGGCTGCTCCGGGAAGACCCTGCTTCCTCTTAGCCGCTCTGGGAGGAACAATGTGTAGGGTATCAAACACAGAGGAGAGCAAATTCTCCATATCATCTGGGTGCCAAGAATCCTGGTCCGAGGAGGAACCAGCAATACTGTCATCGCCAGCAGAATATTCCACAGTTGAGCGCGAATCGTCTGGCAACTCACCTTCCTCCGCAGAACCCAAGCGATCAAAAAGATCATCATCATCATTCGAGTAAATCGGCTCCAGATGCCACTTCTTACTCGAAGCTTTCTTAGGGGCTGTCAACGAGATCTGCTTCTCGAGACTAGCTAGCCTGTGCGCAAAATCAGTATGAAACCCCTTGCTGGCTCCCCCTTCGCTAGGGGCTGAATGCAGCAACGGAGGGTCCGGAGAGGCCGATGGTAATACAGGGCTAGGGTCATGGACGACTGCCCGCTCATGGTCCAAAATAATACCTCTAGAGCATGTGGTACAAATGGTGCTGAATCCACCCAGAGAATTCCTTCTGCACAAGGGGCAGAGCCTGTCCTGCCCAAATGTGGCCCCCAGCTCACTATCCCCTGATGCCTCCATTATGGTGATTTAAAACAGTAAAAATTCAATAAGGCTACAAGACTCTACTGGCCTAAGCCTATAAACGATCACTCTTATTAAAAAGGGGGACTGGGAGGAACCACAACCCTCAACCTTAACCCATGATCTAGACAGAAGAGGAGAACGGGAGAGCCCCTGGTCAGCCTTGGCATAATACAAATGGCAGAATCAATGCAGCAAAAAGAGGGACTCAGGACACAAACAGAAGGGATCCCCACAGCGTCCGCAGCCAGAAGGCCCGAGCTTGATCCCCAGCAGCAGCAAAGCGGCAGCAGCAAGAGCAGACACCGTGTTCGGCCCAGTCACCTTCCAGAAGGATCCTCGGGGGGTGCGGCGCCGATGCCGGGCTCCGCCCCCTCCATGGCACGTTGCAAGAGGAAGCCTGCCCCCTTCAGCGCTGCTCAAGACTGGCCCAAAATGGTGGCGCCTGTGTGAGGGCCGCCGCAGGTACAGCGCGATCACGCGTTCCCCCCTTCTCTCCACAGACAGTGCCGCACAGGCGGCGATGCGGCGGAGGCCAGCGGGGCGCGACGGCCGAGAGGCACTCGTCCCGGACAACCAACGAGGGATCGCAGGGAGGTGAGTATGAAGCCAGACTGCTCCTCGCTGAGCCAGCAAGGCACAGTCAAACACAGTAAAAGTACACCAAAATAAAGCTTGTGGGCAGGAAGGGATACATACACAAAAAATATACATAGTGGTTCCCCCTCAGGCTCATCATAAGCCTGTGGCCAGCTACCTTTTAGTATACGGTCTGCGGCCCAGAGCCTAAGCTCTGCCGAACGCCACAGACCCCGGCGTTCACCCTACTGTCACGAATCCCATAGCAGCCAAAGGCTGGGAGGCAGGGATGGGTCAGAAGGGATCCATGGAAATCGAGTCCGCTGCGGCCGACGGGCTAGGTGGCCCCGCTCTGCTGCCAAAATCTGAGAGAGAGTGCCAACGATCTTGTGCAGCCAAAACTGCAAGTTGAACTGGGGAATGATAGAGGGACAGCTGCCTTTATAGGGGGCCGGGAGGAGCTACATCTTTGATCTTGCAGGCGAGCGCCCCCCTAGGGGGCGAACACCCAGTCGTAAGGATATTGGGACGACTTGGACTGGATGTAGGAAAAATTACCCTTACTCACATGCTTTACTTTGGGGTGTTTGGCAACTCCTATGCTTGTTGAGTGTTCAGTTCAGGGGGCCTTGCTTTTTCAGATTTAACTTGTTTTTCTTGTTTGCACATTGTGTTCTTTTAGGAAAATGTGGCCTTGATTTAGTTTTTTTTATGGAAAGTCATTGAGGGATTACATACCAAAACTGCTCCCATGTCAACAAGCCTGGTACGCCTAGTAGGCTTGAGGTGTGTACTTCCAGAGCATATATATTTTGTGGGGGTATTTCAAATGTAAAGGGTTGTTTTTCTTGAAAAGGTGCGCATAGCGTAGTTGTAGTTTATCTGAAAAACTCTCCTGGGCAGGTAAGGGTGTCTACCAATACATATGTGGTACCCTTGTAACCAGGAGAAATGGGTATTTCACAAGATTGTATCGACAATCTTACCCCCCTTTTTTTATTCACCCAAAAATATTGAGAATACACTTAAAAATAATAAACAAGACATTTCACGTTAAAGCTAAAGGCACATTAAAACTAAGTAGGCTGGCGCTTATAAGAGTTAAGTGCTAAATGGACAGAAAACGTTTTGGATCTTTTCTCCAAAAACTCCTTATATATGGTATCCTGGATAGACAAAGGTTTATCCTTACTTGTGATTCCACATGTATAATGAATTTTATCTAATAAACCTGCCAAGTTCTCTGACAAGGCTGCAGAGTTACCAGAGACCCCCTCATCCTTCTACTTCAAACTTATTCCCTCATTAAGGGAGTCCAAGGATGAGAGTTTCCCCCTCCCTCACTCCTGCTACGTCTGAACCCGTTTCAATTTGAACCTGCCCTAAACTCTGTGGGTCTGCAATAAGAATAGAAGTAGTAAAGAAAAATTATTGGTTTGAGATCCTGGAACAACAGTATTGTCAGGGGGCTGAGTGTGCCAGCAGTGTATACCCCTGGACTCATATGATTTATAGACCTCAAACATTAAAGGAGCACCATCGCAAAATTGTGAAGATTAAAAATGAATATAAACACATCAGCTAATGAGGAGGGGTCACTTATACACCCAAAATGAATAGAACTCCCACCAAGCTTGTTGTTTATTCTCTTACGGTAGGAATAAAATGACAGGTATGACAGGTTTAGTCTATTAGGGGTGACAGAGCCTGTCACCCCAGATGTCCTTTTCCTTCCATTACAAGAAAGACAAACAAGCCTGCTGAATATTTCTTGATGTTGGGTGTATAAGTGACCCCTCCTCCTGCCATCCAGCAAATTTATATGGATTTTTATTATTGGGCAATTTTTCGCAATAGTGCTACTTTTTGGACATTTTATTCCTCATGGCTACAAAATTTGCTTGGAAACGAAGTTTTTGTTTTGCAGGACACACAGAGGCCAAGTAGGATGGCAGACATGACCCGGAATGCTCCTAGGCCCATTACCCACAGAAGGCTAGCCATGCCGCATCTTTTGGGTCCAAGAACGGGGGGTAGGGTGGATCCAAACCAGAGACCTCCCTTTTAACAAGCTCTGTGTCTCGTACTGCAATGAGAAAACTATGCCTGGGTGCGTTTTTCTGCAATTCTATATCTGGCTTGTTCCTAGCACACACATTGGCCCAGTTATGGTCAGTTTTGTGTCCGCATCGATAATTTCCCTTCAAGCAACTGGGCGAAGCACAGAGCTCAGCATGGCTCCTCAGTCTGGATGTGTGAAATGCACAAGGATGGTCTTTAAATGCAGGGCCCCTAGGGGAGCCAGGTCATCACACATCATGGCAGCAAGGCTAGCTGTGAGGATTGACTTGACAGATACGGATCCCAGGTGGTGTGTAAGATCATTAGAAAATAGAAACTGGTATTTGATGAGTAAAGTGTGGGAACCCCTACTCTGCTATTGGTAGAAAAGCCACCTAACCAGAAACATTTTAAAGAGAAATCTAAAACATTTGTTCCATCTCCATGCCAAGCTAGATTTTGGTTGTGTGGGAAGACACTCACTTTCCTTGGTGCGAGTAAGTAGTCACATATATTCAAAGATAGCTTGCTCAATGCATGTTGGCCACCGAAAGCCTGAAAGTGCCCCCAAAGGGCCTTCGGTTCAAAGGATCTTGCTGGCACAGTTTAAACCTCCAACAGCCTGGATGGCCACAAGCCTGGCCAGCAGGTAATCTGCTCCAGTGATGTTCAAGGGAATTATGAAAATCCCTTGAATATTACATATAAATAATTATTGCAATCTGAAAAACAATGCACATGTATGTGGGTCTTCCATCATCCCAGGATGCTCAGGGGGCGAGACACCGAAACTCAAGTTAGGTGCCAAAAGAGACAGGAGTGTTTGGTCTATGTGCAGGATCCAATAACATCAGCAACTGGTGTATGTATATGGTTTGTCTAGTGCGCTCTTATAACAATTTAATATAAAACGTAATCTTGGGCTGCTCTGTTATCTTGATCCCAAAAACCCTCGTCCGTGCTTCTCGGTTATATTATATGCTACCATGCAGGCTTCTGGCTGATAGAATCCTGTTAATATATCGGCATACCAACAAGGGCGACAGGGCTCTGTTCACTGGTGGTAGTAATAATACAATTCTGTGATTACTCACCTGTAGAATTGGTATTATGAGTATACAGTACATCCTGCTCCAAATCTAATACTTGGGATATACTCCGCCAGATGGCGCTGGACTGCAGAGACATCGAAAATAGGCTCCTCACGGCTTCTCAAATACCCAGGGACCTCCCACAAATCCCCAGCACTGAAAAGCAGTTAATGAGAAGCCGGGAGAATTAAACAATCCAACTATCAATTATAACAATGATAACAATCACCATACAGGGGATCCAAGATAATGCAAAACCAAGGGTGGGTTGGAGCAGGACGTACTGTATACTCATAATACCAATTCTACAGGTGAGTAATCACAGAATTGTATTATTCTTAGTATACAGTACGTCCTGCTCCAAATCTAATACTTACACGTGGGACATCCGATAGTGTCCATAAAGTAGGGTAGTATCCCCAAGAAAAATCAGCAGCAGACAGTTTAAACCACTGCTGCCTGCTGAACCTTTCGGCCAAAAGCAGCATCAGCTGAGGCCCTAACATCAACCTTGTAAAACTTTGAAAAGGTATGAACAGAAGACCAAGTAGCGGCCTTGCAAACTTGTACAACAGAAGCCTGGTGCTGAAAAGCCCAAGAGGCACCAATAGCACGAGTGGAATGAGCAGTAAGGCAGAAGCGAGGATTCTTCCCCTTAGCAGAGTAGGTCTGTATCACAGCCTGACGAATCCACTTGCTGATAGTAGACTTCCTAAGAAAAAAGATGCGGGACCCTTTATGTGTGTCCTAATCTCTCTTTTCCCTCATTGGGGTGTTGGTCCATAATCATGCCCCAAAAATATGTCACTTGGTCCGGGTTAAGGCTGACCCAGGTGGCAGCTTTCATCTAAAGATATAGCCTGGCTGTCATTTCCTCTGGGGGTGATCCCCTGATAAGCTCAAGCCCGTTACAGGCCAGCTGATTTCCTGCAAAATTTCATGACTGTGTTCTTACCATGTCCTCCTCGGTGTCTTACTACTTGAATATTGTTATAAAAAGACAAAGATATGAAGGATGATGACTAATGTTCCTATTTCTTGCATACAAATAACAATACAGGGCATTGAGAAAGCCACAGAGGTGTGGCGAAACATGTCTGCCAGATATTGAGACAGTCTGTGGAAACTTTTTATCCAACCTTATGAAATTCTTTGGGAAAGCGTGAGCAAAGACAAAAGACATTATGTTATATACTTTACCAATTTCTGTATATGAAATGGCAATGGAATAATGTGATTTGTGATTTATGAAATTATATAATGTGATAGTAGATCTGGCCAAACCCTTCCTAGGACCAGAAGGGACCACAAAAAGAGCATCAGTTTTCCTGAAAAGCGCAGTAGCCACCAGATAGTACTTCAGACACCTAACCACATCCAAAGAGTGCAAAACCCTCTCCTTAGCATTGCTAAGATTAGGGCACAAAGAAGGAAGAACAATATCCTGATTCAAATGAAAGGCAGACACTACCTTAGGCAGAAAGTCAGGTTTGAAACGAAACACCACCTTGTCCTGGTGTCTCTCATAGTAGGGGGGCTAAATGGAAAGCGCTGCCAACTCAGACACACACCAGAAATACAACCTTGAGCGTAAGAATGGCCAGAGCAGCATCCTGCACAGGTTCAAAGGGAGCACCCTGCAAGGTTGACAGAACCAAGTTCAAATCCCAAACAGGCACCATAGGCTTACGTGGAGTGCGCACATGAGTGACCCCCTGGAAAAAAGTCCTGATCAGAGGGTGCTGAGCAAAGGACTTCTGGAAGAAAATAGCCAGGGCAGAAACCTGACCCTTCAGAGTACTGAGTTGGAGCCCCATCTCCAACCCATGCTGCAGGAACTCCAGAATCCTGGGAATAGAGAAGACACGACAGGGAAGAGACTTAGACTCACACCAGTCAATGTAGGCACGCCAAACCCTGTAATAAATGGAAGAGGAAGAACACCACCGAAGAAGACAGCCCCTTCTCCATCAAGATGGAGGTTTCAGCAGCCAGGCCCTCAAAGCCAGAGTTTGTAAATTGGGATGGTGTAGTGAGCCCTGAGTGAGCAGATCTGGCACCAAGGGCAGAGCGTACTGATCTACTGCCAGCTGCACCACATCTGCGAACCACACTCTTCTTGGCCACCTGGGGGCCACCAGAATTGCTGGCACCCCTTCCAGGGCAAACTTGCGCAGAACCCTGCCCAGCAGGAGAATTGGAGGGAAGACATACAGGAACTGAAAGTCCTGTCATGACATTGCTAGAGCATCCGAGGTCAAGGCCAGAGGATCCTGGGACAGAGAGACAAAAGCTGGGAGCTTGTGATTGTGGCGGGACGCAAACAGATCCACATCTGGTTGGCCCCAACGGTGACACAGGGACTGAAACACCATGCTGCATAGGGACCAGTCTCCCTGGCGAGAGGTCCCCCTGCTCAGAGAGTCCGCCAGGCGATTTTCCACCCCCGGGATGTACACAGCTGATATGCAGGGGACCCCGGTCACATTATCCTAGGCCTCCTGAGGACCCCACTTCCCCTGGAACCGCAGGGACTTCCAGAAACCCCCCTAACCTGACAGACTGGCATTCGTAGTGACCGTCTCCCAGGGAGGGGTAAGAAAGGATCTGCCCCCCAACAGGTTTCTTGAGTCCATCCACCACAAGAGGGACCTCCTGACCCGAGGGGAATGCACACAGACCCCGTCCAGGGACGCTGGGTCCTTGCCCTATACTGACAATAGGTGGAGTTGCAGAGGTCTCAAGTGGAACTGAAAATAAGGTACCGCTTCGAAGCACGCCACCATCAGGCCCACCAGCTGCATCCCCTGCCTGATGGAGGGATGAGGACAAGCTAGGAGGGACTGGACCTGTGCAATCAGACTGTCCACCTTCTGCTGAGGAAGGAAGATCCTTGCCTGAACTGTATCCAGATTCATTCCTAGGAATGGAGTTACCAAGGAAGGGCACAGTGACGACTTGGGGTGGTTGATCACCCATCCAAATGACTCCAGAGTGGACACCACCAGCTGAGTATCCAACTCTGCCTGATGTAGAGACTGGGAAGTGATGAGAATGTCGTCCAGCTAGGGAAGCACGCGTACGCCCTGACATCTGAGCAGAGACATCACGCCAGCCAGCACCTTGGTGAACACCCTGGGGGCTGAAGTGAGGCCAAATGGCAAGGCCACAAACTGGTAGTGTTGATCTATCAGAGCGAACCTGAGGAACCTTTGATGACCTGGGAACACAGGAATATGAAGGTAAGCATCTTTGATGTCCACAGAATTCATGAAATCCCCTTGGCGCAGGGAACTGATGGCAGAGTGCAGAGTTTCCATGCGAAAGCGCCTGCCCGACAAATTTGTTGAGGATCTTCAAGTCCAGGATGGGCCTGACTGAACCATCTTTTTTGGGTACTGTGAATAGATTGGAATAAAAGCCCTTGCCTTTTTCTCTTAAGGGGACCTGGCAGATGACCCCCAGCTCCAGGAGGCCTTGCACTGCTTGCACTAGCTCCTGAGCTGACACAGGGTCCTGAGGAATCCGGGATCTGATGAATCTTGGAGGGGGACAGGCAGCAAACTCCAACTTGTAACCGGAGGACACTACCTCCTGAATCCACTGGTCTGAGACATGAAGCCTCCAGATGTGAGCGAAGTGCTGCAGCCGTCCCCCCACCCAGATGGCTGAGGGGGCTTGGGAGAGGATTTTGCTTTGGGACCCCAGGAGGAGCCAGGACGTCCACGTCCTCTGCCCCTACCCCAAAAATCTCCCCGGGCCCCAGGAAAGGAAAACCCCCTTCCCTGTCTGGCACCACGGTAAGGGGAGAAGAAGCAACCCTGACCCCGAAAGGGCCGAGATTGCCGCCTGCGCTGGGGTAACCAGCCTCCCTTAGCAAAAAGGTCCAGGCGGTCCCCAAACAGGCGCAGTCCTTTAAAGGGAAAACCAGTGAGGGCATTCTTGGCAGCGTTGTCAGCAGCCCACTGGCGCAGCCAAACCGAGCAGCGTATAGCCCCCACGAGGGCAGAAGTTCTAGCACACATTTTGATGGTGTCATCCAATGCTGAGGAGACAAAATTTACAAAAACATCACAACTGGAGAGTGCATTGAGCACCTCACAAGGCAAATCATCAGGAGCACTATCAAGCATATTTCTGATAAGGGTTCTAGTGGCCACAGCAGTAATGGCAGAGGCACAGACCGCGCGCAGCGCCGCCCCCGCACATGCAAAGGCGTGGGATGCCAGCTGGTCAATGCGCCGGTCCTCAGCATCCCGGAGGGTAGTGGAGTCAGGGGAATGCATGACAGAGTTGTTAGATAGCCCTGCTTGGGAAATTCCAAACGTGATTTTGCTGTATGGAAAAGCTCCCCTCTTTGCCTGGGAGCCTGAACAGGGAGAGAGATGGACAGAACCTCAAAAATCTGGGTCAATAATCTGTCAGTGTCATCCGGGGCCCAGGGGTCAGAGCCAGAATCGTCATGACCCCTTGGTCTCTCATCAGATAAGCCTGAATCAGAAAAGAGCTCCCCTTCATCAGACGGGGTATAGCCACAAAGATTCCAAAACTCCTTAGTTCCCATAGGGAAAACAGTGACATTAGGAGTCAAGTGCCGCTTCTTAGCAGGGGCCTTACGCGCTAAGGACTTAGCAATCAACTGCTCAACAGTAGCCAGTCTAGAAGACACATCAGGATGAGAATCCCCACTAGTATGCAACTCAGTAGGAGTGAGGTTTAGGCTTGGGGGAGTAGGCGAAGTGAAACAAGGTGCAGCCACTGGCAGGCCAAATTGCAATTGCAATGCAAGCACCTGCTCAGCACAGGGTACACAGACCTTCGCCTCGTCAGCATGAGGCTGCCCACATGCTATACACAGCCGGTCTTGTCCCGAAGGGACCCCGGTCACATTATCCTAGGATGCCTCCATATGGTGATTATAGCGGCGCTATACGTCTATAGGGAATAACGCTATATAGCAACCCCGGATGCCCCAATAGCCCTCTAGGGAAGTGGGAGTATTATTTTTACAAGGCCTACAAGTTATATACTAATACAGGGTCGGGAGAAGCCAACAGGGTTCGCCCCGCCTGAAAGACATAAGCAGACAAGACCTGTAAGCACACAGTAACGAAAGTGAAAGATATAAAGCCGCCCCCGAGAGGGCACTTACGGACCGCGGTAGGTAGGGGTCCGTCGCGCATGGGCCAACCAAGCAGGTTAAAGATGGCGTCGGTATACCTCGAGGGGCGGGCCAGTATCAGCGATGACGCGGAGCGCGCCATAGACGGGCGCCGCCCCCCCCGAATAGCACAAAGCTAGTACGTGCAAGCAGCCAATGACGGCGCACCAGCGCCTGAGGTAATGCCGCTGCTAAGCGCGGAACCAAGTCAGCGTGCAGCGGCGGCAATTTTATAAAAGAAAATAAAGGCAAGTCAGCGCGGAGGCTGACACAAGGCTAAACAGAATAAAATACAATTCTGTGAAATACCTGTAGAATTGGTATTATACGCATACATCACGTCCTGCTCCATCTATAATACTTACACATGGGTAATCCTCTGCCAGAGGGCGCTGTTCACTGCAGACATGCAAAAACAGGCTTCTCCCGGCCCTTCATATACCCAGGGACCTCCCACAAATCCCCAGTATTGAAAAGCAGTGAGAAAAGAAGCCGGGAGAAACCAACCACCAACTGGTAACAATAGTAAAGATAACAATCACCATACAGGGGATCCAGAAAAATGTAAAAACCAGGGTGGGGTGGAGCAGGACATGCTGTACGCGTATAATACCAATTCTACAGGTGAGTATTTCACAGAATTGTATTATTCTAAGCATACAGCACGTCCTGCTCCATCTATAATACTTACACATGGGACATCCAATAGCAGTGTCCATAAAGTAGGGTGGGATCCCCAGAAAAAAGGCACAGCAGACAGTAAAGGCGCTGTCACCTGCAAAACTTTGCTAACAAGTACGACATGAGCAAAGGCTCTAACGTCGATCCCATAACAAAACCTTTGTAAAGGTATGAACAGAGACAAGCAGCGGTCTAGCAACTTATTCAACAGAAAACCTGGTGCTGAAGGGCCAAGGGTACCCAAACACCAATATAACGGAATAAAATGAAAGAGGGAGATTCTTCCCCCTTAAAGGAATAGGCCAGTGTAACGGCCCAACCAGCCCACAGGCAACAGAAGCCTAGGTAAAACTTAGAACTCTCCCCAACGGGGAAACGAAAACTGGTCACCCGCCAGATAGGCGGGGATACTGACCCCTTCATGAACAAGGATCAGCAAGAAGCTGAAACCTTTACTCAGGACCAGGAAGGCAACCATCCAAATAAGATCAGTCCAAAGGGCGCATAGGCCCTGGAAGCAAACAAGATCAGGCGCATACATAAGGAGGCGCCCGCAGACCCCCAAAGGGCATCAGTCCCCCTAAGGGACAAGAAAACAACCAGGAAAATTTCAACACCTGTTGAGGGAATGTAGACTCCTTACTTCAGCATTATTAAGAATAAGGCCCATAGGCAGACTAAAAGGACTTAAATAATGACCATAAAACACCACTTGGACAAAAGGGGTCCGGCGTAAGGCAGAATACCACCACGTCATGGTGTGTGTATAATATATATATATATATATATATATATATATATATATATATATATATATATATAAAACGAGCGAAGGCTAAGTAATCAGATCCACCTTCTCAGGCACACGTCTGACTGAAGCAAGAGCCCCCGGAGAAGCGACTTGGACTACAAAACAGCTCAGACAGCATCCAGAATAAGTCCCAAGGGAACAATCCGCAGGGCAAACAGAATGAAAATTGATCCCAACAGGGACCATAGAACTACTTGGGAGATGCCCCTGAGCAATCCCCAAGAGAATTCCTCAAAAGGAAGACTGAACCAGACTTCTACAGGAAGACAGACAGGACAGAACCTGAATCTTCAGAGTACCTAGATGGGGAGCCAACCCCAACCTATGCTGTAATGACTCTAGAACCCTGGGAACCGAGGACGTCCAACAGGGAAGAGACCAAGACACATGCCAATCAATATGGGTACACCACAACCCACAATAGACGGAGGAAGAGGAAGCCAAGGAAGCTTGCTCCTAGCCCCCCATATACCAAGTCACCCAGAAGATAAGCCCGTCTCCAAGGGGTGAATGAATCAGCTGTCAAGCCCCAGACTAGAGTCTGTAGATTGGGACAACAAAAGAAGGGGCCTGACAAGGGCAGAACCGCACTCCTGAGAGAGCGTACAGGTCAGCTGACCTCAGTAGGAGCATCTGCGAACCACAGTTCACAAGGCCACCCAGGGGCCATCAATCTCACTGGTCTCTTTATCAGCACAACCGTGCACAGAACCCCACATAGTAGGGTGAATGAGACAGTAAAAACAAGGGCAGAGCCCCTTTGGTATAAGCGAGACCAAACAGAGCCACCCTAGTTGGCTCTCAGAGTGACACCAGGATAGCATAACCTGCCACTGAAAAAACATCCATTGGAGCGAATACCGCTGAGGAGCGGGGGGTGTAGACCCCGCCCAGATCAGGATCAGGAACCCTCCAGAGGGATCATCCTGCTTCAAGCTCCAGACCAATAATAAAACAGGCCATTGTCCTCCAACAGGCCAAGATTCCCAGAATAGACAGGTCCTAAAAGAGGAGAAGTCCAGCCGTATAGAGTCAATGGAACCCTACCCAGGAGCCACAGGGGATTTTGGAAGAAATCCCCCCCCCCCCCCACCAACCTGCGAGACTTGGTACCCAAGGCGACCATTCACAGGAAGATGCAAGCAAGGAGGGGGGTGCCCCCTGACAGGGTCCTTGAATATAATCAGCTCAAGAGGAACCACCGTACCAAGGGGGAATGAGCACAGACCTAGCTCCAGGGGTGCTGGAACCCCATGTAGGATCAATAACCTGCTGTGCCGAAGAGCCCAAGGGCTCGGTATATAAGGGACATCATCTGATATGCCACCAACGGCCCACCAGCTGCAATCCTGCCTGGTGAAAGTAAGATGTCAGCAAAGGGGACAGAGCCCCGTGACCAGGAGTCCAATTGTTGCCAAGGAAGAAGGCTCAAGCCTGAACCGAATCCAAGGAATGGAGATAGCGGATAAGGGACCATGAGGGATTGAGGTGACTGAGCACCCATCCAGTAACTCCCAGGGGACACCGCCGGCCGACTAATCCACTCGGCCTGACAGAGATTGGGGAGTAAGGAAAGATGACCCGGTAGGTCCTAATGCGGACGCCCCCCAGGCATGTCCGAGACATCACCCCCATTCGCGCCATGGCGAGCAGCTTGGGAGCGAAAGAGAGGCCAAAAACAATGCCTCAATCCGCAGGGTTGGTCCTGCAACACCGACTAGTAACGGTCTTGGTGTCCAGAAGACACAGGGGGAACTTATAAGATCTAGAACCCCACAGGAGGCTGGAAGCCCCCCTTGCACAGGGCGCCTGTGTCCCAAGACAGATGTCATATAAGGACTACCTGTGAGAGTAGAATTGCCAGGCCTACCATAGGCCAGCATGGCCCAGACTGCCTCATACTGCTGAGGGAAGGAGGAAGGTTAATATAGAGGCTATAGCCCCATTCTGTTAAGGGCAACCTGTAAGTAAGCCCAAACTCTGTAGGCCTAGTACGGCCTGCACCAATTCCTGAGGAGAAAACAGGGGCTAGAAGCACCCTGACAACATCTGAGAGGGACCGCCCAGCAAATGCTATTCTGTGTCCAGGGGAACTACCTCCTGGAACCACCAGAAGGAGAAGATACATTCCTAGATAGGAGTCAGCTGCTGTAGCAGTACCCTCGCCCAGAAGGGCGAGGGCGTCCCTTCATGTTTGGGAAGTCTTGGCAGATTTGGATAGTCCTGCCAGAGGGCCCAGGGCGTTGCCTGCCCACCCCATGGTGGAAATCCACACCAAACAGTTGGAAGCACACCTCAGGTTCGCGTTTGACACTAACGTGGGGGGGGGGAGGGGTGTCCCTGCCCCGAGGAGGCCGGGACCTTTTTTTCCAAAAAGGTCCAAAGGGGCCCCAAATAGACGCCGTCCTCTGAAGGGAAGGCCAGTGAGAGCCTTTTTCGTAGCATCGTCAGCACCCCACTGGCGCAGCCAGACCAGGCGGCGAATAGCTACCACAAGGGCAGAGGTTCTAGCACACATTAATGGTGTCATCCAGCGCTGAGAGGATGAACCTCACAAACACATCACAGTCTGAGAGCGCATTAAACACCCCCCAGGGGAGGTCCTCAGGTCGGTGGTCAAGTACTTTTCTAATGAGAGTCCTGGCTGCCACCGTAGTGATGGCCGCGGCACAGACCGCGCGCAGCGCCGTCCCTGCACACGAAAAGGCGTGGGAAGCCAGTCTGTCAATGCGCCGGTCCTCAGCATCCCGAAGGGTACGGTAATAAGGAGCCGTCAAGAAGGGGGGGGTTAGTAACCCCTATAATCGGTGCATCCACCACAAGAAGTGCTGACCAAAGGTTAACCACATCAGGAGGGAAAGGGTACTTCCAATCCCAGACCCCTGGGACCCCTTATGTTTACAAGGCGATTCCCATTCTTGGGATATAAGATTCTGGAAATGCTCCTGTTCCAGGAATTCCAAGCGCGGCGGCGCTGTGTGGAAACTCTCCTTCTTAGGCTTGGAAGCCTCTCCAGGAGGGGAGATTGACAAAACCTCAAAGATCTTTATAAGTAGTTCATCAGTGTCATACAGGCCCCAAGAACCGGGCCCAGAATCATAACGGCTCCCGGCATCTCATCCGAGGAACCCGAATTGGAGAATAGCTCACCTTCCTCAGAAGGATCAAGGTCCTGCATAGCAGCATCAGTATCGTTAGGAACCGGAGAGCCAGGAGGCGTCAAGGACCGCTTCTTTCCAGGACCTAAGCGCTCCGCCAAACTAGACAGCACCTGCTCAGCCGTAGGCAGCCTGCGCGGCACGACTTGCAGGTCATCCCCGCTCGAGTGAAACTCATCAGGAGTGAGATTTAGGTCCGGGGAGACAGGTGTATTGAATGGAGGTGCAGCCACTGGCAAACCTGATTGCAGGGTCAGTGCCTGTTCAGCACATGGTCCGCAGACCCGTGCTCTGTCAGCATCAGCATGGGGCTGACCACACACTGTACACAGCTGGTCATGTCCCCGAGGGACCCCGGTTACATAATTCTGAGATGCCTCCATATGGTGATTATCTGAGCAGTATGCCCGCAGGGATTTACGCAATAGGCAACCCTGGATGCCCCAAGATCCGCTAGGAAAGTGGGAGAATTTGTTATGTGGACCCGCTATAATATATGTCAGGCCGGGAGAAGCCACCGAAATCCTGGCGTCTGAAAGACATAATGGGATAAGAGGGGGGTGTCAGTGCCATGCGCAGCCGAATAGAATCATAGGAACAAATACCGCCCCGGAGGGCACTTACATGACCAAAGGAGGAGGCGGATCGCAACCACGCACGCGAAGACTGTCAAAATGGCGCCAAGCGAACCTCGAGGGGCGGGCCTGATCTGCCCGTGACGCGTCATGCCGAGTCCCCGCCTCCCCCAAAGAGCGCGAAGCTCTAACCATCGCAACGTGAACGACAGTAGTGGATAGTACCCACATACATAATGTTGCTCTCACGCTAGAGAATGATGCTGCCGCCTGGGCAGTACACTCATGTAATGAAAGGACAAACATGCGCGCAACCATAAGCTTATGTGGAGCAAGGAGCGCGGCACTGACACCCAAGTTGAAGTGAAAGATTAACGGCCTTAAACGTCTTACATTACACTGGGACTGCCACACATACCCCCCTTTCTTTTCCCCCCCGAGCTATGGGAGGAAGCGAGGGAGAAGCGGACCTGCATCCAGGGATTATCGCTATGAGAGGCACGGGAAACAATGCGGGAGGGGCATCTAATGGAGGCTCACCATCGGCCTAAACCGCCTACCCTATGGTGGGGGATTGCGGTGGAGCGTAGCTCCGTGAGCACACGAGGTGCTGCCTACCTTCACCCAACCAGCACAGCCCAGGCTGGGAGGCATATCTGTATCGAAGAGGACGGGTGGAAGTAGTCCCGCAGGGCCGCAGGCTGTAATAGCCCCGCTCACCTGCGAGAGAGTTGATACTTCATGTCTTCGCAGTCAGCACTGCAGAGAAATCTGGGGATTTGTGGGAGGTCCCTGGGTATATGAAGGGCCGGGAGGAGCCTGTTTTTGCATGTCTGCAGTGAACAGTGCCCTCTGGCGGAGGATTACCCATGTGTAAGTATTATAGATGGAGCAGGACGTGCTGTATGCTTAGAATAAAGAGTGTACACATTTACACCCCCCCCTCTTTTCCCCCGAAAGGCTACAAGGAGAATGAGGGAGGACAGCGGCCACTTAAACAGGGCCCACCGATGGGCAGGGGCACTAGTGCGGGAGGGGCATCCCATAGAGGCTCACCATAAGCCTCAACTGCCTACCCTTTGGTGGGGGATTGCGGTGGAGCAGCGCTCCTAAGCACCTAACAGCGGTGCTGCCTACCTTCACCGAGCAGCGCAGCCAAGGCTGGGAGGCATATTACTAGTGGAACGGGTGGGAATAGTCCTACAGGGCCACAGGCAAATAGCCCAGCTCACCTGTGAGTAGAGAGCCATTTCTTGTCCTTCGCAGCCAGACTGCAGAGAAATTCTGGGGATTTGTGGGAGGTCCCCAGGTATTTGAGGGGCTGGGAGGAACTTATTTTCAATGTCTCTGCAGTCCAGCGCCATCTGGCAGAGTATATCCCACGTGTAAGTATTAGATTTGGAGCAGGACGTACTGTATACTAAGAATAATACAATTTTGTGAGTACTCACCTGTAGAATTGTTTTTGGTAGTGTCCTGTTCAGGTTGCTCCATTACTGACATGTGGGTAATTGGCCACAAGGTGGCGCAGTGACTGCAAGATGAAAATTGAAGCTACTCCCGGCTCATATAAGGCAGCTGTCTCCCAAAATCCCCCAGTGGTTCAAAAGCAGTAAAACAGACAAGCCAGGAGGCAGGGAAACCATGTTACATCACATAGCTTCAGCATGTACTCTCTCAAGAAAAAAAAAACAACTACAACAATAATCTCCATAACAGGCAAAGGAAATAACAGAACAAGGGTGGGATGGAGAGACCTGAACAGGACACTACCAAAAACAATTCTACAGGTGAGTACTCACAGAACTGTATTTTTCCCAGTGTCCGGTTCAGGTCGCTCCATTACTGACATGTGGGACCATCCAAAAGCAGTGTCCAAAAGAAGGGTGGGATCCCCAGTGAGCAACAGCACGGAGTTCAGGACACTACCGCCTGAAGCACCTTACGGCCAAACACAGCATCAGCTGAGGCCCTAACATCAACCTTGTAAAACTTTGAAAAGGTATGAACTGAAGACCAAGTAGCGGCCTTACAAACCTGTTCAACCGAAACCTGGTGCTGAAAAGCCCAAGAGGCTCCAATAGCTCTGGTAGAGTGAGCTGTGATTCGAAAGGGAGGTTCCTTCCCCTTGGAAGAGTACACTTGCACCACCGCCTGTCTGATCCACCTGCTGAGAGTGGATTTGGCTGAGGCAAGCCCTTCCTAGGCCCGTCAGGGACGACAAAAAGAGAATCCGATTTCCTGAAGGGTTCCGTAGCAACCAGGTAGTACTTAAGGGCTCTGACCACTACCAAGGCATGGAGGGTCCTCTCAGAATTAGAAGGTGCGGAACACAATGAAGGCAAGATAATGTCCTCATTGAGATGAAAGGCAGAAACAACCTTCGGTAGAAAATCCGGTTTAAGTCGAAACACCACGTTACCCTGATGCCGCTCAAAGTAAGGAGGCTTCATACAAAGCGCCGCTAGCTCTGAAACGCAACGCACCGAAGTGATCGCAACCAAAAAGACCACGTTTAGAGTCAGAATGGATAAAGCCACATCACACAAGGGCTCAAAGGGAGGACCCTGGAGAGCAGAAAGCACCAAGTTCAAATCCCACACCGGTAACATAGGCTTACGCGGTGGACGTACATGAGTAACTCCTTGGAAAAAAGTCTTGATAAGTCTATGATTAGCGAAAGATCTTTGGAAAAAAAAATAGCCAAGGCCGAATCCTGACCCTTGAGGGTACTCAGCTGGAGACCCGAATCCAATCCATGTTGTAAGTACTCCAAAATCCTAGAAAAGGAGAATGTGCGACAGGGAAGACCCCTGTACTCACACCGGGCAATGTAAGTGTGCCAGAATCTGTAATAAATGATGGAAGAAGATTTCTTCCGAGCCTGAATCAAGGTACGCACGACCGGGGCAGACAGCCCTTTCTCCATCAGGATGGAGCTTTCAGCAGCCAAGCCGTCAAAACCAGCGTTTGTAAATTCGGGTGGCGTAGCAGCCCCTGAGTGAGAAGCCCTGGATCGTGATTGATGTAGGCGACCGCCGTCTGATTGTCCGAGCGGACCTGGACCGCACAATCCCGTAGATGGGGGGTCAAATGAAACAGGACCAACCGGATCGCTCTCAGCTCCAGGAGATTGGCACGTGAGCCTCCTGCAGGCCCCCACTGGCCCTGGAACTTCAGCGATTGCCAAAAACCTCCCCAGCCGGTCAAACTGGCGTCCGTGGTGACAATCTCCTAACAAAGAGTCATAAAAGACCTGCCCACAAGAAGATTTCCGAAATCCAACCAACATGCAAGGGACCACCTGGCCAGAGGAGACAGAGAATTCTCACTCCAGGGACTCCTGTGTCTGATCCCAAAAGGTCAAAAGATTCAATTGAAGAGGCCTCATGTGGAACTGAGCGAAGGGTACAGCCTTGAAACATGACACCATGAGACCCACCAGCTTCATCCCCAGACGGATTGATGGTCGCTGGCACGATAGTAAGGTCCACGTCTTATAGACCCTCCACCTTCTGCTGGGGGAGGAAAACCTTGACCTGAGAGGTGTCCAAAGTCATGCCCAGGAAGGACCTCACCAATGAGGGAGTGATCGAAGACTTGGGGTAATTGATCACCCAGCCGAAATCCTCGACAGTAGACAACACCGTCTGGGTGTCGCTCTCGGCCTGTTGGAGATTGAGCAGCAATCAGCAAGTCGTCCAGGTAAGGAAGAACACGGATGCCCTGACTCCTCAGAAGGGCAATAACACCAGCCAGAACCTTGGTGAACACACGGGGGGCTGAGGAAATCCCAAATGGCAACACCACAAACTGGTAGTGCTGATCCTCCGGTGCGAACCTCGGGAACTTCTGATGTCCCTGGAATATAGGGATACGCAGGTAAGCATCCCTAATATTCACCGTGGTCTAGAAGTCGCCCGGCCGAAGCGTCTCCATGCGAAAATGTCTGACTCGGGCAAACTTGTTGAGACCCTTCAGGTCCAGGATAGGCCTCAGAGTACCGTTCTTCTTGGGTAACGTGAAAAGATTGGAATAGAACCCTCGACCTCGCTCCGGGTGCGGTACCGGACAAATCACCCCGGACAGCAGAAGGCGTTGAACAGCCATTCTTAGACCCTGCGCCGTCAATGGGTTCTGGGATGTCCGCGCATAAAGAAATCTTGGGGGCGGCCAAGCTGCCAGCTCTATTTTGTAACCGGAGGACACACCTCCTGAATCCACCAATCCGAGACGTGCAGTCTCCAGACGTGAGCAAATAGCAGAAGGATACCGTCTGTCCAGGCCCTTAGGCACCGACAGCAATTTATTAGGCCTTTCCCATTCCTTAAACATTTTGGGGAAGTGGCCCTGTTCAGGAAAAACAAGACGCCGTCTCTCAGGCCAAAATAAATCCCCCTGCTTCTTTTTGGCTGCCTTCAGGGGTACAAGGGGCAAGGTCTCAAATACCGCAGATAACTTCTCTGTGTCATCAGGGAGCCACAAATCCTCACCCAAGGAAGACCCAGGGTCACTGTTATAGCCACCCGGTCGATCCCCTGAGGAGTCGGAGTCATCAAACAGCTCACCCTCCTCCATGGAGTCCCGACCACTAAAATCCTCAGTCATCATCATCATCAGCAAAAAGCGAATAACCCGGCTCAATAAGCCGCTTCTTACTCACGGCCTTGCCGGCAACCAAGCCCGATAATTGTCTCTCTATGCTGGCCACTCGGAGAGTCAAACCCGCCATAGACCCCCTGCTGGCTTCCCCCTCGCTGGGAGCTAAATGCAGGCACGGGGGTGTCGACGAGGCCGTAGGTAAAATAGGGCTAGGAACAGCAGCGCTCGCCCCCTCCTGTTCCAAAAGAACGCTTTGGGCGCAAGGTACACAAACCGCACTGCACCGGCTCAGAGGGCATGTACCACACATGAGATTAACCCGCCCCGAGGGGTCCCCAAGCTCGCCATCTCCAGAAGCCTCCATTATGGCGATTAGTAGCAAAAATACCATTTTGTGAATACTCACCTTGTAAAATGGGTATTATAAGTATGTCACACACCCCGCTTCAAGATATTCATAACCTGTGGGTATACTGACCTGAAGAGGGCGATCTGCAGAGATGATTGGAGGAAAGTAAGCCCCTCCCGGTCCATAAATACCTGGGACCTCCCACTCACTCCCCAGTATAAAGAAGGCAGTAAGGTAAGGGACTAGGAAGAGCCAAACATAAGTCATAACAACGCAAAGTTCACAAAATGAAGGATCCAGAATAAAAAAGGGGCGGGTTGAAGCGGGGTGTGTGACATACTTATAATACCCATTTTACAATGTGAGTATTCACAAAATGGTATTATTCTAAGTATGTCACACACCCCGCTTCAAGATATTCATAACCTGTGGGACATCCAAAAGCAGTGTCCATAAGGGGTGGGGATCCAAAACAAGGCATAAAGCACAACTTAAACTACTGCAGCCTGCAGAACTTTGCGGCCAAAAACAGCATCCGCTGAGGCCCGAACATCAACCTTGTAAAACTTAGAAAAAAGTGTGAACAGAAGACCAGGTAGCGGCCTTGCAACTTGCTCAACAGAGGCCTGGTGCTGAAAAGCCCAAGAAGCCCCAAACGCACGAGTAGAATGAGCTGTAACACAAAAGGGAGGGTCTCTCCCCTTAGCAGAATAGGCCCCCGACAATGGCCTGACGAATCCACCTGCTGATGGTAGACTTTGTGGGTGCTAGACCCTTCTTGGGCCCAAATGGCACCACTAAAAATGCATCAGTCTTGCGAAAGGCAGACGTTACCACCAAATAATACTTCACAACCCGAACCACATCCAAAGAATGCAGGGCCCTCTCCTTGTCATTGCTGGGACACAGAGAGGGCAGAACAATATCCTGATTCAAATGAAAGGACGAAACCACCTTAGGAAGGAAGTCCGTCTTAAAACGGAAAACCACTTTGTCCTGATGTCTTTCAAAATATGGGGCTTGAATAGACAGAGCCGCCAACTCAGAAACACGTCTAACGGAAGTGATAGCTACCAAAAAGGCCACCTTCTGCGTAAGGGAAGACAAAGGAATATCATGCAAAGGCTCAAAGCGGGGACCCTGAAGTGCAGAAAGAACCAAGTTCAAATCCCAAACTGGAATCAGAGGCTTCCTAGGAGGCCGCACATGTGTAACCCCCTGGAAAAAGGTATTAACCAAAGGATGAAGAGCAAAAGGCTTTTGGAAAAACACCGCCAGGGCAGACACCTGCCCCTTCAGAGTACTGAGTTGGAGCCCTAGGTCCAGACCATGTTGCAAAAACTCCAAAATTCTAGAAATAGAGAATTCCCTACAAGGGAAGGCCTTGGTTTCACACCAATCAATATAAGACCTCCAAGTCCTATAGTACACAGACGATGAGGACCTTTTCCTAGCACTAATAAGAGTCCGAATCACAGCATCCGAAAGACCTTCCTCCTTTAAGATGGAGGTTTCAGCAGCCACGCCGTCAAAGCCAGCGTTGGTAAATTCGGGGAACGAAGATGACCCTGTGTGAGTAGATCTGGCAGCAGGGGCAGAACGAACTGATCTTCTGCCAACCTTACCATGTCTGCGAACCAAACCTGTCTTGGCCACCTTGGAGCCACCAGGATTGCTGGTGCTCTCTCCAGAGCAAGCTTGCGCACTACTCTGGCCACCATGGGAAACGGAGGGAACAGGTACAGAAACCCCAGATCCCTCCAGTTCAGAGACATGGCATCCGTCGCAAGGGCCAGAGGATCCTTCGCCAGAGACACAAATGACGGAAGTTTGTGATTGTGACGGGAGGCAAAGAGGTCCACCGCCGGTGACCCCCACCTGCGACAAATTGAGTGAAAAACCTTGGGATTGAGAGACCACTCCCCTTTGCGGGCTGACAGCCTGCTCAGAGAGTCCGCCTCCGCATTCTCCACTCCCGGGATGTAAACTGCCGAGATACACGGGACATGGCTCTCCGCCCAGTCCAGAATCAGAGACACTTCCTTGAGGGCATTCCTGCTGCGGGTGCCTCCCTGGTGATTGATGTAGGCCACCACCGTCCGATTGTCCGACCGGACCTGGACCGGCAAACCTCGCAGTTGATGAGTTAAGTGACAAAGAACCATCCTGATGGCCCTCAATTCCAGAACATTGATAGGCTCGTGGGCTTCCAGAGGACCCCACAAACCCTGAAATTGCAGATCCTTCCAGAAGCCCCCCCATCCCGAGAGGCTGGCATCCGTGGTGACTATCTCCCACTGGGGAGTCCGAAAGGATCTGCCCTTCAGCAGGTTGGTTGAGTTCAGCCACCAATGAAGCGAGCGGCGAACCCGGGGGGACATCTGAAAGAATTGATCCAACGACTGAGGAGACCTGTTCCAGACCGACAACAGATGGAGCTGTAGTGTCCTTGTGTGAAACTGGGCAAAGGGAACTGCCTCGAAGGAGGCCACCATCAGACCCACCAGTCTCATCCCTAGCCGGATGGACGGTCGAGGAATGGACATAAGCGACCGAACCAACTCCTGAATCAGAAGAACCTTGGACTGAGGAAGGAACACTCTGGCCTGATCTGTATCCAGAGACATCCCCAGAAAGGATATTAACCTGGACGGGTGAAGGGAGGACTTAGGGTAGTTGATCACCCAGCCGAATCTCTCCAGAGTGGATAAAATCGTCCTGGTGTTCAATTCCGCTTGGCTGAATGACGATGCCAATATGAGGAGATCGTCCAGATATGGCACTATGCGAATTCCTTGAGCTCTGAGAAGAGCCATTACCCCAGCAAGTACCTTGGTGAAAACCCTTGGAGCTGTGGTGAGACAAATTACAAAAAACAAAGTGCCGATCCTCCAGAGCGAACCTTAGGAACCTCTGGTGCGCGGGAAAAATGGGAACATGGAGGTAAGCGTCCTGGATATCTATGGACGTCATGAAGTCCCCCTGACGAAGAGAGTGGATAGCGGAACGCAACGTTTCCATGCGAAATTTTCGCAGCTTGATGAATTTGTTGAGAATCTTTAGGTCCAGGATGGGCCGCATGGAGCCATCCTTTTTGGGAACCGTGAACAGATTTGAGTAAAAACCTCGACCCCTTTCTAATGGGGGTACTGGACAAATGACCGCCATTTCTAGAAGGCTCGATACCGCCGCCCAGAGCTGCAATGCAGCCTGTACGTCCGGGGACACCTGAGACGTGAGGAAACGCGGGGGGGGGGGGGGGCGGGACTCGAACTCCAGCATGTAACCGGAAGACACCACTTCCCTGATCCATCTGTCCAAGACCTCCCAAATCCAGACTTGGGAGAAGTGTCGCAGCCGTCCCCCCACCCGCGCGGGTGAGGGCGCCCCCTCATTGTTGAGCGGGCTTGGCCGCGGGCTTGGGTTTTGCACCCCAACTGTATCCTGAACGGGCACGACCTCTTCCCCTGTTCCAGGAGTCTCCTCTTGTAGAAGGGAAGGCAAAACCTCTTCCCGCTCTAGCTCCCCGAAAGGAAGGGGTGAAGGAAGCCGCCCCTCGAAAGGGGCGACGTTGCTTCCTACGTTGAGGTAATTTTCCACCTTTAGCTACTGAGTCCAATTTTTCTCCAAAAAGCCTTAGACCAACGAAGGGAAGAGACGTCATACTTTTTAGACCCAAAATCGGCCGCCCACTGGTGCAACCAAATTGAACGCCTAATGGTAACCATAAGAGCAGAGGCCCTGCTGTTCATCATCAATGAATCATCCAGAGCAGTTAAAATGAAGGAAAGAAAAGACTCACAACTCACAAGAAATTCATCGCTGTCCGGTTCCAAGCCGGACGAGGACAGTAAATACCTGATCACCTTTCTAGCATCCACCACCAACAGTGATGAGGCACAAACTGGCCGTATAGCTGCCCCAATACTGGCAAAACCATGACAAGCCATCTGGTCAATGCGTTTATCCTCACCATCCTTGAGGGAGGAACAATCAGGGTTATTCAAAACAGCAGAGTTTGATAACCCCAAAATTGGGGCGTCCACTTCGGGGGGGGGGGGGGGAAGCCCAGCGCTTAACTGTGTCCGCGGGGAAAGGATACCTTCTATCCCAACTCTGAGGAATGCCTGGGAGCCGAGCTGGTCTCTCCCATTCCTTGGAAATAATATTATCAAAATGCTTTTGATTAGGAAATTCTAAGCGCGGTCTGGATTCCTCATAAAACTCTCCTTGTTGTTGGGGGGCCTCCGCCGGAGGCGAGATAGCCAAAACCTCAAACATCTGAGTCAAAACGTTAGGGGTGTCCAAGGAACCTCCTGACCCCCTATCAGAATCAGCGCCAACAATTTGTTGATCCTCGGAATAATCCGAATCCTCAAACACCTCCCCTTCCTCTGGAGGAGAATAATCTGACCAACCCAGACCATCCGTATCATCATATTCATAATGAGAAACCGTGGACAAATGTTTTCTCTTAGCCGGTGCCTTCTTAGCTACCGTAGAGGAAATACATTTTTCAATACTGGCCAATCTGGCACATACATCAGATTGCGACTGCCCCCCCATGGTAACATCGCATGGAGCACGGGTTAAAATGGGAGGGGGAGAGGATGAAGCCGGCGGTGCTGACCCAGAGGCCTGGGGTCCTGACTGCCGCGTAATAGTGTGTTGTGCACAGGATATACATAAAAAGAAATCATCCCCAGTTAGGGATACCCCACAACCCAAACACTTCCGAGACTGTCCCGAGGGGAGCCCGGATTCCTGGGATGCCTCCATAAGGTGAACTTAAGTGAGTCGCTATGACAGAGGGAATTACGCTATGAAGCAACCCGGGATGCCCTTATAGTGTCCTTTTTAAATGGGAGGAATTTTGTAGGAAAGAACCCAGTGAAAGTACCAAGGGACTTAGGACCAGGAGAAACTCCCTTATAACTATTCCCTGAAGAATTCACCTAAAGCACAGATAAAAAATAATTAGAAACCAAAGGCTATATTTGGATACTAATAAAAATGACAAAAGGCCCACAGGGCCACTCACAGAACCTCCGGACCAGACCAGGGCCCAGCAGCATGCAGCCCAGATGCGTGAGGTAACTATTATTCAGCGCAGTAGTGAGAGACAGAGAAGAGGGGCGTGGCCTGCGCGGATTGCGCGCTTTACCGGCCCCGCCCCCCTAGAGATAGGCAGATAGGAGCCAAAGCTCCTCAGCGGTGCCCGGGCAAGATAGGGGGCGGGCCGCGGCAACACGCCGCAAGTCCGGCTCCGCCCCCAATGACAGCGCGTGAGGGGAGAAAGCTCCCCTCCGCTGACCTATAATCCGCCGACGGTGGTGGCGGGGACCCGCGTCTCCTCACAGAACACCTGAGACCGGCAGCGGCCCGCTGCCTGCGAGCCGCTGCCCGGCTAGATAGAGACAGGACGCGGGCCGCGGCCTCTGCAAGAGGCCCGGTCCCGCCCCTGACAGAAGAGCGTGAGGGGAGAGCCCCTCCCCTCCGACTTCTGAGGTAAAACAAATCACCACGGCGGCAATAGCGGTGTCTTATGAACAATGTTGCAAGTAAAAGTTACATTAAAACAGAAACACATACAACAAATAGCAGTGTAACCAAATTAATGAGGGATTACTCCTATACGTTCCACAGAATCTAAGAAAGGAGGGCCCCCAGCCTAACTATGAGGGAGGAGGTAAATGAGGGAAATTTTTGAGGTAAAATTTTTAAGGACAGGGCATCCCAAACCGGGGTCACCAACCCAGCATAACCACCTACCCTCTAAATAGGGTCTCGCGGCGGAGCCTAGCTCCTAAGCACTTGTGTGCTAAAATACCATCACCCGGACCGCAGTCAAAACTGAGGAGGCATGTGAATATTAAATATATTAAATAGGGATAATAAGTCCGAGTGGGAATAAAATAATATAGGCCGGGGGTAGACCCGGCTACCTTGGAAAACCCCCATGCAAGGAGGAGAGATCATATTCTGCTTGCTCGCCGTCCTGCAGAGATGAAGACTGGGGAGTGAGTGGGAGGTCCCAGGTATTTATGGACCGGGAGGGGCTTACTTTCCTCCAATCATCTCTGCAGATCGCCCTCTTCAGGTCAGTATACCCACAGGTTATGAATATCTTGAAGCGGGGTGTGTGACATACTTAGAATATAATCGGGTTATAAGGCACTGACGGCCCAAACCCGGACAATCCCCAATAAATCCCTCTAATAACTCCCTTTAAGAAGAGACTGTAGGGAGCGGGGGGGGGGGGAGGGAGTGGATGAGACCAGGAGGAACCACAAAACCGAGGAAAATATGGGACCCGTCTGGAAGACACAAAGGGAAAAACCATGAGCATCCCACAGCGCATGCACAAAAGGAACAAGGGAAAAACTGGACTCACGGACCACAGTGGGACAGCGGAGCAGCGCGCAGCGTATGATCCAGGCAGGGCAGTGCAGCAAACCCCGATGGAAGCTCCAGATGCGGCAGTCACGATAGGATCAGTGCGCTCCCTCAGGGCGCAGGCACAGGAAGATGGCGCCGATCGCTGAGCGGAGAGAGCACCTCGAGGGGCGGGCCGCGCAGTGATGATGCGGAACGCATCATCGCACGGCAACGCCCCCCCCCCCCAGCGCACGAACTCCGGCTGCCAGGGAAGGAGAAAAAGGCAGAAGGAGGCAGCCTGAGGGCCCTTCCCTGCCGCGCAGCACGCGCCCGCACAGTGAGCGGGTAACAGTGCGCCTGACAGCTCGACTGCTCTCGCTGGGGCAGGCACCCCCCTCCTCCCTCACAGCGCCGAACAGGAGAGGCCAGGAGGAGCAGGAGCGAGGAAGGCGAGGACAGTCAAAAACAAATACACAGTCCAATAAAGCTTGTGGGCAACATGAGGGAGACCAGGGGTCCCTAGGTGGTCCCCCCCCCCCCAATAGGCTCACTATTGCCTATGGCCAGCTACCCTAGCTCTGTGAACGCCCGACCCTCGGCGTTCCCCTACCGTCACCAGTTTCGTAGCCAAGGCTGGGAGGCAGGATGGGTCCCCGGAAGCAGGTGGGAATAGGGCTGCAGTGGCCGACAGGCTTGGGATGCTCCGCTCGCCTGCGATATCCAGAGAGTAATAGCACGATCTTCGCAGTCAGACTGCAAGAAGAATTCTGGGGGGTTTTGGGAGACAGCTGCCTTATATGAGCCGGGAGGAGCTTCGATTTTCATCTTGCAGTCACTGTGCCACCTTGTGGCGGATGACCCCCATGTCAGTAATGGAGCGACCTGAACAGGACACTGGGAAAAAGTGAAAAGCCAGGCCTTCAAAGCCAGCAATTAAGAACTGGTATAGGAGATCAAATCTACAATAGATCCGGTCACAGAGGTAGCCTCTGTGCTTCCATTGTCCACCTCTGCATACCAAGCCTTTCTTCGTCAAATCTACAATAGTATAGACACTTTGAAAAACTGATGCCAAATTGACAGAGCGGTATAGGGCCCCAAATACAAGAAACATCTGTAAAAAAAAAAAAAAAGTCAAAGCACTCCCCGAATGGGTGAAGCTATAATGTGATTCAATTTGCGCTTAGGGCACTACACTCACACATGGACTTGCCTATAGCAGGATGTTGTACTATTTCCCCCTCACTCTTACCCTCCCCATATCTTAGCAGTTATGAATTCAACACGTTCACGCCCTCTTTCAACAAGACAGACATCCTAACACCTTCAAATCCCACACCCACCTCTTCTCCCTGTCTTCTGCTCCTTCTTGCTGCAGGCGATATATCAGCCAACCCTGGCCCTTCCTTCTCCCCTTCTCTGCAACCCCATCTCCATGCTCCCTTCCAACACTCACAACCCCACTAATGCGACTGTGCATTCCAGAGTGCACAGGTAACCAACTGGTGGCCATTCATGGTTTATTAATTCATTCACCATTACAGCCTTAACAGAAACATAGCTGGCCACCCCTGACACCATTTCACCTGTCGCCCCGTCATATGGGGGTATTCAGTTCAGCCATACTCCAAGACTAGGTAACATAGTGGAGGTGTTGAGGTCCTTGTGTCTGACTGCTGCCCTTTTAAACCAACCCATCTGAAGCCCACAATATACCTGCTTATAATTGTTTAACACCTTTAACGCTCTACTCTTCCCACATCACATCACAGCCAATTTGCCGCCTTCTTCCAGGACAAAAAAAAAAATACCATTTTGTGAATACTCACCTTGTAAAATGGGTATTATAAGTATGTCACACACCCCACTTCAAGATATTCATAACCTGTGGGTATACTGACCTGAAGAGGGCGATCTGCACAGATGATTGGAGGAAAGCAAGCCCCTCCCGGTCCATAAATACCTGGGACCTCCCACTCATTACCCAGTATAAAGAAAGCAGTAAGGTAAGGGACCAGGAAAAGCCAAACATAAGTCATAACAACGCAAAGTTCACTAAATGAAGGATCCAGAATCCAAAAGGGCGGGTTGAAGCGGGGTGTGTGACATACTTATAATACCCATTTTACAAGGTGAGTATTCACAAAATGGTATTATTCTAAATATGTCACACACCCCGCTTCAAGATATTCATAACCTGTGGGACATCCAAAAGCAGTGTCCATAAGGGGTGGGGATCCAAAACAAGGCATAAAGCACAACTTAAACTACTGCAGCCTGCAGAACTTTGCGGCCAAAAACAGCATCCGCTGAGGCCCGAACATCAACCTTGTAAAACTTAGAAAAAGTGTGAACAGAAGACCAGGTAGCGGCCTTGCAAACTTGCTCAACAGAGGCCTGGTGCTGAAAAGCCCAGGAAGCCGCAAACGCACGAGTAGAATGAGCTGTAACACGAAAGGGAGGATTCCTCCCCTTAGCAGAATAGGCCCCAACAATGGCCTGACGAATCCACCTGCTGATGGAAGACTTTGTGGGTGCTAAATCCTTCTTGGGTCCAAATGGCACCATGAAGAATACATCAGTCTTGCGAAAGGCAGACGTAACTACCAAATAATACTTCACCACGCGAACCACATCAAAGGAATGCAGGGCCCTCTCCTCGTCATTGCTGGGATTAGGACACAGAGAAGGCAGAACAATATCCTGGTTAAGATGAAAGGACAAAACCACCTTAGGAAGAAAGTCCTTGAATAGCTTGAATAGACAGAGCCGCCAACTCGGAAACACGTCTAACAGAAGTGATAGCTACCAAAAAGGCCACCTTCTGCATAAGGGAAGACAAAGGAATATCATGCAAAGGCTCAAAGGGGGGACCCTGGAGAGCAGAAAGAACCAAATTCAAATCCCAAACTGGAATCAAAGGTTTCCTAGGAGGCCGCACATGTGTAACCCCCTGGAAAAAAGTCTTAACCAAAGGATGAAGCGCAAAAGACTTTTGGAAAAACACCGCCAGGGCAGACACCTGCCCCTTCAGAGTACTGAGTTGGAGCCCTAGGTCCAGACCATGTTGCAAGAACTCAAAGATTCTAGAAATAGAGAATTCCCTACAAGGGAAGGCCCTAGTTTCACACCAATCAATGTAAGACCTCCAAGTCCTATAGTACACAGATGATGAAGACCTCTTCCTAGCACTAATAAGAATCCGAATCACAGCATCCGAAAGACCTTCCTCCTTCAAGATGGAGGTTTCAGCAGCCACGCCGTCAAAGCCAGCGTTGGTAAATTGGGGTAACGAAGATGACCCTGTGTGAGTAGATCTGGCAGCAGGGGCAGAACGAACTGATGTTCTGCCAACCTTACCACGTCTGCGAACCAGACCTGTCTTGGCCACCTTGGAGCCACCAGGATTGCTGGTGCTCCCTCCAGAGCAAGCTTGCGCACTACTCTGGCCACCATGGGAAGCGGAGGAAACAGGTACAGAAAACCCAGATCCCTCCAGTTCAGAGACATGGCATCCGTTGCAAGAGCTAGAGGGTCCTTCGCCAGGGACACAAATGACGGAAGTTTGTGATTGTGACGAGAGGCAAAGAGGTCCACCACCGGTGACCCCCACTTGCGACAGATTGAGAGAAAGACCTTGGGATTGAGATACCACTCCCCTTTGCGGGCTGATAGCCTGCTCAGAGAGTCCGCCTCCGTGTTCTCCACTCCCGGGATGTAAACTGCCGAGATGCACGGGACGTGGCTCTCCGCCCAGTCCAGAATCAGAGACACTTCCTTGAGGGCATTCCTGCTGCGGGTCCCTCCCTGGTGATTGATGTAGGCAACCGCCGTCCGATTGTCCGACCGGACCTGGACCGGCAAGCCTCGCAGTTGATGAGTCAAATGACAAAGAACCACCCTGATGGCTCTCAATTCCAGAACATTGATAGGCTTGTGGGCTTCCAGGGGACCCCACAGACCCTGAAATTGCAGATCCTTCCAGAAGCCCCCCCATCCTGAGAGGCTGGCATCCGTGGTGACTATCTCCCACTGTGGAGTCCGAAAGGATCTGCCCCTCAGCAGGTTGGCCGAGTTCAGCCACCACCGAAGCGAGCGGCGAACCCGGGGAGACATCTGAAAGAATTGATCCAGCGACTGAGGAGACCTGTTCCAGACCGATAACAGATGGAGCTGTAGTGTCTGTGTGAAACTGAGCAAAGGGGACTGCCTCGAAGGAGGCCACCATCAAACCCACCAGTCTCATCCCAAGCCGGATGGACGGCCGAGGAATGGACATGAGCGACCGAATCAACTCCTGAATCAGAAGAACCTTGGACTGAGGGAGGAACACTCTTGCCTGATCTGTATCCAGAGACATTCCCAGAAAGGATATTAACCTGGACGGGTAGAGGGAGGACTTGGGGTAGTTGATCACCCAGCCGAACCTCTCCAGAGTGGATAGAACCGTCCTGGTGTCCAATTCCGCTTGGCTGAATGACGATGCCAAGATGAGGAGATCGTCCAGATATGGCACTATGCGAATTCCTTGAGCTCTGAGAAGAGCCATCACCCCAGCAAGCACCTTGGTGAAAACCCTTGGAGCTGTGGTGAGACCGAAGGGAAGAGCTACAAATTGAAAGTGCCGATCCTCCAGCGCGAACCTTAGGAACCTCTGGTGCGCGGGAAAAATGGGAACATGGAGGTAAGCGTCCTTGATGTCTATGGAAGTCATGAAGTCCCCTTGACGAAGAGAGTGGATAGCAGAACGCAACGTTTCCATGCAAAATTTTCGCAGCCTGACGAATTTGTTGAGAATCTTTAGGTCCAGAATGGGCCGAACGGAGCCATCCTTTTTGGGGACCGTGAACAGATTTGAGTAAAAACCCCGACCCCATTCTAATGGGGGCATTGGGCAAATGACCGCCATTTCTAGAAGACTCGATACCGCCGCCCGGAGCTGCAGTGCAGCCTGTGCGTCCGGGGACACCCGAGACCTGAGGAAACGCTGGGGGGCGGGACTCGAACTCCAGCTTGTAACCGGAAGACACCACTTCCCCGATCCATTTGTCCGAGACTTCCCGAATCCAGACTTGGGAGAAGTGTCGCAGCCGTCCCCCCACCCGCGCGGGTGAGGGCGCCCCCTCATTGTTGAGCGGGCTTGGCCGCGGGCTTGGGCTTAGAACCCCAACTGTATCCTGAACGGCACGACCTCTGCCCCTATTCCAGGAGTCTCCTCTTGTAGAAGGGAAGGCAAAACCTCTTCCCGCTCTGGCTCCCCGAAAGGAAGGGGTGAAGGAAGCCACCCCTCGAAAGGGGCGACGTTGCTTCCTGCGTTGAGGTAATTTTCCACCTTTAGCTACTGAGTCCAATTTATCTCCAAAAAGCCTTAGACCAACGAAGGGAAGAGACGTCATACTTTTTAGACCCAAAATCGGCCGCCCACTGGCGCAACCAAATTGAACGCCTAATAGTCACCATTAAAGCAGAGGCCCTGCTGCTCATCATCAAGGAATCATCCAAAGCAGCTAAAATGAAGGACAGAAAAATCTCACAACGTTTTAGTCCAAGAAATTCATCACTGTCCGGATCCAAACCGGACGAGGATAACAAATCCCTGACCACCTTTCTAGTAGCCACCACCAACAGTGATGAGGCACAAACTGGCCGTATGGCTGCCCCAATACTGGCGAAACCATGACAAGCCATCTGGTCAATGCGTTTATCCTCACCATCTTTAAGAGAGGAACAATCAGGGTTATTCAAAACGGCTGAGTTGGATAACCCCAAAATTGGGGCGTCCACTTCGGGGGGGGAAGCCCAGCGCTTAGCCGTGTCCACGGGGAAAGGATACCTTCTATCCCAACTCTGAGGAATGCCTGGGAGCCGAGCTGGCCTCTCCCATTCCTTGGAAATAATATTATCAAAATGCTTTTGATTAGGGAATTCTAAGCGCGGCCTGGATTCCTCATAAAACTCCCCTTGTTGTTGAGGGGCCTCCGCCGGAGGCGAGATAGCCAAAACCTCAAACATCTGAGTCAGAACATTAGGAGTGTCCGAGGAATTCCCTGACCCCCGATCAGAATCAGCGCCAACAATTTGCCGATCCTCGGAATTATCCGAATCCTCAAATACCTCCCCTTCCTCTGGAGGGGAATAATCTGACCAATCCAGACCATCCGCATCATCATATTCAAAATGCGAAACCGTAGTCAAATGCTTTCTCTTGGCCGGTGCCTTCTTGGCTACCGTAGTGGAAATACATTTTTCAATACTGGCCAATCTGGCACATACATCAGATTGCGACTGCCCCCCCATGACAACGGGGCACGGGTCAAAATGGGAGGGGGAGGGGATGAAGCCGGCGGTGCTGACCCAGAAGCCTGGGGTCCTGACTGCCGCGTAAGTCTGTTGTGCACATGATATACATAAAAAGAAATCATCCCCAGTTAGCGATACCCCACAACCCAAACACTTCCGAGATTTTCCCGAGGGGAGCCCGGAATCCTGGGATGCCTCCATAAGGTGAACTTAAGTAAGTCGCTATGACCGAGGGAATTACGCTACGAAGCAACCCGGGATGCCCTTATAGTGTCCTTTTTTAAGTGGGAGGAAATTTTTTAGAAAACCAAGTGAAAGTACCCAGGGACCCAGGACCGGGAGAAACCCCCTTTATAAAATTCCCTGAAGAATCACCTAAAACACAGAAAACACAATTAGAAGCCTGAAGCTCTATAATTATGTGTAAATGGTAGGATAAAAAAGGGCCCACAGGGCCACTCACAGAGCCTCCGGGCTAGTCCAGGCCTTGTCAGCACGCTGCGTCTCCGAGTCTGAGGTAAACTCAGCAGAGCAGCCAGAGCGGGAGACGGAGAAGGGGGGCGTGGCCAGCGCGGACCGCGCGCTTTACCGGCTCCGCCCCCTTTCACAGTACAATTAGGAGCTACAAGCTCCTCAGCGGTGCCCGGGAACTAGATAGGGGGCGGGCCGCGGTGACACGCCGCAAGTCGGGCCCCGCCCCCAATGACTCAGCGCGTGAGGGGAGAAGCTCCCCTCCGCTGTTACACTCCGCGCGCCGGTGTCGCGGGGACCCGCGGCACCCGGCACGCCACCTAATACCGGTAGCGGCCCGCTGTGTCTGCGAGCCGCTACCCCCGCTAGGACATCAAGGGCGCGGGCCGCGGCCTCACTGCAAAAGGCCCGGCCCGGCCCCGCCCCCAACAGAAGAGCGTGAGGGGAGAGCCCCTCCCCTCCGCCTTCCCGGCTACCTTGAAAAACCCCCTGTGCAAGGAGGAGAGATCATCTTCTGCTTGCTCGCCGTCTCTAGAGATGAAGACTGGGTAATGAGTGGGAGGTCCCAGGTATTTATGGAACGCGAGGGGCTTGCTTTCCTCCAATCATCTCTGCAGATCGCCCTCTTCAGGTCAGTATACCCACAGGTTATGAATATCTTGAAGCGGGGTGTGTGACATACTTAGAATATACAACTCTGAAGTACTCACCTGTAGTTGGTATTATATGCAGACAGCACGTCCTGCTCCAGACATAGTCCTTACATGTGGGTATACCTCCGCCTTCAGCGCCGTGCACTGCAGTATCATGAAGAAAACAAGCTCCTCCCGGCCCTACATATACAGAGGGACCTCCCACAAATCCCCAGCATTGACAAGCAGTGAGAGAAGAAGCCAGGAGGAAAACAACCACCCAGAATAACTGGTAACAATATCCAAGATAATAATCACCATACAGGGGATCCAGAACAAGGTGAATCAGGGTGGGGTGGAGCAGGACGTGCTGTCTGCATATAATACCAACTCTACAGGTGAGTACTTCACAGAGTTGTATTATTCTAAGCAGACAGCATGTCCTGCTCCAGGCATAGTCCTTACATGTGGGACATTCAATAGCAGTGTCCATAAGTAGGGTGGGATCCCCGAGAAAAAAGGCACAGACAACCATAAAAGTGCTGTCATCTTAACCATGCTACCAAGAGCAACGAGAGCAATGCTCTAACCACAGCCTTTGAATTCTTGTAAAGGCGGAACTGAACACAAGCGGCGGACTAGCCAGCTTGCTCAACAGAACCTAGTGCTGAAAGGCCCAAGCCAAGCACAAGTAGTAAGAGCAAAAACCAAGAGAAGAAGAATCTTCCCCTAACGAGTAGGCCAGAGTAACAGCCTAACCATGCTACTGGAAAAAAAGGGGCAGCCATGGCAACCTTAGAGATCTCCCCATCTGAGAATATGAACCCAGGTCTCAGGCGAGACCAGCAGGAATACTGAAAAACAACGCTAACAAGGCTCAGCAAGAGCCGAGATGTTTACTTTAGGCTCAGAGGAACAAGGCGACCGAGCAGGACCAAGCCAAAGGGCACCTACACCCGTGTTAGCAATCAGATCCGGTACATAAGGATGGAGAAACCTATAAGCCCCAAGGGGCATAATCCCTACCAGGGACAAGAGAAAGGCCAGGAATATCCAACACCTGATGAGGGATACAGATCCCTTTCACTCAGTCGTCTGGACTAAAGGAGAATAAGAACACCGCCTGGACCCTATTCGGCATAAGGCGGAACACCCTCACCTCATGGTGTACAATGTTGAAGCAACCGTCCCAGAAGAGCGATATGAGGGAAGGAACAGTTCAGCCAAGAACCTGAATAAGACCCAAGGGAACCCTTAGCAGGGCATCCGGATAAGTAACCCCCCAAAAAGGGAGCATAGAATTCCCTGGGGAATGCACCTGGGCAACTCCTGAGGAATGCGCAACACAGAAGATTGAACTAGGACTTGGACTTCTGCAGTAGGTGAACAGGGCGAGCCCTGAAACCTTCAGAGCACTGAGTTGGGGAGCCAACTTCAACCGTGCTATAATAATCCTAGGACCCAGGGATAGGGAACATCCCGCAGGAAAGAGAGCTAGTCCAAGCAAAACAGACTAGAAGAAGAGCATACTCCAACATAGCCGGCAGAAAAGGGAGAAGAGGAGGGAGCTAGGCCTAGCCCTCCAATAGAGAAAGGACACCCAGAGATACCCATCTCCAATAGGGTGAAAAGCCAACCGACCTGTAGGTAAGGGCGACGTAGTAGGGAGCCTGAATAGGCAGAACAGCCCTCTTGAGAGGGCATACAGTACGACTGTCTTCAGCAGAAAATCTGCGAACCACGCCCCGCTGGGCCACCCAGGGCCCCCAGCATAACGGTTCTCCCTTTCTACTGCAATCTTATGCAGAACCCCGCCTGGCAGGGTGAAAGAAGTTAAGACATAGAGAACATAATGTCCTGACAGAAGCAATACTAGGCCCTCATGACCAAGGCCAGAGAGTCCTGGGACAATAACCCAGGACAGAGTCCCTGTAATAGCAACGGGGCCCCACAGGGCCACACCAGTAGGGACTCAGTGAGATACTAGAATAGAACCTCCTGCCACGTTAGGGCAGCCAACCAAGCTAATACCAATGAAGTGCAAGGGATGTAAACCCCCACTTAGAACCGAACCGGAACCTTCTTGAAGGGTCAACCTGTTCCGAGACTTTCACAGATAAAAAGGGACAAGCCACTGTCCACAGGCTCAATGTGTCAACCAAAAAACCGTATGAAGATGGATCCCCTAAGGGGACCCCTTTAGGAACCACGGGGGATTTCAGGAGAAATAAGACCCCCCAGTCCACCTGCAAGACTTGGTACCCATGACGACCATCTACAGGGAGAAGAGAGAAGGAAGGAATGGTCCCAGACATCTTCCTTGAATTTACAACCTCAAAAGGAACCCCAGTAACAAGGGGGAGCGTACTGACCTAGTTCCAGGGGTGCTGGAACCCTGTCCAGGATAAGTAACCAAAGGTGTCGCAGGGCCCAAGGGCTCCTGAGAATGAGGGACAGCATCTGGGCCGCCACCAACAGGCCCACCGGCTGCAAGGTAAAGGAAGTGCGACATCAAAGAGGGCAAGGCCCTTTCCATAACAAGTCCACATTTAGCAGAAGGAAGGTTCTAACATGAACCAATCTAAATGCCACCCCGTAGGGGGGATACCGAACCGGGGAACACTAAGTGATGTGCCTGAGCACCAATCCACAGGACTCCCAAAGGAGCCACAAGTCAATAGCCAACGCGGCCTGATGCAAAAATAGGAAGCAAAGAAGGACAATAAAGTAGAACCTAGCGCGGATGCCACACGGGCACGTCCAAGACACCACTCCCATACTCGCCTCGGTGAGTCATCTGGGAGCAGGAGAGGGACCAAAACAATACCCCAATGCGCAGAGTTGGACCTTCAACACTGGCTGGAAGTGGCCTAGGTGTCCTGAAGGCACAGGGGACTAAAAAGGGATTATAAATCCTCACATGCATCAAGAGGTCTACTGGACTAGAGCGCCTGCGGCCCAACAGGTAGATACCATGTAGAAACTGCCTGTAAAGGTATAAATGCTAGGCCCCAGAATGCCAACCTGGGTCAGACTGCTTCATCCCGGAGGGGAAGGGTAAAGTGGATGCAATCACATGTCAAGGGCCAACCTGTAAGAGAGCCCAGACCCTACACGCCAAACTCTGCCTGCCTCAACTCCCGAAGGGAAAACAGGGACTAGAAGAACCCTGATAACCTTAGAAAAAGGACCGCCCAGCAGACTCCATTCTGCATCCGGGGGGACTACCTCCTGTAACAACCTGAAAGAAGCATGGCGCCCTGCGATAGGAGCCCAGTGCTGCGGCAGTCCACTCGCCCAACGGGCGGGTCTCCATTCCGAAAAATTGGAAGCACACTTCTAGTTCGCGCTTGACACTAACGTAGGGAAGGGGAGGGGTGTCCCTGCCCCTGGGAGACCGAGACGGCCTTCTGCTCGAGGGTGCCCTACTCCTTTTTTCCAAAAGGTCCAACCGGGCCCCAATAAGCGTCGTCTCTAAAGGGAAGGCCAGTAAGAGCCTTTTTAGTATCATTGTCAGCCCTCTACTGTCGCAGCCAAGCAGGCGGCGAATAGCCACCACAAGAACAGAGGTTCTAGTGCACATTTTAACAGTGTCATCCATCACTGAGAGAATAAACTCACAAAAACATCACAATCAGACAGTGCCTTAAAGACCTCCCAAGGGAGATCCTCCGGTTGGTGGTCAAGTATCTTCCTAAGAAGGGTCCTGTCGGTCACGGCAGTGACGGCCGTGGCACAGACCAGGCGCAGAGCCGTCCCTGCACACGAAAAGGCGTGGGAAGCCAGACTGTCAATGCGCCGGTCCTCAGCATCCCGAAGGGTACGATGAGTAGAGGCTGTCATGAAGGGAGGGTTAGCAACCCCAATAATAGGTGCATCCACCTCGGGAGGGGCTGACTAGCAGCCAACCACATCAGGGGGAAAAGGTTACTTCCAATCCCAGACCCCCGGAACTCCTGTACGTTCACAAGGTGATTCCCAATCCTTAGATATAAGAGCCTGGAACGATCCTGCTCCAGAAATTCCAAGCGCGTCGTCGCCGTGTGGAAACTCTCCCTCTTGGGCTTGGGAGACTCTCCCGGAGGAGAGATGGACAGTACTCCAAAGATCTATAAGTAATTTATCAGTGTCACACCGGCCCCAGGAACCAGAGCCAGAATTATCACGGGTCCAAGGTATCTCGTCTGAGGAACCGAAACCTGAAAACAGTCCACCTTCATCCGAAGGATCGAGGACCTGCATAGCAGCAGTCTTAAGTTTGCTTGGAAAACATAGAACCAGGAAGCGTCAGGGACCGCTTCTTTCCAGCGCCCAAACGCTCCGCCAACCAGGCATCACCTGCTCAGCCGTAGGTAGCCTGCGCGGTACCACCTGCTGGTCATCCCCGCTCAAGTGCGACTCATCAGGAGTGAGATTTAAACAAGGGGAGACAGGTGTATTGAAGCAAGGTGCAGCCACTGGAAAACCTGATTGCAGGGCCAGTGCTTGTTCAGCACACGGTCCGCAGACCCGTGCTCTGTCAGCATCAGCATGGGGTTGTCCACACGCAGTACACAGCCGGTCTTGTCCCCGCAGGACCCCGGACACATAATTCTGAGATGCCTCCATATGGTGATTATCAAAGCAATATGCCAGCAGGTATTTATGCTATAAGCGACCCCGGATGCCCCAAAACCCGCTAGGAATGTGGGAGAATATAAAAGTGAACCCGTTTAAGATATATATCAGGCCGGGGGATGCCACCGGAATCTTAGCTTCTGAAAGACATAAGGAGAAGAATGGGTGTCAGAGCCATGCGCAGCTGGAAAACATAAAAAGGAGTCACCCGCAAGGGCACATACAGACCAAGGGAGGAGGGAACCGCCACCACGCGTGCAAAGATCAGCAAAATGGCGCCAAGCGAACCTCGAAGGGCGGGCTCAATGCTCAGCCGTGACGCAGAGCGCGCCCATTCAAGTGCCCGCCCACTCCGGAGAGCGCAAAGCTGAGGTAACGGCAAGGCAAGGATACAATCATACGCTTAAGGATTTGTAGAAAAAACGTTACGACTAGTAAGGAAAAGGCGCCACAGCATCTAGACAACGCCGCAAACTGTGCATAAGACATACGGCGGTAGCCGAAAACCAAATAAAGAGCAAGCAGCGCGGCTCTGACATTTCAATGTTAATGAAGACCAGAAATAAGGCCATAAGCATGAAATACTGGTACACAGGGACCACCACACACATACCCCTCCCCTTTCTTTTCCCACTAACTAGTTAGGGAATGAGGGCGGATGGCGACCCTATACACAGGGTCCAGCACTACCCGGGGTACGGGGCAATAATGCGGGAGGGGCATCCACTAGAGGCTCACCATCAGCCTAAACCGCCTACCCTATGGTGGGGGATTGCAGTGGAGCATGGCTCCGTTAAGCACACGAGGTGCTGCCTACCTTCACCCGACCAACGCAGCCCAGGCTGGGAGGCATATTCTTCTACAAAGAGGACAGGTGGAAATAGTCCCGCAGGGCCTCGGGCTGTCAAGCCCCGCTCGCCTGCGAGAGCGTGATGCTTCGTGTCTTCGCAGTTTCAGCAATGCAGAGAATTCTGGGGATTTGTGGGAGGTCCCTCCGTATATGTAGGGCTGGGAGGAGCTTGTTTTCTTCATGATACTGCAGTGCACAGCGCTGAAGGCGGAGGTATACCCACATGTAAGGACTATGTCTGGAGCAGGACGTGCTGTCTGCTTAGAATAAAAAAAAATACCATTTTGTGAATACTCACCTTGTAAAATGGGTATTATAAGTATGTCACACACCCCGCTTCAAGATATTCATAACCTGTGGGTAATACTGACCTGTAGAGGGCGAACAGCAGAGATGATAGGAAAAAAGAAGCCCCTCCCGGTCCACAAATAACTGGGACCTCCCACTCATTACCCAGTATCAAGAAAGCAGTAAGGAAAGGGACCAGGAAGAGCCAAATATAAGTCATAACAACGCAAAGTTCACAATATGAAGGATCCAGAATACAAAAAGGGCGGGGTGAAGCGGGGTGTGTGACATACTTATAATACCCATTTTACAAGGTGAGTATTCACAAAAATACCATTTTGTGAAATACTCACCTGTAAAATGGGTATTATAAGTATGTCACACACCCCGCTTCAAGATATCCATAACGTGGGTAATACTGACCTGAAGAGGCGTTCCTGCAGAGATGATAGCAAAAAGAAAGCCCCTCCCTGATCCATAAATACCTGGGACCTCCCACTCATCACCCAGTATATAGAAGCAGTAAGGTAAGGGACCAGGAAGAGGCAAAGTCATAGCAACGCAAAGTTCACAAAATAAAGGATCCAGACCAAGAGAAAGACCTACTTTCACACCAGTCAATATAGGACCTCCAAGTCCTATAGTAAATAGTAGAGGAAGAGCGCTTCCTGGCGCTAATAAGAGTCTGAACCACCACGTCAGAAAGACCCTCCTCCTTCAAGATGGCGGTTTCAGCAGCCACGCGGTCAAAGCCAGCGAAGGTAAATTGGGATAGCGCAGCCGACCCTGGGTGAGCAGGACCGGCAGTAGAGGCAGAACGAACTGATCCTCTGCCAGTCTTACCAGGTCTGCGAACCAAACCTGCCTTGGCCACCTTGGTGCCACCAGAATCGCCGACGCGCCCTCCAGGGCCAGCTTGCGCACCACTCTGGCTACCATTGGAAACGGAGGGAACAGGTAAAGAGACCCCAGATCCCTCCAGTTCAGAGACATGGCATCCACTGCCAGAGCCAGAGGATCCTGCGAGAGAGACACAAAGACTGGAAGCTTGTGATTGTGACGAGAGGCAAAGAGGTCCACCGCTGGGAACCCCCACCTGAGACAGATCGAACGAAACACCGCGGGACTGAGAGACCACTCCCCCTGACGAGAGGAGACTCTGCTCAGAGAGTCCGCCTCCGTGTTCGCCACTCCCGGAATGTAGACTGCTGAGATACACGGGACGTGGCTCTCCGCCCAGTCCAGAATCAAAGACACTTCCCTGAGGGCACTCCTGCTGCGAGTCCCCCCCTGGTGATTGATGTAAGCAACCGCCGTCCGGTTGTCCGACTGGACCTGAACAGGCAGGCCCTGCAACTGATGAGTCAAGCGAAACAGAACCAACCTGATGGCTCTCAACTCCAGAACATTGATGGGCTCATGAGCCTCCTGCGGGCCCCACAGACCCTGAAACTGGAGGTCCTTCCAAACACCCCCCCAACCTGACAGACTGGCATCCGTGGTGACAGTTTCCCAACGTGGAGCCAGAAAAGATCTGCCCTTCAACAGATTGACTGACCCCAGCCACCATTGCAGGGATCGACGAACTCGGGGAGTCATCAGGAAGGACTGATCCAACGATAGAGGAGACTTGTCCCAAACCTTCAACAGATGAAGCTGAAGCGTCCTTGTATGAAACTGCGCAAAGGGAACCGCCTCGAATGAGGCCACCATTAACCCCACCAGCCTCATCCCTAGACGGATGGCTGGACGAGGGGCCGACAAGAGAAGCCGAACTAACTCCTGAATCAAAAGAATCTTGGCCTGGGGCAGAAACAACCTGGCCTGCGAAGTGTCCAGAGACATTCCCAGAAAGGTCACTACTCTGGACGGAGAAAGAGAAGACTTGGGGTGGTTGACCACCCAACCGAACCTCTCCAGAGTGGACACCACCGCTCTGGTGTCCAACTCCGCTTGGTTGAAAGAAGAGGCCATGATCAGAAGATCGTCCAAATAGGGCACAATGCGGATACCCTGAACCCTTAGCAGAGCCATCACCCCCGCTAGCACCTTGGTGAACACCCGAGTAGCCGAGGTGAGACCAAAAGGGAGTGCCACAAACTGAAAATGCCGATCCTCCACCACGAACCTGAGAAACCTCTGGTGTGCTGGAAAAATTGGAACGTGTAGATAAGCATCCTTGATGTCTATGGACGTCAGAAAGTCTCCCTGACGAAGAGAGTGAATGGCCGAACGCAGCGTTTCCATGCGGAATTTCCGTGGCCGGATGAACCTGTTGAGAAACTTCAGATCCAAGATGGGTCGGACCGATCCGTCCTTCTTGGGTACCGTGAACAGATTGGAATAAAAACCCCTGCCCTGATCCGAAGGGGGCACTGGGCAAATGACAGCCATGTCCAGAAGGTTCTGTACTGCCAACAGGAGCCCCTGCGCCGCTAGGGGTTCCGAAGGCATCCGAGACCTGAAAAATCTGGAAGGGGGGCGGAGCTCGAACTCCAGCTTGTAACCGGAAGACACCACTTCCCGGATCCATCTGTCCGAGACCCCTTGATCCCAGATCTGGGAGAAGTGTCGCAGCCGTCCCCCCACCCGCATGGGTGAGGGCGCCCCCTCATTGCTGAGCCGGCTTAGCAGCCGGCTTGGGCTTAGAGCCCCAACTGTATCCTGGACGGGCACGTCCTCTGCCCCTGCTCCCAGAATCTCCTCTGGAAGAGGGGAATGCAAATCCCCTGCCAGATCTGGCCCCACGAAAGGAGGGGGTAAAGGAAGGCGCCCCCCGAAAGGGACGCCGTTGTTTCTTGCGTTGAGGTAACCTACCACCCTTGGTAACAGAGTCCAATGTCTCTCCAAAAAGCCGTAATCCAACAAAAGGTAGAGCCGTTAGTGACTTCTTGGACATAAAATCTGCCGCCCACTGGCGCAGCCACACCAAGCGCCGAATAGTGACCAGCAGAGCCGATGTCCTACCACACATCATCAAAGTGTCATCCAAGGCTGTCAACACAATGGATAAAAACAACTCACACCGCTTAAGGCTAAGGAACTCAGCACTACCAGGACGCAGCCCGGAAGAAGTCAACAGGTCCCTGACCACGGACCTGGCAGCCAACACCATTAGTGCCGACGCGCAAACGGGCCGCATGGCTGACCCAACGCTAGCAAAACCATGACAAGCCATCTGGTCAATACGTTTATCCTCTCCATCCTTGAGAATGGAACAATCAGGTCTATTTAAAACCGAGGAATTGGACAACCCCAAAACCGGGGCATCCACCTCGGGGGGAGATGCCCAGCGCTTAATCGCCTCCGAAGGGAAGGGATATTTCCTATCCCACCCCTGAGGGATGCCAGGGAGCCGAGCCGGCCTGTCCCATTCCTTAGCAATAATTTTGTCAAAATGCCTTTGCGCGGCCTGGATTCCTCAAACAATTCACCCTTCTGCTGTGACACCTCCTCAGGAGGAGAAATATTCAGAACCTCTAACATCAGAGCCAGAGCGAGAGGAGTATCGGAGGATCTCCCCAAGTCACCAAGCTCGGCATCAGCGCCAAAGGACTGCTCATCGTCCGAAATATCAGAATCCTCATAAACTTCCCCTTCCTCTAGCGGGGAATAATCAGACCAATCCAGATTATTAACATCCTCCTGGTCCTCCACCAGCGGAGCCGGCGACAAATGCTTTCTCTTAGTCGGGGCCTTACGGGCAACCGAGCTGGAGATCATTTTTACAAGGTTAGCCAATCTTGCACACATCTCAGATTGCAGCTCCCGGCCCATGACAACGTCACACGGGGTGCGTGTCAAGGTGGGAGGAGGAGATGAAGCGACCAGCGGTGCAGACCCAGACGCCTGGGGTTCGGACTGCCGCGTGATAGTCTGCTGTGCACATGGAATACACAGAAGTACATCGTCCCCAGAAATGGATACCCCACACAACATACACTTCCGGGGATGCCCCGAAGGGGCCCCGAGCCCAGTATCCGGGGATGCCTCCATAAGGTGAACTTTTTTAGGAATAGTCGCTATGACCCAGGGAATTACGCCACTAGACAACCCGGGATGCCCCTTTAATGTCCCGAGTGGGAGGATTTATGAGCAATAATGAACCCAGTGATTAAGGATCGGGAGAGACCCCCTAAATGCTACTGGAGATCCTCCTGAACCACCACCTGGAAGACAGAAAAGGCTAATAAGGCTAATGAAGGCAACAGACACTCATACAGCAACTCATACAGCACAGAGGATGAGAAAGAGGGGATGGCCATAGGCCACTTACAGAACCGCAAGAGCATGCAATGGCGACCGTGAGAGAAATCCACCTGAGCTTGCTGACAGAAGAGGAGAAGGGGGCGTGGTCAGCGCGGGACGCCCCCCCTCTCCTACACAAGGCAGAGCTCCGCAGCGGCGCCAGGGAAAGATGGGGGCGGGCAGCGGTGACGCGCCGCAACACCGGCCCCGCCCCCAGGTCAAACGTGAGGAGAAATCTCCTCAGAAAAAAAGGCGCCAAGAGCCGGCCGGCGCCGCAGTGTGAAGTGCGGCCGCCGCGCCCGGCCCGGTTACAATACACGGCACACACACACACAAGCACCTCAAACATGCCAAACAGGAGGGACGGGCCCCGGCCCTGCGCCGACGGTCCGGTCCCGCCCTCCCCCCCACCAGAAGGACAGTATAACATGGCGTGAGGTAAATACCTCCGCCATTGATGAATGTGAAAACACCAGCTGAGTGAAGATGGGGGGATAAGAGACAGGTCCAGCACCGCACAGGCCTCCTGTAAAACGGCTGCGGCGGTGAATACATTTAAAGAGACACACACTGACTCAGAGAGAAGGACACAACACCCAGAACGGAAAGTGTTAGGGACTAAATAAAGAAGGGACCCACACTCCCCAACCCCACCTGTGGAAAAGGGATCCTGGGAGGGCCATTGAATGTTAATTAAGGGACAGGGCATCCCAAACCAGGGTCACCAACCCGGTGTAACCGCCTACCCTCTCATATAGGGTCTCACGGTGGAGCATTGCTCCTGAGCACCTAAGGTGCTGATATACCCTCGCCTGGACCCTCAGCCAAAGCTGGGAGGCATATGGATTTCTGGAAAAAAAGGGTCCAAACGGAAATAAAAAAAGAAGCGGGCCGGGAGTCATCCCGGCTACCTGAAATCCCCCTGTGCAAGGAGGAGCCATCATCTTCTGACTTGCTCGCCGTCTGCAGAGATGGAAAACTGGGTGATGAGTGGGAGGTCCCAGGTATTTATGGATCAGGGAGGGGCTTTCTATTTGCTATCATCTCTGCAGGAACGCCTCTTCAGGTCAGTATTACCCACATGTTATGGATATCTTGAAGCGGGGTGTGTGACATACTTAGAATATGGTATTATTCTAAGTATGTCACACACCGCTTCAAGATATTCATAACCTGTGGGACATCAAATAGTGTCCATAAAGGGCGGGGATCCAAAACAAGGCATAACTCACAACTTAAACCACTGTAGCCTGCAGAACCTTGCGGCCAAAAACAGCATCCGCTGAGGCCCTAACATCAACCTTGTAAAACTTTGAAAAAGTGTGAACAGAAGACCAAGTAGCAGTCTTACAAACTTGCTCAACAGAGGCCTGGTGCTGGAAAGCCCAGGAAGCCCCAACCGCACGAGTAGAATGAGCAGGAACACGAAAAGGGGGATTCCTCCCCTTAGCAGAATAGGCCCCAACAATGGCCTGACGAATCCATTTACTGATGGAAGACTTGGCGGGCGTCAAACCTTTCTTGGGCCCGGAGGGAACCACAAAGAAGGCATCAGTCTTGCGACAAGAAGAAGTTACTACCAAATAGTACTTCACAGCACGAACCACATCCGAGGAATGCAGGGTCCTCTCCTAATCGTTGTTGGGATTAGGACACAGAGGGCAGAACAATATCCTGATTTAGGTGAAAAGCAGAAACCACCCTAGGAAGGAAATCCGGCTTGAAACGGAAAACCACCTTGTCCTGATGTCTTTCAAAATACGGAGCTTGAATAGACAGGGCCGCCAACTCAGAGACGCGCCGAACTGAAGTGATGGCTACCAAAAAAGGCCACCTTCTGTGTAAGGGAAGACAAAGCAATATCATGCAAGGGCTCAAAGGGAGCCCTGAAGAGCGGAAAGAACCAAATTCAAATCCCAAACCGGAATTATAGGCTTCCTAGGAGGCCCCACATGCGTAACCCCTTGGAAAAAAAAGTCTTAACCAACGGATGAAGAGCAAAAAATCTTTGGAAAAACACCGCCAGGGCAGAAACCTGCCCCCTCAACGTACTGAGATGGAGCCCCAGATCCAAGCCGTGTTGGAGGAACTCCAGAACTCCAGAAATAGAGAATTCCCTACAAGGGAAGGCCCTAGTTTCACACCAATCAATATACGATCTCCAAGTCCTATAGTAGACGGAAGAAGAAGACCTCTTCCTTGCGCTAATAAGAGTCTGAATAACAGCATCCGAAAGGCCTTCCTCCTTCAAGATGGAGGTTTCAGCAGCCACGCCGTCAAAGCCAGCGTTGGTAAACTGGGGTAACGTAGTTGACCCTGTGTGAGCAGATCCGGCAGCAGGGGTAGAACGAACTGATCTTCTACTAACCTTACCACGTCTGCGAACCAAACCCGTCTTGGCCACCTTGGAGCCACCAGAATTGCTGAAGCTCCCTCCAGGACCAGCTTGCGCACCACACTGGCTACCATTGGAAATGGAAGGAACAGGTACAGAAACCCCAGATCCCTCCAGTTCAGGGACATGGCATCCACTGCTAGAGCCAGTGTATCCTTCGAAAGAGACACAAATACCGGAAGATTGTGATTGTGACGGGAGGCAAAGAGGTCCACCACCGGTGACCCCCACCTGAGACAAATCGAGTGAAAAACCCCTGGGACAGAGAGACCATTCCCCCTTGCGGACAGACAACCTGCTCAGAGAGTCCGCCTCCGTGTTCTCCACTCCCGGAATGTAAACTGCCAAGATGCACGGGACATGGCTCCCCGCCCAGTCCAGAATCAGAGATACTTCCTTGAGGGCACTCCTGCTGCGGGTCCCTCCCTGGTGATTGATGTAGGCAACCGCCGTCCGATTGTCCGACCGGACTTGAACCGGCAGTCCCTGTAGGTGATGAGTCAAACGTACAAGAACCATCCTGATGGCTCTCAATTCCAGAACATTGATGGGCTCGTGGGCTTCCAGAGGTCCCCACAAGCCCTGAAACTGAAGATCCTTCCAGAAGCCTCCCCATCCTGATAGGCTGGCATCCATGGTGACCATCTCCCACAGAGGCATCAGAAAGGATCTGCCCTTCAACAGATTCACAGAATTCAGCCACCACCGTAGTGACTGGCGAATCCGAGGAGTCATCAGAAAGGATTGATCCAACGACAGAGGAGACCTGTCCCAGGCCGTCAATAGATGGAGCTGTAACGTCCTTGTGTGAAACTGAGCAAAAGGGACTGCTTCGAAGGAGGCTACCATCAGCCCCACCAGTCTCATCCCTAGCCGGATGGTCGGACGAGGAGTGGATATGAACAACTGAATCAACTCCTGAATCAAAAGAACCTTGAACTGAGGAAGGAACACCCTGGCCTGAGTCGTATCCAAAGACATTCCCAGAAAAGACACGATCCTGGACGGGGAAAGGGAGGACTTGGGGTAGTTGATCACCCAACCGAACCTCTCCAGAGTGGATACCACCGTCCTTGTGTCCAATTCGGCTTGCCTGAAAGACAATGCCATGATGAGAGGATCGTCCAGATATGGCACTATGCGAATTCCCTGTGCTCTGAGGAGAGCCATGACCCCTGCAAGCACCTTTGTGAACACCCTTGGAGCTGAAGTGAGACCAAAAGCGAGAGCCACAAACTGAAAATGCCGATCCTCCACCACGAACCTGAGAAATCTCTGGTGCGCGGGAAAAAATCCGAACATGGAGGTACGCGTCCTTGATGTCTGTGGACGTCAAAGTCGCCCTGATGAAGAGAGCAGATAGCTGAACGCAGTGTTTCCATGCGGAATTTTCGCAATCTGACAAATCTGTTGAGAATCTTCAGATCCAGTATGGGCCGAATAGAACCATCCTTTTTGGGAACCGTGAACAGATTTGAATAAAAGCCTCGACCCCGGTCTGAAGGAGGCACTGGACAAATGACCGCTATATCCAGAAGACTTGATACCGCCGCCCGGAGCCCCTGCGCGGCCAGTGCGTCCGGGGGCACCAGAGACCTGAAGAAACGCGGGGGGGGCGGGACTCGAACTCCAGCTTGTAGCCGTAAGACACCACTTCCTGGATCCATTTGTCCGAAACCTCTCGAATCCAGATCTGAGAGAACTGTCGCAGCCGTCCCCCCACCCGCACGGGTGAGGGCGTCCCCTCATTGCTGAGCAGGTTTGGCCGCGGGTTTAGGCTTAGAGCCCCAAATGTATCCTGAACGGGCACGTCCTCTGCCCCTGTTCCAGGAATCTCCTCTTGGGGATGGGAAGGCAAATCCTCTTCCCGCTCTGGAACCCCGAAAGGAAGGAGTGAAGGAAGCCGCTCCCCGAAAAGGACGTCGTCGCCTCTTTCGTTGCCCACTGGCGCAACCAAATAGAACGTCTAATAGTCGCCAGCAGAACAGAAGTTCTGCTACACATCAAAGAATCATCCAAAGCGGCTAGTACGAAAGACAAAAACATCTAACATCGTTTAAGTCCAAGAAATTCTCCACTGACCGGATCCAAACTGGAGGAGGTTAACAGATCCCTGACCACCGACCTGGTAGCCACCACCAGCTGCGCTGAGGCACAAACAGACCACATGGCTGACCCAACGCTAGCAAAACCGTGGCAAGCCATCTGGTCAATACGCTTATCCTCACCATCTTAAAGTGTGGAACAATCAGGGTTATTCAAAACAGCTGAGTTGGACAGTCCCAGAATTGGTGCGTCCACTACGGGAGGGGACGCCCAACGCTTAACTGTATCCAAAGGGAAGGATACCTTTTATCCCAACTCTGAGGAATGCCTGGGAGTCTAGCAGGCCTCTCCCATATCTTAGAAATAATTTTATCAAAATGCTTTTGATTAGGAAATTCCAAGCGCGGCTTGGATTCCTCGACAAACTCCCCTTGTTGTTGAGGAGCCTCCTCAGGAGGGGAGATAGCCAGAACCTCAAACATCTGAGCCAGGACGTTAGGAGTATCCATGGAACTCCCTGACCCCTTCTCAGAATCAGCACCAACATATTGCTGAAGTATCAGATTCCTCAAACAACTCTCCTTCCTCTTGAGGAGAGTAATCTGACCAATCCAGATAATCTACTTCATCATATTCAAATGCCGGAGTGACCGGTGACAAATCTTTCAAGATTGGCCAATCTGGTACACACAGACTGCGACTCCCCACTCATGACAACGTCACACACGGGGCACGGGTCAAGACGGGAGGGGGGAGGGGATGAAGACGGAGGTGCTGACCCAGATGCCTGGGGTCCGGACTGCCGTGTAATAGTCTGCTGCGCACAAGGAATACATAGAAATACATCATTCCCTGTTAGGGATATCCCACAACCCATACACGTCCGGGATTGCCCCGAGGGGAGCCCGATATCCGGGGATGCCTCCATAAGGTGAACTTATGGGTATTCGCAATGACCGAGGGAATTGCGCTTATAAGCAACCCGGGATGCCCTTTTAAAGTCCCAAGTGGGAGGATTTGTATAAGTATATTGAAAACCCAGGGACCCTAGGACCGGGAGAGACCCCCTAAACCCCTATGTAGGTCTACCTGGAAGACATAATAAAGACACTAAATAAGCATATGAAAAATCAATAGAATAGTAGAGTTATAAAGGGGGCCCAGAGGGCCACTCACTGTGCCTTCCAGTCAGGAGGAGGTTAATGGCGTCCTCACGCCACGAGCGAGGCAGCAGCAGCAGGAGGAAAGAGGAGAAGAGGGGGGCGTGGCCAGAGCGGAGCGCAATGTCCCTGCTCCGCCCCCCCCTTCACAGCCCAGCCAAATGATTGAAAAGAAGCCCAGGCTCCGCAGCAGACCCTGCCGAACGGGGGCGGGCCGTGGCGTCCTCGCCGAAAGCCCGGCCCCGCCCCCCGCTACAGCGCGTGAGGGGAGAAGCTCCCCTCCGCCATACACAGCTGACAACAAAAAGGCCAGCACCAGCAAATATAAAATAAAGCCAGCGCCAGGCCCCGCCCCCCGCTGCCAGTGACTGAGAGAAGCTCCCCTCAGCCTGTCATGAGGTAAAAAAGGCAGAAAAACTGCTGAATGATCTCTAGCGGCTGCACAATTTAACGTGACAAACACAAGTTATACAAACGGTTATAATAAAGAAAAGCCTGTACACAGAGGAAATGAACCCCAGGTCCCCCCCCGCCCCCCGTGACTGAGGAGAGAAGCTCCCCTCAGCCTGTCATGAGGTAAAAAAGGCAGAAAAACTGCTGAATGATCTCTAGCGGCTGCACAATTTAACGTGACAAACACAAGTTATACACACGGTTATAATAAAGAAGAAAGAAAAGCCTGTACACAGAGGAAAGGACCCCAGGTCCCCCCCCCCCCCCCCTCTAAGGAGAAGGGTATCCGGAGAGGGGTTTTTAACACCAGCTAGGGTGAAATGGCCAAGGGACAGGGCATCCCAAACCAGGGTCACCAACCCAGATAGCCGCCTACCCTCTTGTATAGGGTCTCGCGGTGGAGCTTTGCTCCTAAGCACCTAAGGTGCTTTTCTACCTTCACCCGGAACGCAGCCTAAGGCTGGGAGGCATGTGTATGTGAGACATATAAAGGAATCCGGGCGGAAATAGATAAAAAACGGGCCGGGAGTTATCCCGGCTACCTGAAATCCCCCTGTGCAAGGAGGAGACATCTTCTGACTTGCTCGCCGACTGCAGAGATGAAGACTGGGTAATGAGTGGGAGGTCCCAGGTATTTGTGGACTGGGAGGGGCTTCTTTTTTCCCATCATCTCTGCAGTTCGCCCCCTCTACAGGTCAGTATTACCCACAGGTTATGAATATCTTGAAGCGGGGTGTGTGACATACTTAGAATATCATCGGATTAAGCTTAGCACCTCCAATATATTCAGCTAACCACCCAGTGCCACCCGATCCCACTTCCCCCTGCTGTAAAGGCTATTCTCCCACCTCTCCACGGCCCACCTTACTATTGGTTCCCTTAATCTAATTCCATTGCACCCAATTCCACAATTGTCCTAATCCATCAACCCGTTCCCAACATCTCTTTAACCTTTTCCTCTCAACTGCCACCTTTCCTTCACTTTTAACAAGTCATTACCTCATTACTCAAAAAAACATCCTTGGCCCCCCTCTGTCCTCATCAACTACCGCCATATATCACTGCGTCCTTTCATATCCTAATTTTCTAGAGCATAATGTTCACTTAGATCTAATGATATATTTTGACTACTTATTAGATCCCCTACAATCTGGTTTATGTTCTAATCCACTAAACTGCTCTTACTAAACATTAATGCTTTACTCCCATCAACTGTAGATTCTGTGACCCGCAACACAAGTCAAGAAATTAGATAAAGTGTGATAATTATTCATCTTTATTTACAAGAAAAATTACAAAATCATTTACAGAGCTTTCCCTGAAAGCTTTATATGTACAGAATAAAAAATCCCTTTCAGATGGGATCAGTACAAAGAGCACGAGTGCTTTATAACCCAAGTCCTAACAAATAGTTGGCGAATTTGAAAAGCAACTAGGAATGAATGTGGTCGTAGTCTGTTTTCTTCACAACTACTACAAAAAGGAAAATAATGGCATGTCCATCAGTCTGCACACACACATGCTTTAAATCAAAACCACAGCCATCAACACATGACATACTGTCCGAGTACTGCAAAAGTTCAAAGTGATCCTGTTATTTCTTCACGACTATGCCATTTCCTAGGATCAACCAAAATTCTGAAACCTAATACCTCCCAAGATCTTCACCAGTGCATTATGAATACCTCAAGTCATAAATACCCAGCTGTTATTCACCTTTACTTCAAGTTAACCTACAAACCACGAAAACAAAGCCAGTTCCCATAACTTGGCAAATTATCGTGGCAAGCCCCACCGGTCCTGATCCTGAGCCTTATGAGTGGCACCTCCGAAGGGAGTTCTCAAAATGCATAATATAAATTTGTAAATAGAGCGTCATTTCAGCTCACATGTATTTTTACATTTTTAATTTAGTCTTAACCTATGTATATCCTGAAAAATTTAAATTTTTCTCATAGGGCAGACCGAAAAAAAAAAAAAAACACTAAATTATTAAGTCTCTCTTACAGACTTTACAAAAACAATTGTACTTTCAATATTTTGGTCAGACTGTGTTCAGACCACAATGGGGGTTGGGGGGGGGGGGTTGTGGGACCATCCTTTAGTCAGCTAGGAGGACATCATAAGCAGGTAATCAACTCCTTCTACCAAATACATAAAAAACTTAGGTTGAAGGCAGCAGCTAGCCTTCCTATTCCATGTCAGGGAGGTACTTTTATTGTGCTAGAGCGAATTCTCTGTGTAAGCTCCGCACCCTCCACCAGTTTAAAACCTTATTCCATGTTTCCAAACACTGCCCTAACCGTGGAGGAACATTTTACCCACTCACAAAGGCTCTCCATAACTGATATTCAAGTAGCTGTCCATCATTTGGAAAGAGCAGCAAATCTGGGTTTTGTGTGAGGAAGGAAAAATAATCAAAACCCATCTGATAACACTTTAAATACTCTGTATTCATGGTGACCAGCAGGCACTGTAATCTGCTTTTGCACTTCAAAGTGCATATAATCAGTCAGATGTTGAGAACTGCTCAACCGGAATGTGGAGGAAGGTTCTCCAGCAGAAGTCTGCGACCTTCCTCATAATCATCCTCGTCCACATTAACAAGGAGCTGTATGGTTTCCTGTCCAACGGCTTCTTTCAGAGAGTCTGTGATGAAAACCCCCTTCAGGGCTTCAAGGAGGGAGCCATTCATGTAGTCCGTCCAGAAGGCATCCAGGTAGGAAAGCTCTGAAAATTTTATATCGCAGATAATTGAGCCAAGGTCTCTAGATTTTAACACTGTATTAGACTGGCTAAACAGGTCAAATTGTTTCTCCAGAGGATTCTGCTTAACAGACATAACATTCTGGTTGAGAATGGAGTCATGCTGGCAATACTCTGCGCGGACACGTAGTCTGATTCCTGAAAAGGAGAAAGGGGAAAGAGGAGGGGAACAAAGAACAACAAAATCAATGAAAAATTACAAAACCATAATGATATCATTAAACTACAGTCATGCAACGCAAATACTGCTATGATGTTCTGGTTTTACCTTCTGGGTATGAAGGACCAGGGAAGTATTTTTTAGGTAATAGGAAAGCAGCCAATATCATATTTGCATCACTATTACTTTTAAACAGACTTAAGATAAAAAAAATAACCTGTTAATGACAAAACTCATACACTATTACAATCCCCCACCTTTTTTTTTTTTAAATAAAGTCTGCAGAATTCAGCAAATATGGAAGTGGACATTGGCTTTTACGGTGAAAGAAATCACAGCTTTCACTAGATTTCTATGGTCCGATAACTGGAGCAGGTGAAAGACTGAACAAGGACCAAATGGTTTAGGAGAACATATATACGAAGTAGATAAAAAGCACTGGTAGGTGGTTACATACGCTTATAAGTGATTATTTTCCTCTTTATTTTTCTCTTTTCTTGTTGAAGGTCATCCTGCAGAAGTATTTAACTGAGAGTGCAAAACAGAACATTGTGGTTTTTGTACAAGTAACATCTCCCCAAGTGCAGAACCATTGTGGAAGGGAGCAACATGCTGTTGAGCTTGCTCTCTTGATGAAGTCATAGACCAGGAATGTTGTCAGACATTGACCCCAATGCTAATTAAGTGGTGCTAAGATCATGCAACACACTGCTTTTCAAATTCTCTATTAAAAAGGGCAATGAGAGGCACAAGGGGGCACTGGTATGAGAATCTGTATGTATTTATTATAGGTTATAACCATTCAGTGTCGCCAAGGACTCATTCAGAGGAAAAATGGGCTTTCCTCTCGTAGATATAAAGCTCATTGCTCTGCCCCTCGATTTGCTTTCCGGCAGGAATGAGTAATGACTCTCTAATGAGCAGAACAGTCAATCATATACACTAAGATAAGCACAAGAATAGGCAATAGAGGTTGAACAACACAGTCATTAATTTATTTCTTCTAATAGTGACAGTTCCAATACTTACTAGTGAAGAGTGTAACTAACAGCTCCATAGAGATGCATCCTGCTATACCTGAAGGAAAGCACATCTCAAGATGCAGAATGATGAGCCTCTTCTACAGGCTGAAACTCATGGCTTGTTTTCATGAGCAAGCTTATGTACAGTCAAAAAGGTCTGCCAGAGTTTAGCCACAAATTTTGTGCGATGGGCAGGGTTAAATATCTTTAAGATAAAGTTGAACTACAGGATAATTAAAGATTTTAATGCAGGCATGTCTGCATTAAAAACAAGCATTTTAAAACCCACATGACTCATAGTGGAGTTGACACCAGGTCAACCCCCCCAAGCCAGTACTACCTGCTTGCCATAGATTGAATTAAACTTTAATTTCAGTACTCTCGATGGGTACTGTTGCCTAGGAACTGTGTCAGCAAACTATGTTCCCAGGAAAGTTTTCATAAGTAAAGTACAAAGTTCCAGTATTTGCAGTCCCTGCTGGACTATAAAGGAGCAACAACTGGTAGGTAGGGCTTGCTGACAGACAGAAGTGTCAGTCAGTGAGGCACTACTGCATTTTACACGGCTACATTTTCTGATTTCAATATAGGAGTCTAAAAAAAATAAAAAAATAAAAAAAAGGCTATAAACCTCACACCAGGGAGCAACTTTCATGCAATAGGTAATCCAGGTTTTACCAGGCACAGAACTACAAATTGGCCAGAGAAAAATTAGAGAACAGATTTTCCTGGAGTTCAGCTTTAAAGTGGCCCAGGGGCAGAAATGAGGCTGTCAAACTATAAGCTAGGATAACCGTCAACCCTCTTCTGATTTGGCAGGGCTAAAAGGGTCTTTGAAACATGCAGTAAAGCAGGCCATTCCCAAAATGGCTGGGGCAGCTTCATCAATGTAGTTACCACAGTCCTTTTGACAGCCTAAATGGTGTCTATACCTTAAATATAGATTTTCAAATAGTTATGGTATACACTGGCAGAGAACTGGTCAGCCTGAAACACACAAACATTTAACATGAAGTGTGTTGCACCAGTAAGCAGTTTGTGAGATCAGACCAAAACCCTGGTAGGCTGGCTCTAAAATCCAAGACTCTAGGGTTAGGTATCGCCCCTCACCACAGGCTGGATCTTGGTTCACTTTAAACATAAGCTGAAGCAAATTGTGAAACTTTATTAACATTGCTGGGAAGAGCTTGCCTCTGAGGACGTTCTGTCAAGATCTCTGGTCTTCAACATGACAAAACGCTTTGCTAGCACAGGAGTAACATTTAATATAATAAAGGTGGGCTCCTTCATACCATCCTTACAAATGCATTTGGTTAAAGGTTTATTGACAGGCGGCCGGTAGTTTAGGTATAGCATTTATCTAAACCTTTTTAAATATCCTTTTGGTATAGATTTTCAATTTTGATTTAGCAGATCCAGGCTGTTTGCTGCTTAAGAGCAACTACTTTCAGGATAATCTGCTTTATGTTTATGTCTGCTTAGAAAAAATGTCACGGGGGGGGGGGGCACACTGCAGTGTTTAGCTGAATGTATGGTCTGTGTGGTATGTATTTAGCTTGCCGCACTTTAATCCCTTCTGGCAGAAATGAAAGGAGCATTTCATGTGAGTTTTCCAGCCAACAAATGAATTATAATGAGGGGGAGTCACTTTATCTGCAGTAATTACATTTTCCCCACCATAGGCAACTTTAACCTTTACATAGAAAATACATTTTAAACAATTTTATTTCTTGGGTTCTTTTTTCTACAAATGTCTTCCATTGAGGACGGTAAAATAACTAACTAAAAAGGTCCAATCCACCCAAATAAGGTCGGTTCCAGTAAACGTGGTGTTTAAAGCAAACCTATGACAAAAATATCTAGGTGGCGAGTTGCCCAGAAAACATCTTGCTGGTCTCACAAATGTGGCACGCAGCAGATGCTTCTTTTCAGACATGAATCAAGTCGTCCATTGGGCCATGGTAAGGAGCAAAAGACTGTCTAGGACACAGGAGAGGGCTGCCCATGCTATTGATAAGAAAGGATCATTACCAAGGCCTTATCCTAGCTGTCATTCTGAAAGCCTTGTTCCACCACAGGGTCACTTTAATCACATTAACATTTAGGTTTAAAACTCTGAAGGCAACTTTTCCCATTTTTTTTTCCATATGGCGGACATGAACTAACTTTGTAAGTAGGGATTAGACTCTGATGAAGCTTTTACAACAGGAGTGTGCAAAAAACATAGGTTGAGAGACCTACTCCTTTAGATCCAACCTATAAAGACGACATGACTAATTTGTTTTAGGGCCTGGCTGCTCATAGATGCAGTTACTTTTTAGCCTCAGTTGGCTATACATTCAGCACACCAGATGTTATTAAGATTAAAAGCTCAATTGAAGAACAGAATTGCTTGCTCCCATAACTGAATCGATGATGAGTGAAACCTATCTTGAAGCGAAGTGAAAAGACTTAGCTGGCCATTTTGTATTTGCATGGTACACAGAACAAAAACTTTTGTGGTTAAACATACATTCAGTTCTACATTCACATAAACCTTTTCACATTGTATTCAGTTTTGCCATGAATAGAAAAGTAGAGCAGAGAGAAAGATCATACACCAAAGTCTTTCAGTTTAGGGAATAGCCATTTTCTTGGCTGCCTCTGGGTAAGAATATTAGGCTGGTGACTCTATAGCAGCAGAGCTGCAAGTATGTGCAAAACATATATTCAAAAAATAAAATTAAAAACCAGAATAAAGTTGGTGTAATTTTTCAGGAAATCATTTTACAGCAGTAATAAGTAGTAGTTTTGCAATCTATATCAATTTTAAGAACATAAACTCGGCATGGCATCTCCATTGCACCTAGATTTCACCATCCTGCAGTGCTTCATTCAACCCTCATGGTTTAGTTGCTCCAGTTCCAAGTATTGTGAGTAGCAGTGAAAGGAAACCCAAGCTAAGAGGAGTCATGGAGCAGGTAAGCCAATGGGAGCTGAAAGAGCTGAGAGCAAGCCTGTGCAATAGGGCCAAGCCTTCTCTGCTTTAAACAAGCAAAGTGGGTTCATTTTAAAATTCAGTACAGGGAAACTAAAAAGATAAGACAGCCCAGGAGTTCAATCCCAGGAAATCCAGCGGGGTGAGTTGGTACAGTTTCTTCACTGCTGACAAACGGCTGGCTAGCCTGTGTGCCACTGTATCCAGTCAAAAGGAAGCAGGCCCCTTCACGATTGGCAGCAGATGGCACATGTGAGCATGTTAGTGGGAAGGTCACACTCCGCTTCAAGACCAACAGTGCCACAACTGGACACACTCAACCTTCAGGACTATGTGACATTGAATTTACAGGCTTGGCAGTTTCCAGAACCCCCCCCCAGTCCAGCAATCTTTAAACAAGACCATTTCATTCATCCCTGCTGTTCCCAGTGACAGGTTTTGAAGCTGGTGTCTGACTTATTTTTCCACTAGAATAAAGGTAAATCATGAGGTAGGTTTATAATGACCCGTTGGCCAGCTCATTGATGAAACCCTTGCAGAAACCTGTCACCCAGAAACAGAAGCCAATGAGAGGTAATGCTAATTTGATAAGAGTTTAACTCAGGATGTACATTTAGGTGTAAATTGCATACTCCATCTCAGTGAGCTTTTTAAACTTTACCATATAAACAAATGAGATCGGGCATTTTTACAGGTGAGGTACATACATTTCCCAATGACCTAAGGTTTATTTATTGAAAGTTTGGAAACGGCACATATGGGATATGCCAAAGAAGTTTTTTTTTGCATAGCCAAAAGGGTGCTGTGGTTTTCAACCTTTCAAGAAAATTATCCCTACCTGATGGGAAAGATGAAGTACCTAACCAGTAAAAATGCCCAATAGGCATGTGCCGGCGATCTTTTTGGAACATTCGAAACATTCATTGCACTTTGCTTGTTTAAAAAGGTAAAAAGCTCACGAGATGCAGGTTGCAATTCACAACAGTTACACTTGCTCTGAGACAATAGTTGGTTTTGTATTTAACTGTAAGTTTCATATGTGGCCTGTTGCCACAAAGTCACCAGTTTATAGACCGGTAAAGCAGAGACAACGATGTGCCATACCCTCAGACAGCCAAGATCACTTCTTTGTAAGCTTTAAGTAGTACTTGGAAAAACATGGAAAAAAGTGTTTTCCTTCATTAAATCACATTACAAAAAAATAAAAAGCCCAGAAAATGTTTAGGTTATTGTAACACAGCGAGTGTCCATAGTGAAATAGCTTATCTGTAGACTGGAGCAGCTTGTGTAATACAGTGCGGACTGAAGCAGAGACAAACAAGCTTGTGTTTTTGCTCCATGTTTACCATTGAGTTGCAGTGCCAGGCTGTCAGAGCAGCTTTTTAAGGGTGTTTTCCATTTGCGGCCTTAACTGTGAACCGAGAGAGACAGGTTGAGCTTTTGACAAACACAAACATTTGCTGTCTAAGTAGCAATGATAATTACTTACACAAAGGTTTTTTGTTTTTTTTTTTTAATCCTAGCTATACATAATGTTACGTCTAAAGAAAATCTGACTGAACTATGGGAGGGGGAATCTTTGCGTTGCAGCAGATATCAGAAGATAGAGGTTGGCTGTGCGACAGAACTGAAGTGCACTCGTTAACAAGGTTGCAGTTTGGAATCTTGTCCTGTGACTAGAACATGGTTCAACTGAGGACAGGACAGTCACAGTAGCCCCCAAAAGCAAAAAACTAAAAAAAATATTTGGGGATGGGATACAGGAGTACCTCATAGTTCTGGTATCTGCTATACAGCTGATCATGCAAAAAATGTTCTCTGCTACAGATATGAAAAAATAAAATGCAGCTGGGATATCTGAAAAAAATACTAGCGATACTAGATAAAAGTCAACTTCTGTGTCCTCAGATTCCAAAGCTGGAAACCTCCAGCAGTAACTAGACAGCTTAACTTTCCAGCCAGGAGCTGCGTCTCTGGGTTCCAGCTAGCAGGTGGGCGTGGCCAGCAGTGAAATTAGGCACCTACAAGGATGATGAAGCATATTCAATGAGCCAGACCCACCCAACAGAACTCAGAAGCGCAGCTCATGGCTTCTTAAACTAGGGCTGCAGGATGATGATCAGCCTGAGACTGGCGCTAAGGTAAGCAGGTCTTCTAGTTACTGCCAGAGTTGTCCGGCCCTGGAGTCTGAGGAGGGAAAAAAAAAAAAAAAGGAAGTCCACTTTTAGTGGCATTTTTGTGTATATAAATTGTGTGGCCAAGAGATGCATTCAAGGTGCTGAGCTTATCTAGCATTTTTTTTTTACGTTCGCAAACCATGTCCTCAAGGTTTTTGTGTTAGCAAATGTGCATTTTAGGGAAGTGGGTTTTCAGTACCTGCTTATCTGTTGCTATTAACAACTGTACACAAAATCTGTACACCGTGTAAGATCTACAGGAAGAAGCAAGCCCTGCAAACACAGAATGCCGCTATTATGGCCGCTGCTGAGGTAAGGGAGCTCACCAATGCTGTCAGCAGTGTTCTGTGTGTACAGGGCTTGCTTCTCTTCCTGTAGATCTCGGTACCATTTGCTAACACAAATAAATAAAAATATTGCTAGATTAGTTAAACACATTGAGGCCATGTTCGGCAAACAAAACATATGCATATATACACACACTTTCGAATATGCCATTGAAAGGGGACTCTTTTAAACTCGTGTTTTATACAATGCAACTCAGCCAGCAGCGGCTGTGCTTCAGTGCATGATCCCCTGTACAGTAAGGGCAATCTAAGCAGAACAGGGGCGCAGTAGGGGATCAGAAAGAGCCGAGTCAAAGAACAGGTTGGACCCTGTACCACCCCAGATGTATAAAACTGGAGCTTCCATGTAAAGGCTGACTAGGCAATATCTTTCTATGCAGAACCCAAATGTGTTTATCTGCTTCTACTAAGTGCATGCAGAGCATTATGCTGAATTTCTGTACTGGCGGCTATGGAATGCCAGTTATCTGGTACTGGAATCTGCTATTTATTCTCCTCACCACTTGCAGAAGGCATACATTTACCACATTTACCTTTTATTATGGTATGCTCGTGTATTTGAAGGGTAGAGTGCATGATCATTTCCTTAACAGAGAGATTTTGCTCTCTCAAGCATCAACCTTTGCTCAGTAAACCTGGAATTTAAATTTTAGAGAAAGTCGACTGAAGAGAACAGCAACATAACACGATGACATTTCAGAAGATAAGTCAGGGGTGGGGGGGCGGCTTGTTTTCATGTGAGCAGGGACACACACACCCGATAAGCACATTAAGAAACTGGTGGTTGATTCATTGAAATTTACCTGAGAAAAAACACATATGCGAGGATGCATAGGGAGGAACTGTTAGCCATGTCCCATTATAAATAGAACATTCAGAATGAAACCATAACAAGGTAAATACACAATTTATAAAAGGAGTTACATCCTGCCTAAATAATCAAGTGGAACAAACTGAAAATCCACTGGAGCCAACATGTCTACAATTTTAGATGTTGGTATGTGACTGCTGCATTACCAGATCTAAACCAAGTACTAACCCAGAGGATTCAGGATTTTTTTTTGTTTTTTTAAAAAGAAGGGGTTGTCTCATCCAGACACAGAGGTGCAAAGGAGTGTTCAGGTCAGCTTGAATGCGGCTCTGTAGCCCAATTCAAGGGACATTCCAGATCGTGTTAAATTATCCAGCTTTCTTTTCGCCACATTCTGGCTGTTGGGGCTCTTTTCAACAGCGCTTTGCATTTCCTCCTAAGCTCTGTCGATCTTGCTCCCTTCTGCTGACTCCTCATACTCTGTCCCCTGGCAGCAGAGCAATAACTCATCCATGCCCAAAGAGGTCCAGCAAAAGGGAGAAAGATCACTAGGGCTTATCAGGCAATCTAAAGGCTGAATGAAGTATGCAGCCCCTCACAACCAGCATGGGAAAAAGGTGAAAGCAGGCTAAAGTAACCTTTGGCCTGGAATGTCCCTTTAAAGTGGACCAACACCCAGAGGTTATCGGCCCGGCAATCTATAAGATTCCCGGGCCGATCACCTCCCTCACCGCGGGACATCCCGAAACCCCCCCAAAACACCAAAAAAACCTCCCGCGCGCCCCTCTAGACGTGCGCCGTCTTGTCCTTCGCTGTCACCCGCTTGTCCGTCGGCGGGGATTGGACGGAGCGGTCACGTGGGAGCATGGTGAGGCGAGTTTTTTGGGGCTTTCTGGGGGGTTTCACACAGCAGGGCACCCCCAATCGGGGTGCCCCCCGAAGTGGACCAAAACCAAGGATAGTCAAAATCCTGGGTGTTGGTCCACTTTAAGCGCCAGCCTGAGAGTTCCCAATGTCCTGTTCTTATTAACGAGAGCACCATGCAGCTATAGACCATGTAAACATAGTAGTCTAATATCATGGGCAGGTAATTTAGGCTGTCTCAACGACTATCTCTTGCAGAGCAAAACCCATGCCCGTTAGTCAAACACGAACCAGCCAGTAGTAAACTTGGGAGACGTGAAACGTTTTTATGGTGTTCCTGTACAAACCACAAAGGCGATAGCCACAAGGAACTCCTCAAGCCTTTTTAGTCGGCTCCTGCTACTTTACTGCCTCTGTTGGCTACTTCTATTGCAGGACTGCCCAGAGAGCCAGCACTTCCTAACTTGGATGCCTGCGGAAGTTTGCTAGTTTGTACGAGCTTCCTATTAAGGTCTCAATACAAGCGCTATCCATGTCAAAGTCATCCAAGTAAAAGGGCCACAGAATAGTCTTTATTGCATGGTACGGCCCGCTTCGGTATTCATAACAGTTGGGTTATTCCGCCAAAAGGTGGTGCAGTGGTACTGCAGAAAGCTGTGGCATCTCCCGGCCCCCTATAAAAACTGGATTAACCATAAAGTTCCCAGTATTCTCTCGGCAGTGATACTGCAAAGTTAGAAGATGGCTCTCTATATTGCGCAGGTGAGCGAGGCAACCAAGCCTGCGGCCCTGCATGTCTATTTCCATCCGTTTCTGGACCCTCACTGCCTCCCAGCCTCAGCTGACAGATCGGGTGAAGGTAGAAGAGCACTAAGGTCAAGTGCTCCTGGAGCGCTGCTCCAAGCCGCAGACCCTGTGCCACAAAGGTCTGGCTGATGACGTTATGTCCCCCGCGCCCGCACAGATTCCTGGGGCCGTGGCAGACCCCGTGGTCGTCCTGGTCTCTCCTGGAATCCTAAGCCCAAACCCTCTCCCAAGTCCACTCAGGCATGAAGGGGCGCCCTCACCCATCCAGGTGTGGGGGGGGGGGGGGCAGCAGCTTCGGCTCTTTGCTCACGTCTGGAGGCTTCATGTCTCAGACCGGTGGATTCAGGAGGTAGTGTCCTCCGGTTACAAGATAGAGTTTGCAGCCTGCCCCCCCCCCCCCGTCTGCTCAAGGGTTGCTTCTGGCGGTTCATTGCCTGTTAGAGTCCGGAGTCACTTGTTTGGTGCCCCATCAAGAAAGAGGTCAGGGGTAATATTTCAATCTTTTCACGGTCCCCAAGAAGGACGGCTCTCTGAGGCCCATTCTGGATCTGAAGGCCTCAACAAATTTGTCAGATTCAAGCATTTTCGCATGGAGACGCTGCGCTCGGCTGTCCATACCCTTCGCCCGGGCAACTTCATGACCACTGTGGACATCAAGGATGCTTATCTTCATGTGCCTATCTTCCCAGGTCATCAGAGATTTCTAAGGTTCGAGCTCCAGGATCAGCATTACCAGTTTGTGGCTCTACCCTTCGGTATCGGGTGTTCACCAAGGTGCTGGCGGGAGTGATGGCTCTGCTAAGGAACCAGGGCATCCGCATCATTCCTTACCTGGGCGACATCCTGATTGTGGCCGAGTCTTTTCCTCAGGCCGAGCGGGACACTCAAGTGACATCCACTCTGGAGTCTTTCAGCTGGGTGATCAACTATCCCAAGTCTTCTCTGTCCCCGCCATTGGGGAGGACCTTTCTGGGCATGACTCTGGATACGTCTCAGGTCGGGGTGTTTCTTCCTCAGCATAAGGTGGAGGGTCTTCAGCTGCAGGCTCAGGCTCTGCTGTCATGTCCTCATCCCTCCATCAGTCAAGGGATGCAGTTGGTGGGCCTGATGGTGTCCTGCTTCGAGGCAGTCCCCTATGCTCAGTTTCACATGAGACCTCTTCTGTTGCACCTCTTGTCAGTTTGGGATCGGGATCTGTGTCCCTGGATCAGGAATCTGTTCCGTCTCCCCTGGCCAGACAGTCTCTCTCGTGGTGGCTGGACTCAAGGAACCTTCTGGGGGGCAGGACCTTCCTCCCTCTGTCACCGCTGGGGACAGCCGGATGCGGACCTGTTTGCGTCCCATCACAATCACAAACTTCCCAGATTTGTTTCTCTGTCTCAGGATCCTCTGGCCTTCGCCACGCCCTGGTAATACCTTGGACAGAGTTTCAGCTTCTCTATGCGTTCCCTCCGTTTCCTCTCCTGGGCAGGGTCATGCGCAAGATAGCCCAGGAACGGGTACCAGCCATCTTGGTGGCCCCTTGTTGGCCAAGAAGAGTTTGGTTTGCAGACGTTGTGCAGTTGGCAGTAGACCGGCACATCTTGCCCAAGGATCCAGATCTCCTCACTCAGGGGCGGCTACGCCATCCCAATTTACAAACTCTGGCTTTAACGGCTTGGCTGCTGAAACTTCCATCTTGATGGAAAAGGGGCTGCCTGCCTCTGTTACCATGCTTTGGACTAGGAAGAAGTCCTCGTTCTTTATCTATTACAGGGTTTGGCATGCTTACATTGCCTGGTGTGAGTCCAAGTCTCTTCCCTGTCGGGTGTTTTCTATTCCCAGGATTCTGGAATTCTTGTAACATGGTTTGGATCAGGGCCTTCAACTTAGTACCCTAAAAGGCCATGTTTCAGCTCTGGCAATTTTTTTCCAAAGATCTTTTGCCAATCACCGGTTGGTTAAAACCTTTTTCCAGGGCGTTTCTCATGAGCATCCACCCTGTAAGCCTTTGCTACCAGTCTAGGATTTGAATTGGTGTTGTTTGCTCTGCAAGGGCCTCCCTTTGAGCCTATCCGTAAGGCCCCCTTGCCTATTCTGACTCTTAAGGTGGCCTTTCTGGTCGCTATCACTTCTGTAAGGAGAGTTTCTGAGCTGGCGGCGCTTTCCATCAAACCTCCTTATTTTGAGAGGCATCAGGATAAGGTGGTGTTCCGACTTAAGCCGGATTTCTTGCCAAAAGGTTGTGTCTGCCTTTCATCTCAATCAGGACATTGTCTTGCCTTCATTGTGTCCTAATCCTGCTAATTCCAAGAAGCGGACACTGCATTCCCTGGATGTGGTCAGGGCTCTGAAGTTTTATTTGGTCGCTACTGAGACTTTCAGGCAGTCGGATGCTCTTTGTTCGCTTTTCTGGACCTAGAAAGGGTTTGCCTCCGGCTAAATCCAATGTCAGCAAGTGGATTTGTCAGGCGGTGGTTCAAGCCTATTCTGCTAAGGGGAAGGAACCTCCCTTTAGGATTACTGCTCATTCCACTTGTGCTATTGGTGCTTCTTGGGCTTTTCAGCACCAGGCTTCTGTTGAACAAGTTTGCAAGGCCGCTACTTGGTCTTCTGTTCATACTTTTTCTAAGTTCTACAAGGTTGATGTTAAGGCCTCAGCTGATGCTGCTTTTGGCTGCAAGGTGCTTCAGGCGGTAGTGACTTGAACTACTGGCCGTTACTCTTTGGGGATCCCACCCTACTGTTTTTATAGGGAGCCGGGAGATGCCACAGCTTTCTGCAGTACCTCTGCGCCACCTTGTGGCGGAATAACCCAACTGTTATGAATACCGAAGCGGGCCGTGCCATGCAAGAACAAAAACAATTCTACAGGTGAGTATTCACAAAATGGTATTTTTTCTCCTCTGACTGGGAGCCTTTAAAGATAACATTGGTTGTTACAAGCTTGAGAAGTGTCTTGGAACTATTGCAGTTTTCACGAACTCCACATAACTGAAGGTCCACTTTTCTCCCAAATGGAAATTATGCATAACTCTATGGATCATCAATTTTTAGGGGGGCAAAACCCGAAGTCCCAATTAAAAATCAGTGGCATGCTTAAGCACCGCATTAGTCAGTGTGGAATAAATCTCTACAAGTGGGCCTTGTGAGCCAGAAATGTGATTTTTAAAAGTATACAGGCTCCAGCCAGAAATCTCAATGCCTATTAAAGTAGAACAGGATTGAGGGGGTTACCCATTTTAGCTGCAAAAGTGTGCCCACTTGCCCATTCATTTCGATGGGCAGGCCAGTGCACAGGGAGGGTGATGCCACTCGGAACAGCCCCTGCTTTTCGGCCACCGCCCAAGCACTGTGTGAGGGTGACAGCAAGACTTGGGGGGGGGTTAAGGTTTTAACCAAGACAGTCTATAACACAATAGGGCTGGTTCTCTCCTGGAGCATCCAAATTTGGGACACCCTGCTTGTGTAATCCCCAGTGTGTATACATACTACTTCGGAGATCCCATATTGTACAAGTAGGCTGTGGTGGCATCTATCTAGCCGATGCGTGCGGCCGATGCAGGCATCCACAGTCAGGCGAGTGGCACAGTGTTTTACACAGTTTAGTCAAATGCCTGGCATAGAAACCTGATTAGAGGAGGGCTCGTGCATTTGCCATAGGATCACTGGCATAGTAGGAATAGTGCCGTTCACACAGTTTCACAAATAAGGATGCCCCAGGGGCCTAAGCAAAAGCCGGTATAGGCAAAATGGTGTGTAAACAGTCCCCTTTAAATGACAAAAAAGCAGCGGATCAGCCAGAAAACCTGGAAAACTGGCCGCTCGATACCTCTTCCAGTTCCATATCCCATATGACCCACCAGCCATGCAAGCCTGAAAGGTTTGCTCCACGTCTGCTGTGGAAGTCAAGTTTTTGGACTATATGTAGATTTTGGCACAACCTTAGATTGAGACAAGGGAATCTTCCTTAGTTTATAGTCTGTGTTGAATTTAGGGACACGCTCTTTAGCACCAATCTAAGTTGCTTCCTAAGGCATAATAGCAAAGCATTCATAGTTATAGACTATTTTCCACACTGACCATGCAGTAAACGCCTTAGCTCTGTATAACCCAACATGGCACGTTTGTTTAAATCAATGCCAGAGAGGATTGTGAGGACTTTTTCATAGGCCTACTTGGTAGGTGACAGACGGTTAAAGAAAGGAAAAGCACAACACTTAAGAGTTGAAAGATCTTACTGTTTCATCCAGGTGAGGAGATTTGAATTATGCATTTACTAAAAAGATTAGTAAACAGCTTCATATCACTTAGCAACCATTTCCTGCAAGTGTCAAAATGCGAGATGTTGGAGCAGAGAGAGATTAGACAAGACATTTCAGGTACCTTGGATTTTAGGGAAAATGTGGAATGGGTAGCAGAGATTCATGATCTAATGAAAAACTTGGAGGGCTCAACTAATGCTAGAAACAAGATTAGTAGTTCTCAGAGAAGGTATTCCAGGTTACAACACAGCAGCAAGTTACTGAGACAGCTGTTTCAAAGGCTGCCATGGCCCAAATGGTTGGAACCGGCTTCTCGTTAGTCATTTAGTGAATGTTACATGGCCCATTAAACACAGAACGTTATTGATAATGTAGCGGATTGAACCTAACTAGACAGATCACTAAAAAGTACAACTTAGAGCGGCAGACCACAGTTCTTGAGTGGGAACTAAAGTGCCTAAATGCTGCGTGTGCTTAACCAATTGTGCAGTTGGAAAAATTATGTCATGCACCCAAAAGATTTCATATTTGCCTGACACTTGAATTCTGATCTTAGTGTTGACAATTATGAATCAGTTCTACAGGTGAATTCATTTTACTTTGAACAAATTAGGTACATGTAAGAGGAACTCCATGTAGAAAGCAAACTTCTGAGTGCTTGATGTCGTGTTTCCCCAACTTTAGATTCATACTAAGAACAGCACAGAGCATTGCACCAAGCTGGCGGCACATGACGTAAAGAGAGGCAAGGGACAGAGTGCTGAAGGACATTTAAACTCTCCCTGGTGACACATTGGAATGTAGACACGCTATCCAGTTAATTAAGTTTGTGGATTAGCAACCTTAGGTAAACAAAGCAATGTTTAAAATACATTTTTGACTTTGGATTAGACACTATCCATGCACTGTTGGCTAACCAAAATGTCTTTTTAGAGAAGCTAGATTTTCTTTGCAGCCAGGGATGAGAGGTTAGTGGGCAGACGAGAGGGAATTTCAACCTATGAATCTGAGATAAAGAAATTACCTATGAATCTGAGATAAAGACAATAGTATTTCAACTGCGGTTGGCAGTGATCTCCTGCAGATTTATATATCTCCCAATAAGGTCATGGGTTGCAGTAGGACATGGGTGATGTTAACTCTTCAGAGCGAGAGTTTAGAAAGCAGATGACCAGACAAAATGATTTGCAAGTATACTTACCACATGTGACCTTGTTCACAGAAGCCTCAGTCTCTGGGGTAGCACTGCTCTCTTTGCTCTTTTTTGATTTTGTGCAGCGGCCCCGCTTTGCATTTCCCGCCCGTTTTCTTTTCTTGCCAGAGGAACCTGTAAAGAGGCAACATTACACAAAATGTACAAGGCTTTTACCTTACAGTTTCACAAACATCTCAAAAAAGATCAAACCTCAGGATGAAAGTTCTAGTGTTATAAAAATGTGGAAAAAATTGAGCAGAGGATCAGGTACCCGTTAGTGAGACTGCAAGATCCAGTCTGCCTGCAGAGGAATACTGGCCCTCCTGTGATGAAGAGCTCATAGGAGGAGAGTAGACAAGTCATGTCGTCAATTGTAAGTAAATAATAAACCCCAACGCTGAACTTTAGAAAATGAAAGCCATTGACTGTATTTTTTAAGTCAAATTAGGATTAAAGTTACTGACCAGGCGCAAAAAACCCCCCAAAAAAAAAAAAAAATGGCTGCGGTCTAGTGCTGTACTACCGGTCTTGAACGCCAGCCGCACTGAAGGACACACAGAGGCATCCCCCACTATGCGCATGCTCCCATCTGCCTATTCAAACGACTGGGCGTAGCGACAGAGTGGGGAGGCCTCTTTGTGCTTTCTCTCAAAGTTGGCGATGGCCAGGACCCAGAGCACTAGGAGAAAGTCGCTGGACTGCTGGTGAGGATTTTTTTTTTTTTTATTCTTTGTAACCCCCCCCCCCCCCCCCCCATTCTGCCTCAGTGCCAGGCGAGGGCAACAGCGTGGGTGGCGAGTTACCCCAAGCCTGGTCTTCCGCTCCGAATAAGATCCTGAGCGCCGGAGTAGCAGATATCCATGCAGGGGACAAAAGTGAAGTCCAAAGTTTGTTTTTTTAAATGCATGGACAATCCCTTTAAGACTGACGCTTTTTAATTCAATCGAAGAAAACCTTATCAAAAATGCCTTGGGTCTGAAGATTTGACAAAATGCAATTAGAGATGTTAGAACCAACTTATAATTACTCTATGCTCTAACATTAGCACATTCAAATCAGAAGTTTGTGTGGATTTTAAGTAGTACCTGTTTCCCAGCTTTCTTCACTGGACTGTGAGGCTGTTGTATTAAGACATCCATCTACTTGATTTCCAGAGTTCAAGACCGAGGGGCCATAGGTGTACCTCTCAGGCGATACTATGCATAAAGGGAGGGAAAAAAAAAAAAAAAAAAAAAGTAAAAACCAAGCATAATAGCACTTTTTTTTCCCGATAATTAGTTTTAAAGAAATCTATGCATTATTCATGTCCTGCAGCCAATCAACCTGCTCCCTTGTGACTGGAAGGAAGAATTCACAATATGGGCCGGTGTGGTGCAATTTGTCATAACTGGAGCATTTTGCACTGAAACCAGACAGCAAGAATGCAGATGGAGAAGGGAAGAGATTTTAAAGTGGACCAACACCCAGGATTTTGACTATCCTGGGTCTTGGTCCACTTCGGTGGGGCACCCCCGATCGGGGTGCCCCGCTGTGTGAAACCCCCCCCGATGACCCGGAAAACTTACCTCTCCCCGCTCCCAGCGTGGACGGACAAGCGATCTGACAGGAACGGACAAGCGGCTCCTCCGCCACCGCCTCCCACGCGTCACTCTTGACGCGCCCGCGCCGGTCATTCACAGACGGCCGGCGCGGGCACGCGCACGTCTAGAGGGGCGCGAGGGAGGCGGCGGCAGCCGGCCGCGCCGAAGACAAGGTAAGGGGATTTGGGGGGGGGGGTTTCACCCTGCGGGACATCCCGATCTCGGATGTCCCGCGGGGAGGGAGGTGATCGGCCCGGGAATCTTATAGAGTGTTGCATGTTTTGTTAATTTTAGCCTGGACACTTTAAAAAGGGGCAGTCCATGTAACCAAATAAAATAACAAACATGCTCTTAAGTCTACCCTTGGCTGTCGCAGCTGTCCCTGCCGACAACGGTTGGAAAAATTTACCAAGTCCCAAGACTGAGCTCTGCAGCAAGCCTATCATTGCAGAGAACAGAGTGGGCAAGCTGACAAACTTGGGGCTGCCCAACATCTCAAGAGATTGCCTGTGAGCACAAACACTGGGGGACTCAAACTTGGAACTTGGTTTAACTATGTAGGACGGAACAGCTTTGGGGGTCAAACCGCGAGGACGACTTATTTTTTGCTTGGACAGCTCTTAACTAGCAATAAGCATGATGAACGTCTGTTTCAGTATATTTTACCTGGACGTCGTCTTCTCAAGGAAACATAAGAAAGAAGATCGTGTCGGGTTATTACTCGAAGTAGCTGGATAAGAGGTCTAAAATTTCCCTCATCACACATCCCTCTTCTTTCCAGTTCATAAAGCAATTCAGTGCCATTTTTTGGCCTTTGGACTTCAGGAATCCAATCAGAAGCACTGCTGGTCACAGATCCACAATGCCATCTTGCCCAGGCAGACATCAAAGCATTACTAGGCATCTCTCCAGCTTCTTCTACTGTCCAGATGAGAGGGTCGAGCGGGTGAGTGAAGGGCCCAGATTCATTTAACAAGAAGGATAGTGCCTCAATGTCCCGTTCTGTTAATTGGGAGCCAATTACATCAAACAACTGGTGTAATGAAAACATGCCATAGTATTCTAGGCACTCCTCCTCCTCGAATGGCAGGGCGAGCATAGCATTTGCATGTTCTGCCATTTTGAACTTCGAGATCTTGAAGGCTACTAATTCAGTGGGTTAGAGTTTCTCAGCTTGCAATTCAATTCCCGAGAGTTTTGCCAATGACAAATTCTAGATTCTGAAAGAGAAAACATTTTATTAATATATATTTCATAAAATACCATGGATCGTAACATATTTGACCAGGTAGAATACAATTCAATAACTTCAAAAAACAATGGAAATATAATTTAGCTATTGATAGAACCCCAGATTAGGTAATACCTATCTACTTTCCCCCAACCCTGCAAAAGTATGGCACCCACAGATTAAAATAAATAAAAAAACATGAAGTTGTGCATTGCTGGTGTAGACTTAGTAAACCTTACATGTAACATTACATTTAAAATTAAATGATTTACATTGTTTGTTGTACAAGCTAAGAACAATAAAGGCATACAAGTGACATGGCATATGCACCAAAACACCACTAGCAGTGTTTTCATTATTAACGAGAACAAATTTAAAATCAAACGTAATATGTAGACCAAACCGAGCATAACATTCCTCAGAGGCAAGATTAAGTAGGACAGTTTTGCTGCCATATACTTTACCACATTAGGCCCTCTTTCTAACGCGCCAAAATGCTGAAAAGATTTGCAAGCGCAATGCTGTGAATCTTATGTCTTATAATCAATAAACCCAGGGTAATCCCGTCCAAAAACACTCATTGATCACTTCTGACTTCATTACCCCACAGGCGCATCATATATATTCTCTATCCTGACAAAAGTACCCTAATAAGGACACAATGTATGGCCCTTTCTTGTCAATCCATAAATATACAAGCGTTGATTTAACCTGGCTTTGATCAAAGGTGTCTACACAACTGCTAATATCAATCCAATACCATTGTGTGTCTTCCCTTGTGTGCACAGATAAACCATTTAGCATTCAAAAGTATAGCTCCAGCCGTACAACCCAATCCTAAACAAAATACAATGCCAAAAGAATGTGTTTTACACAAAAGGCTAAAGACAAAAAGTAGTAGAATTTATGGAAACAAAAGCATTTAAAGCAGGACAAAACCCACCAGCAACCAGCCTGGAATGAATCATTGGGCCAAGGAGAGGAGAGTTTAACTTGGTGGTTTCACACAGCAGGGTATTTGTAGTAAAAATTGTTGTCAAATAGTCTGGGGATATGAAAAAGTTAATATCCCGAACCAATAGTTAGTGATTAGACCCATTATTAGGGGATTAAGCCAGTAATTAAACAAAATGGCTAATTCAGGTTCCAGGTTTGTCCGCTGTATGAACTTGTTTCACAGAGAATGGTAGAATGTTATTCATGTTTGCATGTACAGCCTGTTACCTCATGACTAGCATTAGCTCATATTCTGTTGAGAGAAGTGGTGCTTCCCATCAAAAAGACATTATAAATGCACTGTGCCATCTTCTAGCAAGTTCTAGAGAAAGACTTTTCTCGATGGTGGGAACGGGATTGTGGGATTGGGGAACGTCCCAGAGTACCACCCGACGGGACGCCGTTTGAATAGAAATCTCTTAAAATGGGTGAAGTGGTCTACCTGCTCTGCTGTTGCGTTGAGCACCAAGGGACAGGGACAGCCATTGAACCACATGTGCGATCGTAAAGGAAAAGCAATGCAACGCTTCAATGTACACCAAGGAGCATTAGGGAAAACTTATTTGACATGGTGGGCAGCATATGCATGTACAGCCAGATAGTAAGGTGGGTTGTTGGACAGCACATGACTTGACTGTACAACCAGATTGTGCCCTAATCTGCCAACTGTTATTTGATGTAAAATGTAATGTTCCAATCCAATGCTGCCCAGCCTTTAATCTTATTAGAAGTAAAGTAGGCACAAACATTAGATTACAGATGATTTTACAGTCTGGTTGTAATATTTACTAATTTACATTCCTGAGCCATTGAAAATTGTGGCTGCCAGGAGACCCCATCGTCCACTTATGGTCAAGGGGCGCACGAGAGCAGCAGGGGTGTGGACTGAATGAATAATCCTATTTGAGTTTGGGCTTCCTAGAAGTTTCTCTGATCCTTGCAGCATAGAGGTATCCCAAAATGGGATTGACCTGCAGCGCATCATTTGGAAAATAAAAGGATCTCTGCTGCCAAAAAGTGCAATACATTGGACAGGATAGTAAGAAATTAAATATTTCACAGAAAAAATCTTAAGCAGGTTTAGTGTACTGACTGACCACTTTCTTTTATAGTGTCTTCCGTCATCTTCATGCATGACAATGCCCCATTTCATGCGGCAAAGAATACCTCTATTCCCTATGGTGTGGGCATAAAAGAAGAGAAGCTTATGGTGTGGCCAGAATCCCCTACTGCAAACCATTGGGAGTATCTTTAAATATATTTGTATATTAAGTGAAGTTGGGAGGCATTTCATTTCAAATACAAAGAAATACAAAGCCTCAAAAAATTCACATGTTCAATGGATGCAAAAACTGTGAAGACGATATCAAAGAAGGGCTCCTATGTTATCATGTAACTTGGCCCGTTAAGATATATTTGATGGAAACATCATTTAATTGCAGTAAATGTTCTCTTATTGCTGCAATTTTAGAAAAAAGATATTTCAGGTAATGTAGTTTTTGCCCTTTAAAGAGGCACCTGCCCATAGGACGCACCTAAGATTTGGAGGAAGAAAATCAGAAAATAAAAATACAACTCTGAAGTACTCACCTGTAGAGTTATTATATGCATACAGCACGTCCTGCTCCAAGGATAGTAATAACATGTGGGTAATCCTCCGCCGCCGTGCACTGCAGACATGTAGAAAACAAGCTCCTCCCGGCCCTTCATATACCGAGGGACCTCCCACAATCCCCAGCATTGAAAAGCAGTGAGAAAGAGAGGCCAGGAGAAAACAACCCAAAACTGGCAATAATACCAAAGATAATCACCAACAGGGGATCCAGAACAAGGTGAAACAGGGTGGGGTGGAGCAGGACGTGCTGTATGCATATAATATCAACTCTACAGGTGAGTACTTCACAGAGTTGTATTATTCTAAGCATACAGCATGTCCTGCTCCAAGGATAGTAATAACATGTGGGACATCCAATAGCAGTGTCCATAAGTAGGGTGGGATCCCCAACAGAAAAAGGCAACAGCAAGCAGTTTAAACTACTGTCGCCTGCAAAACCTTGCGGCCAAACACAGCGTCAGCTGAGGCCCTAACATCAACCTTGTAAAACTTTGTAAAGGTATGAACAGAAGACCAAGTAGCGGCCTTGCAAACTTGTTCAGAGGCCTGGTGCTGAAAGGCCCAAGAAGCCCCAACAGCTCTAGTCGAATGAGCAGTAAGACGAAAGGGGGGGGGGGGGGGGGGGGGAAGTCTTCCCCTTAGCAGTATAGGCTTGAACCACAGCCTGACGAATCTATTTACTGATGGTAGACTTGGCGGGAGCCAAACCTTTCCTAGGCCCGCGAGGCACAACGAAGAGAGCATCCGTCTTCCTAAAGGCCTGAGTGGTAACCAGGTAGGACTTGACACACCTAACCACGTCCAAGGAATGCAAAACCCTTTCCTTAGGGTTACTAGGATTAGGGCACAAGGAAGGAAGCACAATATCCTGATTCAAATGAAATGCAGACACCACCTTAGGCAGGAAGTCTGGCTTGAAGCGAAACACCACCTTATCCCGGTGTCTCTTAAAGTAGGAAGGCTGAATAGACAAGGCAGCCAACTCAGACACACGTCTAACCGAAGTGATAGCTACCAGAAAGACAACCTTGAGCGTGAGCACAGCGAGAGCGGCCTCATGAATAGGCTAAAAAGGAGCCCCCTGCAGGGCCGACAAAACCAAGTTCAGATCCCAAACAGGAACCATAGGTTTCTGAGGACGACGCACATGAGTGACCCCCTGAAAGAAGGTCTTGATAAGAGGGTGCTGGGCAAAGGTCTTCTGAAAGAAGATAGACAGGGCCGAAACCTGGCCCTTCAAGGTACTAAGCTTAAGACCCAAGTCTAGACCATGTTGTAAAAACTCCAGCACCCTGGAGACTAAGAATTCCCGGCAGGGAAGAGACCTGGATTCACACCAGTCAATGTAAGCACGCCATACTCTATAATAGATAGCAGCAGAAGTCTTCTTCCTGGCTTGTATAGTAGCCATAGTAGCCACAACAGAAGCAGACAAACCCTTTTCCATTAAGATGGAGGTTTCAATAGCCAAGCCGTCAAAGCCAGAGTTAGTAAATTGGGATGGCGTAGAGACCCCTGGGTTAGAAGGTCTGGCAACCTTGGCAGATCGTACTGATCTACTGCCATTTAAACCACGTCCGCGAACCACACTCTTCTTGGCCACCTTGGGGCCACCAGAATCGCAGGTACCCCTTCCAGAGCAATCTTGCGCAGCACTCTGCCCAGAAGGAGAATTGGTGGAAACACATACAGGAGCCGAAACTCCCTCCAAGACATTGACAGGGCATCCGAGGCCAGAGCCAGGGATAACAAAGCTCGGTAGCTTGTGATTGTGACGTGACGCAAAGAGATCCACGTCTGGCACACCCCAACGGTGACACAGGGACTGAAATACCCTGTCGCAGAGGGCCCATTCCCCCTGACGGGACACCCCCCTGCTCAGAGCATCTGCTAGCAGATTTTCCGCCCCCGGAATGTAGACAGCCGAGAGGCAGTGGACATTGGTCTCTGCCCATGTTAGAATCAGAGATGCCTCCTGGAGAGCACCCTTGCTCCGGGTTCCTCCCTGATGATTGATGTAGGCTACGGCCGTCCTGTTGTCTGAGCGTACCTGAACCGCCAGACCCTTCAGGTGCTGGGTCAATCGTTCCAGCACCAACCTGACCGCCCTGAGTTCCAGGACATTGATAGGAAGATGGGCCTCCTGAGGGCCCCACCTCCCCTGAAAGCGCAGGGACTTCCAGAATCCCCCCCCCCCAGCCCGAAAGACTGGCATCCGTTGTGACCGTCTCCCAAGAGGGAGCCAGGAAGGATCTGCCCCTTGTCAAGTTCCTGTGGTCCAACCACCACGCAAGGGATTGTCTGACCGAGGGGGAAACCACCCAGATCTCGTCCAAGGACGCTGGGTCCTTGTTCCATACTGACAGAAGGTGAAGCTGCAGGGTTCTCAAATGGAACTGGGCAAAGGGCACCGCCTCAAAGCTTGCCACCATCGAGCCCACCAACTGCATTCCCTGCCGGATGGAGGGATGAGGGATCGAGAGCAGGGACCTTGCCTGCGTTGTCAGAGCTTCCACCTTCTGTGGAGGAAGGAATATCCTTGACTGAACCAAGTCCAGAATCATCCCCAGAAACTGGGTCACTGAGGAGGGGGACAGAGAGGACTTTGGGTAATTGATCACCCAGCCGAAGGACTCCAGGGTGAACACTACCAACCGAGTGTCCAGCTCTGCCTGCCGCAGAGACTGAGAGGTGATGAGAATATCGTCCAGGTAGGGCAACACGCGTATGCCCTCTAGTCTTAAGAGGGACATCACCCCTGCCAGCACCTTGGTGAACAACCTGGGAGCCGACGCAAGGCCGAATGGCAGGGCCACGAACTGATAATGCTGATCCAACAGCGCAAATCTGAGAAGCCTTTGGTGCCCTGGGAACACCGGAACGTGCAGGTAAGCGTCCTTGATGTCCACAGACGTCATGAAGTCCCCTGGACGCAGCGAGGCAACGGCCGAGCGCAGTTTCCATACGAAAATGCCTGTTTCTGACAAATCTGTTTAGGATTTTCAAATCCAGAATGGGTCTGACTGACCCGTCCTTTTTGGGCACCGTGAACAGGTTGGAATAAAACCCCATGCCCCTGTCTCTTAGGGGGACCTCACAGATGACCCCGAGCTCCAGAAGGTCCTGCACAGCCAGCATCAAGACTCGAGCTGAGGCAGGATGCTGTGGGATCAGAGACCCAACGAACCTGGTAGGGGGCAGCACAGCAAATTCTATCTTGTAACCGGAGGACACTACCTCCTGAATCCACCGGTCTGGGACAAGGCGTCTCCAGACATGTTCGAAGTGCTGTAGACGTCCCCCCACCCTGATGGGCGAGGGCGCCCCTTCATGCTTGGGGGGCCTTGGGGGGGGGGGCTTTGGGCTTGGGCCTCCAGGAGGAACCAGGACAGCGTCCTCTGTTCTTGTTCCAGGACTCTGCGCAAGACCCAGCGAAGGACACCCCTCTACCCTGCTTGGCCCCACGGTAGGGGGTCGAATGGGAGCTTGGGCCACGAAAGGGCCGAATCTGACTCTTGCGCTGGGGCAACTTGCCACCCTTGGCAAAGATATCTAACGTTTCCCCAAACAGGCGCAGCCCTTTAAATGGAAGCCCCGTAAGGGCCTTTTTGGCGACGTTGTCAGCAGCCCACTGGCGTAACCAGATCGCACGGCGTATGGCTACCACCAGAGCAGAGGATCTAGCGCTCAATTTAATAGTATCGTCCGATGCAGATAGGATATAATTCACAAAGGTCTCACAGGTGGCCAGAGCGTTGGCGGCCTCAGAGGGCAAGTCATCCGCCCCTTCCAGAGCAGTCTTAACCACCATCCTGAGCGCCACCGCCGTGATGGCTAAGGCGCAAACCGGGCAGAGCGACGCTCCCCCAAATGCAAAGGCATGACATGCCAATTGATCAACTTGCCGATCCTCTAAATCCCGCAGCGTAGTAGTGTCAGGGGAATGCATAATAGAGGTGTTGGACAGACTCAGAATCGGGGCATCGACCTCGGGCAGCAGTCTATCAATGTCGTCCTGGGACCAATGATCAGAACCAGACTCCTCCTGACTCCTGGACTCGTCATCGTAGGACCCTGAGTCAGAGAGCAGCTCCCCTTGCTCTGATGGGGAATGTGCATAGGAAAGCAGTAAATCATCAGATTCTACAGGGAGAATAGTAGATTCAGGATTCAAATGACGCCTCTTGGCAGTAGCCTTGCGCGCCAAGGAGCCTGCGATGATGTTTTCCACACTAGCCAGTCTAGAGGCCAATTCAGCGTGAGAATCCCCACTAGTATTGGGGGTTAGGCTCAAGCTTGGGGGAGTAGGGGGGAGTAAGGCGTGGTGCGGGCCCAGCCTCGGAAGAGGTGGGGAGACCGGCTAGCGCCTGCTGGGCACAAGGGCCGCAGACCCATGCATTGTCACCGCTGCTAGGTAAAACCCCACAAGCTACACACAGACGGGCTTGTCCCAAAGGGACCCCGCTCACAATATCCTGGGATGCCTCCATATGGTGATTATTAAATTCAATATGCCAGTAGGGATTGACGCTATAAGTAACCTTGGATGCCCCAATAACCCACTGGGAAGTAGGAGTAATTTCTGAAAAATGGTCTGGACCGGGCGCTACGACGGGCCGGGAGAAGCCGCCGAGGACCGCTGTCTGAAAGACACAAGGGGAACAGGGATGTCAGAGCCGAGCGCGAAGAAGCAAGCTAGGGAAAAGATCGCCCATGAGGGCACTTACAGGTCTGCGAGGGGAGGACCGTCTTCACCACGTGCATGCGAGAAGGAAACGGCGCCCAGCGAACCTCGAAGGGCGGGCCAGAGCGTCGATGACGCGGAACGCGCCAGACCGAACCACGCCCCCCCCCCCCCCCGGAGAGCGCGAAGCTCGAAGGCGCGCAGGAGAGAACAGTAGATACGTCAGAATCACTTCAGAGAAAGCGTCTGACAGAGTGAATAAGGGGAAAGAAAACGCTGTAGCTTCCCCGAACAGGGCTGCCGTATGCGCAGAGAGAACAATAAAAGCGCTGCGGTTAGTTAAAAAGTTAAAGTGTAGGATTGCTGCAGTGAAGATGGCATGGCTCCCCAAATTACTTTACTTCTTTCGTGTATTACCGATTTCTGTGCCGGCAGTGGCCCTGGAGCTTCTCCAAACTGATGTAAATAAATTTATCTGGGGTGGGGGTAGGCCGCGGGTTGAACGTGGTACGCTTCATAGATCTAAACAGAGAGGTGGCTTGGGTGTCCCTAATATTGTACGTTCCTATAATGCCTGTCACATTGCCCAATTGGCAGTCCTGCATGGGGGTAGTGATGGGTTAATATTGAGGAGTCATATTGTTCCCCGGTCTCTATACATAACTTACTGTGGCTCCCCCCCGCGGTTTGTAGGAGCTCCTCCAACCCTGTACTGCAGCATTCTCTTAGAATTTGGAGGGCCAATAAGAAGCGCGGGAACCTAACTTCGCAGCATTCTCCACTTCTCTCTTTTTTTGGAAATCCGGAATTCTCCCCAGGTTGTGTGGAACCGGTGGCATTTGAGTGGTGGAGAAGCCATAAATTGACCAGAGTTCGGGACCTATTCTCCCACCAGGGTTTGCTCTCCTTTGCCGAATTGGGATCCTCGCAAGATTTGCCGAGGAGGGAGTTTCTTTGCTTTTTGCAAATTAACCATTATGTCCGGTCTAAATGCAGGAATGATGCCCCACTCCCGCCTCTTAAGAGTTTTGAAAAAATCTGCCTTGAGCGACCCATGGGCAAAGGAGTGATTGCGTCTGTCTACAGATTGCTGTCTGAACCGGAGGATGTGAAGCCTCCAAAACATACGGCTTCCTGGTGTAATGATTTGAATGTGACCCTATCAGATGGAGATTGGAAGGCGGTTTGGAAACATTCTTTTTCGGGATACCTTAATGTTGGCGCTCAGGAGGTCAACACCAAGGTCCTTCTTAGATGGTACCTTGTTCCACATAAAATTCATAAATTCTGCCCCTCATACTCGTGTGATTGCTTTAGAGGCTGTGGGTCCCCTGGTACTTACTTTCATATCTGGTGGGACTGTAGGATAGTGAAACAGTTTTGGTCTAGGGTTCTTTATGTTATTAATAAGGCCACCGGGCTAAAACTAACTTTATCCCCTCAACTGTCGCTTCTCAACTTGAAACCCCCTAACTGTTCGAGCTCTCAGTTTGTTCTTATTAGGCACATTAATACAGCAGCTAAGTTGATTATTGCCCAGTCGTGGAAGAAACCAGTTATTCCCAGGGGAAGCCTTATCACCCGGGTTAATGAAGTTATGATGTTTGAGAAGATGGCGGCTATGTTAAAGGGGGATTTTGCCCCCTTCTTATCCATCTGGGAAGGCTGGATTTCTCATTTCCACCCTGGGGGTCTCAATTGTGTTGCCCCGCCGTGTCTCTTCTAGCGGAATGAATGGAGGCCTGGAACCCACCTTTTACCCTTATACCCTTTTACCCTTTTACCCCTCTTTTTCTCACTTTGTTTTTGTTTCTTTCTCTCTCTTCCAGTTTATAATGCACCTTGTTTATAATTAGTCATATTGTTTGCATAAGTGTAACTTCTGGAGATTTTTAATGACTGTATGTGTAGATGGAAAAACCTCCTTGCTATGTGATTATGCTGATTTTTGTTTTGCTTTTATCCAAATAAAAACTATGATGAAAAAAAAAAAGTTAAAGTGAAGCGCGCTCTGACACCCAGTAGCGGTAAAAACCATAGGACTCTAGTGTAATTAGGGCAAGGATAGGCCATCAAACACACAACCCCCCCCCCCTTTCCCCCCCACTAACGGGGGAAACTGGGGAGGAAGGTGACCCGAATACAGGGTTCACCGTTACATGGGGGCACTGATGCGGGAGGGGCATCCAACTGCAGGCTCACCATTCGCCTTAACCGCCTACCCTATGGTGGGGGATTGCGGTGGAGACTAGCTCCGTAAGCACATTAGGTGCTGCCTACCTTCACCCGACCAACGCAGCCCAGGCTGGGAGGCATTAATTCACAATGAGGACGGGTGGAAATAGTCCTGCAGGACCTCGGGCTGTCAAGCCCCGCTCGCCTGCGAGAGCGTGATACTTTATGTCTTTGCAGTTCCAGCACTGCAGAGAAATCTGGGGATTTGTGGGAGGTCCCTCGGTATATGAAGGGCCGGGAGGAGCTCGTTTTCTACATGTCTGCAGTGCACGGCGCCGGATTACCCACATGTTATTACTATCCTTGGAGCAGGACGTGCTGTATGCTTAGAATAATTCTGAACCAAATGTTGTGCTAAATCACCATCGCCCCAAGAGCCACACAATAGGCAGGGTGCAGAATCCCCCCCATTACAGTCAGAGTGGCATTGCTCCCCCCTCCATGCCCCATAGGCAGTGTGGCATTGCTCCCCCCCCTCCACAGGCAGTGTGGCATTGCTCCCCCCCCTCCACAGGCAGTGTGGCATTGCTCCCCCCCCCCTCCACAGGCAGTGTGGCATTGCTCCCCCCCCCCTCCACAGGCAGTGTGGCATTGCTCCCCCCCCCCTCCACAGGCAGTGTGGCATTGCTCCCCCCCCCCCTCCACAGGCAGTGTGGCATTGCTCCCCCCCCCCTCCACAGGCAGTGTGGCATTGCTCCCCCCCCCCTCCACAGGCAGTGTGGCATTGCTCCCCCCCCTTCCACAGGCAGTGTGGCATTGCTCCCCCCCCTTCCACAGGCAGTGTGGCATTGCTCCCCCCCCTTCCACAGGCAGTGTGGCATTGCTCCCCCCCCTTCCACAGGCAGTGTGGCATTGCGGCATTGCTCCCTCCTCCACAGGCAGTGTGGCATTGCTCCCTCCTCCACAGGCAGTGTGGCATTGCTCCCTCCTCCACAGGCAGTGTGGCATTGCTCCCTCCTCCACAGGCAGTGTGGCATTGCTCCCTCCTCCACAGGCAGTGTGGCATTGCTCCCTCCTCCACAGGCAGTGTGGCATTGCTCCCTCCTCCACAGGCAGTGTGGCATTGCTCCCTCCTCCACAGGCAGTGTGGCATTGCTCCCTCCTCCACAGGCAGTGTGGCATTGCTCCCTCCTCCACAGGCAGTGTGGCATTGCTCCCTCCTCCACAGGCAGTGTGGCATTGCTCCCTCCTCCACAGGCAGTGTGGCATTGCTCCCTCCTCCACAGGCAGTGTGGCATTGCTCCCTCCTCCACAGGCAGTGTGGCATTGCTCCCTCCTCCACAGGCAGTGTGGCATTGCTCCCTCCTCCACAGGCAGTGTGGCATTGCTCCCCCCTCCATAGGCAGTGTGGCATTGCTCCCCCCTCCATAGGCAGTGTGGCATTGCTCCCCCCTCCATTCCCCATAGGCAGCGTGGCATTGCCGCCCTCACATTCCCATAAGCAGTGTGGCATCCCCTCACCAATTCCCATAAGCAGTGAGCAATTCCCCCACCTGCTGTACTGAGCTGAGTGTTTGCTCTGTATGTACAGGCACCGCTGTGAAGAAGCTGGGGCGGCAGAGACCGTGTGGACCCCCTGTGGATGCATGAAGTCTGTTCCTAAACCGATAGCATGGGATCGTGCAGAGTGAGGTGAGGGGAGTGTACATAGGTCCAAGTAAGCGTGCCGGGGCTCGTCCGTCTAGGTCTGAGTCCCGAGGACCAGGACATCTCTGCAGCAGGGCACCTGAACTCTGGGCCTTGCAAGTCACTGTTGGCGAGTTGACTTACACACTTCCCCTCCACTCAAGCTGGAAAGAGGTGCTAGGGTGGACGGGGAGGGTCCCCGATCACACTCACCAACATGAAAATAGTGCACTGAGCCTCATGCCTAGCAGTATACATGAGGTCTTTACAGATGCCCATTAAGGGGAAAGACCATTTTTGTTGACTTTCCAGATTAACCCAGGATCACAAGACTACCCCACTTACCTCACTTGCTAGTGCGCTGCACATCTCTCACCCACAGCGACGGTATAAGAAGCTTTGGCGACTGTCCCTTTAAGGCGAACCCACCCTATTTTGCTTAGCAGAAAGGGAAGGGTGGTGGAAGGGCAGGGGTCCATATGGCTAAGTCTACTTTAAGTCTGGATATTTGACAGATTTGGACCTAAACTTGTCAAAGTGCAGCCTCCCCCCTCCATAGTACCCGATCCAAAGACAGTCCTGTGGTACACAGGCCATAACTGGTCACACTCATTTGATTCACTTAAAAATTCAAATAATAAATAGATATACTGCCCCCAAAGATATGGATTTACAGCACTGGCCAGCAGCGCCTCAGAAAGAAGCCACAAGGCTAAGGGCCGAATGGAAGTGAGCACAAAGACAACTGTATCCCTGCTATCCTCTAGCTGTAGGCGTGTCCGTGCCAGGCATATATGAGCATGTGCCTTGCTAAAAGGTATAGTGGAGCATGGCCCTCGCTGTTCTACACGGGGATCTGGGGGGGGGGGGGGGGGCTGGGATCTCACACAGTGGGGCATTCCAAATTGGGCCCTGGGAAGAGGGAATAAGGGAGCCTCATTTGGTCCACCACCGGGTAGCTATTAAAAGTTGAAAAGCAAATTACATTTCTCATGTGACTAATACAGCTTTTAACCAATTATGGAGAAAAATACAAGGGTAACATTTCATTCTATAATTTTAAATCTCAGCAAGGAGCATTACACTGGCAAGAATGTATCTACAATTAAGCCATTCTTACATTTTCAGTTTTAAAGTGCTCATCATTTTAAAGTTCTATACAAAACCCACCTAAATAAAAATAAACCCTTCCAGACTGCAGAGGTATAGCTGTCAATTACAGCAGGACAAGTAGTTCTTATCAAACCTGCTGCATCTATGACTAAAGACTGGAGTGTCTTAAACACGTCAGAAGAACCTGCTTGTCTATCATCAGCCCTTGTAATTCCCTGGAATGCCATTATCTCACTTCATTACTCATCTCTAATAACAAAAAAGTGTCATTTTATTTATGCAAGAAGTGTGGTCATTTCTAGGTTATATTTAATCTGACGTGTTAGCTGATCATCTCTTAAATCATAGAACACACAGTGAGGAAAACAAACAACGATCATTAACCATCACAAGCTGGAAATAAGGATAATAACTACTATTACAGTTCAAAACCAAGGAGATGCCTGCACACACTCAGCTGTTACAGTTCAGACTCTTATTTCAGGGTGAAACAATCATCATTAACCCCTCAGACTCACACTGAGCAATACAACAGTGATCATTACCCCCAAACTTACTAGTATTAGAACTCTGCAAGGTCAATGGTAACTGGCAGCAGCAGGAGCAGCTATTATCAAGGGCAGCAAGAAGTCGTGTGTGAACATTTATTTTTGTTACAAATACCTGTGAGTTAAAGCCTTCACTTACTAAACAATAATGCAGAAGGTATCACGAGAATAGTCATTTTATAAAATGCTGGTTACTTAACCCCTAAGGACAATCTACATTAAAAAAAATCCCCTACTCAAGTTTAACTAATCATGCAACACATCTCTGTGATGCCTTCTGATTTCTTGAACACTCACCCCCACCATTTTCTAGCGAGTTGGCCATAGCCACTCCACCAGCCTCTGCTCCAAATACGATTGGGCACCCCCGCTCTTTTTCTTAAAGTGGACCTTTACTCTGAATAAGAGCCTATCTTTCCCACACCCTGTACATACAGATTGTCCACATTAAAAATCATCCTACCTGCATCTACTGCATGTTATGAGCCTTTAAACATCCAAGATGTCGGCTTATGGAAGCCGCCATCTTATCAGGCAGCCTGCAAAGTGCCTCCTGACTGTGCTGCTCTGCATTCTGGGACTGCTGGCCTTTACCTGACCCTGTCTGAGCAAAGCACAGCTATAACCCGCCCCCCTGTACCTTATCCCACTCTCCTCTCCTCAGTAAGTGTGATGCTTCTGAGTCAAGATGGCGGCGCCCGTATCCTAAATTCCTGAACAGAGTTGCAGCCCAGTGGGGGAAAGAATAATAAGTTGGTGACTAAAAACGTAAAATATAATAAATTTTAGATGCTGGGGAATCATTTTTTAAGAGTATGGGCTTTTCATTAAATCAAGCTGAAGGTCCGGTTTAAATGAGGCTATATTGATTTACAAAATAAAGGGCTCCATTTTGGGGAGGGTGTCAACTTGACACAAGCTTCAAGATTGTATTTGTGTTCTGGATCGGGGGGGGGGGGGGGGGGATGCAACAGAGATGTAGAAATGAAGAAAATACAATTCTGTGATTACTCACCTTGTAGAATTGGTATTATAAGTATGCAGCACGTCCTGCTCCAGATAATGATTCATAACATCTGGGATATACCTCCACACGAGGGCGCTTTACTGCAGAGATGGCAAAAAGAGGCCCCTCCCGGTCCATATATACCCGGGACCTCCCACTAATTCCCCAGTATAGAAAAGCAGTAAGGGAACCAGGAGAAGCCAATAACAAATTTAACAATGTTAACAAGGAAAACAATCACCACATAGAGGATCCAAGAATAAAGCAATCAGGGTGGGATGGAGCAGGACGTGCTGCATACTTATAATACCAATTCTACAAGGTGAGTAATCACAGAATTGTATTATTCTAAGTGTGCAGCACGTTCTGCTCCAGATAATGATTCATAACATCTGGGACATCCAATAGCAGTGTCCATAAACGTGCGGGGATCCCAAAAAGGCAACAACGTGCAGTTCAAACCACTGCCGCCTGCAGAACCTTGCGGCCAAAAACAGCATCCGCTGAGGCCTGAATGTCAACCTTGTAAAACTTGGAAAAGGTATGAACAGAAAACCAGGACCTGACGAATCCATTTGCTAATAGTAGACTTAGCAGGAGCCAACCCCTTCTTGGGACCCGAGGGAACCACAAACAAGGCATCCGTCTTTCTGAAAGGCGCAGTAGCCACCAGGTAGTATTTCAAATTCCTGACAACATCCAGAGAATGCAAGGCCCTCTCCTTGGAATTACCAGGATTATGGCACAAAGAAGTAAGCACAATGTCCTGATTGAGATGGAAGGCAGAGACAACCTTAGGCAAGAAGTCTGGTGTAAAGCGGAAAACCACCTTGTCCTGGTGTCTCTCAAAGTAGGGGGCCCGAATAGACAGAGCCGCCAACTCAAGACACACACCGGACAGAAGTGATAGCCACCAAAAAGGCAACATTCAGGGTAAGGATAGACAAGGCTGCCTCATGCACAGGTTCAAATGGAGGACCCTGAAGGACAGACCATACCAAATTCAAATCCCAGACCGGTAACATGGGTTTGCGAGGAGGGCGCACATGAGCGACCCCCTGGAAGAAAGTCTTGACCAGAGGATGTAGAGCGAAGGACCTCTGGAAGAAAATGGCCAAGGCGGACACGTGACCCTTCAAAGTGCTGAGCTGAGACCTGTAGCCCCCAGACATGAGCGAAGAGCCGCAGCCGCCCCCCCCACCCGTAAGGGTGAGGGCGCCCGTTCATGGCTGAACGGGCTTGGTGACAGATTTGGGCTTGGAGCCCCAGGAGGATCCGGGACAGGCACGGCCTCTGCCCTTGCCCCAGAAGTCTCCCCTGTGCCCCGCAAAAGGATACCCCCTCCCTGACCTGGATCCACGAAAGGAAGGAGTAAAGGACCCTGAATGGGCCGCGGTTGTCTTCTGCGTTGGGGCAACTTACCTCCCTTAGCAAAAAGGTCCAAACGTAAGGGTAGCCCTGTGAGAGCCTTCTTAGCAGCACTGTCCGCCGCCAGTGGCGCAGCCAGACCGAGCGGCGAACAGAAACAACCGGAGCCGAGGTCCTGCTACACATCCTAATGGTGTCATCTAAAGCAGAAAGAATATAAGTGATAAGCATCTCACATTGTGATAAGGCTCTAAATTCGGCACTAGAAGAATCATCGGGAGAGCCTTCCAAAAGGCCCTTGACCAGAGTCCGAATGGCTACTGCAGTAATAGCAGAAGCACAGACCGGGCGCAGGGCCGATCCAGCACAGGCAAAGGCATGGGACGCCAGCTGGTCAATACGCCGGTCCTCACTATCCTTCAGGGTAGTGGAATCAGGGGAATGCACCACCGTTGTGTTAAGACAAACCCAACACAGGGGCAACCACTTCTGGGGGAGTTGACCACATTTAATCACATCCGAGGGAAAAGGGTACCTTTAATCCCATCCCTTAGGGATACCAGGAAGGCGGCTAGGCCGCTCCCATTCTTGGAGAACCAGATTATTGAAATGTGCCTGTTCTGGAAATTCCAAACATGGCTTTGCAGTACCAAACAATTCCCCCTGTTGCTTGGGTGCCGCAGCAGGAAGCGAAATGGAAAGCACTTTAAAGATTCGAGTCAAAAGTCCATGGGTGTCATCAGCATCAAGGTAATGCTGATCATCAGAAAATTCTGAATCTGAGAATAATTCCCCTTCCTCAAGTGGGGTATAGTCAGATAAATCAAGGAAATCTTCAGGCTCCAAAGGAAAGGCTGACGCAGCAGTTGCCACGTGCCATCCTTTAGCTGGGGCCTTACGGGCCGCAGAGCTAGCAATCAATCTCTCAATGTTGGCCAGCCTGGAAGACACGTCAGGCTGAGACTCCCTACTAGTATTGATCTCACTGGGAGTCATGATCAAGCGAGGGGGTGTGGAAGACATGGTGGGCGCAGACCCAGACACTGGCAGCCCCGCACATCATCGCTCCAGGGGAAGCCCCACACTGGCCAATAGGAATTACGCTGTACAGCTGCCCGGGATGCCCCAAATGTCCGCTAGGATAGTGGGAGGATTAAATTATATAATCCGGGGCCAATCACCTCCCTCACCGCGGGACATCCGAGATCGGGATGTCCCGCGGTGAGGGACCCCCCCCAAAACTTACCTCATCGGCGGCCCCAGAAAGCGCCCAAAACTCACGTCACCACGCTCCCACGTGGCCGCGCTGACCAATCACCGCTGACGGACAAGCGGGTGACAGCGGCGGACAACACAGCGCGCCCCTCTAGACGTGCGCGCGCCCGCCGTTTGTGAATGGCCGGCGCGGGCGCGCGCACTGTCAGAGGGGCGCGCGGGAGGCGGCGGCGGACGCGCTGTGTTGTCCGACGCTGTCACCCGCTTGTCCTTCGCCGGTGATTGGTCAGCGCGGTCACGTGGGAGTGTGGTGAGGTGAGTTTTGGGCGCTTCCTGGGTGTTGGTCCACTTTAAGCAGACATCCAAATAAAAGATCTCAGAGCTGCTGCATCCCCACCCCTAAGCATCTTGGTTGAGATGCTTGGAGGTGGGTAAGACCAGCAGCACCAAACTCGGGAGAGAAAACAGCCAGCTCACTGCTGCCAGTCCACATGGGAGCCTAATCCCCTTTCACTGGCAGCAGGAACATGCTGAAATGCCAGCTGGGGAGAGCACACAAACAGTACAGAGTTGATTGGGGGGGGGGGGCACATAGCTGTAGCATAAAGTGGACCAAAACCCAGGACTTAGACTTGAGACCAAAACATTTTGAGTTTTGGTCTTTGCCCCCCCCCCCCCAGCACCCCAATCGGGGGTGCCCAGTTGTGTGAAAACCCTCAGGTTACTCAATTTCACTAACCCTTCCTCGGTCCTACGACAAGCTCCCCCTAGAGCTTGTCTACGCCAAGCGGATCCGATTGCGCCAACAGCCGCATCCCCCGATGTGTGATCCGTCCCCATTTCACAAGGTCTGTGCCCAGCATCCCTGCTGTGCATGCTCTCTATAACAGGCAGACATTGGAAATGAGCATGGAAGATACAAGGTTTGCAGCTTGGCATTCTGTATAATCTGGAGGACAAGAAACAGCTGCAGAATACATTGAAGCATGTCTATGCAAAGCTGTATCTTGTCCCATCTGATGGGGGGACAAGATGCAGCTGTGCATACATGGGGCATCTGAGCCTCTTCACATAAACATGCTTCAATGTAGGGTGCTGCTGTTTCTTGGTGCACCTCTTAAATGCAGGGCTCACTGGGGTGGTAAGTTGAATTAGTTTAGTGTCTCTGAACGCAATAAGGGTTTAAAGAGGCCCAACTTAGACAAAATGGGTGTTGGCCGGGGCAGCCAAATTGCAACTGCCCCCATATGCAAGCCCCAGGATTCTTACACGCTTTACGTTCTCCCCTGCGAAGTTGGGCTCCGCAAATGGCCCATAACGCTCATGTGGTCTGGGTTTCCTTTAGGGACCAGAACCCCAGAAGAGTACTCCAGATCACTAGTGGCCCAATGTGGGGCTTGATTTCAACAGGGGAAAAGGAGCAGGTAGGAATATGTGGGCAAAAAACCTGCATGTTCCAAATATGCAAATTATGTTTCTCTCCACTTTCCTAAATGGTCTATGCAAATAACAGGCATTCTTTTCAGGTCATCGACCGTTACACTATAAATAAAACTTTATTAAACAAAACTCCCAATCATAATGGTATTTTTTTCACAAATGAAACTACTAAAAATGTGCTGTTCCAAAGTTTCAATACATTTTATAGGTTGGGAAGATGTGGAAAAAGGTAATTTGCTGAAGTTGCAGCAGTAATGTCACACACCAAAAATAAAATATTATTTAAATCACAAATGTCCTAACAGGGCATGTTACATGTTAGCTTATGACCACTTCTTTGATATCCTCATCACAGTTCTTGCATTCCTCATCAAGTTGTGAGTTTTTAGACTGTGTCTGCTTGCCAGCACAAGTCAGGTGAGGCCGGGTAGGTTCAGACTCTAATGCAAGCCTCTGGAGGATCCTACACCTTGAGGTTCGTGGGAATCCAAGGGCACCGGCCGCTTCAAAAACCTGCTTGCTTTTTTGTAATGGCATTTTAGCAGCTGCTTTCTTAATCTGCTGCATTTGTTTGACAGAAACCTTCCTCATTATGCCTTTATCTGCACGAACCCGTCTGTGCTCCGAATCGGCCACAAATCTCTTCACAGTACGATGATCGCGCTTAAGCTGCCGTGAAATATCTAAGGTTTTCATGCCTTCTCCGAGGCATTGCAATATTTGACGCTTTTCGACATCAGATAGATCCTTTTCCTTTCCCATATTGCTTGAAACCTGTGGCCTGCTTAATAATGTGGAGCGTCCTTCTTAAGCAGTTTTCCTTTAATTGGGCTCACCTGGCAACCTAAATATCGCAGGTGTTTGAGATGGATTGCAGTGATCCAAAGAGCCCTGGGACACAATACCATCCATAAGTTTCATTGGAACACAAAAATTACATCTATAAGACATTTTAATCCAATTTGCATAATGATTAGGAACACATTGTACTTTGTCTAATATGGGAGTTGGTCCTCTATAAAACTGAGAGAAGCCTAGGTTTTTTTATTCCTCACCTGGATTTTGGTCCACTTTATTGGGGCATCCCCTGGGAAAGAGTATTCTTTCAATCCCATGACACACGCACAGGTTCTCTGCCTAAAATAGATTGCTGGGAGATGCCAGCCAATAAGAATAGATTGCATCACCCAGAAATCCATTCTAAACGAATGGAGTGTCGAACGACTCCCTCCAGCAGATGCACATCCACAGGCCATTCAAAAATGCCAGGCATCAGTTGCAGCCAGTGGTGCTGTCGCAAGCCGCACACGTGCCTAAAAATTGCTGGATCGGTAAGTATACCGGCGGTTTCACAGAAAGAGGCATCCCAAACAAGGAGACAGGGAGATCGCCCAGCCCTGAAATCCTTTATAAAAGATAAACGGATCCTCACCTTTTGATCGGTGCAGGCCCGATTTACAGTCCCGGGCATAACTTACGATGAATACCTCTGCCCCATCACACTGTCACAATGGCGTTAATGCACCCACTCCAATAAAGTGTGCATTCCCAGGTTTAGAGAAGCTTACGTCAAATCGGCTAGACTTGGTTGAGAAGAGCCGAATGCGACGCAGCTGCATTCCCGCTACCCTCTGATAGGGTGTGCGTCCACCCAGCCATTGAGAAATGCCTGGCGAGGGCCCTGCTAGGAATATACCGGATGCAATTTGTGCATGACCCATTAGATCAGGGAGAAGGTGAGTTTGCCGAGCAGCCTGGGGGTTTTTACACAGCAGGGCATCTCAAATCTAGATGGGGGGAGTAATCAGGCTTTGAAGTGAAACAAAACCCAGGGAGGTCGGCCCAGGAATCTAAAAGCTGCGGAGACCAGCCCCTAGCCTTCCCCTAGGATCATACAATGGAATGTCCTGCTGTGCAAAACCCGCCAGGTTGGCGGTATTCACTCACCTTTGCTGTGTCTATGTAATTCGCCAAATGGTTCCCAATTGTTTGTAATGGGGAGCGAGAGTGGCCACATCCCCTGCATCTTCAGGCTGTGCGTGCGCTCCCGCCCCAGCCATTAATTCGCAGATGGGGGTGCGCCAGCTCTCGCTCCCCATTGATGCCTATCAGAGCAGTTTGCCAAATTACACAGCCGTGGCAAACTGCTCTGATTGGACGAAAGCCTAGGCCGTTGGACTGGGAAGAGGGGAGTTGCATTGGGCAATCTGGAGGGTTTCACGCAGTGGGGCATCGCAGAACAGGATGCCAAAATTCCAGGTTTTGTTCCACTATAAAAGAGGAACTCCAGTGAATTTTCACTTTTCAGGGTGCTGTTCCTCTCAAGCAGGACATACCGAATAGGGAGTGTAACCCCACAGGGTTAAAAACCCTTTTGGCATTCCCATGGCAAGGGCGCACAAAAAAGTGCACTGGCTGCTTAACTTCATTTAGCCGAATGGAGCCAAGCGCGCCACTGGCTGAATCCGCAAGAACCTTACTGTAAGCGCTCAGCTAGGAGGTATGCTGTGGATGCAGAAGGGTGCTCACAAACAAGTAAGGAGATCGGGCTACTATCGGGGGGGTTTCACACAGTGGGCATCCCAATTAGGGCTCACCCCAATGAGTGGATGTCCGACAGCCCTGTAATCTTTTAGAATCCAGGGTCTCCGGAGTTTCTCTTTAATGTGGATCAAAAAACTCCAGGGCTGCCTGATTTCCTTCCGCCACAAATCTAGATTCCCCGCTGTGTAAGCTCACTGATGCGAGTCCCCCGTAAAACTCGCCTTTTCCCCAAACCAACAACGCATGTTCGAGCCACAGCAGCTGTTACATACTGACAAGCGCAGCCAGCCATGCCAATTGGACGCAAGATGGCGCATGCAACTGGGGAAAGGCGAGGTTTACTGGGCAACCTGGGGGGTTTCACATAGTGAGGCATCCCAAATCAGGGTGCCCCGGGGGCAAGGATCAGAACCGATGACAGTCAAAAGCAAGGGTTTTGGCCCACTATAAAATTGTATGAGACTCTAGGGAAGGCATACTCACTTCCCCCGGGGCATCCAGATTCAGGATGCCCCACTGTGTCAAACTCATCAGGTCGCTAGAAAATTTACCTTCTTTCCAAGTCCAATGGCGCATGCGCGAGCAACGACTGCATCCCTGCTATCCCTTTAGCAAGGCAGATGCCTATAATCTATAAGATTCCCAGGCCGATCAATTCCCTCCCCCAAGGACATCCAAAATCAGGATGCCTTGCTGTGTGAAATCCCCCAGGTTGCCCCGTTCACTTACCTCGCTTCCTGGCCCAAATGTGCATGCGCGAGCCACATTCTTGCTATCCCTCCAGCAGGGCACATACCTACAACAGGCATTTGTGAATGGCTGGTGCGGGCATGCTCATGTTAGAGGAAAGCTGGGAATGTGGTGCTCCGAGTGCACGGATAGGACAAGCGCCCGCACGTGCGCCGTAGGTTAGGGAATCTATAAGATTCCCGGGCCGATCAGCTCCCTGCCTGCGTGGCACCCCGATCGGGGGTGCCCCGCTGTGTGAAACCCCCCAGGATGCCCGCAAATCCTACCTGTTCCTCGTTCCAACGACGCATGCGTGGGCAGCCGCTTCTCGCGCCGGCCGGCGTGGGCACACTCCCTGTAAGAGGGACGCGCGAGAGGCGGCGGGCGCTCTCACCTTGTCCGTCGACGGACCTCGCTTGTCCATCAGCGGTGATTGGTGGAGCGAGTCACGTGGGAGCGGGGTCAGGTGAGTTTTTGGGGCTTTCTGGGGGGGGGGGGTTTCACACAGCGGGGCGCCCCGCAATCAGGGTGCCCCGCGGAAGTGGACCAACACCCAGGATAGTGAAAATCCTGGGTGTTGGTCCACTATAATGTCAAGGGAAAAAGGGGGGGGGGGGGGGGGGGTTACACTTTAAAACAGATTCTAAATAGACAATGAATACAAGCCAAAAAAAAAAAAGAGGCTACCCCCCCCCCCCCCAAAAAAAAGACTGGCGATAGGTCCGCTTTAACACCATACTCCTTCATATTTAGCATATTCGCTGCCATATGTAACATATTTAATCATCCCACTCCCAAAACCAGACATAAAAGGTGAACATTTACCTCAGAAAAGTCAGAGGGAACAATAAACGACTACCGCCATTTTAACGTCTCCCCCTGGCCACAATAACAGCCACACACCGCCATTTTATCACTTCATATGCAGCCTTTCACCTTCCCCATTCAGACATGGATTTCCTATAATTTGGCACAATTATTCTATCCGTCTTACCGATTCCGGTCGTCCAGAAATTTTCCGAGAAGCGAAGAGCACAGCTGACCCGCCACAGCGATAAACACCTTCTGGTATTTTCCACCACAGACTGCGCATGCGCGAGCGATGATTGCCTTCTCTCTGCCACAGAGAACCACGCCCTCGTCCGCCATCTCGCGATCGGCGCATGCGCAGAAAGCCCGTCAGGAATGAGCTTCGGGTTGTGTCACGCAGCAAACCTGGCAGGCCCATGTGACGCTCAGGAAACGCTCCAACCAATGGGAGCCGGGCTGCTGTACTTTTACATAAGGGCTATACAGGAAAGGCGCATGCGTGACACTGCGGAGTTTGATGGTTACGCCCAGTTAATGGGACAGGTCCACCAGTGAGACGACATGAGACCTGGAGACGTTTGCTGAGCCAGCGATTTACACAGAGCTGTGGAAAGAAGACCAACTATTAGTCTGACCTTGCACAAGGGACGCCACCCCAACAGAGGGGTGCCAAGCTGCTGTGGAACTCTAATTCCCAGCATGCCCTCCAGGCAGACTATTATTGTATCAGTGACCCCAAACAGAAGGGTCAATCGTTTACACCATTAATTTTTGAATCCTCACATTATTACCTCAGAAATAAGTTGCTTCTGATATGTATCCGCCTGCAGGAATGCAGACAGCTTGACCACTGAGAGGCTGATTGCACTTTCATTCATCAGAAGAATGCACCTACACCAGCCTAAAGTGGACCAAAACCCACGGCGACTGGCCCCGGGATCTATAAGATTCCTGGGCCGATTGATTCCCTCAGGGCATCCGAAATTGGGATGACCCACTGTGTGAAACCCCCCAGGTTGCCCATACACTTCTTTCCCGGTCCAACGGTGCATGCGTGAGCCGTGGCTGCACTCACAGTATCCCTCTAGCAGGGTGCGTGCCCGTGTCAGGCATTTGTGAATGGCCAGCGCGGACACACTCTCTGTTAGGGGGATGCGGGGCGTCTGCGCACTTAGATGAAGGCTTAGACACTGTGTCGTCAGTGGATCTGAGCGCGCTTGATTAGACGAGTGGTTGCACGTGCTCCGAGGACCGGGAAGAGGTGAGTTAGTTTTGGCGACCTGGGGGGTTTGACACAGGCACAGGGGTGCCCCGGGGGGCAAGGTCCAAAATCCAGGATAGTCAAAATCCACTTTAACATGCCCCCAAACTGTTCCAATTTCCATGGGACAATCCCGCTTTTGGGCACTTGTCCCGCTCTGCTATCATGTGTCCTGTTGACAGCCCTAGCTTCGGTTGTGCTCACACTTCTTCTCTGGGGTGGCTTGCCTGCATGTGTGTATGGTGGGACTTGCATGCATGTGTATGTGTGGGGGGCTTGCCTGCATGTATGTGTGTGGGGGGGGCATGCATGTGTGTGAGTGGGGAGCTTGCCTGCATGTGTGGGGGGGCTTGCATGTATGTGTGTGTGGATGGAGGCTTGCATGTATTTGTGTGGGGGGTTTGCATGTATGTGTGGGGGGCTTGCGTAAGCAAGGTAAGTACACCTGGTTGTTATTTTGAGGTGTGACGTCTGTGTAGGGTTAATTTCAAGGGTGCCTTGCTAAGACGCTAATGTCACCATCTTTGTCTGAGGAACAGAGGACCCTCTTGCCAGTAGGGGGCTTCCAGGCTCTCAAGGGAAGGAGCAAGGGTGAGAGGCTGTGATCCATATAAAAATGGAGGGGCTTAGGGGAGCTGGAAGAGAGACGCCACAAAGGAGCTGGGAGAGAGTATGCTAGGCCTTAATGTTCTGAGAAAGGCCTCCCTTTCTGTAGAAGAGAGGCACCTGTGGTTCAGTCTCTACATTGTTGTGTTTAGGAACATTTATATCCCGACTGCAGTGGTGTGGCAGCAACTGGCTCAACCCCCTGAGAATACTTATCTGCACCTGGTGTGAAGAAATGGGAACACTTGATTGCTTCTGCTGTTCAATAAAGAAAATCTTCAAACCCAAATTGGGATGTCAAACAAAGAGGGAGACCAGCGGCTTTAGAGTCTTATAGACTAGGGATTGCTTTAAAGCGGAACAAACCCTTCTTGGACCCCCCCATCTGCCCGAGTACCTCAGGCGATGCAGGTGGCCACCGCTGAGGCCACACCCACATGGCACTTTTGAGATCACTGATTGGCTGATCTTAAGAGTGATGTGTGCCAGCCAGCTGGTCGCATCCCTGTGTTCACCAGCAGCCACTCGTGAACACAACATTGCAAGGGCCATGGATAAAGGTGAGCCTAACAGCGACCCCAGGGTCAGGCTGGACAGGAGTCATACCACTAGAGTTTTGAGCCGCTTAAACCCTTTTAATGCCAGCACCGTGAAATTTACATACTTGCCATTTGCAGCCATTTAAAAGGAAAAAAATACACCTTATGCGAGATCGATTTGAGCAGGTCTTCTCTTCACCCGGTGGACCTCCAAACCCCACTCCCCGGGCTCTTTCAGCAACAGGGGAGGGCCTGAAAGAGCCCCCCCGCGCTTCTGATAGCAGCACTGCCGCCTTGCTGCTTTTTGTAGGAGGGGCAGGATGACGTTATCCCGCTCCTTGGAGCTTCCGGCACCGACAGCAATGATAGGTAGTCATCAGTGGAAGGGGAGTCAATACCCTGCCCTCCACTGATCACTACCAACTGTCAAGTGATCAGACAGGACAGGATCAACACAGGACAGAGGATTGGAGGTAATAAGGAAATATACATATTCTAAGTATGTCTCACACCCTGCTTTGGAAGTAGTCATTACACTTGGGTTATGCCCAGTAGAGGGCGAACTTCTGCAGAGATGAATAGAAAAAAAAAGCCCCTCCCGGCCCATAAATACCTGGGACCTCCCAAGCACCTCCCAGTAATCGTCTCTGCAGACGGCGAGCAAGTCAGAAGATGATGCCTCCTCCTTGCACAGGGGGATTTCAGGTAGCCGGGATGACTCCCGGCCCTCTATTTCCGCCCGGATCTCTGTTTGTTTTACCCTGCCTCCCAGCCTAGGCTGCTGGTCCAGGCGAGGGTAGATGGCACCCTAGGTGCTTAGGAGCTAATGCTCCACCGTGAGACCCTATACTAGAGGGTAGGCGGTTAACCGGGTTGGTGACCCCGGTTTGGGATGCCCTGTCCGTTCCCCCTTTTGCTACTGCTGTAGTTGGGGATCCCTCCCTCCCTTTATTTTTTCCCTTTATTCTCTATGGAAGGGGGGGGGGCTGACTTTCCCTTATCCAGTTGTCATGGGCATCGGGAAGTAGTCCTTCATTCATTGGGTGCAATGAGTGTGTGTGTATGTGTATTTAACTGTATGTTTTTAACTTTACTTGTTAGGTTGCACTGCCAGAGCTGGCCGCACTGTCATGGTGGCTGGTGCGGTGGCTGAAGGGAGCTTCTCCCTCTCCTTTCTGTGAGGAGAAGGAGGGCGGGGCCAGGCGCGCTGGCGGCGGCCGCGGCACTCTCTCTCTGGCGCCCTCTGCGGCGCCCGGTTTAGTGATGGTGGATGGGGAGGGGGCGGGGCCGGGTGCTCCTCGTGCTGGCGGCGGCCCGCCCCACTCTCTTTCTGTCTTTGGCGCTCTCGCGGTGCTCGGTCACTCAAAGACTGTCGAGGGGGCGCCTGCGCGGCCATCCCACTCCCTGGCGCCCTTGGCGGCGCCCGGTGTCTCAACGTGAGGATGGGGCGGGGCCAGGCGTGCGATCCGCGCTGGCCCGCCCCTCTTCATCTGCTTACTCTGGCTTCAGATCGTGGATGGCCCCGGCTGAGTGAAGGTGCATGTCGGCTGGAGGTGAGTGCCCTGTGGGGCTCCGGGCTCTGGTTCCCTTCGGGGCAGTCCCGGCAGTGTGTGGGTTGGGGGGTATCCCTTGTTGGGGATACTGTGCTGGTGCATACTATGTGTTCAGCAGGCCATAACACGGCAGTCGGGGGCCCAGACGTTTGGGTCAGTGCCGCCGGCCTCATCACCTGCTCCACCTAAATTATCTGTACCCCGGGTGACATGGTCATTAGCGGGGAGTCGCAATCTGATGTATGTGCTGGATTGGCCAACATCGATAAATTGTTTTCTAGCTCTGTGGCCAGGGTGGCCCCGGCTAAGAGAAGACATCTGTCACCGGCAGTGCCGGTTCTTGATGATCATGATTCCCTTGACTGGTCTGTTTATTTTCCGCTTGCGGAAGGATCTGTTTACGGAATCTGATGGCTCTGAGGATCAGCAGTTTGGGATGCTGATGCCGGGCTTGGGGATGCTGGGGTTATCCCCAAGATCCTGGACCATGTATTTGAGGTGCTGGCTATTCCTCCTCCGGCGGAGTCCTCTCCGCAGAAGGGAAAATCATTTTTTTCTTGAGACCTCTAAGCCTCGTAAGGGGTGCCCAGCTCAGTTTCATTCTCATATGTGATTATTAAGGATCGGGAGGGATCTAGCCGGCTTCCCGGTTTTCCTCAGGAACGGGATAGGAGGTATCCCTGTACGGTGATCGTGGTGAAGCGCTGGTCATCTCCTCCCGAGGTCGATGCGTCCGGTACTGGGATTGCCCAACGCATCTGTGGTGCACTCTCTAGACGCCTCCGCGATTAAGGATCGTGAGGACCGTCGTTTTGATCAGATGGCTTGACATGCCCTTGCTGGCGTGGGCTCTGCCTTGCGGCCTGTTTGTATTTCTGTACTCACGTTTGTGGTTATCAGGTCTGTGGTTTGGGGCCTGTTGAGGGGTCCCAGCTGGACCCAGCCAGTGCTGATTTGCCAGCGTTTCTGCGGTGTGTATAGTTTCTGACCATGGTCTTGTCTGCCTGGATGACACTATATGTCTGTATGGCGGAACCTCAGCTTTGCTTGTTGCTATACGACGCTCTGTCTGGTTGCGCCGGTGGCGGCTAACATTGGCTACCCTTCGGGGTATGTGGCTTTTTGGAGTCATACTGGATTCAGTTGCATAAGCGACGTTGCTCCTTTCGGGGGGGCAGGCTCCTCTATTCTTTCCTTTCACGGTGCCAGAGCTGGCAGAGGTGCTGCCTTATCTATCTTCGGTGGTGATTCCTCTGTTCTCGGGTTTCCTCGGACCCCCGGGCTGTGCAGGGGCCGGGGCTATTGTTCCAACCCTTGTGGTCCGTTAACGGGATGGATCTATCAGAACCATTCTGGTTTTTGAGGCCTTTCTACAGGTTCATCAGATCCCAGAAGTTCCGCATGGAGACTCTGCGTTCAGTCATCAGTTCCCTTCATCAGGGGGATTTCGTGACATTTATAGACATCAAGGTTGTTTACCTTTATGTACCAACCTACCCCGCTCGCCAGAGATTCTCATGTTTGGGGTGGAAGATCGGCATTTTCAGTTGTGGCCCTCTCTTTCTGGTTGACTTCGATGCCAAGGGTGTTCACCAAGGGGCTGGCGGGCATAATGGCCCTTCTCGGAGCCCGGGGCGTTTACATTGTGCCGTATCTGGATGACCTACTCATTACAGCATCTTTTCTATGCCGGGTGGAGATGGACTCCAGGGTGGTGACGACGCTGGAATGGTTCGGATGGGTGTTCACCCACCCCAAGTTCTCTGGCATGAATCTGGATTCCGGTCAAGCCAGAGGGTTCTTTCCTCACCCTAAGGTGCAGAGGGTTCAGGACCTGATATTTGTTCTCCTGGACAATCCTCGCCTCTCTTTCCGGCTAGGGATGAAACTGGTGGGATTGATGGTGGTTTTCCTTCTAGGCAGTCCCCTTTGCTCAGTTGCTCATGAGGTCGCTCTAACTCCGTCTATTGCGGACTTGGGACGGCTGTTCCCGGTGCTTGGCTCGGTCCTCTCTGCTGTCTCCCAGGGTCCAGCAATCCTTTCAGTGGTGGCTGGAGCTTAGCGGTCTGATGAGGGGCAGATCCTTTTTGGCCCCTTGTTGGGAGACGGTTACCACAAATGCCAGCCTGTCGCACTGGGGAGTTTTCTGGACGGACTTTCAGTTCCAGGGGCTGGGGAGTCTTCAGGAGGCTCATGCTCCCATCTCTGTTTTTGGAGTTCAGAGCTATTTGTTTGATTCTGTCATGCTGGATGCATCATTTACAGGTTTTGCCGGTTCAGGTTCAGTTGGACGGTTGAACTGCGGTCGCTTACGTCGATCACCAAGGAGGGACTCGCAGCTGGAGTGCCCTCAGGGAAGTTTCGCTGATTCTTGCATGGGCGGAGAGCGATGTTCCATGCATCTCAGCGGCATTCATTCCGGGAGTGGATAACATGGAGACGGATTCCTTGAGCAGGGGATCCTCTCACTGAGGGGGTTGTTCTTTCTACCGCAAGGTGTTCCGGTTCTCCTGTCGCAAGTGGGGGATTCCGGAGGTGGTTCTCCTTGCCTCACATTGCAATCACTAGCTCCCAACGTTTGGTTTTCGGTCTCAGGTTCCTCTGCCACTGGCAGTGGTCGCCATGTCGTTTGCCTGGAGGGGTCTGGGGTTCCTGTGCCTGTTTCCTTCCTTCGCCGTGGTGGGCAAGGTGGTGCGCTAGCTGGCTCCTGAGGGTGCGTCAGCACTGCTGGTGGCTCCAGGGTGGCCAAGATAGGTTTGGTTCGTTCTGCAGTTTGCAAACGCTGGCTTTGGCGGCGTGGCTGCTGCAACCTCCTCCATTTTCATAGAGGAAGTTTGTCTGTTGTTGTGCTTCAGACCCTTGTTTGGGCTAGGAAGTGGTCTTCCTTTAACTTCTTCTACAGGACTTGGCGGTCCTATATTGATGGGTGTGAGGCTAGGGCCTTGCCTTGCAAGGTGTTCTTGTTCACTAGGTTTTGGACTTTCGGCAGTACGGTCTGGGCCTGGGGCTCCAGCTTAAGTGCTGGGGCAGGCCTCTGTCCTGGTGGTCTTCTTCTAGGGCCTTTTGTCCTCAGAAAAAGCCTAGCATCTGTTTGGGATCTGAATTTTGCATTTTCTATGCTTACACAACAGATTGCCTTTTGGTGGCTATTGCTTCTGTTCGCTGTGTTTCCATCTCTTTAAGGATGTGGTTCTTTCTTGGTGTTCTTCGTCTAGCTTTGATGAGGAGAGGGCCCTGCACTTTTTGGATGTTTGTTGACGTTCCATTTTCTTGGCTACTTCCTTTTTCTGTAGGAAGGAAGTCTTGTTTGTGGTGCCCTCTGGCCCCCGACGGGTTTGGCGCCCTCAAGTCTACCATTTTTAATGGATATGTCTTGTCCTTGTGTGGGCCTATATTGCCAAGGGGAGGGTTCCCCTTTTCAGTTTAGTGGAATAAGTTGTGCGACTGCTACTTGGTCTTCTGTTCATACTTTTTACAAGTTTTTGTAAGGTTGATGTGCGGGCCTTAGCGGTTGCCGTTTTTGGCCGCAAAGTTCTACAAGCGGCAGGGGTTTTCATTTTCATTTTTGCCTATTGGGATCCCCACCCTTTTTGGACACTGCTATTGGATGTCCCAAGTGTAATGACTACTTCCGAAGCAGGGTGTGAGACATACTTAGAATAATACCATTTTGTGATTACTCACCTGTAAAATGGGTATTATAAGTATGTCTCACACCCTGCTTCGCCCCGCCCTGAGTTGTATCTTGGATCCTCTTTGGTGTTACTGTTTTTTTCTTGTAAGTTTTTTAGTTGCTCTTCCTGGTCCCCTTACTGCTTTCTTATACTGGGAGGTGCTTGGGAGGTCCCAGGTATTTATGGGCCGGGAGGGGCTTCTTTTTTCTATTCATCTTTGCAGAAGTTCGCCCTCTACTGGACATAACCCAAGTGTAATGACTACTTCCGAAGCAGGGTGTGAGACATACTTATAATACCCATTTTACAGGTGAGTAATCACAAAATGGTATTTTTTCAAAAAATCATATTGTGTGCTTTGGGGAGGTAGGTAATGGGGGCCGGGGGTTAATGGCAAGTCACCAGCTTGCCGCAGGTGACTTACCAGCCGCTCAAGCCTTGTGAACTGGTATAGGGATCTCGTGGACCACCGCCGATCGGTTGTGCCCTGCTGTGTGGAACCCCCTGAGCACCGTCTTCCCGGTGCTACGGCGCATGCACGGCCACTAGTCCAATCAGCGCACTCGCCACTGATGTCACGCCGTCTAAGAGCAGCGGCCCCAAGCACGCTGATGACTGCATTCTCCTCTTCCCTCTAACTGCCTGGCGTGGGCATGCTCCCTGCTAGTGGGATAGCGGGGATGCAGCCGCGGCTCACGCATGGACTGGGAACGAAGGTAAGTGAATGGGGCTACCTGGGGAGGATTTCACACAGCGAGGCATCCCGATTTTGGATGCCCGGGGGGGACCAATCAGCGTGGGTTTTGGTCCACTTTAATGATTACCCAACACCTATATAACTTTAAATCAATCTGGGCTTCTTTTCCCAGTATTTCCCCTCCCTTCCTTCTTGTTGCACCCCCCCATCTTACTCTTTTTTAGCTATACTTGCCTTTGGTTTCATTTTTTCTTTGCCTCTCATTTTATGACTGTCCAATTTATCAGGGTGGCCACTCCCGCTTTTCAGATAAGATGAATTTAAATTCCATCACAGTACCCTGATTTTTGGTTTAGTAAAGTTTATTTAAAGTGACTGTCCGGGCAAAAGCAATAATAAAGGAGCAAGCAGCTCACCTGATGCCTGTCCCATGGGCTACTCCCCCATGGGAGGGGTGTTCTAGCAAAAACAAGGGTTGGTCTTAGTCCCTAGGTTGTGTGTTTTGTGCGTTGTGCCCTGTTATTTGGCCCGAGGTTGGGCCCTTCCCTGTGCTGCCTGAACTCCTGCCAGCTCACCTGAGGCTTTCACAACTGCAGTACTCGCCTTTCTCGTCAGCCTGACATATGCTTTGCCACATATGTGTAAATCTAATATGTTCATAACCCCGTATTGTTTTTGAAGTATTGGTGACGCACCTATTGAGCTTTTATTGCGTGTAAGGTGGAGAGCTTGACCAATATTAGTGAATGCCAGTCACATAAGGTTACTGACCTTGACATTTTAATTAAAGCAGACCTCCAGTCGCCCCCTCTCATGCTTTCAGTTTTCCTTTATTATTTGCCAAGTATATTCATACATACAAGGAATTTCTTGAGATGATGGCAAGTAGATTGAATACGGGAACATGAGGCAGAATGATTACAGTGTGATAGAATGGGATGTACAAGGTACAAAAGAATCAGACAATCATTGGGTTAAAGGATGGAAATATGAAAAAGATCTCTTTGTCCAGAAGCCGCCTGGCCAGGCAGCCATTCTAGGCGCCACTTGGAGGAGGCGTGGTGCCAAGGATATCTATAGAGTGGGAAATTGTTTAAGCTAACACAAGCAGAAGATAAAAGGTGTGAAGGGTGTCCTTGTAGCACAGACAATGGCATCTAGTCATTGGTGTTTAAAGCGGACCTTCAACCTGAATAAGAGTCTATCTTATATGTTTCCTACACCCTGTACATACAGATTGCTCACATTAAAAATCATCCTACCTGCATCTACTGCATGTTATGAGCCTTCAAACACCCAAGATGGCGGCTCATGGGACATCAGGTAGCCTGCAAACAGGAAGTGTCTTCTGACTGTGCTGCTCTGCATTCTGGGAATTCTGTCCTTTCCCTGACCCCAGCACTGCTCTGTCTGTGCAAAGCTCAGCTATAACCTGCCCCCCTGCACTTTATCCCTCTCTCCTTTGCTCAGTATGCGTGATGCTTCTGAGGCAAGATGGCGGTGCCCGTATCCTAGAGTCCTGAACAGAGTTGCAGCCCAATGGGGGATATAATAATAAGTAAGTGACTAAAAACCTAAAGCGGTCCTTCAGTCTGAATAAGAGCATATCTTATATGATTCCCCCACCCTGTACATACAGATTGTCGCCATTAAAATTCATCCTACCTGCATCTACTGCATGTTATGAGCCTTTAAACATCCAAGATGGTGGCTAATGGAGCATCAGGCAGCCTGCAAACAGGAAGTGCCTTCTGACTGTGCTGCTCTGCATTCTGGGATTGATGACCTTTTCCTGACCCCAGCTCTGCTCTGTCTGAGCAAAGCACAGCTAAAGCCCGCCCCCTGCACTTTATCCCGCTCTTCTATCCTCAGTAAGTGTGATGCTTCTGGGTCAAGATGGCGGCGCCCGTATCCTAAATTCCTTAACAGAGTTGCAGCCCAGTGGGGGAAAGAATAATAAGTAAGTGATTGAAATCGTTTTTAAAAACTAATTTTAGATGCTGGGGAATTGTTTTTTAAGGGTTTGGCCTTTTCAATAAATCATAGTGAAGGTCCAGTTTAAAATATATTCATTTTAGATACTGGGGAATAGTTATTTGAGGCTTTAGGCTTTTCATTAAATCATGCTGAAGGTCCAGTTTAAAAGTGATTGGGCCAGGGGGATGTTAGTGATGATTAGTGGAACAATAGTAATGATGATTGGTAATGCTGATCAAGATGAATGAGGGGTAACACCCTTGTGAGAGTATGGTCATGGTCACTACACTGCATTCTAAATCATTAAGCAAACAATTTTTTTACCATACTTTTGCTCCATAAGACACACTTTCCCCCAAAAAGTGGGGGGAAATATTGGTGCGTCTGATGGAGCGGATGTCCACTCACTTTACCGGTGAGATGCAGAACTTAGCAGCGTGGGAGTGGTGGTAAGGTGAGTGGACATTGGGGGGGTTGCAAGAAAAGTTACCTTGCCCGGGATCCAACTTGTTATAGGAGATGGGGGTGTCTATTACACTGCCCATTATGGGATTGGGGGATTATGCCATGCTGTTTGTTATTGGGGATTGGATCCTGCAACACAGCCCATTCTATCATTGGTGGGATTGTGCCACACTTTTTGTTTCAGGAGGGGGGAACTCAGACACAAATCTCTTCACAATACAATGATCATGAAATAGCTATAGGGTTAATTTCCCTGTCCCATATTGCTTAATAACCTATAACCTGCCTAATAATGCGGGTCGTCCTTCATTAAACTGCCCCTGGAGCATCCCGATTTTGGATATCCTGCTGTGTGAGCAGTTTGCTGCAAGAACTCACCTTTCCCCAGTCCCATGACACATGTGTAGACTCTCTGGGTGTGGCAGGGTGGGGTTTAGGGGTGGGGCTATTAACGGTCCCTTGAGGAAAAAATATTTATGTTAATGTTATACAAACGTTCATTTGGTGGCTCCTGTCCCTTGAACCAAGCATTAATTTGCAGAGCACCAGAAGATACTGTCCCCTGACGCAAACATCAATATGCAGAGCACTAGCAGATCCCATCCCCTGACCCAAAGTCCCACCCAAAACCACCCTAAGTGCCATAGAAAGGCCAGCAGCTGGGGAGGAAGGTCAGGGGAAGGATTTGGGTCATGTGAGAGGTTTGGGTCTCTGCCTGGGGAAGGAGGGTTAGGTAAAGGTTGGGGGTCAGGTAATAGATTACAGATCAAAGGCTGGGGTGTAAGCCCAGGCTAGAATGTCTCTCCTGAGACCCTGCTGCCATTCTAGCCCCATCTGCCTTTAGATACCACACTCTGCAAACATGGTTCACTGACTACAGTGTCTGTGGTTGCTTTGGTGAACAGGGCCCTGAGCTATTGCCCAGTTTCCCTCCTCTTATTTTATTTTGTAAGCCAGGGCTGCTGCGTACACTATAGCTGCTGCGGGGGGGGGGGGGGGGGGCAGGTGTCGTTGTTAATCCATAGCTATCATATGACGCCTATGTCATCATGCGCAGTCATGCAGCAGAGGCCAGGGGGAGCTGCAGGTATATCCAGGACCTGTGTGTATAGTTGAAGAAGCTCACATTTGGCTTCATGCAGATCACAGAGCATATTCCAGCTCAGGTGGCAGCAGCGTGTTGGATGGTTACACTGCTCCCTAACAATAAAGCGCTGCTGTCTAATAATAAGCCAGTCAAGACAATACCTGGGTGTGGGAGCAGGGGGGGGGGGGGTCTGGTTCTGTGCCTCACTCACCTATCGGGGACAGCCTACCCACTCTCCGGGACTGGGATTTTATACAATATTTCCCCAATGCGGCCAATCAAAGATTGATGGCTGGGCAAAGGACCCAGTGGAATGCCACTGAGGGTAGGGCTAGAGCTCTAAGTGAAATGGGTGGTTTTTCCCAGTGTTGTCTCCAGCTGGACATTTAAGTGTCCGCGGTGATCTGAGGGGGACAGTGGGACTCAAGCCGCCAAATCGGGACTGCCCAGCCGTTAGCGTGATGTCTGGTCAGTTTAAATATGCAGTGCATATTATATGGCATACAGGTCTGTTTGTCCATACAGCCCTGCTTATGGAGCTGGGAAGACCACATTCCCAGTTTCCCTCGCGTTGAGTGGGGTGCTCATATCCCAGCCCTCTAAATGACTGGGTTCAGGATAGCGTCTCATCTACAAGTAGGTTGTGGATACAGTGCACAAGAGTGATTTCTGCGGCAATTGGGGGGGTTCACAGAGCAGAGCATCCCGATTTAGATGCCCCAGAGGGGACTTGAATGACCGGGCCAATTTACAATGTGGTTGGTCCACTTTAAGTAGCTTTCATTTAACTGGGTCCACTAGTTATCCAAAGAGCCAAGAGGCACAATACTATCCATGAGTTTAACTGGAAAACAAAATACTTGTTTTCTCCTCCGGTCTGGCAGTACCCATATCTGGGCCCCTCGGGCCCCTCCAATGTCTTTTGGACCCCTTACTAGTTCAAAAGTAGTGACAAAAATAAACACACTGCATATTTTATTAATCTTAATTAACCTATACTTTCCTATTCCCGACCTGTTCAGTTCTGCATCAGTTCAACCAATGCTGGCAGGCAGATGGGGGGGGGGGGGGGGGTAAATATTCACACCTATCCATTGCTCTTCTGCTGCACCAAGCTCATACATTCTGTGATGTATTTTAGCCTTGCCAGAGATGTATTGTACCAAAATATATGCTGTGCTTTTGATGCATCTCTGTTGAATTTGTGTGGTGTTTTGGGAAAAAATACATTTTTTGCATAGCAAGTAAATGGTTGTTTGCTTATTTGCTTTCATTGGCCTGCTCCAGAGTTGCATTGCATTGAAAATGCTGCATGCAACATTTCCCAACACCAAGTATTATGCAGAGCATTGTGACCTTGTCAATTGAATTTAAAGTGGACCAACACCCAGGATTTTGACTATCCTGGGTTTTGGTCCACTTCGGCGGGGCACCCCGATCGGGGGTGCCCCGCTGTGTGAAACCCCCCAGAAAGCCCCAAAATCTTACCTGTCCCCGCTCCCACGTGACTGGACGCTCCAATCCCCGCCAACGTCCAGGCGGGGATCAGGAACGTCCAAGCGGCTGCCGCCGCCCCCGCCTCCCTCGCGTCACTTTCGGCGCGCGCGCGCCCCCGCCGGCCATTCGCAGACGGCCGGCGCGGGCGCGAGCACGCCTACAGGGGCGCGAGGGAGGCGGCGGCGGCCGGCCGCCGCCGAAGATCAGGTAAGGTGTTTGGGGGTTTTTTGGGGGGTTTCACCCCGCGGGACATCCCGATCTCGGATGTCCCGCGGGGTGGGAGGTGATCGGCCCGGGAATCTTATAGATTTCCGGGCCGATCACCTCTCGGTGTTGGTCCACTTTAATAGGCAGCACTTTCCTAGTGTTATGACCAAGCTGCACAACAAAGAGAAACCAGATAGGTGTGTGAACAGAAACCTGTTGTGCAACCAGGTCTGGCAGGTCATGTGATATTTTTCTGGGCATCTGGCTATCACCTGTGATGTGTCTCAGCTTGATTCAGCCAGTGTGGTATGTTTTTACTTTTTCATATGTTAGAAAATGTGTGTATGTAAATCTGCAGTCAGTTGCCATTGATAACGTACAGTGGTGGACTGAGGCCAAAAATTTGTCCAGGGCATTTGCCCAGGTCTCCCTATGGCCAGCCCGTTCATCCCTGGTAACGTACACCAAGTCTGTACACCAGGGAGAAGTGAACCCTGTGCACACAGAACACTGCTGCTCTGGCCGCTGCTGAAGTGAGAGAGCTCATTCAACCTTCCACATGCCCAGCAGCAGTGTTCTGTGTGTACAGGACTCCCATCTATCTTCTTGGTGTACAGACTTGGTGTACGTTGCCCCCCACGTGGGAACCAGGGAGTTGAGTTTCCTGCCTGATTCTGGAGGTTTCACACAGCGGGGCATCCTAAATCGGAATGCTCCGTCTGCAAAGAACACCACCTGGGAGCGTGAATTGGCCCAACAGGCTGAAATAAAAACTTTTCCCCCATCTGCATGTATGAATCACTGTCACTGCTCTTGCCTCCGCTAAAAGCTGAAATGCAGCCTCACCGATTTTCTACTGATTATGGCCATCTTGAAACACTCAGGAGGTTTCCTTTCCCAGCATCCCTGCCTGGATTTAAACCACATAAGCCACAATGCACAACAACAGTCAACCCAGAAGTACTTCTTTGCAGGCCGCTGGCAGATTCCGAAGACGCAATTGAGGGGGAAAAATCAACCACAGCTGGACCAACATCCAGGGAGTTCAACTGAATGTGATTGGGCCCCAGTATAAACAATAAATAGGGCAGTCATGACTTATGTAGTAATCTTTCTTCCATCATTTTAATGGGAATAGATATATTTGAAGTTGAAATACAAATACGAATTGGTGTTTCCTTTCTGTGCATGCATGTGTATAAGCAAAAACAAAGATGGTGCCCCTGAGCTCAAGGGCCCCAATGTGGAAGCTACCTCTGCAACCCATGTGGTTACGCCCCTACTCCCACCAGGAAAAATGTAAAAAAGGCCAAATAAACTAAGAAGGAGCCTGAATGAGCACAGAAGGAGAACACTATGCTGAACCTATATGAAGTGGTGATATGATCATGCAATTAAATTAGTCCTGTATATTAAATTGGAACTAAACCGGACCTAAACTTCACTGTGTGAAACCCGTCTGTTGCCCGCTTTTCTTACCTATCCAACAAGCCCACTGCACATGTGAGACCGGTGGCATCTCTTGCATCTTCCTTAGTCTCTGCACAGCCATGCCTGCTTAACTTAATGGCTGGTGTCAGGCAATCGCTGATGTGGCTGGGATTTCATTCAGCTACTCCGATCACACGTTAATGTGCGCAACCAGAGATGCCGATTGGAGAGTCATGTAGGTGACGTGGGCTTCTTGGAAAGGTAAGAAAAGTGGGTCACTGGGGAGGTTTCATACAGCAAGATATGCAAATTATGTGCTATTAATTAGAAAGCGGTATTGTAGTTCTAGGGATATTTAAACTCTTGGTGATGTCTGACTTCTCTTGTATATATGTACTGTATATTGTGTAATCAATTGTAATAATTGGTTAATTAGAGTACCTTATTAATTAATGAATTATTTAATTGGAATGTAATCACCTGTTCTTGAAGATCCCTTACACTTCAGTGTGCTTGGTTCTCGAGCTAACTCTTTCCATCTGCACAAGTGCAAGGTATCCTTGATTGTTCTCAAAGATTTTCTTTGGTTCCGACTGTGGTTGACCCAAGTCTGTTAACAGTTGTCTCAGCCATATAAATTCTTGGCTTGCCTGCGCTGCTGCAGCTTACTCTGCTTCGGTGAAAGTGTAACAAAGAGCTGCTTTCTGCTAGTCCAACTGGCAGCACCTCCTGATAGAAGACACACATAACCACTGGTAGATTTTCTGTCACTGGTGTCTCAGGCCCAGTCGGCATCCACATATCCTGTCAGGATGCTTTTATCCCTTGCTGGTAACTTTAGCTTGTAATGTAAAGTCCCTTAAAGATAGTGAATTACCGTATATACTCGAGTATACTCGAGTCCAGGGGCGGACTGCCAGGGAAGGCCGCAACCCTGAACCCAACAGATGCTGGAGGGTGAGGGGCGGCCGCTGCGGGTCCCTGCTGTACCCGCTGCTGCCGCCGCCGCCGCTCTCATACACACAAACACGCACACATATTCACACACTGACCGGCACCTCCAGGCTGCTGCGCGCTGGTCGTCAATGGGCGGCGTCCAATGTTTTCATTGGACGCCGGCCATATGGGGCACGCCCACCGACGACCAGTGTGCAACAGCCAGGAAGTGCTGGTGTGTGTATGAGAACGGCGGCGGCTGGCGGCTGCCAGGCGGAGCTGAATGGAGGGTGTTGTGTGCCGAGCGACCGGGAGGAGGGGAGGGGGACCCCGCTGCCCCTCTGCAGGGTAACCTCGGCCAAACCCTGACCCCGACACCTGCGCGTCTGAGAGCGGCGGCGGCAGCAGCAGCAGGTACCCACAGTGTGTGTGTGTCTCTTTCTGTGTGTCTGTCTTTTTCTGTGTGTGTGTCTCTTTCTGTGTGTGTGTCCCTTTCTGTGTGTGTGTGTGTCTCTTTCTGTGTGTGTGTGTGTGTGTGTGTCTCTGTGTGTCAACTCCAATTCCAATTGAAAAAAGCCACCTCGGCTTATACACGAGTCAATAACTTGTTCCATTTTTTTGTGGTAAAATTAGGTGCCTCGGCTTATATCCAGGTCGACCTATACTCGAGTATATACGGTACTCTCTTTACAGCATTACAGTCCATCTGACTTGGCATTGAAACCTTTCTGCATAGGGTTCCAATAGTTGCTGCAATGTCACGCCTTGTAGCGGTGGTAATGTACAGCAATTTCCCTATTGCTTTTCTGTGTTAGTTGGTAGTGGCATATCTTGGCTGTTTATCTCCTTCAGGTAGTTAGTTGCCATAAGAGATTTTACTGGTTTGGCATCCATTCCAAATGTTTTAATTATTTCTTGTATTTTGTGCTTTTGGTTCAAAAGAAAGCTTCCATCTTCCTCTCTCTCAGCCTGAATGCAGAGGTATTTATTTTTGTTTCCAAGATCTCTGGACTGCTGATTTAGGGTTGTCACAAAATCGATCGTTCAACATCTGTTTGATCGAGCGAACTGCAACGCGGATGTGGGCTGCTTCCAATACAGAGAGCAATCACACCAGAAACACCCACACACCAATTACAACAAGCTGCCACCACCATCGTAACTACACTTTAAACGATTCAATCGTGCCGGTGGAACCCTCCTCAATCACCATCCGATCAAACTCTGCTGGCGAGTAATCGAGACAGTCACCACACACACCTACACACCCCTCTCCACCTACAAGCAGGGCAGAGGCAATCCACACTGATTGCATCCCACACCCTGTGGAGAGTCTGATCAGCTCTGCTGTCGAACGATCAGATACAATCAGCTTGCAATCTGCTGATTCACACACAGTCACCATTCAGCACTCCAAGTTAATTGTGAGTCATTCAACCTTGTTACACTATATGATTAGTTACACTTTTCCAATCATACAATGGATTAGTTACAATCGATATTACAGTCTATGGGTTAAAGTGGTCCTTCACTCTGAATAAGAGCCTATCTTATATGTTTTTCACACCCTGCACATACAGATTGCCCACATTAAAAATCATCCTACCTGCATCTACTGCATGTTATGTGCCTTTAAACATCCAAAATGGTGGCTCATAGAACATCAGCCTGCAAACAGGAAGTGCTTTCTGACTGTGCTGCTCTGCATTCTGGGACTGCTGACCTTTTCCTGACCCCAGCTATGCTCTCTCTGCAAAGCACAGCTATAACCTGCCCCCTGTACTTTATCCCACTCTCCTCTCCTCTGTAAGTGTGATGCTTCTGAGTCAAGATGGCGGCACCCATATCCTAGATTCCTGAACAGTGTTGCAGCACCGTGGGGAAAAGAATAAAAAGTAAGTGACTAAAAACTTAAAATATATTAATTTTAGATGCTGGGGAATCGTTTTTTAGAGGTTTGGGCTGTTCAATAAATCATGCTGAAGGTCCGGTTTTTTACACATTTACGAGCGGTCGTACAATCTTCAGAAACCAGGGTAGTTTTTAGAGCTCCAAGTAAACCAGGTTAGAGGATTTCTAATTGCCAAAAAGGTAGGCCCGTGCAAAATGGAAATTTTAATAAAAAATAAAAAGACAAAAATACAAATAATAAACAAAAAAAGACAATATACAAATGTTCAGAAAAACGGTTAGAAAATAAAAGGGGAGAAAACACTGAAAATCCTATACCTCATAACATGATACAAAGTCTTCAGCTTCCGAGGGTTAGAGGAGCAGTGGGTCAGACACACCACGATCACGGATCGGGATCGGACCCTCTGTATGTGACCCCGAAAACAGTTTCTCCCCCTGGATTTATTCTTAGCATACATCACGTCCCGTTCCGAAAGATATCCTTACACATGGGTTATTCATCTTCAGATGTCACGTGACTGCAGAGCAGAAAATGTGGCCCTCCCGGCCCATATATATCGAGGCACCTCCCACAGAACCCCAGATTTTCTCTGCAGTCTCGGACTGCCAGGACGAGAAAGTGGCTCTCCCTATTTTAGGCAGGTGAGAGGGGTCTTATGGCCCTACGGCTCTGTGGAGCTATTCCCACCCATTCTGTCTTTATTATACTGCCTCCCAGCCTCGGCTGTAGTGAAGGTAGACAGCACCATATTTAGGTGCTAAGGAGCTGTGCTCCGCCGCAAATCCCTCACCATGGTTCAGGCCATGGTGAGCCTTATAGGATGCCCTGCCCGCATTACGTGTGCCTATCACCCCATATCCCTCAGTGGGTTCCCTTATGGATGACCACTGACTCCCCTCGTTCCTCTGAGTCCCTTAGGGGAAGGGGGGGGTGTTTTTCTATATATATATTGTGTTATGTATATATATTGTGTTATGTGGCACCATTTGTTATCATGCTCCCGCTTATGCGGAGCGCATTATGCAGCGATCTGCATTTAAATTGGTTGCACTGTTTTCTTTTAATCTGATACCGCGCTCTTGTACACCGCTCTGCATGTGCCGGCGACATTTACCTCAGGCGCTATGGCGCAGTCATTGGCTGTTTAGTTCACGTGGGCGCGTCTTTTCGCGCTCTTCGGAGGGAGGCGGGAGGGGCGAGTGACACTTTTTGCATCACTCCTCAGCAGCCCACCCCACGGATGCCAGTCTGACTGGTTGGGGGAGCTTTTGGAAGTCTTTGAAATTCCAGGGGCAGTGGGGTCCTCAGGGGGCCCATGCCCCAATTAACATTCTGGAACTGAGGGCAATAAGGTTAGTGCTTTCCCATCTGACCACGCACCTTCGGGGTCTGGCGGTACAGATCCGCTCAGACAACCAGACGGCGGTTGCCTACATCAACCATCAGGGAGGAACCAGGAGCAAGAGGGCTCTCAAGGAAGTATCCCTGATTCGGTCATGGGCAGAGGACAATGTTCCCTGCATCTCGGCTGTGTACGTTCTGGGGGTAGAGAATCTGGAAGCAGACTCTCTGAGCAGGGGGGCTTCTCGCATGGGAGAATGGTCCCTCAGCAACAGGGTGTTTCACTCTCTGTGCCTCCGTTGGGGCCAGCCGGATGTGGACCTGTTTGCGTCCCGTCACAATCACAAGCTTCCAGCCTTTGTCTCCCTGTCACAGGATCCCCTGGCCCTGTCAGTGGATGCTCTGGCAATGTCTTGGAAGAGCTTTCAGCTCCTTTATGTTTTTCCTCCATTTCCTCTGCTGGGCAAGGTGCTGCGCAATATAGCCCAGGAAGGGGTGCCAGCCATTCTGGTGGCCCCATGTTAGCCAAGAAGAATTTGGTTCGCAGAAATCGTACAGCTGGCAGTAGATTGTTTCGTCCTGCCCCTGGTGCCACATCTGCTCACTCAGGGGCGGCTGCGCCACCCCAATTTACAAACGCTGGCTTTGACGGCTTGGCTGCTGAAATCTCCATCTTGATGGACAAAGGGTTGTCGGCCTCTGTAGTTAATACCATGATCAGAGCTAGAAAGAAGTCTTCTTCTACCATTTACTACAGGGTTTGGCGTGCTTACATTGACTGGTGTGAGTCTAGGTCACTTCCATGAAGGGTGTTCTCAATTCCCAGGATATTGGAATTTTTACAACATGGCTTGGATCTGGGTTTTCAGCTTAGTACTCTGAAGGGCCATGTTTCTGCTCTGGCTGTTTTTTTCCAAATATCTTTTGCTTAGCATCATCTGATCAAGACATTCTTTCAAGGCTTTACTCATTTGCGTCCTCCACGCAAGCCCATGTTACCTGTTTGGAATTTGAACTTGGTTTTGTCTGCCATGCAAGGGTCTCCTTTTGAACCTTTGCAGGATGCGGCTTTGTCCACTCTCACTGTCAAGGTAGCCTTTTTGGTGGCTATTACCTCAGTCAGGAGAGTTTCTGAATTGGCGGCGCTTTCCATCAAGCCTCCTTGGACACCAGGAGTTTCGCTTTAAAACTGATTTTCTGCCTAAGGTTGTGTCTGCTTTTCATCTCAATCAGAACATTGTGTTGCCTTCCTTGTGCCCTAACCTTGGTAACCCCAAGGAAAGGGTCTCTTGTTGTAGTTAGGGCTGTGAAGTTCTATTTGGTGCCTACTGAATCCTTTAGGAAGATTGATGCTTTCTTTGTGGTTCCGTCTGGTCCTAATAAGGGCCAGGCTCCTGTTAAATCCACTATCAGCAATCCACTATCGGTATATATGGGCCGGGAGGGGCCACTTTTTCTGCTCTGCAATCGCGTGACATCTGAAGATGAATAACCCATGTGTAAGGATATCTTTCAGAACAGGATGTGATGTATACTCATACTAACAATTCTACAGGTGAGTAATCACAGAATTGTATTATCCTAGCTTCCAAGGGGCTGGAAGACAGATGCCGTCCCCCCTGGGTGGGTGCTGGGGCCAGGCTGATATTTTATTAGCCTATGAGCAAATTATTTGTAGTCACCCTTTTAGTAACTAAGTTGCTCCCCCCACCTTTCCTTATCAGTGGGGGTTTCTGTTTTTAGATATGGATTTATTGCCCATGTGTCCAGGAAGTCGTTGAAGAACTGTTTATTTTGTTATAGGATATTTGTAGGAATGCTGGGGATGTGGCAGAGGGAAAATCATGACATAAATTAAGACATTGGATGTCACAAGGGTTTGCAGTATTTCTGCTTCATTCCCTTCTTGCTCAAAACAAATCAGAATATCACCCACATAAAGAAGTACATAGATCCATCTGTTTGCCAATTTCTTTGTGCATAAGCAGGGGTATGTTTTACTTCACTGAATGTCCTCATGTGTAAGCACTTCATTTTCAGTTTTCATATTCCATGCTCTGGCGGCTTGCTTTAGACCTTAGACCTTGCTTTAGACCTTATATACTTCTCTGAAGTTTGCATACTAGGTCTGGTCTTTGCTCATCTTTGAACCCTGGTGGTTGTTCCATGTAGATGTCTTCTGATAACTCGCCATGTAGAAGCTGTTTTCTGTAGTGATAGCCTCCCACAAATCATCTCTGGATAATAGAATTTCCACTTTAAATTTCCATAGCTGATAATTGTCATTGTTCAGCTTGGCCACTGAGTGTTTAAGCTCTAAGCTGCTGCCCATTCGCCCTCTTTTATATAAGAACAGTCTTACTTGTATACTGGAGAAGTCTCTGTGGAAGCTTCTTTATGTCAATCTCCGTGTTGGCCATGCTGTCTCCCGTTCTGGGCATTGCTCTGCCTGGGCTGCGTCTGGTCACTGTGCTTTATCACTGGGCCCATAACCAGCTGCAGAGTGTGAGTGCTGGGTGCAGATAGACATTTGTGGTGTAACAGGAAATGGCTTTACTGGAACATGAATTCAGTAATAGTATGTTACCTTACATGGTGGCTAACATAGACAGTACCATCGAGCAACTGGAAGCGGGCAATACAACACAGCAGTAAAAGGCATGGAAACCACAGCCAAGCATTGGTCACAGCGCCATCTAGTGTCATAAATTGTCACAGCTGTAAACTGCAGTAAATCTAGCAAGTCATGAATCACATTGAAAGACAAGCAAAAGCTGTTGCAAAGTATTGTATATCCAACAGAAACAACGTAGGAAATGCTGGTGAATGAGTGATATATGTCACCATGGCTTGGTCAGGTGAGTGACAAATACTCTATTTCAAAAGATGCTTTATGCATATTATTTTATATACCTACAGGGCCTGGTTCTGTAATATAACATATTTCTGACTTATCCTCAAGAAGTTGAAAAAAAAATTTAAGATTGACATCCAGTGTCATTTGCAAAATAGACATACTGGGGGTGTTTTCCATGCTATACTAATGCTAGCTTGTGTGACCCTCATAGCAAAAAAGTGTGATCTGGCTTAGCAGGAAAAAAACGCTAAGACAGAGCCATCTAGTGGCAGATACAATGTGCTGTTCCCAAATATACCAAATGTGACAAATCAATAATGAGCCCTCTTTCTCACCTGTCTAGTATCACAAAGTTTCTGCATCTGTGGCAGATGCAGTGGTACCGCAAATCCAGCAATGGCACCTCGATGGCCCCTTTCACACCCCTCCGGTGTGGCAGAGAGGAGGAGACAGCTGCAAAAAGTCCTGCCTGCCGTCATGTTCACAACAGCCCCCATTAAAGTCTAGGGGGCTTTATTTCATGCCGTACCGCTTGTGTTTTGCATTTGCAGCCCCATAGATTTTAATGGGAGTTAATAGACGGGAAGGCAGGGCATAGGACCCGGAAAAAAACACAGACGCAAGCATGAACCAAACAAAAACGTGAATGCAAAATGGAATTCCTCCCGCAAAACACATGCTGCAAATGCGACAGGTGTGAGCATAGGGTAATAGTGTTTTATTAAAGCAACAGTCCAGACTTTAAAAAAAAAGATGCTCACCTTTGGTCCTCCCGCAGCTGATCGATGGTCCTCTAGCAGTAATCGTCACAGAGGCGCCACTGGCGATAGAAGATCGGGCCTGGACAGAGCAGGAACTCAACCTTGATCTGGCAGCGATTTGGGATGCTCCGCTATGTGAAACCCGCCAAATGGCATGCACAGGCACTCATTCAACCAGCACTGTATGCTGAGCCCGGCGTACGATCCATGAAAGCCAGGACAAGGGTGAGTTTTTCAGCAACCTGGGGGGGGGGGGGTTCACACAGCTGCACATCAAGATTTGGGATGCCCCAAGGGAAGGTATTTTTAAGGGTCTGACCCTTAGTTATTAAAAGAAAGGTCTCATGTGGAGCTAAAGTGTTGAGGAATACTGTGACATGGTTGTTATGCAACTGAATATGGAGCTGTGCTGAGAATAAATACTGCTTGCTTTTGTTTTACACTCAGCTGAGTCATCTTTAAGCACCATCTGGAGGTGCTAAAGAGTAAGTGTACCTCACCCACACCACACCTCACGGCCAAGTGACGCCGAAACCCTAGGTCTAAAGAACTGCTCATGCTCCTCACAACTCCGCCATTGGCCAAGCGGAGGGATCTAACACAACCAGTCCATCAATGATTCTATAAATATACCTTCTGTATACCATATTGCCACACCTAGACTGTGGGGCAGAAAATTATGTTAGTTTGCCATTTGTCAACTACAGTTTAGTATTTAACACGAATATTCCATCCAAACATCATGAACCTATGAAATCTAGGTTTAAATTACCACTGGGAGAAGTCAGTCTACAGCCTACCAGAAAGATCACAGTCCATGAATGTAGGTGAATACATCTCTCCTCCCTCACCATTAAAGTGGAACAAAACCCGGTGCTGGCCCTCCTTGGAGCAACAAGCGCAATTTTTCTCATCCCCTGCATTTTATGCCTGTGTGTGCGCTCCAGCCCCAGCCATTCAGATAGGCTGTGACGGGAGTGTACGCGCTGCTGGGGATGCGGCTGCTCCTGCTCCCCGTTGAAGTCAATCAGAGCCCTTAGCCAAAGGGTGTAAGCATAGCAAAGGGCTCTAATTTGATAAGAGCCAATGCATGCTCAGTTGGACCGAGTAGAGGTAATTTTACTGGCAAACTTGGGGGTTTCACACAGAAAGGCATCCCAATGCAGGACACAAAACATAACCGAGAACAGTCAAAATCCCAAGTTTTGTTCCACTTTAACACAGGAGCCCCACAGGGATGCGTACTGACCAATGAAAAGAACTACTTTAACTACTACTTTTACATCTGTGCTGGGCTTTTTGAAGGCTTTATAAGAGATGCCATTGTAAAGTATCTCTGTGAAGGTGAGCTAATTACTCCTTATCAGCATGGATTTAGCATGAATTTATAAGGAATTGCTCCTGCCAGACAAACCTTATCAGCTTTTTGGGGAAGTAAGTTCCAGACTGGATCAGGATGAGTCATTGGATATCATATAGCTTGACTTTTCTAAAGCATTTGATACTGTGCCAAAAGATGAGAATGCTTGGAGTGGGGGAAACATGTGTACAAGGGTGAGTAGTTGGCTAAATTATAGGAAACAAAGGGTGATTGTAAATGGTACATACTCAGATTGGGTCATCCTTACTAACACAGGGGTCAGTGCTGGGCCCAATTCTATTTAATATATATATTAATGATATAGGTAATGGGTTAAACCCTAAAATCTCAATCTTTGTAGCTGCATGTTATCCTCTTTTCCATTAATTACTTTACACAGCTTACTATCAACCGCAAACTGATTTAGATAAATTGGATGTTTGGGCAGAAAAATGGCAAATTAAGTTTAATACAGATACATGTAAGGTTATGCACATGGGCAGGAGAAATTGGTGCCATAATTACATACTAAATAGGGAAACTGGGTAAAACAATAATGGAAAAAGACCTAGGGGCTTTAGTAAATAATAAATTAAACTGTAGTAATCAATGTCAGGCAGCAGCTGCAAACAGGATTATGGGGTGCATCATGAGGGACTTAGGTGCCCTTGACCAGAGCATCATTTTACCCCTCTATAAGTCACTGGTCACAACCCATATGAAATATTGTGGACAGTTCTGGGCACCAGTGCATAAGAAAGACATATCAGAACTTGAGCGCATTCAATAAATGGAATGAGAGAACTAGAGTACCCTGAAAGATTGTCAACGTTAGGTAAATTTAGTCTGGAAATGTCTGAGGGGTGACCTAAGAACTATGTATAACTATATCCGGGGTTAATACAAAGGTTTGTCCCACAATCTATTTACAGTGGACCAAAACCCAGGCTCGAAGGCCCTGGAATCTATAAGAATCCAGGCCTTCCTTGCATGTAATAACATTACCATCTATGGCTACTAGACCACTAATAAACAGGCTGAACTGGATGGACTAAAGTCTTTTTTTCAGCCTTACATACTATGTTACTACTAGGGACAGGGGAACAATCTCTACCTCAATTTGAACAAAGCATGGGAGATGATAGTTGACTTTAGTACCAATCTCATTAAGACACAAATTCAAATACTTATGCATCCACATTAGCAATGACCTGTCATGGTTCTGCCAAACCAATAGCGTGATTTAGAAAGAGGATCAATGGTTGTTTTCCCTAAGATGGCTGAGAGACTTGCTAATGTGCTGAAAAGACTTGCCTGCTAATGTGCTGAAAAACATCTTTAGCTGCACCGTGGAAAGTATTCTGGTTCAGAAACAGCTCTATGCAAGCCAGACTGGCTATATGTAGGGTGGTAACAGGGCAGTTTCCAGGCAAAGGTGCAGGAAGGAAAATTATCTACCTACTCCTTACCCATCCTATGGTGCTGCTGCTGTCCAATATAGGTATGTGCCCAGGGGCGGCCTGGGAATAAAAAACGGCCGGGACTTTTTGGGGCACACCGGCCCTGCTATACACCTAATTTTTCGTTCCACAACACGCATCCGGGGTTTAGGGGACAAAAATAAGAAAGAAAATATGCTGAACCATAAATCCCCCCATTACAGACAACGTGCAGAATAATTCCATTACAGGCAGTGAGCGGCATCCCTCATTACAACTAGTAAGTAGCATACCTCTCTACAGCCACTGGGGGCATCCCTCAGGACAGCTCACACACTGTGGAGGCATCCCGCTCTACAGCCACTGGGGCATCCCTCAGGACAGCTCACACACAGTGGGGGCATCCCTCAATATAGATCACACACAGTGGGGGCATCCCTCAGTACAGCTCACACACAGTGGGGGCATCCCTCAATACAGCTCACACACTGGGGGCATCCCTCAGTACAGCTCACACACAGTGGGGGGATCCCTCAGTACAGATCACACACAGTGGGGGCATCCCTCAGTACAGCTCACACACAGTGGGGGCATCCCCCAGTACAGATCACACACAGTGGGGGCATCCCTCAGTACAGCTCACACACAGTGGGGCATCCCTCAGTACAGCTCACACACAGTGGAGCATCCCTCAATACAGCTCACACACAGTGGGGGCATCCCTCAGTACAGCTCACACACAGTGGGGGCATCCCTCAATACAGCTCACACACAGTGGGGGCATCCCTCAATACAGCTCACACACAGTGGGGGCACCCCTCAGTACAGCTTACACACAGTGGGGGCATCCCTCAGTACAGCTCACACACAGTGGGGGATCCCTCAGTACAGCTCACACACAGTGGGGGCATCCCTCAATACAGCTCACACATAGTGGGGGCATCCCTCAGTACAGCTCACACACAGTGGGGGCATCCCTCAATACAGCTCACACACAGTGGGGGCATCCCTCAGTACAGCTCACACACAGTGGGGGCATCCCTCAATACAGCTCACACACAGTGGGGGCATCCCTCAATACAGCTCACACACAGTGGGGGCACCCCTCAGTACAGCTTACACACAGTGGGGGCATCCCTCAGTACAGCTCACACACAGTGGGGGATCCCTCAGTACAGCTCACACACAGTGGGGGCATCCCTCAGTACAGCTCACACACAGTGGGGATCCCTCAGTACAGCTCACACACAGTGGGGGCATCCCTCAGTACAGTTCACACACAGTGGGGGCATCCCTCAGTACAGCTCACACACAGTGGGGGCATCCTTCAATACAGATCACACAGTGGGGGCATCCCTCAATACAGATCACACACAGTGGGGGCATCCCTCAGTACAGCTCACACACATTGGGGGCATCCCTCAGTACAGCTCACACACAGTGGGGGCATCCCTCAGTACAGCCATGTGCAGCATCAGTACAGCCAGTGTGCAGCAGTGTGTGTGTGTGTATCAGACTGGGAGGCAGAGATGAATGGGGCCTTTGGTCAGACTGGGGGTTACAGGTGAATTGGGGCATGTGTCCGGCGGGGGGGGGGTGCAGATAAATGGGGCTGTGTACGGGGTACCTGGTCTTGCTGGTGATGTCTGGATTCCAGCTGGCAGTGTTGTTGTGCTGCGCAGAGGAGGAGACAGGATGCCCGGGGAATACAAAGCCAGAGCCGCTGCAGGATGAGCTGGGGAGAGGGGGGGGGGCAGGCTTAAGGAATTTGCCATCTAACATCCAGCACTGCTCACCTCCAACATCGCCTGGCCCCGCCCCCTCCTCGGGCAGCGAGGCAGGCGATTGGCTGCCAGGCGTTCTATCTCAGAGTGCTCTCTGCCTCCTGCTATTACAGCAAATCTTTAGGTTGTCCAGCGCTGCCTGGTTGCTTTTTTTGAGCAGCTGTAATAGCCCAGTAAATCAGGGAGGGCAAAAGAAAAAAAAAAATACCGGCACCTAAAAAGTAACCGGCCCTGGACAACTGAAGATTTGCTGTAATCTCCCGACAGGTGAAATATTGACTACACAGTTTGCAGCCTTCTCTGCTGCCGGCCTACTGGGATTTTGCCCGGTATGCCCTATGGCCAACCCGCCCCTGTATGTGCCATGCTGTGCCTCTACCATGGCAGCAAGCAGAGCCTCTTTTCTATGACTGAGCATCATGGGTGGATGAGGGGCCTGTCTTATGGCCTGCAACACAAATTGTGGCCCTGACTCAATTGCAGAAAACAGGATGGCTGAGATAAAGGCGCCCCCCACTGGCCTTGGTGCCCAGGGCCATCTCCCTGCTCACCCTCCTTTAGAAACAGCCCTGGAAGGTGATGACTGCGGAAGGCAACAACCTTCAATCAATCTATATGAAGCAGCATTAGGCCAAGGCCAAAAGATTAGTGGAAAACCACGGCCACCATGCCCATAAACTATTCTCCTTGTTGGGGCCAGGGAATCGCAATTGCTCCCTAAGAGCCAAAAGAGAGCAAATTATGGAACGCTCCTTCATGCAGGCCACTTGGATTCTCAAAAACCATAAAACAGAATCACCAGTTGAATAACCCAGAATTGCACCTACAAACAGTAGTCAAACTTTTTCATAACCCATATTACTGGAGCATTCTATAACCCAATATAGTACTAAATAAACCGAAACCCTTTGTTTAGCACCAGGAAATGTGTTCTGTTTTGAATTTCATATTTTACATTTTTACATATCTTCCATTTTATATTCAATATATTCTAGCATATATTTCTGAGCCAGCACTTTACTGTCGCTTTATGACTTATGTAGATAACAAATAAACTTTGATTTGATTGATTTGACCTCTGTTTTAGATAGTTATACCTTTGCACAAAGCAAGCTGCAGTTCTGCCAGTCTTATAAAAACAATTTCGAGATCAATAAAGAAATAGAAAATAATGCTGTAAATGTATGTTCTACTACATTTGAAAATAAACGTTAAAGACATTGCGCCCTTAATACCCAGAAATCTTAGCATGTAAAGTATTTTTTTATTTTTTTTGCTTGAACATCCTTCAAACTAAAAACCTGCATTATTGCTCCACGCAGATCCTCTTTACCTGACCCACTTGTTCCTAATTGTGTCCCTGTTGAATCTCTTCTGGTCCCCACTGAACTGCCTCCATCAGACAAGTGGTTGCACACAGCAATTTGTCATTTGATTTCAGTCATGTGTCTTTGTTTTGCGGTCGATATGCATGCTTTAAAATTTCATTACACCCTACAGGGAGAACAGGTTTATACTATTGTTCCCCATATTCTAATATAATTGGGGGGGGGGGGGGAATCAAAGTAAAGTCATAAAAAAGTCATAAAAGAAAATATAATAAATAAATAAAGCCACCGTAACGCTCCTGACAATTTAGTGAGGAAAAGCAAGGGATGATTTGTATCCAGCTATTGCCTGAGGATGACCCTGTCCCTGCTTTGATCTTTTGAATGTCCTGGGACCTCCTAATCCTAAACCAGGAGGCCACTGTCCAGGGTTCACCGTAGTCTGGTTGTGAACAACCCTAAATAGTGGAATGTGAAATGGTACCAGGAGTCAAATCATTGTTGAAAATGTAAACTGAGGCTCTGTCTGGGTGCAGTTATCATCAGCAAGGCTGGTGCCAGCATATGTCGTACTCGGACAAGTGCCAAGGCCCATGGCATGTTCTAGGACCCACTGACAGCTGGCACATCCAGTGAGTGGGTGACAGTGACACAGCTCACTGGTTGCTGTATCAATACTAGTGAAGGCCCCCCATGTGACATCATAACAAAGTAATGCTGACCATATCTGAAGTGGTGGAATGTATTTAACACCCAGACAGGTGCAGCAGGGACTCCCACTGGTGGCCACTGGAAGAGGAGCTATGGTGAATAGCAGCACAGTGCCACCAGCAGAATATCCATGAAACTAATGGATTGTACTGTTGCTGCAATGAAATTAAAAATGTTATTTGGCATATATTGTATTAGATAGTGATTAGAGTTAGCATCTAATATTTTAATAGTCTTTGACTGACAATCATTAAAGCAGCAGTCCAGACAAAGGACTGGCCGCCAATGCTCATATCACCCCTGGTGATATGCCTGATTTGGACATATAAAACAAAGCTTGCCCACCTGCTAGCTTGTCCTAGTGGTGTATCCCCCAATGACTGAGGACTTGGGAGCGTCCGTGAATCTGAAGCACCCAATAACCATGCAGCAGGCACGCCTTGGCAGCACTGATTGGGTGTCTCTGCAGCCACTCAAACGCAACATGGCCACTTCTACTCTTTTCCCAGTGGGAGCTCAGTGCACTGAATGTAGGTGTATTTTTTTATTTAAATGATCTAATCAGGCTGGATCATGGGCGAGGGGAGGAAGGAAGGGAGTGGGCTAGCCAGATTGTCCATTTATTGCAGGGATCTGCATCCCTTTATACCATGAGCCACTTGTAGCAGTGAGAGATGAGCGGGAGACACTTTTGATGTTACTATATCATAAACGTCATATAACTCTAATAGAACAAGAAACAATTGAAAACAATTCAAAATACAGTGAAGGACTTGAAGACATAAACACAATAGCTTATTGAAAATGGACCTCTCTAGTACCCCAAAACATAATAAAAAGATGGACCCCCCAGCCACAAGGTGATTAAATAGTACATATATAGGCAGAAAAGGTACGCTGGCTTACCACAATTTAATGGAGTATGGCATTGGATGCTGTAAAAATAGGTAATATTGGCATATTTCCTCACCTGTTGAATCTGCAATAATCCCTCCATGGTACTGCAATCCCTAACCCAGGGATCCATGTACTGTACCTCTCCAGCCTCAACAGCCTTGATGAGGAGTTACAGGATAAATCCTAGTGATACAAGGTAACTGATGGGGTATAGGACCATGGGGCTATTAGAGATATGGAGGGTACTTTGGGTGGATTATAGTGGTTGTAAATGGATATGGGGGCATATGATAATATTGGGGGTACATCCTGACTTTTAATTATTGGGTCTGTTGGCTAAGGTAAGTGTGCTTGGATTTTGCAGCCTAAAAATGTGCTTTTGTTGAGGGGTTTGGGGAGTGATACCTGCTCTTTGTCAATTGACTGTGGCATTTGGAAGACCTGTCTTGAGGACCACAGTGTCTAATTTTACTAGTTTTTACTAATATCTACAAAAAATGTACTAATTTTTGCTTGTTAATTGTTGGTCTGGGGGGAATCATGCTCATGCTCTGCTTATTCCACATACGTGTTCCACATGCATTCTCTCTATAAGGTTGGGGGTCAGCTCCCACTCTGATTATTATTCATGTGTATTTGATGTTCCAGCTGCACTATGCCGTATAATTGTGTGGACTCGTTGATCTTCCTACATTCTGTCTTTTACTTCTGGAGTCTGGAGGGATCAGCTTTCTCTCTGCCTATTAATTATCTTAAAGAGGAACAACACACGTGAATTTGACTTTCCTATGTGTTGTTCCTCTCTGTGGCGGCATCGCCTAATTTCACTCACCTTCCTTCCGCTCCCATGGCGCAGATTCGAGGGCTCTCGGAGAGGGTGAGCGTTCCTGGGGGTTCAGGGGGATTTCACACAGCGCACATCCCAATTTGTGATGCCCCAAGGACTGAAACTTGGGAGGCCCTGGAGACCTCTAAGGTCTGTAGTGAAGGAAGTCCACTCACTCTCCTATTTTTAGGTTTAGAGCAATCTGTCCATTAATTGCCCCTGCATAGAAACTGTGGAATCTGGAGGTAGAGGTGCCCTCCATGGTACATACAGGACTTTTTGAAGCTTTCACGTTTCTAGTACTGGATATTTAAAAACAGTGATAACAAATATTGCTTCATTATGTCATGTAGGCATCTGCTCAATCTGATCAATTATGTGGCGTATATAAAATGGTGGGACCCTTCACTTCATGGGCACCAATGTGGTTGCTACTTCTGCATCCCCTGTAGTTAGGCCCCTGTGACTGATGGAATTTCTTAGCATATTTCCTATCAATTGTGAGGTTTGGTGAGGATTCACTCCGCAAGTTTTTAAAGAAAACAAGAAAAAATAAATAAAAAATAAATGGCCCCGGAATCAAACATGGCACAGATATTCAAAGTAAAAAAAAAAGCAAAATACAACACAACTGGGTCAGTAGGTTAGTCAAATATACTCCACCTAAAGCCACCTAAGTAGAGTAGTAACACACAATAAGGCTACTGCAGAAAAAAATAAAAGGAAAAAGAAAAAGGTTATTGATTGGGAACTAGGGAGATTAGGCATGTCTTATGTTTTCAAGTCTGTGGGGTACAAGGTGTTTATATGGCCCAATTAAGGGGTGATCTGCCTCAATAGGTTACAGCCAACTCCATAAACTAGGGTTCGAATATTCGTTCCAGGGCTGGCAAATTTTTAGAAACCTTTTCTCTTGTTCTAGGGGGAATTCACCAGAACCATACCATGGATTTGGGGTTTTAATGGGGTCAACATCCATTGTGTGCTGAATAAAGTAAAGGAAAAATTTTGCTGGCTCTATCCCTGCCTGCTGCCATGCTGGGCACACGATCCGAGTCCCCCAACTGCCAGGGCTGAAAATAAGCCCTAACACCTATTTTTGAAGCAAAAATTTATATAAGACCTGTCCTTATTTTTGGGGAAACACAGTAATTATACACAACATTTCTAATCCTTATCCGTATACTTAGGCTAAAACATTGGAAAAAATATTGTGTTTTTCAACATGATCTTAATCAAATCATGATTAGTCCCTTGCAGGGGCGTAGCTAGCGGGGATCAGGCGGGGCTTGTGCCCCCAGCTGCAGCAGGTTAGGGGGGCGCCAAAGGGGGCCCTGAACACAGGTGGGGGGTCACCATTTCGAATGTCTGCCCTGGGTGTAAGAAAGCCTAGTGACTCCTCTGGTACCTATGACTTGATGCAGTTGCTCTGTCCGCAACCCTCTCAGCTAAAACAGCTTAAAACAACGCCACTGCCAATGTTTGGCTTGTGTAATATCAAACCAATGAATGTAGCATTAAATTAGTAGTAATAGTAGCAGAAGCATTACATACCAGCAAGGCCACATGGAGTTTGAAATGAAATGGACAAAGCCTGAGGGTGCTGGGGTCACTTTTCCATGTTCAGAAGACATTAAAAAGTCCACATCCGATTAGGCCGAACATAATATATATATGCAAAAGGTGTGCGTGTGTAATTTATATATATATATATATATATATATATATATATATATATATATATATATACACACACACACACTTTGCATACATACATACACATATATATATATATATATACATAGATATACACCCCCACAGATTTGCATACATAATATATATATATATATATATATATATATATTCCACAAAGATATTGTGTATGTGTGCCTCTAAGCATGATCACTCAGGATGCTTTCCCGCCTCCCCTCCCTCCAGCTGCCATTTCCTCGGTGTCTTTACGGCCGCCCGGACTCCGCTCTCTGCCAGAACCGATCGATAAGGGGAAAAAAAAAACAATTATTTTGTAATAATGAAATGTCCTGGGTATTCGGTTGCCGTGACAACAGCACTCTCTACCTCTCTCGCTCCGTCAGTCAGCCAGTGACAACGCTGGCTAGGCTGACCCCTGACCTCCCTCAGCCAGAAGTACCCCCGCACACTAGGGGGGGGAGAGAGGCTAGAAAATGCCACAGACCTACATGCACAATGTCTTCTTAAAGGGGCTATAGTCTCCCTTAACCCCATAGCTGCTACTGGCCCTTGCGATGCTCTGCAGATCCGTATTCTGCCAGCTCACTGATGTAAAACCTGGCTGTGGCAAGCTTCGAGTGGTCATCTATAAAAACCGACATGATTGCCTACATTTAACCCTATTCCCACAAACAAAAAAAAACATCCAAAGGGGCCTTTAGGAAAGAGGGGTTAATCGCCAAGGGGGCCCTTAGTGACAGGGACACAGCAAATTAACAGGACAAAGGGGGTTCATCACGCAAACAGGCGAGATTGCACCGAGACTGTAGTCGTCCCTGCACGATCACTGCTATATTGTGAATTTAATTTTCACAATTTACGAGCTGACATTGCAGGGTTCCTATCATAACCTCCGCTCATATATCAGCTAAGAAGAACAGGGAAAAAGGGTGGAGGAAGGGTCAGCCTAAATAAAAAGGGGCCCGTGGTTATCTGTCAATAGTCACCAGTAACACTGGTGTCCTTTAAGTGCTTAAAGGAGACGTTTGCTTTAATAAAATAATACATTCCATCCTCAATATCCCTTGTATTTAACTTGTTCTTTCCTTGATATTACTTTTTAATGTTGGTTTGTGTGTCCCTACTTTAATTGATACAACTAAAAGTAACTGAAAAATGGGTGGAGGGAGTGTCAGCCTAATTATAAAGGGCCCATCTGTCAATAGTAACTATTAACACTGATGTCCTTTAAGTGCTTTAAATGGACATTTACTTTAATAAAATATTACATTCCATGCTTAATATTCCTTATTTTACCTTGTTGTTTTCACTCTCCCCTAATATTACTATATTAATGTTGGCTTGTGTGTCTGTATTTTACTTTAGTAACAGTGGTGTTCTTTAAGTGCTTAAAATGGACGTTTGCTTTAATAAAATATTAATTATTATTATTTTACCTTGTTCTTTTAATTCTTCCCTAATATTACTTTTTTAATATTGGCTTGTGTGCCAATACTTTACTTTAGTAACACTGGTGTTCTTTAAGTGCTTAAAGGGGACGTTTGATTTAATAAAATGGAAAGTCCGTCTTTAACTCCCTAATATTACTTTTGAATGTTGGCTTGTGTGTCCATACTTCAGCTGATACATCAACAAAAAGAAACATAAAAAAAGGTGGAGGGGGTAAAACCTAATTAAAAAAGGGCTTGTGGTTATCTGTCAAAAGTCACCATTAACACTGGTGTCCTCTAAGTGCCTAAAATGGAAATTCCCTTTAATAAAAATGTTCCTTTCTATCCTCAATATAATGTGCTAAACTCGTTTTCCGAATGCTTTTCAATGTAGGATTGTGTGTCCATACTTTAGCTAATACATCAACAAAAAGATACAGAATAAAGGGTGGAGGGAGGATCAGCCTTAATAAAAAGGGGCCCATGGTTATCTGTCCATAGCCTCCAGTAACACTGGTGCTTAAAGATGACATTTGCTTTAATAAAATTACACAACCTTGTCTTAAATATCTTCTTATTTAACTTGTTATTTAAACTCTTTTTCCGAAATTTCCTAATATAACTTTTTTAATGTTGGCTTGTTTGTTCATTTTTAATTGATACATCAAAAATAAAGGTAAAGGTGGCGGGAGGATCAGCCTAATTAAAACTGGGCCTATTGTTATGTGTCAATGGCACCAAAGGTGCTTTAATAAAATGATACAGTCAGTCTTTAATATTTTCTTTGAAATTGATATTTTAACTATTTTAACTAAGATTAAATTTTTAACGTTGACTAGTGTGTCCACTTATTTATAATACTTATTTATATATCACCATATATCAACAACGATGAACAAGATTTCGGGTGGAGGGAGGATCAGCCTAACTAAACAGGGGCCAAACTTTTTCTTTCCAATTTCAAAAGTGTTCTTTAAGATCTTAAAATATACACTTAGGCCCTTATTTATGAAGGAATAGCGACAGGTAGCGACTGGTGAGCGGCCGGTAATGACGGGCCCCGCCACGATAACGCCGGCTCCCCACCACAATCACACATTTATCAAGCCGATCCTGCTTAGCGACTGAGATAGCGCCATATAGCGACTCATTCATCATTATTCCAGCCTCAGCCCACAGCGCCAGCGTCCGACCTTGAACAGCGACAGGTATGACCTCTCGCTACCTGGCGCTCTCCAATGCATTTCAATGGAACAATCTTTAAATATTCATAATTAATGTTTTTTTTTTTTTTTTTTTTTAATGTGAAAAATTCTGACCACTTCTGCCATTTTAGATATAAAAAAATAAAAAAAAATGTGCAGAATTGATATTACAGGTCTGATATTAATGTATTCATATTACAAAATTATTTAAAAAAATTTTTTGGTTTAAAAAAATATGGTTGTTTGGGGGTTAAAAAACTACTTTTAACACATCGCTGCCAGCGCTCTGGGGTTTAAACATGCATTTCACAGCGCAAGAAATTTTTGAGCGGATTTCTTAATGAATATGGTGGAAGCCGGTCGCTATGGCCATTCGCTATCATGCGCTCCCATACAGCGCGTAACCTGTCAAATAGCGACTCCTCACCTAATATTCAACATTACGCCACACCGACTGAGTCGCTGTCAACTACCAAAACAACGGCCAAGCACAGCGACTACTAGCGGGCGCTCTGAAAATGCTGCTACAGTCGCTCAACTGTCGCTATCTGCCGCTATTAATGAATCGGCCTCCCCGTATATAAATAGAATACAATTTTCTTTTCTAATATTACTAACTGTTGTCTTGAGTTTCCATTGTTAAACTTATTATATTGTCTTTCTAGTAGTAGAAGTAAGGATCATCCAACGTGGAAAGGTATTTGCTATCATTAAATGATAGCTTTGGTTTTCCATGTTCATTTATTTATTTATACATTCCTACCCATTATTGTTATGTTTTGTGTCCATATTTCTATGTATATGTCCACATAATCTACAGGAAACTGGAAATGGTGAATCTACATGGAAAGGTGAAAGGTTTCTATTTTAGTCTCCTTCGTTTTTTTGTTTTTTTAAACAAGCTTACCGATTTTTATTTCTTTTAATGTTGTCTTGTGTATCCATATATCAGCTTGTATATCAAGAACGAGGAACGGGAAAAAAGGTTGTAGGGAGGGTCAGAGTAAAAAAGGGAGGTGATGGTTATCAATCAAAAAGCACCAGGTAGCCCAGTGTCCTGAAGTGCTCAAACTGCACATTAACTATAACAAAATGATACATTCCATTTTTTATATTCTTTATTATTTTTTACCATCTTTCTTTGATAATGTGTTTTTTATTGTTGGCTTGTGTATCCCTGCTTCAATATATCAACTAGGAGGAACAAAAAAGGGTGGGGGAAGGATCAGTCTACAACCGAGAGGTACTTAAATGGTACACTAGTTATAATCAAACAAGACAAACTAACAAACTTGCTGCCTTGATATCCCTCATTTCATGCTACCCTGTGTATTAATATCAATATAAAGAACAAGAAAAGGATCAACCTATATGGAAAGGTAATAATATAAATACCGGTCACCAGCAGAACTGAGGATGACCATTACAGGTTTCTGTCTATGTGCTATTATCTAACAGTCTATTATAAGTGTGCCATTTAGCACACTTATAATAGACTGGCATAGTGCCAATTTTGGAGCGCTGGCATCTCTTTCTTTATTGGCGCTGCTGTTTGGACAGAATGGCATTGAAAGCGCCCGATGTTAACTAATTAGCTTTGATTGTTGCACGGGCAGGCTGATTCATCACTAACGCCAGGTAGCGACAGATGAGCGTCTGTAGCAGGCATTTTCAGAGCGCCCGCAGTAGTCACTGTGCTCAGCCGTGGGTCGCTACTTCATAGCGACTCAGTCGCTGTTCATTAATACAAATATATATGGCACAGAGCAAATGAATAACAATAATATCCTTTAAAACAGTGAATCAAGAGTCCAAATATAGGTATCCCACGGTGCATGCACATAAACTGGTTTGCGCTTTAGCAACGAAACGCGTTAGGGTAAACAAGAAGCGGCAGCTCTTCATAGATGTTTTAACCATCTGAGGACCCTTAACCTACAACCCGAACGCTCCACTAACGGCCGTGGTGGAACAATAGAAGGAAGGATTTCTCAGCTTTCATGATCTATATGCGATTTGACCACTTGAAGTTTGTGAGTGCATTTCAATTAATAAACATTTTTTATTTGATTGTACTGCGGAGTTGCACTAGATTTTTGTGCTTTCTCTTTTAATCTATGCCTGAGATCTTCATGAGATGTTTCTAAACAATTCACATAATTGAAGGATAACAACTACAACGCTATTGTCCCATATTGATGTAAACTATATTGAGGCTTCTTTACCAGCAGAATTGGGGTAAGCGCACATCCAAAAGGGGGTGGGCACAGGTGTCGAGACCAACCAGTTTATGTGCATGCACCGTGGGATACCTATATTTGGACTCTTGATTCACTGTCTTAAAGAATATTAATGTTATTCATTTTGCTCTGTGCCATATATATTTGTAATATTGTGGGACTTTTATTGGGTAGAAAGTCTGGCACGTTGTAGCAATTGTGTTTTATTATTTTTATTTGATCGTTCACCTGAAAAACAATTTAGTGCTGTGTTTTATTAAGTTATATTTTCGCTGTTCATTAATGTTGAATACATTGTGAGGAGTCGCTATTTGACCAGTACAGCGCTGTATGGGAGCGCATGTTAGCGACTGCTCATAGCGACCGACTCACACCATATTCAGCAAAAAAACAGCCTCACAAATCTCTGGCGCTGAAAAATGCTTGTTTGAAGCCCAGAGCGCAGGAGGCGATGTGTGATTAAAGTCTGTTTTGCAGCATCTATCCACTAGTAACAAAGCGAAAACATATGGAATTACATTGTAACAACATTGTAACATGAACACTTAAATGGCAGACCTGAAGAAATATATAAAAAATTAAAAAATTGTGAATAAAATGCTTTTTCAATGCCAGAAGAGGTCACAGAATTTTGATTGTGATTGTGTGAAAACAAAAAAAATACCCCGTTTAAACAGAAGAATAGGTTCATCCATTGAAATGTATGGGAGAGCGACAGGTAGCGAGAGGTCATACCTGGCGCTGTTCGCTGAGGCTGTGAAAATGATGAATCAGACGCTACATGGCGCTATCCCAGTAGCTAAACAGATTCTGCTTGATAAATGTGTAATTGCGTGCCGTGTCCGGCGTTCACCAGTCGCTACCTCTCATTAACCAGCCACTACCTGACGCTATCCCTTCTTAAATAAGGGGCTAAGTATTGGCCTGCCTGTGTCAACACCTGATGGACACGAATGCCGATTATACTAGCGCCAGTGTGCACCATTTTCTAGGTCCTGCATTTACATTATTAACAAGTAACAATGCAAGTTCTGCACTAAGAAATGTGTGTAATATTAATTATAAGCATAAAACACTGCAATACAGATCTGCCCATTGTGCTGTACTGGATCTTTATCTACAGCTCCACTATAAACTGGTGCAGCTTAAACAAGAGCGCCCGACACTGTGAACTAGGAGGTGGCATACAGCAAAGAAGTCAGTGTTCAATCATTGCTCCGCAATAATATGCATTGTAATGCCTTTTGGAGGAGGGGGTTTCACATAGAGACGTCCTAAAATGGGATGCCCCTGTAAAGCAGGTGGGGGGGGATCCTGGATTTTGGTCAGCTTTAAAGAGGACTGTAGTCAGATACATCACCCACCCCTGGGCATCCTGATTTGCAAAGGTCAAATGCTGTTAGGTCCCTAGAAATGTCTATAATCATCCATTACCGCCTGCCCCTCAGCAGTCCCAAGAGTGCCCCATGTGACCACCAGTAGCCAATATGGTTCCCCATGCTGGATTGGTGCCAATCTAGCACTATATAATGTTTTTTGTGCCTTTAAGGGAAAGTTATATTTTACTATGGGGTCTGTATCAACCCAAAGGTCTGAGCCAGGCAGGGTGTAGGCAGGTGCATAACTACAGGGGGTGTAGGGGTAGTGACCGCATTGGGCCCATCATTTCAGAAAGCCCCATCATTGTTGCTCCTACAACTTATTTATCGGATGGCATCATGTACGGTAAAAGAAGCACCATTTGTCTTTGAGCTTTAAATCTTTAGTTTAATGATTTCCAAATTGGTTAAAACAACTGGAAACATTTTACTGTAGGTGCCAGGACGAGTCCTATTAAATGCTTGCACCAGGTTCCGGTCACAGTCAAGGGTTTATTTAAAGGAGCAGTATAGCGAAATTTGCATTAAAAAAGATAAATAATTAAATAGCCACACAATAGTTTCTAACATGTGTATAAATAATCTGGCGATAGAAAAAAGAAAAAATATATGCCTTTCTTTTAAATTGTATAATTACAATGGTTCAGTCCATTTGCTGAATAGGGGGATCTGCTGGGTTGTATTTAGTGAGCTGCTTCATTTAGCCCACTGGTCTCCTAGCAACACTTACCTCAGAGGCTGACACTGTAATCAGTGGTAACGGCTGTGTGTGTGTGAGGTGCTGCTTTTGTTATGAGACCAGGTGACTCAAATGTGTAAAATCTATACAAAATAAACTAAACTGACTGAAAATAACTGAAATTCTTCTTTGAATAACTGTGCAGGAAAATCTAAAGGTATTAAAGTGGAACAAAACCCTGAGTTGCCGACCCTGAAGTCTATAAGACCCGGCCATTGACCTTCCCCCTTCTAAATCAGGATGCCCACTGTGTGAAACAACCCCTGGATAACCACAGATCCCCCCATTTTTCTGGCGCTCACGCAGATAGTCATTTAGACAGGCCGGGCGGCCAAGAAGGTTACTGCTCAGGCTCCCCATCTGCGTGCAAACAGAGCTGATTGGATGACAGCCCGTGCATGCGCTGTGGGACAGGGAAAGGTACATTTTCACAGGCGAACTTGGGGATTTCACATATCAGGGCATCCCAAGTCGGGATGCCCCTAGGGGCACAAAACAAAACTCCAGATAGTGAAAATCCTGGGTTGGGCTTTGCTCAAAACACACAAAGCTGAAAGAAAGATCATATGGAAAAATGAAAAATAAGAATATGAAAGAGAAAATGGTAAACTGAAAGATTCTGCAGCAGAGCCAACATGAAGGGAAAACTGTCAAAATCAGCTAAATGACTTGAGCTTTTCTCTCTGTTTTAGATATATAAGTTCTGGCCAGGCAATGTTGCAATGTTGTTATCTTATGCTGGACGGCTGCCAGCACTGAACAGCTGAGACTTTGATACATTGTTTCACCCCTCTCCTCAGCATGGAACAGGCCAGAGTGTCGGGCTCCGACACTCAGAAGACATAAACATGAGCTATTAGTCTCCAGCTGCTCAACACACACATCATTTTTTTTCTACATTTGTAATTCTTACTCCAACACTTACCTACATTCAAAGTACCATTTAAATATAAGTCACCAAGAAAAATTTGCGATACTGCTCCTTTAAGAAAAGCTAAGGCCACATAGTGCGTAGTGCCAGATGAATGTCAGGTCCCAGTGAAAAATGTATAAAGTCAAAAATCCAGCGCCTGTGTTAGTGCCAAGTAACGTCCTATCTATCATCAGCCCTGCTGATGGGATGAGTGCCAGCACTGAGTTCCCTGCAGTGCCATATAAGACCAGGCGCTCACCCTGCACTGTGTGGCCTTATTCCATACATTTCAATGGGCTTGAATGGTTATAATTATTTAGACATTTTATAATTTTTTTTTGTTTTTAGCACTTTTGTGTTGCACTGCAAACTTGTGATTTGGCCAGTGAGAAAGCTGTGTTATGTATTTCAAGTGTCCCCAATGCAATTTCACTCTGCTGCTGCCGCTGCAGCTAGACGGGGAGGCCGATTCATTAATAGCAGCAGGTAGCGACAGTTGAGCGACTGTAGCAGTATTTTCCCAGCGCCCGCTAGTAGTCGCTGTGCTTGGCCATTGTTCGGTTGTTGATAGCGACTCAGTCGGTGTGCAGTAATGTTGAATACGGGGTGACGAGTCGCTATTTGCCAGGTTCCGCGATGTATGGGTGCGCATGATAGCGACTGGTCAGAGCGACTGGCTCCCACCATATTCATCAAAAAATCACACTCAAAAAATTCTCGCGCTGTGAAATGCATGTTTAAACGCCAGAGCGCTGGCGGCGATGTGTTAAAAGTAGTTTTATATTTTCGGAAACCAAAAAAAACAAGTTTTTAAAATAATTTTGTAATATGAATACATTAATATCAGACCTGTAATATCAATTCTGTACAATTTTTTTTTTTTTAACTTTTTTTCACATTTAAAAAAAAAAAAAATTAAAATTAACAACAATTAATTATGAATATTTAAAGATTGTTCCATTGAAATGCATTGGAGAGCGCCAGGTAGCGAGAGGTCATACCTGTCGCTGTTCAAGGTCGGACGCTGGCGCTGTGGGGTGAGGCTGGAATAATGATGAATGAGTCGCTATATGGCGCTATCTCAGTCGCTATCTCAGTCGCTAAGCAGGATTGGCTTGATAAATGTGTGATTGTGGTGGGGAGCCGGCGTTCTCGTGGCGGGGCCCGTCATTACCAGCCACTCACCATTCGCTACCTGTCGCTATTCCATCATAAATAAGGGCCCAAGTTTCCAACAACTCTCCTAACATACTAGACTACTTTAAAGGCAAATCAGGATTCAGGCCACCTAACATTTTTTCCTAATTTGTGTGATCCAGGCTGTGAGACCAGTCTTGTTATTTGTAAAATAATGCAAGGCAGTTAACACACTGTAGTGCATGTAAAGTTAAAGTGTATTAGTAAATAGGGAATATAGAGATTTATAAGCAGAAAGTAATGATGAGCAGGGCTTACCTTTCTCCATAGTTTGTGTCTTTTGTGCTTTGGTGCTTTGACTCCGACTCGTTGTACAGAGGGTCCGTCACTCTGCCGCTGCTGCTGCCGGTCTTCCGGCTAAAGAGGAGGGGGGAGCAGTGAACTTTGCCAGTAATGGCACTGCTGATTTTGTTTAAGGGGTTGCCAGCGGGGGGACTCATATATCCCGGGTGAGATCACCTGATCACCAGGTGACCCGGGTGAGTGGGCCTAATTACAAGACACCTGAAAAAATCGGGCGACTATGACTACCTGCTGGGGGGCTAGCAGGAAGTGAGTTTTAGGTGCTATGGCGGAACCCTATGCTCACCGTTGAGCTGATCCAGCATAGACCAAAATTACAAAATATTCTCCATTTCTCTATTACCATCTAATGCCGGCCCATGCCATGCCGGCACTGATAGGCTTTTTAATGGAAAGGGCTCTGCCAAGACCCTGGTCTCGGCTAAGACCAACTGAAATCAGTTGGACCCATGGGAATCAGTAATTTGAAAGGAATTTGGGGTCATATATTGCCTTTAAATCCTGAGCATGAAACAGCAAAAACATTTTTGGGGTAATTGAATTTTTCTCAGTTGCTTTGGAGAAATATTTTTTTCTAGTTAATCAGAACAATAGATGATGACTGATTTTGCATTAGGCAATATTCTAAATACATTAAGTATCCACACATCAGTCTGAAAATAACCACAATTGTAATTGGAGTCTGCACCGCTACCTCAGATCAATTCTGGTGCAAGCCTATGGGACCATAATGAACATTAGATAACACCAATGGTAAGGCTACAGGGCTAGCCCTGAAAATAGGTCAGTCCTTGGGCAGATGCTGCTGCTAATGGAACAATATCATGAGCAGGAGTTGCCCCTCTTGTTGTAGGTGATCTGTGACTTTAGCTGCTTAGGATATGATATACCATATGATGGCGGATGATCAATACAACTGTGTCCAAAAAGAAAAACAGAGTGTGTGTTTAAAATGGTGAAATGGTCAAAAAAAAACATAAGGGTACTTGGATTTGTCTCCTTATCGGTGCTAGCCTTGCAATAAGCAAATCACATGATTGCCTATACCGCCTGTGCCATCTAGGGCCCTGAAAATGGGGTCTGGATTAATGGTGGTGTCGGGTCGGGCTTGTCGGGTGCCTCCTGTAACAGGAGCGCTATCGTGCCTTCTCCTTTCATTGCAATAGAGGGCATATGTCCAGGCCTAACATGGGCCCTCCACTGTAGAAATTGGAGATGTGTGACCACATACCCTGTGACTGGCGACAGGGGGTGGGAGCTGGCACAAAGCATTGGGTGAATTGAGTTCAGGCCCGGGGCGACACGGGAAGCGGGACAAAAGATAAGTACCCTTTTAGGTCTTTTTGGCTATTAAATCACTTCAACGCCAGAAAACTTATTTTATTATTTAGTCCCTGCTATACAGCAGACCCACTGTGTGAATTGCTCAATCCCATGCCTATATCAGGCTCGACCCTGGCATCCCTCCTCTGCATGCTTGCTGCCCCTGAAAGACTTGAATGGCTTCAGGCAGATGTGGGTGCACACGTTGGATGTCAGGGCTGAGTCACACGCACCAACAGCCATACAGAGATGCAAACATCCAAATGCATGACTAGCACAAGTACATTTGCAAGGACATTTTCAAGTACCACTGGTTCCAGTAACACCAACCTTCCTGATATCCTGGTTTTTGCTTTCACATTCAGCTTGTCTCATTGCTTCAGAATTTGTGCTGTCTGCTATCTGACTCTGTGTGTGTTATTGATACATACCTCTATTGCCTAACCATTGACTTGGCCTGCTCTAAGACTCATCTATCTATCTATAGGTTAAGTGGCTGCCTGACTCCCAGGTGGGCAACCCAAGATTGTCCGCAGCTCCTATTTTCACCACCAGGTGCTTAACTGATGAAGGACTGTAGATGATGAAGGACCTAGATTCTGGGACCTAGGTGTTCGGTATGTTCCTTTGGTCTGGACTCTTTGACTGGTCATCACATCTTGAAGCTCTATCCTGTGGTTCTGTGACAAAGAGAAATAGGAATGAAGAAGGTTACTTATTTGGTAATTGCTGTCCACAGATACTGCCATCCCGTTGGTGTTGATGCTGGTGCCAAGAGAATCTGGAATGAACATTTGGTTCAATTTTCTCACATATGTTGTGTTATCAGCAGAAGAAAGGGGAATGAAAAAGGAAACACACTGTTGCTTATAGAAACGTCCACCATGTTGGTAGTGCCAATAAATAACAGGTAAGGCAGAATTGAACACATTAGGCTTGAGCTGCTCATAGAAGCTGTCTCTATGTTGGTGGTGGCACAAATAGAAAAAACAGAAATAAAGAAGGGAACATATTTGGTTAGTGCTGTTCATATAAGCTGCCACTATGTTAGTGGTGGCTCCAACAAAGGAACCAGAGATGAAGAAGTAAACATATTAGTGCTTCTAAAATAAGCTGCCACCATATTGGTAGGGCCCATAGAAGAACCAGAAGTGCAGAAGGGAACATATTTGGTTAGAGCTGCTCATAGAAGCTGCATCCATGTTAGTGGTTGTGCCAACAGAAGAACCAGGACTAAAGTTGCTTGTGCCAACAGCAAAGCCAGGAACAAAGAAGAAAAGGCTGCTACTATGTTGGTGGTAGCTCCAACAGGAAGACCAGAAATGAAGAAGGGAACATATGTAACGGAGCTCCTGCTCACACAATTGTGCACTGGCGCATGCATGCTTGTAACCATTCATGAGTGAGTGCACGGTCACACCCTCCTGGCGTTCCATTTTGGCCCAGGTACGTACGCTTCGCAAGTGCAGTACAGCACTAGTGATCGCGCTTGCAGGGATATGTTGTCTGCAGGCTTTCGCGTTCTGCACCTGTGTGAAGAGCACTTCCTAGTGACAATAGGGGGCTCAGGGTGCAAGGAAGATGCCTACAGATATTCTAAAAGTGTAGCCTGCCATCTACTCCTGTGTTATGAATGTATTTGGTACCTTTGCTTTGCTGACTACCCACTCTGACTCTGACTTCTGCTTGGATGACTACCCCTCTGGCTCTGACCCTTTGACTTTGGATGACAACCTTTCTCTGGCTCCTGACCCCTGGCTTTGGATGACTACCTACGCTGGCCTTTTGATCTCTGGCTCTGGATTACAAATTCTTCTGGCTCTGAACTTCCCACTCCTGTTTCAGCTATCTTCTTCGCTATTTGAACTGGACTTTATCCATACTGAACTTTGGGCTCACTGTTTATTGGCACCCCGGTTGTTTGGAGCATGGGGGACTCCTGTGAAAACTAAGCTTGCCAGCAGATTCCCCACTCTGGAACCAGTGCATGGTGTAGCATCCTGCCAGTTGCTCATTGCTGGCTCCCTCCAGGGACAGACTGTGTAAACCCCTTCATGTCTTCCAGATTCTGGGTGTCCTTAATACCCACTCTGCTGATCAGATCCTCCAGTGCATCTATATCTGATGGACTTCCCTTCTGCTGTATTTACCTGGTATCCATCATCTGTAAAAGCAGAAGGCTGTACTGCTGGTGGTTATCTGTATCTACAACGCCTGATCCCCAATTAGGTATGTGACAACATAATGGTTAGTCCTGCTCATAGAACCTCCCAGCATTTTAGTGTTTGTACCAACAGAAGGATCAGGATGGAAGAAGAGATAGTGCCTCTCACAGTAGCTGCCACTATTTTTGTGTTGATGTGTGAAGAACGGGCCATATTTAATTAGAGCTGTTTATAGAAGCTGAATCCATGTTGGTGGTTGTGCCAACACAAAAACCAGAAACAGTTTTGAACAGTGCTGCTCAAAGAAGCTGACACTACGTTGGTGGTGGTTCCAACAGGAAAACCAGATATGAAGAAGGGAACATATTGGTTACTGCTACTCATAGAAGCTTCCACCATATTGGTGGTGGTGTCAATAGAAGAACCGGGAATGAAGAAGAAAACATTTTTGGGTAGTGTCTTTCATAGAAGCTGTCACAATGTTGGTGGATGTGCCAATAGAAGAACCGGAAGTGAAGAAAGGAACATATTTGGTTATAGCTTCTTATAGACGCTACATCCATGTTGGTGGTTGTGCCAACAGAGCAACCAAGAACAAAGTTGTTTGTTGGCAACAGAAGAGCCAAGAATACAGAAAAAAACAGAAATAAAGAAGGGAACATATTTGGTTAGTGCCTCTGATAGAAGCTGTTATTGGTGGTGTTGCTAATAAAAGCACCAGTAACAAAGAAAAGAACATTTTTGAGTAGTGCTGCTCATATAACATGCCACTAAGTGGGTTATTTAAGAAAGGATAGCGCCAGGCAGCGCCCTCGTAGTGACAGGCAGCATCTGGTAAACAACGAGTGCTGTACACAAAACCACATTTAAGAAGGCAAATCTGGTGAGCGACTCTAACATTTGGCATCACATATATTACTACAGGCGGCTCAGCGTATAGCACCAGTGCTCTAGGTTCAAGAGCGCTATGTAGTACTCGTCGCTCTGTAGCACTCATTGTGTGACCTCTCCTGGCTGCAAACAAACACTTTTATAAATTTTGGGGAATTTTTATATTTTTATGCAGAATTGTATTTACAGGTCTGCCACTAAAGTGTTATTATCACAGTGTTAAAACAATGTAATTCCATGTGTTTTTGCTTTGTTACTGGTGTATATGTGTTCAAAAACAGACTTTAATCACACAGCATCTGGCGCTCTATGTTACAGCACCCAGCTTTAGAGTGCCGACGTTGTGTGTGTGTCTAGTGTTTTGTTAAATATGGTGTGTAGCGCCAAGTGCCGGATGCACTGAGCTGGAGCTACCTTTCACCCGCTGCAGCACTATACTGTTGTTACAGCACCCATGTCGCATGACATTCATCAATGCCGGCCAGGTTACTACAGCGACTGAGACGCTCTGTCACCGCGCCCGATCCCCGCTTACAGTGTCTACTAGTGGTCGCTCTAATCACTGCTACACAGACGCAATACCTGCCATTAGTAGTGAATCAGCCTCCACGTTGACAGTATTGCCAACAGAAGAAGCAGCAATGAATAAGAGAAAACATTATGTTTGTGGCGCTCATAGAGGTTTCCATAGAAGCTGGTGGCAGTGCCAATACAACAAATAAAAAAAATTGATGAATAAAAACAACCAAACAAGATTCTTATTCCACCAGGTCAAAAGTAATGTAAATGTAGTGAAAATCTAAGCAACTGGACTTTCCTTTTTTTCCTTTAAAAGATGAAAACATTATTTCCAGTTCCTTCGACCTATTACTGCACATCATACCAAAATACATTTTTAAAAAGTATTATTTATAAAATATATATACTGTGTAAGTATATATAGTATACACTGATTTACATATAATAGACTTTAATCCCTAAAGATGCTCATTGTTTTATTTTTGTAATCAGAGAGCAGATCAAGAGTTAATGCTACATTTGCAAATTTAACTTTTTAGTTTTGAATGGATTTTTGTAATTCATACTCAGGGATACAGGATTTGTAAAGAATATATATGTATGCATTTATAAATAATATATATTTATATATATGGTATATACAGTGGTTAACTTTTTACATCAAAATGCACTGATTCTTTTTTCAATTTATGTATATGTATTTATATATTATTATTTCACCTCTTTTACATTCAAATTTATTTAACGCTTTTATTTTGTTTTACATTGATATATATATATATATTGTAACCTTTTTACATTTAAAATTAATTTGCGCTTTTATTCGATTCTCTAATGGTTTAAATACCTAATATACTTTAATATACTTTTTTATCCATTTTACTATATATACATCATTGTTACCTTTTACATTTAAAATTCATTTTGAGCTTTAAATATCCATTTTTATTTAGTTTTAAATATATATCTATATAGTGCATATGCGCCAGAATGCCTCTAATAAATTCAGTTTAGGATTCAGGATTTGTTTTTATTAAAAAGCGAGATGGTAAATACAGGAGCTGTATAAATAATTCATCTTGCATTTAGTTGCGGGTATGTAAAAAGGTAACAACCGTCTATTACATCGGCGCCATAATACTTTTTCAGGATTCTGCTGTTTTACAGCTGTTGTTGTGTTTCACCCTCTTGCCTTGAGGTGGTCATATATTGCTGAATGGCTCCGCAGCTGAAATGACTTTTATACTATATATAGCCCTGGCAATGTATTCAGAGCCCTACGTAGATATATTTCCTTGGACGAGGAGCTCCTAAATGAAACCGCTAGCAATTTAAAGGTTTTTGTCTGCCATAATAGAAGGTGGCGTGACCTTGGATAGGGTAAAATGACAACACAAAGAGTCTTGTTTAAAAGAATGTGGGGCCACAATCATTGTCACATTGGCGCTTACCTGAACGTTTCTGTGCAGGTTTCACTTGTACATTTCAAGAAAGTCCTGAAATATTACGATTAATATAATAATCATTTTAACACACACAAATCAATTATTATTTTCAATAAATTGTTGTTTAAGAAAATGTTAATCTGCCTGTTCAAAATCTAACCATTTCAATGATTGTCAATGATGTCATTTATTGTGAAAACACTCCACCCCCTCCTGGCCATTACAGGGAGTAAGCATGGCGCTCCATTCACTGTAACTAAAGGGGTGTGCCAGGCATTGCCTTGCCTTGCTTCCTCTTTACATGGCGGTGATGGCAAACCAGGGCGTATAGGACCTGTTTTCCAAGACCTGTAAGTCATGAGCAAACGAACACCTCAGCAGCTGCGGAGGAGAAGGAAAGTTGAGTATCAAAAGGACCTGCAACCTTTCTCAAACAGTGTGCACTTTAAAGTGGACCAACACCCAGGATTTTGACTATCCTGGGTATTGGTCCACTTCCGCGGGGCACCCCGATAGTGGGTGCCCCGCTGTGTGAAACCCCCCAGAAAGCCCCGAAAACTCACCTGACCCCACTCCCATGTGACTCGCTCGTCCAACCGCCGCCGACGGACGAGGAGAGGCAGCGACGGACAAGCTGAGCGCGGGCCGTCGCCGCCTCCTGCGCATCCCTCTTACAGGTTGCGCGCCCTGCTAGAGGGACGCACGGGAGGCGCCGCTGGAACGAGGATCAGGTAGGATTTTCGGGGATCTGGGGGGGTTTCACACACCCCGATCGGGGTGCCCCGCAGTCAGGGATCTGATCGGTCCGGGAATCTTATAGATTCCCGGGCCGATCAGGGGAGGGTGTTGGCCCACTTTAAAAATTCCTTTTCGTTCAAGGGCTTTCCAAACCATTCCAGCAGTACATCTGGTGTCCCAGGTATCACATTGCCCTAGTCAGTGTTTCCTCCTATGCAGAGGCATAACTAAATGTGTCCAAACCCAGGTGCAGACATCACTGCGCAGGTAGGGGCAGGGCCACTGAGCCACTACTGAATGAATGTATTTTAAAAAACAAGTAACGGCATGCAGCGGCACCCCGATCCCTACTTAACCACCAATGATCTAGAAAAAAACAAAAAACAGGTCCAGCAACTGTGCGTCACCACCTCCACACACACAAACACTTTACTCTAAACTACCCCACATGGCCTTATTGCAGTTGCACCCCTGCCCCAAGGGTCACTGCATAACCCGTCAAGACGTCAACTCTCAAGTGCCTGAGCTGCCTCCATATTGTCGAAGGAATAAAACATTTTAGGACTCAACACAATTTCTAATACATATTTATTATAATATTTTAACTGAACCAACAAGACCATGAAACATGGTTAGGATTCCTTGTTCAGTCATTCATAAGTTAGTGATGCGTAAAGGCTCATGGGTCTCAATGTTAGGAATTGTTGAGATCCACCAGACCCCTATTAGACCTGCTCCCATTTTCTGACATGATAGTATTATAAAACGTCAGTATTTATGGGTCCACCATAACATTCTGCACACCAAACTTTTGTGAAGAGAACCATTATTATTATTTGTTTATATAGCGCCATCATCTTCCGTAGCGCTGTACAAAGTAGTAATTACAGACAGGGTAGAAACATACAGTACATATACTATATCAAGTGCAGTTTTACAGAGTTAACAATGGAAATTCTGAATACAAGATACAATAGGGGAGAGATTGGTTCTCCTCACAAACATGTAATCCACTTCTAAATACCTATTGCCGTGGGGATCATTTATATTGTGCAGGGAACCTCTTTACCAGCACGATCCACTATAGCCTGGGCAACACTCCCAACACATTCCATTCTGGTAACCACTCCTACTGCCCAAGTGCTCCTCCGTTATACAACCCTGCGACCATCTCAAGCCTTCCTCACCAGTTAAAGTTCAGGCTATAGGATGCAGCTGGTAGGTACACGCTCCAAAAATAAACATAACATATTGATGGGCAAATGGATAGAACATTGATGATGCTGCGCATTTGGAGCAGAAAATTGCCTGGACCCCACACTAGGGATATGCCTATAATACCCTGCTATGGCCAGAATGCACCAGAAAAATGCTAATTGGTGCACATAATAAACTAAATAAGGTCCTAAATTATGGGCAGCTTTAAGTACACCCTCTACTATTCATGACACCATTTGAGGCTGTGCCTTGGGTTGGATCATTGATGGAATTCAGATGGACAACTTTTAGAAGAATACCCTCTACTATTTATGGCACCATTTGAGGCTGTGTCTTAGGACAGCTTTAGGAACACCCTCCACTATTGATTGCACCATTTGAGGCTCTACTGTGGGTCTGATCACTGTGGATATTCAGACGGCCAACTTTTGGGACACCCTCTACTATTGATGGCACTAGTTGAGGCTCTTCTGATCCCTGGGAGAATTCAGATGAGCAGCATTAGGAAAACCCTCTACCATGCCACCATTTGAGGAGCTACTGTGAGTCTGATCACTAAGAGAATTCAGATGGCCAGCTTTTGGAACACTATTGACGGCATAATTTGAGGTCCTACCATCGGTCTGTTTGTTAACAGAATTCAGATGGCCAGTTTTAAGAGTACCCTGTACTATTAATGTCACAATTTGAAGGTCTACCATGGGTCTGATCTATGGACTGCTTTATGAACACCCTTTGCCACTGATGGCACCATTTCAGGTTCTACCATGGGACTGATTATTAAGAAGTTTCAGATGCCAGCTATAGAAATACTTTTCTAATATTGAAGGCACCATTTTAGACTATACAGAGGTGTTATCACTAATAGAATTCTGTTGGCTAATTTTAGGAACACCCTCTTCTATTGATGGCACCAAAAGATCTGATTATTGAGGGAATTCAGATGGTCAGCTTTAGGAAAACACTCTACCATTGATAGCATCATTTGAAGCTCATCTACATTTGATGGCACCATTGAAGCTGAACTATATGTCTGATCACTGAGGGAATTCAGATAATCAACATTAGGAAAACCCTCTACTATTGATGGCACCATCTGAGGCTGCACTGTAGGTCTGATCATTGAGGAACTTCAGCTAACCAGCTTTCGGAACACCCTCTAGTATTGATGGCACCATTTAACGCTCTGTTGTGGGTCTGATCACTGAGAAAATTCAGGGGGCAGACTTTAGCAACTGAGTGAAAATGCTGGGTGTAGCGGAGTCATAATCCACATAGACACTAGTGGTATAACAGGAACTGGCTTTGCTGAAATATGAATGTAGTAAGAGAATGTCACCTTACATGGTGGCTAACACAGACCGGAAAAAGAAGGAAATACCAGTCATAGAGCAACTGAAAGCACAACTGTAAAATGCATAGACTCTACAGTTGAGCATTGGTGACAGCGCCATCTAGTGTCATAACGTGTAATAGATGTAAACTGCAGTAAATCTAGCAAAAGTCATTCCGGCATAGACTAAGATAGAAGTCTGTTGTACAGTTTCTCCAACAGCAACACCCTCTACCATTGATGGCACCATTTGAAGCTCATCCACATTTGATGGCACTATTTGAGGCTCGAGCATGGGTCTGCTTAGTGAGAGAATTTAAATGGCCAGCTTTATGAACCTCCATACTAGTTAACATGGGGCACAGGCCATCATGGTTATAGCCCACAGTGTGACATATGTCACTAGGCCAGAATTTTAGTATATATGGATGCCTGAAATGCAATACATAACCCCCCCCAGAATGGCAGTTGGACCAAGGATCGCAGATGCACCCGAAGACACTCTATTAAACAAAACGTCCCGTATGCCATATTCACGCAGCATTTAATAAATGCATGAACAAGGCCTATTGAAATAAATGGAACAGTATATCAAATGTGTGACAAATGCATCTGTCATGAGTTTTCCATGCATTTAAATGCATAAAGGGTGACTGAAGTATATTGAATTGTGGCGGTCAGGAGCTGTGTGTTAAAATAAATCACAAACACAAAAGTCTAAAGCCAGCCTAAAGGCATCTACATGCGTGACCCGCAAACGCAGACATTTTCCAAATGCAAAACTATATACCGATTCATAGAAGTGTATATGGTCAGCATAGAGAGACAGTGATGTAATAAAAAAAATACAACATAAAAAAACTCTAATGAAAACATATATGGCTCCCTGTACACTATTGTTTCCTTTGTGTGGCGTGTAGGGTTAATTTGCACATGTCACATGCAGTAAGACCTGACATGACTCATTGTAGGTCCATTATCATCCCTCTGCTGGGACCACTGATGGTCAGTCGTTCGGCAATACTGCCATCTGCTGACCAAAAGCCTGTACAGCTGCCGCTATAGGAGGTCCTCACCACGATAGGGTTCACCCCCATGGAACATGATTGTTATTATATATTCAACCACAGTGGGATTCCATTTTTACTGATCAACAGAAATCTATTTTATCATGTCAAACAAACCTCTTCAAAGTAGTTTTTTTTAAAGCTGACTTACACCCAGTTAGGTGCTGGGGGAGAAGCTTCCCCTCGGTATCTAACTCCCTTCTTGTAATCACCCAGGCCTTAGTAAAGAGATATACCCCTATACCCTGTGGATCTTCCTCCATCAGGGGCCAGGAAACTGTAGCACACACTGTATCAGCTGACACCTCCTGTAGTCTGTGCTGTAGTCTTTATTAAAGTGAACCAAAACCCACTGCGATCGGCCCGGGAATCTATAGGATTCCTGGGCCAATCGATTCCTTCCACCCAGGGCATCCAAAATCAGGATGCCCCACTGTGTATAACCCACCAGGTCGCCTCATATACTTACTTTGTTTCCCAGTCCAGCGCCGCATGTGTGAGCCGCGGATGCATCCCCACTATCCCTCTAGCAGGGCGAGTGCCCATGCCAGGCATTTGTGAATGGCCAGCGCAAACACGCTCCCTGTTAGAGGGAAGCGGGGGATGCTGCCGGCAGTGCGGTCAGAGACCCTGGCTTTAGACGAAGGCTTAGATGGCGTGATGTCAGTGGCTCTGAGCACGCTGATTGGACGAGTGGCCGCGCATGTGCCGTAAGACCAGGAGGAGGTTGAGATCGGTGATCTGGGGGGTTTCATGCAGCGGGGCACCCCGATTGGGAAAGGACCAAAACTCAGGATAGTCAAAATCTTGGGTTTTGATCCACTTTAAGGGTCAGTGCCCAATTTGGGCAAATCTGACACTGCTGTGCTCCCCACCTAATTATAATGTCCCCTAATTATTCTTATACCTAATTGTTAGTTTCTATATGCCCCCATCATTTCCCACATTTGTGTGGGCAGGGGCCTCCTATGTTGATATTCCTCTTGCTTCTCCCTCTTCTTGTATACATTTGCCAGCCATGGGCCACATGTGAATGACATCACTCTCAGCGGTACTTCTCTTCAAAGCTCCGCCCAGTTACTTCAATAGGATACACTCCCATTGGCCTCAGCACTTCTCAGTGATGCAGTAGGTGGCACCACGGGCGCTCTTTCATTCAAATATTACACTGCAGACAGCACACGGAGGAACGGAGGTCAATTAACAGCACAGCCACCAATTACTTTTACTAGGCTGGCTGGTCCAACAGTGTGAGGGCCTAATTTTTAAGCCAGTCTTATTATGGTTATTTTCCAGGTGATATTACTGAAGAGGTCCCCCTGAGCTGCAGGGGCCCAGAGCAGGTGCTTCAAGCTTAAAGGGAATGTTCTGGATAAGTGTAAAATCAAAGCTTGCCATGCAGCTGATCCATCCTGGTGCATACCTCCCAAGTGTCCCTGATTTGAAGGGACTGTCTCTCTTTTGAGTCCATGTACCTCTCTCCCTTGTTACTCCCATTTGTCCCTCTTTGAGTTGTAACATTCAGACATGCATCAATAAATGATTAATTTGCCTATTCAAAATGTTTATCTTGTTGTAACTGTTACAATCTATCTCCTATCCATCCCTCAATGAGGAGGTGTGGCCTAATTTAACAAATGTCCCTCTTTCCTCCCTTGAAAAGTTAGTAGGTATGCTGGTGTGTGTGGCTGAATAAAGCTGCTGAAGCTATGATCTAGCCCCTTTTGCTTAGCCCAGGCTCTAGATTTAGAGCCTGATTTATCAAGCGTCAGCACCAATCAATTCGCCTCACCAGCGCTCATTAGGCCCGATTCAGAGAGACAAAAAAAGACTTTCGTTTTAGTGCCGATCTGTTTTTTTTTGGGAAATGTTTCTGCTCTCGTATGAGTGTGCAAGCGATTCTATGCATGCATTGCAATCCTTCTGTACAGTTTCCATCCATTCGTACGGCAGATTACGAATACGAGGATGTCATTTTCCATCCAGACTTTTCCGTTTCATTTTCACATGTTACAACGTAGGCTTTAGTTTTTGCCCTTTTCCCATCGTCTCCTCCAACGAATCCTTTACGTTTCCCGCTAGTTTCTGTTTCCCTTTTTCAATAAATAATCGTCCAGACGGAAATCCTTACGATCTTGCGCCTGCGCACTACAAACTTAACTCATTAAAGTGCTCTCCTACATATTTGCCACCCTCACTTCTACTACAATGTTTAGCTAAATCACTTAGCGCTATCCTCCATCTTCCCTTTTGGACCCTTAAAGCTCACCCAAACCACTTCTGGGTTAGGTTCTTCTTCCATTTTAGCCCCCTAAAACTTACCCAAATCACTTCTCGGTCATGTGAATATTCATCTTTAAATATTTCTGGGCCCATTAGTTTTGTGTTAATGTATTTTGTAAATGAAATGACACTGAAACATTTTTTTTTATTCCATCATAAAATATAAAATCTTAAAAGATTTTGAAAATTTCTAATTTTTACAACTATAAAAAACAAAATACATAGCAATGGCAGGCCTCAGAACATTATTCTTCATCTGTGGTGCCCAACGAGTCGCGCAGCTCCTGCATCTCGCCCACCAACTGAAGGACCCTGACACTCAGTTGTGCCACTCTGGCACGTGTGGTCCCTGTTAAAAAACGTAAATTAAAATATTGGTATAACCTTGTTGGGGTCATACTGCAGTGCCCCCCCCCCCCCGTATGGTCCGAGAAGTGGTTTGGGTGAGCTTTAAGGGTCCAAAAGGGAAGATGGAGGATAGTGCTAAGTGATTTAGCTAAACATTGTAGTAGAAGTGAGGGTGGCAAATATGTAGGCGAGCACTTTAATGAGTTAAGTTTGTAGTGCGCAGGCGCAAGATCGTAAGGATTTCCGTCTGGACGATTATTTATTGAAAAAGAGAAACAGAAACTAACGGGAAACGTAAAGGATTCATTGGAGGATACGATGGGAAAAGGGCAAAAATGAAAGCCTACGTTGTAACGTGAAAATGAAATGGAAAAGTCTGGATGGAAAATAACATCCTTGTAATTCGTAATCTGCCGTACGAACGGACGGAAACTTTACAGAAGGTTTTCAATGCATGCATAGAATTGCTCGTACGCTCATACGAGAGCGGAAACATTTCCAAAAAAAAACAGATCGGAACTAAAACGGAAGTTTTTTTTTGTCTCTCTGAATCGAGCCTATTGTCTGATTTATCAAACAAAACACAGGCAGCGCCAATGCAGCTCCCAGCCTGCATCAAATTTATCACTGGCGTCATACAGGCCGCAGTGCTGGGCGCTCTTGTTTAAAGTGGACCAAAACCCACCCTGGAGCCTATGAGACTCCCCTCATGGGAACCCTGATCGGGGGTGCCCCACTGTGTGAAATCCCCCAGGTCGCCTGAAAACTCACCATCGTTCCCGGTCCAACGGCACATGCGTGAGCAGTGGCCACATCCCCGCTATCCCTTTAGCTGGGCGTCTGCCCACGCCAGGCTTTTGTGAATGGCAGGAGCAGGCACGTTCCCTGTGAAAGGGTAGCGGGGGGATGCGTACGCCAGCATGCTCGGATCAGCACGCATTAGAAGAGCTCCTGGACAAAGAGGGCAGAACAGATCGGAGAACGCTGATTGGACGCGAGGGCTGCATAGTTAACATCAAGTGATGTGACTTCCAATGCCATTGTAGTTAAAATAGAAGTGCCAAAAAAGTTATAGATGCTGGCGCTCCAAAACTGCCACTATAACCAATAGAAAGAGCACTTCATAAAAAAGGCCTTTCATTTCTGCATTACTGGAGCTGGTTGGCAGGGCCGGCTCTAGGTTTGTGGGTGCCCTTGGGCAAGAGAGTCTTAGTGGGCTCCTAAGTAGTGTGTCACATGATGTCACCTTTCAGCCCCGCTTCCTCAAATGGATCATCTTCTGCTGCCAATCTCCCTCCAGTCCTTATTGCCTCCTCTATAGCCACCAATTGTCCTTGTTGCATTCTCTATAGCCACCAAGCACACTTCAGCCCTTTCTGCTTGCTCCGCTGCCACTAAAGACTCATTGCTGTCAGTTGTCACCTGGTTCTCACCACCTTCTGAGCTTCCATCAATTGCCCTCCATTGAGTAGGCCCCTGAAGATGCCAGTGGCTCTGGCAATTGCCCGGGTTTGCCTCTGTGCTGGCGCCATCCCTGGTGGTTGGAATCCCATCCCTCTTGCATCAGACTGTATGGGACACATCATTGCTTGTGTCTGCAGTGGGGCTTCTAGCTTTTTCCTCTGCTCGCCTGTTTCTTTTACTTTATTGCAAAGTAAACTGCCAGATAAATTATAAATGCTACCTTTGCTGCCCGTATGCTGAGACATGAGCACCCCTTGTTTCAGAGAATATTACATTCTGGTCTCACAAATGCTGCAGAGAAATTTGTACCCTTAACTTTACAAGATGATAATTCAGACTGGCAGCTATCTGGGAGATAACACACATTTGTTTCCGTTTACTCCTAGCTTGGACAATTTCTTTTAACGCACCTACCCCCCATCCAAAAAAAATACCTTTAACTGCCAGTGACGTTTGATACTTACCATGCTAACATCTTCTTCTGGGTGATCAATGATAAAACCCCTACTGTCATGGCCATCAATGGTGTTTAAACGGTTTTGGGATACAATAGCCAATAGCTCTTTCTTCTATTAGCTGGATCCAGGCATTGATTGAGCCCCCTGATCACCTCCATGGCAGCAGGAGCCTGGGCAAAAATCAAAGCGCCTAAGAGTATTGTTCCCCATAGTGGTGCGGTGCTGAAAGGAGATGCATGAATGAGATGTCTCATATACAGAATACTGATATAGACACAGATAGAGAATATTAGCTGTCATTGACTCAATAAACACCATAATTGTAGTGCAACCAACACAGTATTACCTTTGTGTACAACGTAGTAACACACTAACTGAGCATTGCCCAAACCAAACTACATATATCACACCAACTGACAACTAAAGGTAAAATCAATATTTTATTTATAAGGATCTACATTAGATGAACAGACTCTCTAATAAAAAACACAGCTGAAAGGAGTAATGCACCCCCTACACACTATCGAAATGATCCTCAACTTCCTCAGTATAGATCTTGATCTATAATTCATCCAGACTGTATCAGGCACCCGTATAATATCCAAGATCATATATAAAAAGCAAACACCTTATTCAACCCTTAAATGTTCTTATACGCAGGACAGAAGTATATACAGTCACCCTCTGTCCCCAGCCCCCCTGGGGCCGGGAGCATGCTCTCAAAGTGCGAGGATGTGGCCGTCAAAGTTTGCATCGGCAGGAGGGCCAGAAAGAAGGTGAATGTTTTGGGGCCCCAGGGGGTTTCCCACAGCGGGGCATCCCGATTTGCTCTACAGCTATGCTACTTGTTACCAGTCCCCACTTAGTGTCACACCTGACCTGGAGACAAGCATTGTGGCTGGAGACAGGGGTCAGACAATGTGTTATGGCTGGAAAAAAGGTGTCATGGCTGGAAAAAAGCACCGTGTCTGGAGATAGGTGTCATGGTTGGAGATTAGCCTGGAGCCTAGGCGTCATGGCTGGAGACAAGTGTCATGGCTGAAGACAAGGTATCACACCTGGGCTGAAGACAAGCATCATGACTGGAGACAGGGGTCATGGCCAGAGACAAGGTGTTATGGTTGGACACCATGCCTGGAAACAGGAGTCAGGGTTGGAGACAAGGATTAAAACCTAGACGGGAGCCTAGGTGTCATGGCTGGAGACAAGCGTTATGGCTGGAGACAAGTGTCATAGATGAAGACAGGCATCATGACTGAAAATAGGTATCATGCCTGGAGACAGGCATCATGGTTGGAGACAGGCATCATTGCTGGAGACAAGCGTCATCGGTGCAGGCAAGCATATTGGATGAAGCTCTTTTCCACTTACCATTTACCTCTGTCAATACCGCCACTGGTTACCTGTCTCTCAGTTCAAACTTCTAACACTAACCTAGCTCTCTCCAACTATAGCCCTCTCTAAATTTTATCTCTGATCCAGCAATACCAACCCAGACGCAACCTCCGCTCTGCCTCTGACTTTCTTCTGTCCTTCTTCTTGGTCACCTCCTCACACTCAAGACTTCTCCCATGCTTCTCAACCTCTCTGAAATGCACTCCCGCACTCAATCTGCCACTCTCCAATGCTTCAAGCCTTTTAAAGTGCCCTCAAAACTCATCTGTTCAGACAAGCATATAACCTGGCTTAAGCAACTCTTAAGCAAATCTTCCTTGGGCACATGCCGCCAAACTCAAGCTTTTTCTCTTGGCATCCCAATTCAGGAAGTGGAAGTTGGACTCCTATAACCTTTACCAGGTACATGGTACCTTACTAAAGCTTTCCCACTTGCGATCTCTCCCTTTTGTCTCCACCCCTATCCTTTAGACCCGGGTTGTCAAACTCATTTCTACCAAGGGCCACATGGCATTCAATCCGCTTTCAAAGGGCCGATTAATAACAAACGGCAAACACAATGCAAACCCGGCCATTCAAATGTATGGTTACAGACAAATAATTATTTTGCCCGGACAGATGCAGATACATAATTATTTCTCCAAGGACAGATGGAGGCAGGCACTGAATTAGTTTGCCCCGGACACATGTAGATGCAGATTTATTTTGCCCCGGACAGATGCAGACGTGGAATTATTTTGTCCCGGACAGATGCAGATGCAGAATTATTTTGTCCCGGACAGATGCAGACGCAGAATTGTTTTGCACATTTTTGCAACCTATAAAAATCATCTGGCATGCGCTTATTTAAAGCAGAATTCCAGTGAAAAATAACCACCCGCTCTGCCACCCTTTCCTGGCGCTGAGACAGGATGGGGGGTTACAAGGAAAAAAAAAACCTTACGTTAGCCAAGGTCCTGTGCCGCTCTCCTACCCAGGGCAGGAAAGACATGCTACCCAGCCTCTAAATTCCTAGAAATTTGGCCCAAATAGGTACTTTAAGATACTTTATTTATTCTGTCAAGTAAGTACAAGATACAAACAAGGAATTCTTTTTGGCAAGGACACCACGAGAGCTATTAACAATTGACAATTGCGTACAACAACATATTGGTAACATGAATTAAGGTTTAGGGTTTAGTACAGGTTAAATGTATAGAATAACATAATTATCAACACTACATGTCCGGATAGAGACTAAGAACATTCCACACTGGTTTTGTTTAGAGCCCTAATGGCCAGGAGAAAAAAACTGTTATTGTGTCTGGAGGTTTTAGTTAAATGAGCCATGAATCTGCATCCAGAACGTAAGAGCCTGAAGAAGGAATGCCCTGGGTGCGTCATGTCTTCAGTTATCTTCTTCTACTCAAGAATTGCTCATCCAGAGATGGTAAGGGGGGATCCAATTATTCGCTCGGCAGCCTGGGTTATCCTCTTCAGCCTATGCTTGTCCTTGGCTGTAGCCCCACCATACCAGACTGTGAATGAAGTGGTCAAGATTGATCCAATGGCAGCATTGTAGAAGGTTTTTAAGATTTCTTTAGACATCACGTATCTTTTCAATTGTCTCAAGAAGTATATTCTTTGTTGGGCCTTCTTTAAGATAACGGTAGCTTTCTTGCTCCACTTCAAGTCTTGTGAGATCTGGGTACCTAGGAATTTTGCACTTGCTACGATTTTGACTTCCTCTTCACCAATCAAAATGGGATGATGCGTTGTTGGGGTTCGCCTGAAGTCAATTATGAGTTTGACCGTTTTCCAGATATTCAGAATAAGTTGTTTTGCACCAGGATTCGAGGGTTTTAACCTGGTCCCAGTAGGTAGACTCATTAGGCATCAGCCCAATATGGCAGGGGAGACCCACTGCGAATTTTGACTGTAATCCCATAGCCAGTCTGTCCCAAGGCTTCATGCACCTTGGCGACATGTCTCTTAACTGTCCTTCATGTAGAGAAAAACTCTAATTTGGAACTCAAATGTCCTAACTTCATCTCAAATGTCCTTATCCGGGTTGAGTGGGATGACGAGATTAGAACAAGCAAGTTAAACATTGTAACTGAAATGAACGGTTTTAGAGTTCTACTTTATCAATATTAGATATCATCATCATCAATTCTGTCCCTTAGGGAAAAATATTTGAGGAGTTTCACTTTAAATAAGCTTGTGTATGCCCATAAATAAAAAAGGCCTGTGTTTTCGTCTCTTCTCCATGAATAGTGTATTAGAAAATAAAACCGAAGGATCAGCACTGGTCTGTGCCCTTTCCTCGGCTACAACAATGGATCAATGAGGTCAGGAGCAGGTAGATTATTAATTCATACTGACAGCGGGGGTTGTGGAATACTTCCCACAGGCAGTGCAGAGAACTCCACTTTAGTCTGGCAGGCGGCTGGATCGTGATTGGGAACTTGTTGGATCTTTTCAGCTCTCGTTAGGATGTTTCAAGAGGGCTCAAAAAGGGTTCTAATAAGCCCATGGCAGAGGAAGAACTAAGAGGTGCAGCGCCCCTTCACTTCCCAGAAGCCCCTGTTATAGGTCATCCCAGTCAAAGCTGGTAAACAGAGCATGGGACTGACCTGGGTTGCACCTGGCTTCCTGGGCTGTGATGATGACGGCCTCCACACCACTGTGAGCGGCTGATCTGCTCCATGTTCCACCAGTTTCTTTCATTAGGGTTTTCCCAGCAGGGCCGGCGTTTAGGAACCATAACCACCATGCAGCGAAACCTTCTTTCTCTCTTTTTCCCCCTTCTTTCTCTGTTTTCACATTACCTCCATTGTCCTCTCTCTCTTGCTCTCTCACGTTTTCTCTGCCTTCATCTTTATCTTTTCCACATTCCCTCCATTTTCTATTTTCCACCTTCCCTCCATCTTTCTCTTTTCTACATTCTAAATGCTTTTCTCTGTTTTCCATGTACCCTCCTTCTATCTGTCTTTTTCCCATTCCCTCCAGTGCAGAGTTGCCAAGTCATATACGTTTTTCGAGGGTCTCCCTTAAAGGAGCACTATCGCGAAAAAATGGCCCAAGGATAAAAATCCATATAAATATGCTGGATGGAGGGAGGAGGGGTCATTCATATACCCGGTATCGAGAAATATCCAGCCATGCTTGTTTTTTTTATTTTAATGAATGGAAGAGGACATCTCGGGTGACAGACTCTGTCACCCCTTATAGACTAAACCTATAACCCCAGGATTCTATTCCTACCAGGGGAAGAAAACCAGAAGCTTGGCGGGGGTGTATAAGTGACCCCTCCTCTGACTAGCTAAAGTGTTTATTTGGATTTTAATATTACACAATTTCGCGATAGTGCTCCTTTAACTTAGCCCGCTCACCGGGGTCACACAGCAATCGTGATCTCACCTGGGATTTTAAGCCCCCCGTTGTCACCCATTGGAAAAAATTCCCCGTTGCCCGCTGTTTCCGGGCCACTGCCTCCATGCACGGCCGCGTCACTAATGATCTTGGCTGGCAAGAGTGGAACTAAATTGACTGCTCCTCCCTGCCTCAGAGTGCCACTGGCCACGTCCTCACATCCTCTCCCAGCTTCTCAGCAGACTGGCTCCATTACTCATCCCTGAGCCTCTGCATTGTGGTGTGAGCTCCGGGGGTGCTGGCATATGGCAGCCTGTGCATGGGAGAGCGGGGGAAGTTGTCTGGGCACAGCCAACCCCAGGACTTCTCCAGATACAGGGGGACACCGACGGGGAGCAGAGCCTCCAAGATTCAGAAGGACCATGGTGGAAGAGAAATTGCTTTAACCCTTCCCCCCCATTCAAAGCCCAAAAACTTTAGAATTCATTTTGGAGGGTGTGGGGAAGGGTTAGAACCAATTAAATGTTTTTGTTTTGCTTTGTGTGGCCCTTTTGGGGTGCTTAGCCTGATTTCCTGTTTGTCCAGAGATCCCAAAGCACCCATGGGTGCCATTAGGATTAACAAGCAAGGCTGTGGGTGCTGTCTGTGCCGGTGACACCCATGGCTCCTCCCTGTTTTTTTGTAATTTAAAATCCATTCCCTTAAAGTGGACCAACACCCAGGATTTTCACTATCCTGGGTGTTGGTCCACTTCAGCGGGGCATCCGAGATCAGGATGCCCCGCTGTGTGAAGCCCCCCAAAAAATGTACCTTATCGGCGACGGATCAGCCGCCGCCTCCCACGTGTCCCTCTTACAGGGCGCGCGCCCACGCCGGCCATTCACAAACGGCTGGCGCGGGCGCGCACACTGCTAGAGGGGCGAGCGGGAGGCGGCGGCTGATCCGTCGCCGATAAGGTACGTTTTTTGGGCTTTTGGGGGGGGTTTCACCCCGTGGGACATCCCGATCTCGGATGCCCCGCGGTGAGGGAGGTGATCGGCCCGGGAATCTTATAGATCACCCCTGGGTGTTGGTCCACTTTAAGGGCTTATATTGGTGTGCAATATTCCAATTAAATTCCATTCAAAAAGCCTGCGAATAAGCCATGCACATAAATCACCCCCCCCCCCCCCATCGTGCCCATCACCAGGGGCAGACTGGCCATAGGGAGACCCAGGACAATGCCCAGTGGACCGCACTGCTTTGGGGCCAGTTGGGCTGCTGCTTTTAATACCCTGATTCAATCCCTGCTCCCTTAGTCCTTCCTCTAATTCCCCTGTACCCAGCCACAAGCCAAGGACCCTCAGCCCATAATGCTATAGCCCCGGCATCATGGATGGGGGGCCTCCGCAGGGATGTCTCGGGCATGCCAGGGGCTGGTAAAATCGAGGGCTGGTTTTTGGCCCCAGTCTTCACTGCCCATCACTCTCTAAAATGGTCCCCAAGGTTGACATCTCTGCCAGTGTTCTTTCTCTTCCATGTTTCCCCAGGTCCTATTTTTATCATTGCCTCCATCTTTCCCTTATCTAAATCTGCCTGCTTACCTATGCAGTGTACAGCGGGAAGCAGCTGTAACTTACCTGAGACCTGTGATGCGGTTCATGGTCAGCGGTAGGCATTCTTTCCCTGTCAAACAGGCCAAGATTGGGGCTAGAGAAGAATGGCCGCCGCTCCCATGAGTGATGACACTGGCAACTGGCAATAGAGCTGCTAGCTGCTGCCGATGTCCTCACCCATGGGAGTGGCGACCATCTTTCTGTAGCCCCGGACGTAGCCTATTTGACAGGAAAAGACCACTGACCGCGGACCAGCTCTTCGGCTCAGGTAAGTGTACAGCCGCTTCCTGTATGCACACTCTGCATTTGTTTAAAGTGCCCCCAAACCCGCCACCAATCGTCCTAATTCTGCCTCCATCCGGGTAGGTGAGGTGTGGGGGGCGGGACAGAGGGGCCCCCAGAGGAAGACCCCCCCCCAAAAAAAGTTCGGGTCGCCATTGATTTCAATGGGCACTGCGTTTGGGTTAAGTTCGGGTACCCGACCTGAACTTTTGTTCAAAGTTCGACCAAACTTGCCGAACCGGAATCTGTAGGGGTTCGCCTAACACTAGTCTTTATCTCTTTTTCCCTCCATTCTCAGGTTTCCACATTTCTTCCATTGTTCTTTATGTTTCACATTCTTTCCAGTGTTCTCTGTTCCACATTTCTTCTGCCTTCCTTTTCCCACATCTCCTTCTTTCTCTTGTCCATATTTTCTCCTTCTATCTCTGTTTCACATTCCCACCATTGTTCACTCTTTCACATTCCATCTATTGTTTGCTCTCTTCCACATTCCCTTCTTCTTTCTCTATTTCCACATTCCCTCACTCTTACTTCACTCATTCCCTATATGTTTTTCACAACCCCCCCCTCCCCATTTCTCTGATTTCACATTACTTCTATTGTCCTCTCTCTGCCTCGTTCATTGCCACATTCCCTCCATCTTTCTCTTTTCCACTTTCCATATGTGTTTCTTTTTTTTAACCCCTCCTTGTATGTCTCTCTTTTTTTATCATACCTCCCTTCATTTACCCTGTCCCACATTACCTCAATTTCCTTATTTTCTTACACATTTTTTTCATCTTTTCATCTCTTTTTTCGACATTCTTTTTTTTTTCAATGTTCCTGACGTTGTCTCTAATCCACCCCCGCTCATTTCTGTGCTTTATTCGCCGTTCTGTTTTTCTATTCTTCTTCATCATCCCTCTTTCTCTCTCTCTCACATTATCTTAATCTTTCTTTCCCTCTGTTGCCCATACTACTACGTTCTCTCTATGTTGACTGAGGGTGAATGTATTTGGGGTTTATTCAAGGTCAAGGTCTAGCGCCAGGTAGTGCCTCGTAGCGGCAGGCAGCGTCTGATGAATGTTGGGCGCTGTACGCAAAACCACATTTCTGAAAGGGAATCTGGTGAACGACTATAACAGCGCCATGTAGCGTACGATTCTTCATTACAGGTGGCTCAGCGTATAGCGCCGGCGCTCTAGCTTCCAGAGCACCAGGTATTACCTGTCGCTACCTCTTTTTCTTCTGTTTAAACAGGGATTTTTGTTTTTAATTTTTTTTTTCTCTCAAATAATTGTGTCACCTCTCCTGGCCTAGAAAAAGTCATTTTTAAAAACATTTTAGATTTTTTATATTTATATGCAGAATTGTCATTACAGGTCCGGCATTAAAGTGTTAATGTCACAATGTTACAACAATGTAATTCCATGTGTTTTTGCTTTGTTACTGGTGGATATATGTTCAAAAACAGACACAGCGTCTGGCGCTCTATGCTATAGCAACCAGATTTAGAGCGCCTACGCTTTGTGAGTCTGTTTTTTTGTCGCTGAGAGTCGGTCGCACTGAGCTGGCGCTACCTTTCGCTCCCTGCAACGCTGTACTGGTGTCAGAACGCGATATACATCTCATTCATCAATGCCGGCCAGGTTACTACAGCGACTGAGGAGCTGTGTTACAGCACCAGATAGGCGATCACAGTGTAAACTAGCGGTCGCTCTTAGCTCCTTTGTACAGACGCTCATCTGCCGATAGCTGGCGCTGCCCATGTATGTGTGTTGGGAGCCCCATCCGAAAATCTTGCACAAGGCAGCTGCAAACCTAAGGCCAGCCTTGTGTTTACAGCATATGTTTTGTAGGCGGGGCTTTGTATGGGGCATTAATAAATATTAACATTAATTAATTAGGGCATTAAATAATATTAATCAATAGCCCCTGATACTACATGTGCCAATGGCCTGTAAACATGCACAGTGATCAGTGATTAGAGCACACGCACGCCTTTCAGCGTCCTCTCCAAATGAATTGAATGTACTTGTGCACCATCTGGAGGAGTTTGTTGAGAATGCACATTAGTTATCATTTCTATTAATACATTAAAGCATGGGATTTTAGTCTGCTTTAAGATTTTAAATGTAATATTTTGCCAGTATAATTCATTTTTTTCTACTGTAAATAAAGCATCAGATGGTAGTTCCATTATAGAAGTTCCATATGTGTACAGTGATGGCCGGTCACTCCCTGCTATTGTCAGATCTGTAGGATGTGTGTTTATTCTCCCATATCACATATGAATACATTGATGACTCCCTTTGCTATTGTGAAACTTTCAGGATGATATTTACGTTTGTTAGATTCCCTATGTGTATGTGATGACTGGTCACTCCCTCTGCTACTGTTACACATCCCACGTTAGTTACTTTTTATAGATTCCCTATGTGTACAGTGATAATCTGTTACTTCCTTTGCTATTGCCACACCTCCAGGATTGGAGTTACCTTTAATGGATTCCCTATGTGTACAGTACAGTGATCCAATTACTCCCTCTACTATTGTAACACCTTCAGGGTGGTAGTTACCGTTTATAGATTCCCGATGTGTACAGTGATAATCTGTTACTTCCTTTGCTATTGCCACACCTCCAGGATTGGAGTTACCTTTAATGGATTCCCTATGTGTATTGTAACACCTTCAGGGTGGTAGTTACCGTTTATAGATTCCCGATGTGTACAGTGATGATCGTTTACTCCCTCTGCTATTGATACACCCCCCAGGATGGTAGTTCCATTTTCCAGATTCCCTATGTGTACAGTGGTCACCAATCTCACCTTCTTCTAGTGTCATACCTCCAGGATGATAGTTATATTTTATAGATTCCCTATGTGTACGGCAATGATAGATTCCCTATGTGTACAGTGATGACCGTTTACTCCCTCTGCTATTGTTACACCTCCAGGATGGTAGTTCATTTTTTCAGATTCCTCCAGGATGTGTTAGTTTTCCTAAATTCCTAAATTCCAGATGTATACAGTGATGACCTGCTGGAATAGCTTTAATGCAACAACTACATACTGTATATGACTGTCTGCTTGTTATGCTATTAATAAAGTTAGTTCAAAGAAATAAACAGGAAGTCTTAGGCAGACCATGTGGCTGTATGCATAGTGTGTTTAACCTGCTAACAGAAAGGAGATGTGACCTTTGCTGCATACCAGACATGTATTTCTGATGTATTGTGCTCATGTTCATGTTCCTGATTATTGCTGAATAAACACCCGTTGTTCCTGCTCGCAAGAAGAGTGTCTTGCGCAATCCACTGTCAACATGACCCCCCTCTAATTCTGATACACCTCCAGGATAGTAGTTACTTTTTATAGATTCCCTGTGTGTGCAGTGATGACTGGTCATTTCTTTGTTAAGGGCTGTCTGAGCTGAAGTGCGCTCACGTGTCCAGAACCTACGCATGCGCCATAGGACCAGGTTAAGGTGATTTTTTATAATGGCGATCTGGGGGGTTTCACACAGCAAAATCAGGATGCCCCCAGGCCAAGGAATGAACTCAGGACAGATTTTGTTCTAATTTAAAAACTATGTATAGCCAAATCAAAAAATAGCCCTAGAAATTATTGAGGATCATTACCA